>CM038678.1:51295105-51895105 GCA_021605205.1 Aegilops longissima
TCGCTGGCTAGGGCGCGGTCGGCAAGGAGGAGCGGCGACGGACGGACGGGCCTCGCTCCCGCCTCGATAAAGCGAAGGGACACTTAAGCCTCGCATTGACAAATGCGCTTTGTCCTGAACACCAGTGGATAAGCTCACGGCATCAGAAGCATTTTCCACCTCCAAGGTGCCACCGTGGTAGCCCCTTTCCCCTATAAAAGGAGGCCCATGGCGCACTGGAGAAGGATTCGGCTGTTTTGAACCTAGCAGCACCTAGAGCTAGTTCACGAGCTCAAGAACACTGAATACAGCCACCAAAGCAGGATTTTAGGGTTTTACGCATCTTTGCGGCCCGAACTTGGGTAAATCCCCCTTGTGTTGCCTGCTAGTCCCGCTCTTCTCACGATCCCTGCGCCCCGCAACCATAGAAGGGATTCCAGTGATCCCATAGGTGTCGTTTCCCACCGATACCCTTTAATGAGAAAGGAAATAATTTGAGAATAAAGTAATAGCGAGTTTTCTCATCATGAGTAAAAAGGGTGGCTATATCATTCAACTTAGCAAAATGTGCCACAACAGTTTCAGTTTCATAACCATGGAAAGGATGAGATTCAACCAAAGTAATTAACTCTGGTGTCACATCCCTAGCTTCTGGTTTTGCACTAGGCTAGCTTCATGTGTGCATCATGTTTAAATTTTATTTAAAAGTTTAATTGGGGATGATAAAACCCTAGCATTTTGAAATCCAAGTAGGTCCAGCTTAAATAAATTGCATTCAAGAACCCAAAATCCTCTTATTTGATGTGTGATATTTTTGGCAATGGTCTTGATCCATACAAAAAATAATGAGCATTTTTAAGGAACAAGTTGGGCATTGAATTTAAGTCATAAAATATTTGAATTGGGGCATTTAATTGCTATTAATATTATTAAATGCTCCAACAATTCTGGAAATAGCTAAGGGCCTCTGAGATAATTCAGTTATTTCCCATAATTAATTTCAGGATTTATAGAAATGATTTGGTGTTTTTACCAAATCAAAAACAAATTGCAAAAATAGAAAACAGAAACCAAAATAGGAAAAAAACAGAGAAGGAGAAAACCCACCTGGCCTTACCTGTAGTCGGCCTAGCTGCACTGGCCAGCCCACCAGGGGCGGAGCCGTCTTCAACCTCTCGCCATCGGGCAGAGGCGGTCACAAGGCCAGTAGCTCGCCACCTCCTCGCTTGCTGACTGCCCGAGCTGGCACGAACGTAAACGCGACCCCTCGATCCCCCTCAATTTCCCCTGCCTCTCTCCTCCTCCGTCTCTCTCCCACGCCTCCCCGACACGCCCGAGGCCGCCGACGAGCACCACCGCGCCTTCGCCATTCCCGCCCGTGGCTCGACCTCTAGCTCCGCCGATGCCGTGAAGCTCTAAGTCAAGAACGCGCCGATATTCTGCAGCGTCGCCACCGCCGCTTATCTTCCTCGCAGCCCGACGAAAGCTGCCGCCGATTCGCCGACCAAGGCCCTCGAGCTCGCTGACCTTCTGCTCCGCCTTGTGAGCTCCTCTTCCTTTCCTCCCCGTCCTCTTGTTTCGCGCTACCGCTCTAACTATGCTAGCCGTCAGATCCGTGAGCTCACCGCCATGGCGCCCTTGTAGCCGCCGCCGTTGCAGGTCATCGAACTCGCGCCGAAAGCATCGCTGTTGAGGTCCTGCAGCCTCAGAGACCCAACGGTGTGCCTAGTTTGCTTGTCGTGCACCACAGCGCCATCTCGCCGAAGCCGTAGCTCGCCGCCACCTAACTTCGCCAAGCCGCCGCTACCGAGAGCCCCGCGCCGTGTTGCCGCCATCGCCGGATGCTGGAGCACGGGCTCCTCCCCGGTGCCTCACACGCCTACCGCCGCCTTTAGCGCCACCGGCGAGCCGCCACAGACCGTGAGGTCGCCGACGCTTAATCCGGCGACGCTGACGTGGAGCCATCATTAGGCGCTAATCACCACTAACCCTCCTAACAGGCACTGACGAGCGGGCCCCGCTTTGGGTCAAATCCCAGTCAACATGGGATTAACCTCTAATTAACTATAAGCTTATGACATGTGGGACCGGGTCGACAGGTTTGACCATGGTCAGCCCTGTTGACTTGCTGACGTCACGGTGACATAATGCTGACGCAATAAGTCCTTTTCTGGATTTGATTTATTTCTAAATAACCAGGAAATTCCAGAAAATGTCTAAAACTTCTAAAATTCATAGAAATTCAACCGTAACTCAAAATGAAATAATTTATATATGAAAAATGTTCAGAAAAATTCAATCTATCCATATGTACCATTTTCATGCATGTTAGAACAACATTTGACTGCTGTTTAGGACAAATCATATAAAGGGCATTTAAACCTTCACATATGGAGTTTGAATTTGAACCTAGTGTTCAAACCAACTCCATTTAACTTGTTGCTAGTTGCATTAGCTCAATCAACAGCATATTGCCATGTCACATTCATGCATCATATTGTCGCATGGCATTGATTGTGTTTCTTCTTTGTTTGTCGGTAGTTGTTCCCTCTCGATAGACGTGTTCCAACGATGAGTTTGATGACACTGATGAAGAATTTACTATCTTCAGAAGTGCCAGGCAAGCAAAACCCCCTTGTTCATTCTGATACAATCCCACTCTCTCGCTCCTGCTCTCTTTTACTGCATTAGGACAACAACGATTCAACTGTTACATGCTGCGGTAGTTGAACCCCTTTCCTCTGCATGACCTGTCATTGCCACAGTAAATAGATGAAACCCAATAGCATGAGTAGGAGTTGTTTGAGCCCTGATGTGCCTACTCATTCATGCTTGTTTGTCATGCCTACTATTGCTTAGAGTTGTGTCAGGTCTGATTCATCGGGAATGAATTGGAATGTGGTGAACATGTCCTACTGTGTGTGAGCTAAGTGTGTCAACATGATTTGGTAAAGGTAGCGGTGAGAGGCCATGTAGGAGTACATGGTGGGTTGTCTCATTGAATCCATCCTCAGGAATTGAGTTCTGTGTTTGTGATCCCTGAACAGTTACTACCACACATTGGGTTCCGTAACTCGACCCTCTCGCTTTTTAATCAACTCGATCTCTCCGCCTGTGAGTTGCAACTAGTTTCGTGTTTGTAGGTAGTGTAAGTAGTCTACCAAGTGACACCCGGTACAGGTGGGCTTGGGACAGACTAGGCACAGTGGCACGGTGTACCAAGTGGCACCCGGATGGTGGGCTTTGGAACCCTGCTCACATCATTTGGGGCCGTGAGCGACACCGTGACCGGATCTCCTTGCGGATGGAACCCGAATAGGGGATAATCCTGGACGAGAGACTTGTGTGGTTAGTCAGGTAGTGGCCGACTCCCTCGCCAGGCTTCCGCTTGAAGGTTGCCGAGATACACGACGTGTACATGGTGGTAAGTGGCGAGAGCGTCTGTGAAGAAGTACACCCCGCAGGTTAACCTTATCTATTCAATAGCCGTGTCCGTGGTAAAGGACTTCGGGTTGCTGTCATAGTTCATAGACAAGTGAAAGTGGATACTCTAAAATACGCAAGATAAGCATGAGTGGTATGGATGGCGCTTCTCGTAGGGAGACGGAGCGGATCCATAGTGGTGTATTGATATGGTGAATATGTGGACTCGTAGCGCCACCTCAAAAGAGTTACTTGCAGTCATAGTTTAGATAGCCATCGAGTCAAAGCTGGCTTGCTGCAGTACCAAACTCCACCACCCCTTTGTTGATACTGATGCATATGTAGCTAGTTCTGATGTAAGTCTTGCTGGGTACATTTGTACTCACGCTTGCCTATTTTATGTTTTGCGAGAGACGCCGCCTCGCTAGCAGTTCCGCTTGGACTTCGACGCTTAGCTTCATACCTCAGCTATGATCTTGTGCCTCGGCAGATCTCGTAGATAGTCGCTTCTCACTTTTCCATTTGTAGGTGTCTGCACTCGACATGTTAAGCTTCCGCATGTGCTTTGACTTGTATGTTTCAATGTTGGGTCATGAGACCCATGTTTGTAATATCTCGCCCTCGGAGCCTAATGAATAAATACTCGAGTCGAGAGTCTTGTTGTGATGCTATGTTGTATTTGCACATATCGAGCATATTGTGTGTATGATTGAAATGCTTGGTATGTGTGGGATCCGACAACCTAGTTGTTTATCCTTGGTAGCCTCTTATGGGGAAATGTAGTCTTGTGCTTCCATGAGCCATAGTATTCCGCTATAGCCCGGTTCACGGAGTCCTGCTAGCTCAAAGACTATTACTCGGAACACTGACTGGTCGGCATGTGATTCACTTGTTCTGTGGTTCGTCCCTTCGGGAAATGTCACGCTGTGACATCCGAGTCCCGCTTAGCCTACTACAGCTCGGGTTCCCTGAGTCCTGTTAGCCCAGGTTACAGCCCGACTCAAGACGTCAACCGACATGCTCGATGTTGATTCATGTATGCCTCGTCCCGTAAGTTAGTGCCACTTTGGGTTCATGACTAGTCATGTCGGCCTGGGTTCTTCGTCATATGGATGCTAGCGACACTATCATATACGTGAGCCAAAAGGCGCAAACGGTCCCGGGCCATGGTAAGGTGACACCCGTGGGAATACCGTGCGTGAGGCCGCAAAGTGATATGAGGTGTTACAGGCAAGATTGGTGTGACTTAGAATCAGGGTCCTGACAGCTTTGGTATCAGAGCTTGACTGCCTGTAGGATTACCAAGCCAAACTGGTCGAAGTTGAGTCTAGAAATGCTTTAATTATATAAGGGAATTGATTGTGGATGGGAACGTAAGGCTCTTTTTACTCCTTTACCTTATGCCCTTCTGATCTGAGTCATCCTCTTCTCTTCTATGGGGATTAAGAACTAGGCTTCTCATCTTTCTATCAGGACGACGTGTTACTAATCCATAGACTTATAAGGTTGTTTGATCTAAGCCTCAGTTCAGTTTCTAGTACTTCCGTATGTTAACAGTTGATCTCAGAACCTTGTTATTATGATGCTCGAGTGGTTATGCTACCATTTTGTAGGATGTCTTAAATCCTTTTGAGCATTTACATCCGTTATGTTGTCCGAGTCATCCCAGGTTTCTAAACAATCTGATGCACTTGGAAATCCTTTCCCTCTAGTTTTGATGTTCCTTTGGGCCAGGTTAATCACACTAATTGTTGAGTTGAGGTATTCCATTGCCTCGACATATATGTTGGAATTATTATTATGACCCTAGGTGTCCTAAGGGATCATCTAGTAATCTAGCCATGTTTTGTGTCCCTGTGTGATGATTCTGGCCTTTATTCTCGAAAGCATTCCGTGATGCCACTTAGTAGTAGGTATTCTACTCCTGGTTCTCTGAACCTGAGATTCACCCTACTTACCTCATGTTGATGGTGTTGCTAGTCCCTTTAGGATATTAGTAACCTTTGCATTAGTCCTCGATGTCCGTGGTATTCCCTTCCTTCAAATACCATGAACCATTTTGGCAAGAAGTTCCTCGCTGAACCGAAAGATCACAACCAGAGTGCTCTTGACAAGTTCTCGATTCTATGTTGTGACTCTGCTAGTTCTACCTTATCTGCATGGGTTATCCGGAAGAAATATGTTGAACTCGTTCGACATTCTAAACCATGCATCCACAACTCAGAAAATCATATGTTATTTTGAGTTGTCCCCCTTCAGTTATATTTCGACCTTCATCTATCAATTGATAGTCAAGAGTATGTGTGCAATCATGCTCATTGATGCCTATTATTCTTGTGGTCCGTCAAGCCATTCTATTTCAGAATGACTAGGAGAAACAAACTCCAGTACCTCATCCATATCCAAGGTTGGGTCAAAGTAGTTGTAATCCGCAAATCAAAATGCCAATCCAGCTTTTGATCCGTTCTACCTTGAAGTATTACCATCTTTATATCAAGAATGTCATGGGAATTGCACACCATCTGTCGGTGTACAAAAAGAGGGGTACACTTTTTGTACCCCTATAACTGCGGCACGGCAATTCGAGCCGGGCACCACCAAGACCGAAAGCAAGGAAAGGGAGGTGAGCCAAGGTAAGGCCGAAGCTCGAAGGAGCAGAACGACGCCAAGACCAAGACCACAAAGAGCAAAGGGGACGAAGCGGACTCCCCCGGCAAGATCCTTGCCGGGAGGCGGTGTTAGCAAACCTGGCAAGACCCTTGCCATGGCAGCTCGCCACACACCTACGGAGCGAATAACCCTTGAGTCCACTGCCCCCATGGGGCAAGGATTCGGGAGACATCCCCGTGGTGGCATGCAGATCTTTGTGTAGACATTCAAGATCAGATACACACTATAGAAGATGACGACCCTTGGCGGGATCCCAGCCAAGGAGGACCACAAGGCCCCCGGCAAGAGCCTTGCCGAGGATGACAAGAGCGCCACAGCAAGACCCTTGCCGGGCTACGGTGAGGCCCTTGCCAAGAACACCCGTAGGGCCACCATCGTGCCCACGCCAATCAAACCTCCACCACCGTTCAGATGCAGCATGCCGACCCAACCAGTTGGCGAGGCACCTGCATGGCGGCAAGCGGATCTTCGTGGAGACCCACCATCGCGCCACCTCAGCTGCTCGCCTACCTACATGGCACCACGGGCACCGCTGGCCGTGGCGCTGCGTGTCGACACGAAGGGAGCGGCGATGGACGAGACAGGGCTCTCCCCCGTCCCTGATAACGCAAGGCCACCTAAGCAAGACGCATTAAAGACGCCTTGTCATGTAATGCGAGGGATAAACTCGCATCATTGTACCCTTTCCACCTCCTGTGTGCCACTGTGGCAACCCGTTTCCCTATAAAAGGAGGCCCAAGGCGACTAGGAGGAGGATTCGCCTTTTTGGTGCTCCTCACGCCCCATTGCTAGTTCAAGAACACAGATAAACAAACCACCAAAGCAGGAGTAGGGTTTTACGCAACCTCGCAGCCCGAACCTGGATAAGGAAACCGTGTGCTATCTGTTTGATCCGCTCTTCTCACGACCCCGCGCCCCGCGACCGTAGTAGGGATTCTTGTGATCCCATAGGTGTCGTTCCCACCGACATCTTTGGTGCGCCAGGTAGGGGGCGCAGTTGTGAGAATCGGCTCTAGCAGTTAGTTCGACGCTTCTTCATCGTCATGGCGCCCAAGAAGAAGATGACGGTGGCGGTTGGCCCGTCGGAAGCCGGACATCCCGTCCCGACGCGGGCGAGCAGCGGACCGGTCGCAGAAAGGAAACGGGGTGCCGTTCGCGAATACCAACACCGTCCTAGCAGACGAAGTTTGGGAGGCGGCGATGTTCGTGCGCCTGGTAACGGGCCGCACGCCGCCAAATACAAAGACGGAGCCAGGCCCTCCGCGGGCGGTGCGGGGCCTTCCAAGATCGCTGCCACCCCGCCCGAAGGCGACGCGAGGGCTTCCAATTCTCCCACGCCGGCGCCGACGGCGCGCTCCTCTCAATCGGCGCGCGACGAATGGCGTAATCACCTCGAGGACCCCGAGCGTCGCCGCGGAAAGAGCCCCGAGGGCCACTCCCGGGATTTAGAAGACCTGCCCGCTAGCCGAGGCGCTAGTGAAGATGGCATGCGACCGCGGGGTCATGATAGAGCTCCTTCTGACATGGTCAGAAGTCGAAGCGTGTCGCGATCCGTGCAGGTTTCGCTGCCACCAACGCCAGCAGAAGCCCTGGCGCGCGCGTAGTTGCTCCTCGATTTTCCTCCCACTACGGGGAAACTCGACGAATGGAGAGCCACCATCCGAAGCCTTCTTGCGGTGGCCAACAAAGACAAACCGAGTCCGGTGGAGCCCCCGGGTCGACGCTCCGACGGAGTCCCACGCACCAGTGGTAGGAAAGCCGGCGGCGCCGCGACCACGGTGCACTCGCCACCTCCTCGCCCGGTACCGCGGACGCCAGCCCGTCGCGACGTTACGGGCGACGAAATCTCCATAGCATCGTCCGACCCGCGGGCCCACTGTGACTAGCGCCAAGTTTTTCGGGAATGAGAACATGGAGACGCTCGAACCACTATCGAGCGCCGGCGCGGAGCGCGCCACCAATCAGACAGGCGAGCAGGGCATGCTGTGAGCCACCCGGCACCGGAGAGCCCTGGAGGCCTACCTTACGAGGTAGGCTGTCCGGCCTTTACCCATGAGCTGCGGCAGTTCCAGTGGCCCACTCACCGCACCTTCAAACCCGACGTGGGCGAAAACTACAGCAGCAAGACCCACCCGTCCGATTTCCTCAGCATCTACACAATCGCGATGCAAGCTGCCGGAGCCCGCGACGATAAGGTGCTTGCGAATTACTTTCCGTTGGCTCTTAAACCCAACGCCATGTCATGGTTGATGCACTTGCTTGTAGACTCTATTTCCTCCTGGTCGGATTTGTGCCATGAGTTCGTGGGCGCCTTTACTGGAGGCCACCAAGCCCATGGCCAAGCAAGCGACCTGCACGTCATTCCCCAGAAGGGAGGCAAGAGTCTCCTCAATTATATATAGAGGTTCAGCCGGGTACAGTACAATATCCCTGATGTTCACCCTGCCGCCATCATCAGCGCGTTCCATCAGAACGTGCATAACCGCAAGATGCGCGAAGAACTGGCAATGAACAAGGTGAAATATGTAGCAGAACTCTATGTTCTTGCTGACAAATGTGCCCGGACTGAAGAGGGAAGGAAGTACCCCGGCGAAGATGCGCGTGGAAAGCGACTACTCAGATGAGGATATTGCCACCCCGGCGAAGAAAGGCCGCGCCGCAACAGAAGCGCAAAGGTAAAGCCGTGCTTGCAATCGAGGGATTCGATGACGCCGCTCCACCAGAAAACCAAGGCAGATGACCCCGCAGGAAAGTTGCCGGATGTGTCGCTCGCCGGCCTTGGCGGCTGCCGAGAAGCCAGAAACTCCGACAAGCGATCTCGCAAGATCCATCGCACCAAAGGCCATGCTCTCCAAGACTGCCGACAGGTTGAGCTCTCACGAGAAGTAGAGGGCTGAGTATGAGAGGCGGACAAGGAGAAGGGCCCAGACGGTGCCGAGGGGTCCGGAAGAAGCGTGACGGCCAGGCGGGCCGCCGCGCAATGATAAACAACAGAGAGGCCCGCCCGAGGCCGTGATAGAAAGCCGAAGACGACGATCACGAAGAGGACGCATTTAATCCGCGACCAAGAGTTTCGAAGCTACAGAGGCCATGTGCATCGATGGCGGCGCCGCTGCATACTTCTCACCACCGCTTAAACGATTAGGCGCGAGATTACAACGACAGAGCCATCGTTTGATGCCCAAAGGCCGCTGAAGTGGTCCAGCACACCTATCATTTTTGACACTGAGGATCACCCTGATCGCACTACTGCGATCGGGTGCTTGCCATTGTTGGTTTCACCAACAATACGCAACCTCAAGGTGACGAAGATGCTAGTCGATGGCGGGGCCGGTCTGAACTTGATCTCGCCTGCCGTGATCGAGAAACTGCAGATTCCTGATGGAGACCTCGAAGAGACGGGCACGTTTCAGGGGGTCAACCCGGGAAGAAGCCAACCCAAGGGAAAGGACACGTTCCCCATGACTTTTGGAAGCGACCTGAACTACAGGACGGAGAGGATCGTGTTTGATGTTGCCAAGATCCCCTTGCCCTACAACGGGATCCTTGGCCACCCAGCACTGGCCAAGTTCATGGCGGCGTCACACTACGCCTACAACACCCTGAAGATGCCATGACCTGTGACGATCATCACCATCCCCTCCGATAAGAAAGATGCGCTGATTTGCGCTGACCAATTATACCAGCAAGCAGTTGCAGCAGCTGCCGCCACTAGGGCACTTGCTCCTGCCGCTGGGACCCCAGGAGGGAAGAAGAAGAAGAAGACCGGTGAGACCTCGGACACCCACTCCGGCAAGCGCACCTCTTCGGAGTGTAGCGCTGCCGTCGAGGACGTGCCAGAGAGCTCCACCGGCAGAAACAAGAAGCCCAGGGCCATACCTCCGGGAACCAAGAAGGTTTCTATCAATGAGGACGACACGGGAGGAGCTTTTACCATAAACTCCACCCTTGATGACAAATAGGAAGACGCGCTCGTCACCTTACTGCGGGCAAATGTCGATGTGTTTGCATGGCAAGCTTCCGACATCCCCGTGTTCCTGTGGAGGTGATTGAGCACCACCTGCTGTCTGCCCTCATGCGCAGCCCGTCAAGCATAAGGTCAGAAAGCAAGCTTTGGAACGACAAGAGTTCATCATAGAAGAGATCCGGAAACTGGAAGCAGCGGGTTTGGTAAGAGGAGTGCTCCATCCAACGTGGTTGGCCAATCCGGTCGAAAAGCGCAAGGCAAATGGGAAGTGGAGACGTGTATTGATTACACGATATCAATAAGGCTTGCCCTAAAGACCCTTCCGTTGCCGCAAGCATCGACCAGATTGTTGACTCCACGGCTGGGTGTGATCTGTTGTCATTCCTCGACGCCTACTCCGGCTACCACCAGATCTTCATGACAAGAGAAGACGAAGAGAAAACAACATTCAGCACCCCATGCGGTACGTATTGTTTCATGCGGATGCCTTTCGGGTTGAAGAGTGCTGGTTTGACGTTTGCAAGGGCGGTCCAGATTGGTTTTGAACCCCAGCTCCATAGAAATATGGAAGCTTATATGGATGACATAGTGGTTAAAACCAAGGACAGGGCAACCCTCATACCAGATTTGCAAGAAACATTTCCAAACCTGCGCAAGATCAATCTCAAGATGAACCCTGAGAAGTGCGTCTTTGGCGTCCCGTCCGGCAAGCTTCTCGGGTTCTTGGTGTCACAGCGTGGGATACAGGCCAATCCGGACAAAATCAAAGCTATAGAGCAGATTAAATGTCACGCCCAATATGCAATACTATCCTAAAGAGACTCGAAGGTCCCACCAAGGATAGAACCGCATATTGAAACACTTTTGCAAGGTGGATATCATTACATCAAAATTACATAATAGATGGGGACACATACATAAGGCATACAATGCCACACGAATACAACATCATCATCCAAGAGATCAACATCCGACTACGGATGAAACATAAACAGAAACTCAAACGATACCCACCCTGCTAGCCCAGGCTGCCGACCTGGAACCTATCCCCTAATCGAAGAAGAAGCAGAAGAAGAACTCCAAAACAAGCAAACATCGCTCTCGCGTCATGATCATCGCAAATCTGTACCTGCAACTTTTGTTGTAGTAATCTGTGAGCCACGAGGACTCAGCAATCCCATTACCATGGGTATCAAGACTAGCAAAGCTTATTGAGAAAGGAAGGGGTAAAGTGGTGAGGTTGCAGCAGCGGCTAAGCAAGATATGGTGGCTAACATACGCAAATAAAAGCAAGAAGAGAAGCAAACGGAACGGTCGTGAAGCTAGCAATGATCAAGAAGTGATCCTGAACTCCTACTTACGTTAAACATAACCCAGAAACCGTGTTCTCCTCTCGGTCATCCCCGAAAAGAGACACTCACGGTTACGCACACGGTTGGTGTATTTTAGAAGAGTTTACTTTAAGTTAACTACAACTGGACATTAACAAATTCCCATCTACCACATAACCGCGGGCACGACTTTCGAAAAATCAAACCCTGCAGGGGTGTCCCAACTTAGCCCATGATAAGCTCTCGCGATCAACGAAGGATATTCCTTCTCCCAGGAAGACCCGATCAGTCTCGGAATCCCGGTTTACAAGACATTTCGACAATGGTAAAACAAGACCAGCAAGACCGCCCGATGCGCCGACAATCCCGATAGGAGCTGCACATATCTCGTTCTCAGGGCAACACCGGATGAGACATCCTACGAGTAAAACCAACCCTCAAGTTTCCCCAAGGTGGCCCCGCAGTCTTCTCGTTTCGGGCCAACACTTAGAGAAGCATTGGCCCGGGGGCTAAAATAAAGATGACCCTCGGTTTGGCCGACCCAAGGGAAAGGTATAGGTGGTGGTGAGGCAAATGGTAAAATCAAGGTTGGGCCTTGCTGGAGGAGTTTTATTCAAAGCAAACTGTCAAGGGGGTCCCATAAATCACCCAACCGCGTTAGGGACGCAAAATCCGGGAACATAATACCGATATGACGGAAACTAGGGCGGCAAGAGTGGAACAAAACACCAGGCATAAGGCCGAGCCTTCCACCCTTTACCAAGTATATAGATGCATTAACAAAATAAGAGATATTGTGATATCCCAACATAAACATAAACCAACATGGAGCAATCTTCATCTTCACCTGCAACTAGCAAAGCTATAAGAGGGGCTGAGCAAAAGCGGTAACATAGCCAAACAACGGTTTGCTGGGAAGGGTGACAACGGGTTAGAGGTTCATGGCAATTTGGTAGGCTTGATAAGCAAGTGGTAGGTAACGCGGCATAGCGATAGAATGAAGCAACTAGCATAGCAATGATAGTAATGAGATCCAAGGTGACGGTCATCTTGCCTGAAATCCCGCTAGGAAGAAGAATGAGTCCATGAAGAAGATGAAGCCACGAAGACGAACCAAGCGTAGACGAACGAATCCTCACGATCGCAACGAAGCAGGAACTAACGAGAAGGAGCACAACCGGAAAGAAACAAACAACATGGTAAACGCACAAGCATAATCATGGCATGATGCACAATCAAGTATGATGCATGTCCAGTTTAATGAGGCATGGCATGGCATGGCAAAGTGCAACAAACAATACTATAAGTTAAGTGGAGCTCAATATGCAACGAGTTGCATATTGACAAAACACCACATTGACATATTTAGTTTAATATCGGTTTTTTACCCAACAATATTAAATGTAATTAAACATGAGAAGAGGTAAAGCATATGAAAACTAACTATTTAGGCAAGTTTAAATGAGGCCGGAAACAACAAACAACAATTCCGGAAAATCCTCATGAGCAATATTTTAGATTCGGTACTGTTCTGCCCTAAGCCATATATTATTGTTTTTAAACAGGAAAATAAACTGCACCATGTTAATCTATGCATTTTTCCACCCCATTTACATCTAAAGTTTATTTAAAACCGAGCTACGGTTATTTAGTTATGAAATAGATCATTTTAACATGGCATTTAAGCAAAATAATGCAAACAGCAAGTTAAACATTTTAAACATGGATGAAAGTGGCATATTATTAATCTACGCAAAATTCTAAGCATTTTACATATTTAAACCATTTTAATCCGATGCACGGTTCATGAGTTATTATATGCATGATCCTTAGGGGTTTTTCTGTAAATCTGCACTCTCTGGATAATTGGACAAATTCGCACCAGGGGAAAAACACAACGGGCTGAAACTGGTTGGCCCAATTGGAGGAAAAACAGAGGAGGGGCGCTGGGGTGTGGCCTCACCCATGGGCTTCGGCCCGGTTCGAAGCAAAGGCTGGAGGAGGCCGGAGCAGGCCGGGTTGGGAAGGTTCCTGGTGGCCCAGGAGGCGAAGGAGATGGGCAGGTCACGGTCGATCTGGCTGGAGTCGGTCAACGCGAGCTCGTGGCTCGTCTACGAAGCAGAGGAAGCTGGGGTGCGACGGCTTCATGCGGTGCAGGCGCAGCAACAGGGCGATGCAGCTGGGCGGCGAGCCTCCTGGATCCGCGCGACGAGGAGGAAGACGTGGCGCGGGCGAGCTCGTGCTCGAGCGCCTGAAGATGGAACGGCAGCGGAGCTTGGGTACGATGCTGATGGAGCGGCGCTGGGACTTAGCGCTGGAGGGCTTGCCGCGGCGGGACTTAGCAGAAGCACAGCGGGATCCGGGCAAGGGCGTCGGAGATGGCCGCATCCGGGCCAGTTCGGGTCGGGGAGGCGTCGACCTTCTGGTTCGAGGAGGAAGCGAGGCATAGGTCTCGAACGATGACGGCAACGATAGGAGCTCCGGCAGGAAAGGGCGCGACTTGGGGAGGCGCAGAGGGAGGTCCGGCGAAGCAGGGATGGCGGCGCGCAGACCTGAAGCAGCCCGGGCCGAGGACGACGAGCTCGGCAGCGCCATGGTTGGTCCTCTGCGAAGCAACGAGGGAGAGAGAGGTTAGAGACGAGCGAGGAGAGGGAAACAGGAGGAGGGGCGTGGATGGGGACTGCCTGGGTGTCGAGGTCGCCGGCGGGCTAGGTCGCCGTAGGGCGCGGCCTAGGGGCCGAGGCAGGGGGCTCGGGCAGAGGAGCAGATGCTCCTGGACGAGGGGAAGGTGGAGGCTGGTTGGTGGTGGGGATGGATATGGGAGGATCCCGATGAATATGCAGGAGAGAGTGGCGGCGGCGGCTAGGAGGATGGGACAGCTCCCCTAGATTCTAGGGTTGGACCTATATATATAGCAAGAAGATTAGGGTAGGGGCTACCACGTCACTACGATCGAAAATGGACGGTCGGGGAAAATAGGCTAGGGATCCAACAAATAAAACGAAGATGTTTTATAGATGTTAGAGGATGATCCGGATCCAACGGTCATGACAGACCGGGTTAGGTCCGGGAGAAGTTTTCAGACTAGGTTGCGGAGGTGGTCGGTGGCTGTGCAGAGAGGCTCAAACGGTCGGACAACAAAAGAACGGTTGCTCTCGAAAGGGACAACGAAGGCAAGAGGGGAGCGCGGCAACTACGAACGGATGCAAGCTTTATGAAAAACATGCGGATGCAATGCGCATGATGCTATGAGATTAGATGCAATACATGAACAAAATGCAAAACAAAAGACAAAAACCCAACCACGGAGGAAATAACACAACACATAGCCGGAAATGGAAAGAGTTGGAGTTACGAATATGGAAAGTTGTATCCGGGGCGTTACAACACTCCACCACTACGAGAGGATCTCGTCCCGAGATCTAGGATGGCGCCGGAGAGAAACGGAAGAGGAAGAGAAGAGGTAAAACTAAGTTGCTTCTTGACAAAAGAGTGAAACCACGAACCTTGAGAGGTTAAACAATTTAAAAGAAAGAGTACAACAGAGATGAATGAGATTGCAAACAAACCTTTGAAAAGAGGAACAATGAACATTACGAGAACTTGAAGGTTGCAAAGACATGAATCAAGAGTTTAATGGACAAGATAGAATTCGAAACCAGTCCGGTTAAAACAAGATGAGAGAGGAAGAATGATATAATTTGGGCAGCACTCCGACTGTAAATGGAAGGAATTGAACATGAACTTGACAAGATGAGAGGATACTTTATGAAATCAACAACACACTGCCTCCGGAATTGAAAGAATGGCACAAGGGGTAAGAATATTTCAGACCGCACTCCGATTGAGAAGGGAGGCAAAACTTGATAAGATGAGAGAACTCGAATGAAAACACGACACTCCGGCTAAACAGATAAGCAAGGAAAATTACATGATCTTGACAAAACAAGATAATTGGTAGAAGAGAGCAACATCACAAAGCCTCCGGAAGAAAGAATAGGAGATAGATCATTGAAATAAAAGAATGGAGAAGAAAATGCTAACTTCTGCCACAAATGAGCTTGGAAAGCATCCTTGCAAAGAAGAATTGAACGGAGTTGTTGCAAAATCAACAACGAAAAGCACAAGCTTGTTGTGGGCTTATGGCAAACATATCAAAATGATGAGGTAACAACCGGCCACTAATGGAAACCATTGATTTGATTGAGAGCACCGAATAGGTGAAAAACTTCTTCACCGAGATGAGAAGGAGAAAATTGGATCATTGATAAGCACCACAAATAGCTATATTCCTTAGGGAATGCTGTAGGTAAAATATAACCCAATATAACTCCAACAAAAAGATTGATTGGTTGAAAAGATCTCTTAAACGAAGAGAAAATGATGGATTTAAAATACTTCATTCTTGACAACATATGAATCATGAAACGCGAAGGGAATTGTCAAGAGTGACATAACACCACCTCAAAAGATAAGGTAGAAAGAATTACACTTTGTAATGCAAGATGAAGAATACTTGAGCTCCTCAAAGCAAAACATGTGTTGAGCACCATGATTATTTTAGGGTATAGCTTGGCGGATCATAACTTCGAGAGAAATCTTGAAGAACAAATGAAGAATGAAAGGAATCCTTGACGAACCACCATGTAGAGCCTCCAGTAAGCAAAAGGATGAAAAGAATATGATCCAAGCCTAGAAATGATTTAGAAGGAGCTTCGCGATGAGATAATGCAGAAAACTTGGAACTCCAGAAAAGAATGGTGAATCAACTCGAACCAAGAATTACTTCATCATGAACAATCTCCGGAAGAAAAGAATTGAATCACCTCGAGGAAATAAGAATAAGATTTATTGTATGCTTATCCTTCATCAAATTAAATTGATGACAAGTGAGGGAGTTCCGGACTAGGGGGTGTCCGGATAGCCGAACTATCATCATCGGGCGGACTCCCAGACTATGAAGATACAAGATTGAAGACTTCGTCCCGTGTCCGGATGGGACTTTCCTTGGCGTGGAAGGCAAGCTTGGCGATACAGATATGTAGATCTCCTACCATTGTAACCGACTCTGTGTAACCCTAACCCTATCCGGTGTCTATATAAACCGGAGGGTTTTAGTCCGTAGGACGAACAACAATCATACCATAGGCTAGCTTCTAGGGTTTAGCCTCTTTGATCTCGTGGTAGATCCACCCTTGTAACACACATCATCAATATTAATCTAGCAGGACGTAGGGTTTTACCTCCATCAAGAAGGCCCGAACCTGGGTAAAACATCGTGTCCCTTGTCTCCTGTTACCATCCGCCTAGACACACAGTTCGGGATCCCCTACCCGAGATCCGCCGGTTTTGACACCGACATTGGTGCTTTCATTGAGAGTTCCTCTGTGTCGTCAGCGATAGACCCGATGGCTCCTTCGATCATCAACAACGACGCGGTCCAGGGTGAGATTTTTCTCCCCGGACAGATCTTCGTGTTCGGGCGGCTTTGCATCGCGGGCCAATTAAGCTGGCCATCCGAGCATATCGAAGCTACGCCCCTGGCCGTCAGGTCAGATTTGGAAGTCTAAACTATACGGCCGATATCCACGGAGACTTGATCTTCGACGGATTCGAGCCGCAGCCAAGCGCGCCGCACTGTCTCGATTCGCATGATATAGCTCTGCAGCCGAACAATGCCCTGGAGGCCGCACCAGTATCCGCTCCGACCCTTAATCCGGAGCCGGCTTCCCCGATCGAGGACGAGTGGTTGGACACCGCCTCTGGGGCTACAATCTCTACGGCGATCGAGCGAACTCCATCCCTGTCGCTGCGAAGACCTCGACTCAGGTGCCGGACTCCTCTCCGGACTCAACCTCTCGCGCCCTACCAATCGAATCCGATTGGGCGCCCGTCATGGAGTTCACTGCCGCGGACATCTTTCAGCACTCGCCCTTTGGCGACATCCTGAATTCACTAAAGTCTCTCTCTTTATCCGGAGAGCCCTGGCCGGATTACGGTCAGGAAGGTTGG
This sequence comes from Aegilops longissima, assembly GCA_021605205.1. Lineage (NCBI taxonomy): Eukaryota > Viridiplantae > Streptophyta > Magnoliopsida > Poales > Poaceae > Aegilops > Aegilops longissima. The sequence continues at coordinate 51,312,488 of CM038678.1, forward strand.
GATGCGGACGACGAAGAAATTCAACGCCCACCCACCACCCACTTGGTAGCCGCTGTCGACGATCTAACCGACATGCTAGACTACGACTCCGAAGACATCGACGGTATGGACGACGATGCCGGAGACGACCAAGACCCAGCGCCTACAGGGCACTGGAAGGCCACCTCGTCATACGACATATACATGGTGGACATCCCAAAAGATGGGAACGACAATGGAACAGAGGAGGATGACCCCTCCAAGAAGCAGCTCAAGCGCCAGTGTCAGCGGCGCCGCTCTAAATCCCGCCACAACAAGAATGACTATTCCGGCACCGGAGATAACAATACACCGGACAGTGCCGAAAACAATCCGCTCCAGCAAGATCCAGCGCAGGAGGATGGAGACACCAGCCCTCAAGAGAGAGCGGCAGAAGAAGAGGTAGAGGATTATATGCCTCCCTCCGAAGACGAAGCAAGCCTCGACGACAATGAATTTGTCGTGCCTGAGGATCCGTCGAACAAGAGCGTTTTAGACGCAGGGTTATGGCCACGGCGAACAGCCTCAAGAAAAAGCAGCAACAGCTTAGAGCTGATCAGATCTGCTAGCCGACGAGATGGATGAAGTCCTCGCGGTCAAGAGCAAGAGCTCGAACGCCCTCCAAAGCTACCCTAAACGCAAGCTGCTCCCCGATTAGAGGAGGAGGCTTACGAACCCGCATCACCAGGAGACAATACGGTGACGGACCACCCGTGGTCGCGACAGAGAGGCCTCTAGTCCCTTCACTAGAACCGTACCCGGCATCGCTCAAAAGCACACGGCCAAAGGGGAACGCCCCTGCGAGATATATTGGAGGACAAGGCAAGACAATCAAGATCGATCTATGGATCGCGGGCGCCGCACGGTGCGTGGCGACAACCGTCGCGGACATCGTAAGTCCGCCGGGCGAACAAAACAGACCAAGCTCTTTTGAGCTCCGTCGTGATATCGCCCGATCTGAGGCGCCAAGACACCCACTATGCTTCATGCACGAAGTAATGGATCATCAAATCCCAAGGGTTTAAACCCGTCAATATTGAATCCTATGATGGCACAACAGACCCGCGGTTTGGATCAAGACTATCTCCTTCACATCCACATGGCCCGCGGTGACGATCTTCACGCCATCAAATACCTCCCCTCAAGCTTAAAGGACCAGCCCGACATTGGCTCAACAGCTTGCCGCCAGAGTCAATTGGGAGCTGGGAGGACCTGCAAGCCGCATTCCTCGATAACTTCGGGGCACTTATGTGCGACCACGAGACGCTGATGACCTAAGCCACATAATTCAGCAGCCAGACGAATCGCCGACAATTACGGACACGGTTCTTAACCAAGAAAAACCAAATCGTCGACTGTCCGGATGCGGAGGCCCTCGCAGCCTTCAAGCATAACATCCGTGACGAGTGGCTTGCCCGGCACGTAGGACAGGAAAACCGAAGTCCATGGCAGCCCTCACATCACTCATGACCCGCTTCTGCGCGGGTGAGGACAACTGGCTAGCACGCAGCAACAACCTCAGCAAAAATTCTGGCAGTCCGGACTTCAAGGATCGAAATGGCAGGCCGCGTCGTAACAAAAACAAACGCCGCATTAACGGCGACAATATTGAGGATACGGCAGTCAATGCCGGATTCAGAGGCTCTATACCCGGTCAGCGGAAAAATCCATTCAAAAGAACTACTCCGGGTCCGTCCAATTTGGACCGAATACTCGACCGCTTGTGCCAGATACACGGCACCCCCGAAAAGCTAGCTAACCACACCAACAGGGACTGATGGGTATTCAAGCAGGCAGGCAAGTTAATTGCCGAAAACAATGACAAGGGGCTGCATAGCGATGACGAGGATGAGACCCCACCGCCAAACAATAGAGGACAGAAGGGTTTTCCCCCAAAGGTGCGGACGGTGAACATGATATACGCAACGCACATACCCAAAAGGGAGCGGAAGCGTGCACTCAGGGATGTCTACGCGATGGAGCAGTTGACCGAAGTTCAATCCATGGTCCTCTGCTGATCACTTTTGACCGAAGGACCACCCCACCAAAGATCCGCCACGGTGGATTCGCCGACTTGGTCTTAGACCCAATCATCGATGGATTTCACCTAACGAGTCCCGATGGGCGGCGGCAGCAGCCCTGAACCTGCTTTACCAGATACAAGTCGCAAAATGGGCATAGACCCTCAAGGATTAAACCTACCAAACGGCCTTTAAAGGCGTCATACCAGTGTAGAAGCCAATTGTACAGGCTCAATTACACCGAAGTGGTCTTGGATCCCGGATAACTTCGAGCGAGGAGTTAATCTTCGACATAGTCCCGTTCCGCAGCGGCTATCATGCCTTGCTCGGACGTACCGCGTTTGCAAAGTTCAACGCGGTGCCGCACTAAGAATACCTCATGCTCAAGATGCCAGGCCCTCGAGGAGTCATCACGGTCAACGGAAACACTAAACGTTCTCTCCGCACGGAGGAACATACAAGCGCTCTCGCGCGAAGTGCAATGCAGCATCTTAAGGCAATTCTAAAGTCTGGCCGTTAAGCGGACGGACCAATAGCGCGCCGGAGTAACTTACAACAAGACCACAGCACGCCCGAGCACGCAGAGCAAAGGCGCCCCAACCCCAGCTCCCGAAACATCAAAGCAGGTCCTTCGCGTACACCATTACGCTCTGAAGATACCATGGGCATGGGGAGAGGGGCACGACCACGATAAACCCAGATTGCGGCTCAACCACACCAGGGGCTCTCAAGTGCGTCTTTCCTTTTTCTTTTCTTTTTACCTTTTACTTTTCACCCAGAGGACTCCGTTTGTCAGAAGCCCTGTCCGGCAGCAGACCTACCGAACTCACGATGCAACAGCCAGGGAAGGATAAAGGCTACAACGAATATACAGGTGGTCTCCATTACGAGCATTTTTATACACCAATCTGCAGCCTACCCCTGGAGGGGGACATGTTTAACAGTTCCATACCTTGCTTATCGCACTATTTGTATCGTTCTGCATTCGTAGCAGCACTTATTGACTAAAACAATGCAGCACCTTTTTGTTTATAATTGCATTTCTTTTTCATACATATGTTCATTCACGACATGTTGCATCCGTACACTTTGGTACGGCTAATATACACCAGGGGCTTATGTTTCCCGCATTATGGTATAATGAGTCCGAACACTTTCACAAGTGCGGCACCCTGAACTTATGGCACTATATGCATCAGCTCCGAATCATGTCTTGGGTCAATAGTTGGGTTTGCCCGGCTCCCGCGTTTTGGTACCTTACGTTCCGTTATATCGGCTAAGGTAGCACCGGGAGAACCACTGCGATTCCGCCCCATTTCGGCTGGGTTAACACCTCAGTGGAGAAAGCTAAAACTGACCGTCATGATGAGGCGAGAGTCGGTCGCTGTTTGAGAGGTTTTTTGCGAGTCCTTAAAGACTTATGCCGCTTAGAGCGAGGAGTCGGATACTGTCCGACCAAGGCGTGGATAGCGCCCCAAATTCGGCCTTCCGAAGACTAGGGGCTTCGCCGAAATTTAAAATTATAGAATTCTATGGCTAAGTGAGAGTGTTCAAGCATTATAAGTCCGGTTGCCTTGTTCTCTGTGTTGGCGCCTCCTAGATGGACCCAAAAATGGGAACAAGAGCGCTCAAGTTTATCGAACACCCCAAAGACTCGTGGCATGGGGGCTGAAGCCGACGACTTGCTATCTCTCGATTTGATAAACAGCCGCATGAAGGTAATATTTTAAATTAACAAGCGTTGCTTAGTGCATATGAACTAAGTTTTCAGCGACAGGATAACAAAATGCTGAGTCTACTCAAATATTACATCTTTGGAGCACTCACCGCTTAATAGTCTGGCGCCCTTCAACACACTCTTATAATACATCTCGGCGTGCGATGCTCCTTGCCCTCTGGTGGCGGGTCCGTCACAAGCTTCTGGGCATCCATCTTGCCCCAGTGCACCTTTGCGCGGGCAAGGGCCCGACGGGCACCCTCAATACAAGCGGAATGCTTGATCACTTCAACCCATGGGCACGCATCCATCAGCCGCCGCACCAGGCCGAAGTAGCTCCTAGGCATGGCCTCCTTAGGCCACAGCCGAACTATGAGGCCCTTCATGGCCTATTCGGCCGCCTTGTGGAGCTCGACCAGCTGCTTCACTGGTCGCTAACGGCACGGATGTCCGGCCTCAGCATACTGAGACCAGAAGACCTTCTCCGTTGAGCTCCCCTCCTCGGCCCGGTAGAATGCGGCAGCATCGGACACGCTGCGAGGAAGATCTACGAACGCTCCTGGAGAGCTCCGAATTCGGGTAAGCAACAGGTAATTAACACTCACATGCTTATTTTGCATGAAAAATGCCTTACCCGCTGCTACTTTCTTCACCGCCTCAATCTCCTGGAGGGCCTTGTAGGCTTCGGCCTTAGCGGCTTTGGCACTCTCAAGAGCCGTTGCAAGCTCAGACTCTCGAGTCTTCGAGTCACGCTCCAACCTCTCATGTTTTTTCACGAGAACCTGGAGCTCTTGCTGTACCTCCGCCACCCGCGCCTCCTGCTTCTCTTGCTCGGTGCGCTCCGTGGCCGCATTGCGTTCAGCCGCGTCCACCGCCTCCTTCAGGGTCAGCACCTCGTTAGTGGCCCCTACAATGCCCACGTTATCCTTGTCATTTTTCTTGCAACCAAATCCTTTTCTGTAAGGTACAATTTTCAAAAGGTATTACTCACCTTCTTTTTCCTCGAGCTGCTTCTTGGCATGGCCGAGCTCGTTCTCGGACCGCTCAAGGCTTTCCTTCAAAGTATTGACCTCCGCAGTCAGTGCGGCGGAGGTCAGCAGCACAGCCTGCAATCCCATATTGACATATTTTTTATATGACTCCTGCATTTATCTTTCTAAATATCCTCGGTCCGGCTTTTCTTTCCGAACACCGAACCGAGAATCAGGGGCTACTGTCTATGCGGTACCATTTTACATATATTGAAATTTCTTACCTCAAAGCCTGTTAGAAGACTGGTACAGGCTTCGGTCAGCCCACTCTTGGCGGACTTAACTGTCCGGATCACCGCACTCATAACAGTGCGGTGCTCCTCCTCGATGAAGGCGCCGTTGAGCGCCTCCAGTAAGATATCCGGTGCCTCCAGTTGGACGAAGGACACCGCAGTCTTACCCTTCTTGCGAAGGGATCGCTTACCGGACTCCGGAACCACTGAAGGTTCCGACATGGAGTCCGGACAAGGGTCGAGCTTAGAGCCCCTGGGGTTCTTGCCCCCCACGTGCCTGGAGTCCGGGAGGTTGCCTTGTGGCACCTCCTGCGCCACCTCCTCGTGACCAAGCCCCTTTGGGGCCCCGCCGGCGTTGTCCGCAGCATGAGGCGAGGAGGCGGTCGGAAGCGAAGTACTCTCCATTTCCGACGAGCCCAGGGACCCGCTCGATGAATCGGCGAACTTCGCCTTTAGGCGGGCACGATTGTTCGACATTAAAGAACACTCTGCAATAATAAAAAGCCATGGGTATCTGGACACTTACGATCTCGCCAGGGGCTTGGCCCTTGTAGGCCAATCCCCTCGTCGTCGTCGGCGTTCTTGGAGAAATCCGGAGGAAGGGTTCTTCCTTCTTGGACCCTCTGGCCTCCCGGTTAGGCGGCCTTCCTTTCCTCTCCTCCGCTGCCGGGGAGAAGCTTCTTCTTCTTCCTCCTCGTCTTGAGGAGAAGATTCTGCTTGTAATCCGACAAGACTGGCGTCGGGAGCTCCTTGAGTTCCGTGGCCTCCTTCTTAGCCTTCTTCTCCGGCACCACATGGGGTGCCGAGCCGTAAGCCCCAATCAATCGGGCGTCCGCTGGGTCTTATGGCAAAGGAGCGGACAGTTAATCTGTCCGGACGTCTTTAGCTAGACCTGTCAAAGAATAGGAGTTTTAGATCCCACATAGAGTCAATCTATGAAAAAAGAGTCCCGTAAAGGGTAAAATAACTTACCTCGCCGGCTTGACGCGCGAGCTGTATCCGCGATCTTTGTTAGCGGATGCGGGGCTTGCGCCTTTGAACAGCACCTTCCGGGCATCTTCGTCACGTGGTATCAAGAGCCGCTCAAGGTTCGGTGCTGTGCGGATCGAACTCCACAAATTGAAGTCCCGTTGTTGGCATGGGAGAATCCGACGGATGAGCATCACCTGGATTACGTCGACAAGCCTGCGATTCTTGACCACCAGGTTCCGGGCGCGTGTTTGGAGTCCGGATAGCTCGTCCGAATCCCCCCACTTCAGGCCCGTCTCTTTCCATGACAAGAGCCGTGTGGGGAATCCAGATATGAATTCGGGGGCCGCCGCCCATTCAGGGTCGCGTGGCTCGGTGATGTAGAACCACCCCGATTGCCACCCCTTTATTGTCTCCACAAAGGAGCCCTCGAGCCATAGGACTTTGGCCATCTTGCCGACCATGGCGCCTCCGCACTCCGCTTGGCTGCCTTTCACAACCTTCGGCTTGACACTGAAGGTCTTGAGCCCAAGTCAAGTGGGGCTGGATGCAGAGGAAGGCCAGACACCTGACGATAAACGCCGAGACGTTGAGGACGAAATTGGGCCAGTCGTGGAAGTCCAGGCCATAGTAGAACATGAGCCCCGGACAAATGGGTGAAGTGGAAAACCTAGTCCATGGAGGAAGTGGGGAGAAATACCACCCTCTCATGGGGACTGGGGGTTGGAATAAGCTGCCCGCTGCCGGGCAGCTCAGGCGCGATATCGCCGAACAAGTATCCGCCTCCGCAGTCTTGTGATGTGCCCCTCCGTGACGGAGGAGGCCATCCATCTGCCTCCCGCTCCTGACATGGTTGGAGAAGGTTGAGGAGGAAAGTGCGGACTTGGGCGCTAGAGCTCGAGTGCACGGGAATGGATGAGCAAAGGAGGAAGAAGGCGTAGGTGAAAGGGTGGATCCTTATCCCCTTATATGGGCGGACAAAAACATGTGTCCCCACCGGCCTGGTAAAACTCGCTTGTCTCCCAAGCGTCACAATCAATAAGCGCGGTTGGGTTACCCACGTCCGTATTGATGGGAATCCGGAATAAGGGGAACACGATCTCTGCCTCGACAAGGCGTGCCAAGGAAACCGCCGCTAAACGCTACCGAGGTGGAACAATAAAACAATTTGAATAAAGGCTTGGTAGTGGTGCGACGTCACGCCACAAAAATACGTCAGTAGATTGATCTTGTGTAATATTATTCTCTCTATGGTGGTATGTGGAATTTATTTTTGCAGAGCCGGACACTATCCTGGTGTTCACAATCTTCTATAAATTATTCGGAGGAAGAACCCGCCTTGCTATGCGAAGACAACATGCGCACCGGACTCGTCGTCATTGAAGCCTGGTTCAGGCTCCGAGGAGTTCCGGACTAGGGGTGTCCGGATAGCGAACTATCATCATCGGCGGACTCCAAGACTATGAAGATACAAGATTGAAGACTTCGCCCCGTGTCCGGATGGGACTTTCCTTGGCGTGGAAGGCAAGCTTGGCGTCTGGATATGTAGATGTCCTACCATTGTAACCGACTCTGTGTAACCCTAACCCTATCTGGTGTCTATATAAACCGGAGGGTTTTAGTCCAGGGACTAACAACAATCATACCATAGGCTAGCTTCTAGGGTTTAGCCTCTTTGATCTCGTGGTAGATCCACTCTTGTAACACACATCATCAATATTAATCTAGTAGGACGTAGGGTTTTACCTCCATCAAGAGGGCCCGAACCTGGGTAAAACATCGTGTCCCTTGTCTCCTGTTACCATCCGCCTAGACGCACAGTTCGGGACCCCCTACCCGAGATCCGCCGGTTTTGACACCGACAACAAGCAATGGATTTGACATACTACTTATTCTTTTCCAAGGATTTAAGAGAGATATAGCGCCAACTTGAAGAAGTCTTCGACGAATCACCGAGAGGATTGGAAAGGACGAATGAAATGATACGGTAATAAAGGAAGAGGAATCTTGAACGAACCACCGTAAAAATTGAAAATGAAAGTAGCAAAGGCTCAATTCACTGGAAAGAATTGGAAAACGAATGAAGATACCTGAGGGGAATTTAGATACAAGAGAATGAAGAGATCATGAACTGATTAGAGGATATTTGAACGATTCACCGGTATGATTTGGAGAACGAGAGCTACACGCTGAGAATGAAGAATTATGGCATGATGGCCTTCGGAGGAAAGAAATGGAAACAACTCATGAAATGCTCCGGATGGGTGAAAAGAATTCCCACAATCGAAAACAATTATGAGAGGATGGCATCAAGCTAGAACCATGAATTTTGAAGAGAATGGAGCAAGATTTAAGAGAAACTCTTCTTCGGTCTTCAAATGTTGAGAATGACGATGAGAAACATCACCATTAATTGTTGAGATACTCCGGGATGAAAATTAGAAAGGTTGAACCAACGATGAAAAGAATTTGGAAGATCTTGGAGAAAGACATTTGACTGATGATAACTCATTCTTACGTCAAACTTTGAAAAGAATTTTAGAAGCTCCGGGAAAATTAGAAGAGCCAAGTAAGATCCTGGGAAAAGACCTGTGGGTTAGGGCCCACTCAAAAGAAACACCGTTGAACGATTGCTTGAAATAAAGATTGCACCGGTAGAATTAAATGGCTTGAATGAGATAACAACCTCAAAATAACTTGAACGGATCTGGAATGAAAAGACGAGCCTTCCGAGATATCTTCAACACTCCAGAACAAATGAATTGCGAGAAGTGAATGATTAAGAAGTGCATCGGCAAGAGAAAGCATTTGCAACAAGGAAAGGAATATGATCAACACTAAAAGCTTGAGTTAAATCCACCGGAAAAGAATACGAGAATGAAGAATGATGAACTTGGAGCTGTTGAGCATCTTCATGAGGGGTCACTAGATCAGAACATTGATTGAAAAGAGTGAAGAGACTTCACATGAATAAATGGATACTTGATTAAAAAATCCGAGTCCTTGAAGAAAAAGGGGGAAGAAAATGGATGAGCAAAGGAGGAAGAATGCGTAGGTGAAAGGGTGGATCCTTATCCCCTTATATGGGCGGAAAAAAACATGTGTCCCCACCGGCCTGGTAAAACTCGCTTGTCTCCCAAGCGTCACAATCAATGGCGCGGTTGGGTTACCCACGTCCGTATTGATGGGAATCCCGGAATAAGGGGAACACGATCTCTGCCTCGACAAGACGTGCCAAGGAAACCGCTTCGCTAAACGCGCTGAGGTGGAACAATAAAAACAATTTGAATAAAGGCTTGGTAGTGGTGCGACGTCACGCCACAAAATACGTCAGCAGATTGATCTTGTGTAATATTATTCTCTCTATGGTGGTATGTGGAATTTATTTTTGCAGAGCCGGACACTATCCTGGTGTTCACAATCTTCTATAAATTATTCGGAGGAAGAACCCGCCTTGCAATGCCGAAGACAACATGCGCCGGACTCGTCGTCATTGAAGCCTGGTTCAGGGCTACCGAGGAGTTCGGACTAGGGGTGTCCGGATAGCGAACTATCATCATCGGCGGACTCCAAGACTATGAAGATACAAGATTGAAGACTTCGTCCCGTGTCCGGATGGGACTTTCCTTGGCGTGGAAGGCAAGCTTGGCGATACGGATATGTAGATGTCCTACCATTGTAACCGACTCTGTGTAACCCTAACCCTATCCGGTGTCTATATAAACCGGAGGGTTTTAGTCCGTAGGACGAACAACAATCATACCATAGGCTAGCTTCTAGGGTTTAGCCTCTTTGATCTTATGGTAGATGCACTCTTGTAACACACATCATCAATATTAATCTAGCAGGACGTAGGGTTTTACCTCCATCAAGAGGGCCCGAACCTGGGTAAAACATCGTGTCCCTTGTCTCCTGTTACCATCCGCCTAGACGCACAGTTCGGGACCCCCTACCCGAGATCCGCCGGTTTTGACACCGACAACAAGCAATGGATTTGGCATACTACTTATTCTTTTCCAAGGATTGAAGAGAGATATAGCGCCAACTTGAAGAAGTCTTCGACGAATCACCGAGAGGATTGGAAAGGACGAATGAAATGATACGGTAATAAAGGAAGAGGAATCTTGAACGAACCACCGTAAAAATTGAAAATGAATGTAGCAAAGGCTCAATTCACCGGAAAGAATTGGAAAACGAATGAAGATACCTGAGGGGAATTTAGATACAAGAGAATGAAGAGATCATGAACTGATTAGAGGATATTTGAACGATTCACCGGTATGATTTGGAGAACGAGAGCTACACGCTGAGAATGAAGAATTATGGCATGATGGCCTTCGGAGGAAGGAAATGGAAACAACTCATGAAATGCTCCGGATGGGTGAAAAGAATTCCCACAATCGAAAACAATTATGAGAGGATGGCATCAAGCTAGAACCATGAATTTTGAAGAGAATGGAGCAAGATTTAAGAGAAACTCTTCTTCGGTCTTCAAATGTTGAGAATGACGATGAGAAACATCACCATTAATTGTTGACATACTCCGGGATGAAAATTAGAAAGGTTGAACCAACGATGAAAAGAATTTGGAAGATCTTGGAGAAAGACATTTGGTGATGATAACTCATTCTTACGCCAAACTTTGAAAAGAATTTTAGAAGCTCGGGAAAATTAGAAGAGTCGGGTAAGATCCAGGAAAAGACACGTGGGTTAGGGCCCACTCAAAAGAAACACCGTTGAGCGATTGCTTGAAATAAAGATTGCACCGGTAGAATTAAATGGCTTGAATGAGATAACAACCTCAAAATAACTTGAACGGATCTGGAATGAAAAGACGAGCCTTCCGAGATATCTTCAACACTCCAGAACAAATGAATAGCGAGAAGTGAATGATTAAGAAGTGCATCGGCAAGAGAAAGCATTTGCAACAAGGAAAGGAATATGATCAACACTAAAAGCTTGAGTTAAATCCACCGGAAAAGAATACGAGAATGAAGAATGATGAACTTGTTGCTGTTGAGCATCTTCATGAGGGGTCACTAGATCAGAACATTGATTGAAAAGAGTGAAGAGACTTCACATGAATAAATGGATACTTGATTAAAAAATCCGAGTCCTTGAAGAAAAAGGGGTGGGAGGGCGGGAAAACAAAGACAACTTGGGATGGATGAAACAAACACCGTTGTGAAAACTTAGAATTGATCTTGCGGATGTTGAAATGATCGGATCCACTTGAAGAGGAGCACGCCGGTTGGGAAAAGAATTAGCATGACGACCTCGATGGACAAGAAGGATTAGTATTCACATAGCAATATGAGAACACCGTTTAGGAAAGGTATGGATTCAACATTTGACTTCGAAGCAACTCGAGTACCACAAATAAAACAAAACAAAGGATTTGGCTTGCAGAATAAGCCGGAACAAATACATATGATAGAGATTTACCCAATCTCATATCATGCATCTGTCGGAAAGATATTCTAGGAGCTACTTGAATTCCCACCTATAAACTCCCGAAACTTTCTGGTTATGCAATCTGGTGTTGGGGATACAGGGGACACAAAATATATCACCCAAACTAACAATACCTAGATCCAGCTGTATCCATCCGTCAACACATAACCAAGAAAACTTCGGAAATCGTGTACCTCAACCTTCGAAAAGCATCCGTTATACAAGCTATGGCAATACTCCTGAACTCCCCAGTACTGGGTGGCGTCGAGGTTATCTCACCAACAACTACATAAAAGAGATTTTCGATGTCGGCAAAACTCAGGTATTCCAGAACTGCAACGATAAAATTGTGACGACAACACCTCGGAGCTCAACTCCCCGGGACACTGCCACAACCACTAAATGTCAGGAGGCACCAAGAACAATGTTCTCGTCACAAAACCATCGGAACGATTCCAAGATACCCGCGTGATCCTAATTTTTTTTTGTGAACTTTGAGGAGAGGAAAGACAAAACATCTACGGCAGGAGGCCTCACCAGAGCGACGAAGGGACTGAGGAGTAAAAAGAATCCTACTCTCTGATATATATAATCCTAAGACTCAAAATAGTTTTCTTCTAGACTCAACAACGGCCAACAATCAAGGGGCTCCTATGGTCGGTCGAGGCTCGATACCAACTTGATCACGCCTAATATGCGATACTATCCTAAAGAGACTCGAAGGTCCCACCAAGGATAGAACCGCATATTGAAACGCTTTTGCAAGGTGGATATCATTACATCAACATTACATAATAGATGGGGATACATACATAAGGCATACAATGCCACACGAATACAACATCATCATCCAAGAGATCAACATCCGACTACGGATGAAACATAAACAGAATCTCAAACGATAACCACCCTGCTAGCCCAGGCTGCCGACCTGGAAGCTATCCCCTGATCGAAGAAGAAGCAGAAGAAGAACTCCAAAACAAGCAAACATCGCTCTCGCGTCATGATCATCGCAAACATGTACCTGCAACTGTTTTTGTAGTAATCTGTAAGCCACGAGGACTCAGCAATCCCATTACCATGGGTATCAAGACTAGCAAAGCTTAATGGGAAAGGAAGGGGTAAAGTGGTGAGGTTGCAGCAGCGGCTAAGCAAGATATGGTGGCTAACATACGCAAATAAGAGCGAGAAGAGAAGCAAACGGAACGGTCGTGAAGCTAGCAATGATCAAGAAGTGATCCTGAACTCCTACTTACGTCAAACATAACCCAGAAACCGTGTTCTCCTCTCGATCATCCCCGAAAAGAGACACTCACGGTTACGCACACGGTTGGTGTATTTTAGAAGAGTTTACTTTAAGTTAACTACAACCGGACATTAACAAATTCCCATCTGCCACATAACCGTGGGCACGGCTTTCGAAAAATCAAACCCTGCAGGGGTGTCCCAACTTAGCCCATGATAAGCTCTCGCGATCAACCAAGGATATTCCTTCTCCCAGGAAGACCCGATCAGTCTCGGAATCCCGGTTTACAAGACATTTCGACAATGGTAAAACAAGACCAGCAAGACCGCCCGATGCGCCGACAATCCCGATAGGAGTTGCACACATCTCGTTCTCAGGGCAACACCGGATGAGACATCCTACGAGTAAAACCAACCCTCAAGTTTCCCCAACGTGGCCCCGCAGTCTGCTCGTTTTGGGCCAACACTTAGAGAAGCATTGGCCCGGGGGGGGGGTGCTAAAATAAAGATGACCCTCGGGTTGGCCGACCCTAGGGAAAGGTATAGGTGGTGGTGAGGAAAATGGTAAAACCAAGGTTGGGCCTTGCTGGAGGAGTTTTATTCAAAGCGAACTGTCAAGGGGGTCCCATAAATCTCCCAACCGCGTTAGGGACGCAAAATCCGGGAACATAATGCCGATATGACGAAAACTAGGGCGGCAAGAGTGGAACAAAACACCAGGCATAAGGCCGAGCCTTCCACCCTTTACCAAGTATATAGATGCATTAACAAAGTAAGAGATATTGTGATATCCCAACATAAACATAAACCAACATGGAGCAATCTTCATCTTCACCTGCGACTAGCAATCTTCACCTGCAACTAGAGGTTCATGGCAATTTGGGAGGCTTGATAAGCAAGTGGTAGGTAACGCGGCATAGCGATAGAACGAAGCAACTAGCATAGCAATGATAGTAATGAGATCCAAGGTGACGATCATCTTGCCTGATATCCTGCTAGGAAGAAGAACGAGTCCATGAAGAAGATGAAGCCACGAAGACGAACCAAGCGTAGACGAATGAATCCTCACGATCGCAACGAAACAGGAACTAACGAGAAGGAGCACAACCGGAAAGAAACAAACAACATGGTAAACGCACAAGCATAATCATGGCATGATGCACAATCAAGTATGATGCATGTCCAGTTTAATGAGGCATGGCATGGCATGGCAAAGTGCAATAAACAATACTATAAGTTAAGTGGAGCTCAATATGCAACGAGTTGCATATTGAAAAAACACCACATTGACATATTTAGTTTAATCTCGGTTTTGTACCCAACAATATTAAATGTAATTAAACATGGCAAGAGGTAAAGCATATGAAAACTAACTATTTAGGCAAGTTTAAATGAGGCCGGAAACAACAAACAACAATTCCGGAAAATCCTGATGAGCAATATTTTAGATTCGGTACTGTTCTGCCCTAAACCATATTTTATTGTTGTTAAACAGGAAAATAAACTGCACCATGCTAATCTATGCATTTTCCACCCCATTTACATATAAAGTTTATTTAAAACCGAGCTATGGTTATTTAGTTATGAAATAAATCATTTTAACATGGCATTTAAGCAAAATAATGCAAACAGCAAGTTAAACATTTTAAACATGGATGAAAGTGGCATATTATTAATCTACGCAAAATTCTAAGCATTTTACATATTTAAACCATTTTAATCCGATGCACGGTTCATGAGTTATTATATGCATGATGCTTAGGGGTTTTTCTGTAAATCTGCACTCTCTGGATAATTGGACAAATTCGCAGCAGGGGAAAAAACACAACGGGCTGAAACTGGTTGGCCCAATCGGAGGAAAAACAGAGGAGGGGCGCTGGGGTGTGGCCTCACCCATGGGCTTCGGCCCGGTTCGAAGCAAAGGCTGGAGGAGGCCGGAGCAGGCCGGGTTAGGGAGGTTCCTGGTGGCCCAGGAGGTGAAGAAGATGGGCAGCTCGCGGTCGATCTGGCTAGAGTCGGTCAACGCGAGCTCGTGGCTCGTCTACGAAGCAGAGGAAGCAGGGGTGCGACGGCTTCATGCGGTGCAGGCGCGGCAACAGGGCGATGCAGCTGGGCGGCGAGCCTCCTGGATCCGCGCGACGAGGAGGAAGACGTGGCACGGGCGAGCTCGTGCTCGAGCGCCTGAAGATGGCGCGGTGGCGGAGCTTGGGCACGATGCTGATGGAGCGGTGCTGGGCTTTGCGCTGGAGGGCTCGCCGCGGCGGGACTTGGCGGAAGCACAGCGGGATCCGGGCAAGGGCGTCGGAGATGGCCGGATCCAGGCCAGTTCGGGTCGGGGAGGCGTCGACCTTCTGGTTCGAGGAGGAAGCGAGGCGCAGGTCTCGAACGACGACGGCACCGACAGGAGCTCCGGCAGGCAAGGGCGCGACTTGGGGAGGCGCAGAGGGAGGTCCGGCGAAGCAGGGATGGCGGCGCGCGGACCTGAAGCAGCCCGGGCCGAGGACGACGAGCTCGACATCGCCATGGTTGGTCCTCTGCGAAGCAACGAGGGAGAGAGAGGTTAGAGACGAGCGAGGAGAGGGAAACAGGAGGAGGGGCGCGGACGGGGACTGCCTGGGTGTCGAGGTCGCCGGCGGGCTAGGTTGCCGGAGGGCGCGGCCTGGGGGCCGAGGCAGGGGGCTCGGGCAGAGGAGCAGATGCTCCTGGACGAGGGGAAGGTGGAGGCTGGTTGGTGGTGGGGATGGATCTGGGAGGATCCCGATGAAGATGCAGGAGAGAGTGGCGGCGGCTAGGAGGATGGGACAGCTCCCCTAGATTCTAGGGTTGGACCTATATATATAGCTATAAGATTAGGGTAGGGGCTACCACGTCACTACGATCGAAAATGGACGGTCGGGGAAAATAGGCTAGGGATCCAATAAATAAAACGAAGATGTTTTATAGATGTTAGAGGATGATCCGGATCCAACGGTCATGACAGACCAGGTTAGGTCCGGGAGAAGTTTTGAGACTAGGTTGCGGAGGTGGTCGGTGGCTGTGCAGAGAGGCTCAAACGGTCGGACAACAAAAGAACGGTTGCTCTCGAAAGGGACAACAAAGGCAAGGGGGGAACGCGGCAACTACGAACGGATGCAAGCTTTATGAAAAACATGCGGATGCAATGCGCATGATGCTATGAGATGAGATGCAAGACATGAACAAAATGCAAAACAAAAGACAAAAACCCAACCACGGAGGAAATAACACAACACATAGCCGGAAATGGCAAGAGTTGGAGTTACGAATATGGAAAGTTGTATCCGGGGCGTTACATTGAAGCACCCAAGCGAATCAAGGATGTGCGTCGGCTTGCTGGTTGCGTCGCCGCCTTGGGCAGGTTCATTTCCAAGTCTGGCGAGCGCGCCCTTCCCTTTTTCAAGATCCTGAAAAAGGCGGGCCCGATGGAGTGGACGCCAGAAGCCGAGGCAGCATTTCAAGGTTTGAAGAAGTACCTCTCCTCCGCGCCAATACTAGTTGCGCCTAGGCCACAGGAGCCGTTGCTGCTATACCTGGCGGCAACGGACCAGGTGGTCAGCGCCGCACTAGTGGTGCAGAGAGAGGTTGACGACGAGGTAATGGCAGTGGCAGAGCCCGACACCACCAATGCAGAGACGACACAGCCAGTTGAAGTGCCGCCGAAGAAGAAAATGATGCAGCACCCGGTCTACTTTGTTAGTTCCCTCCTGCAGGGGGCTAGATCAAGGTACTCCGGCATGCAGAAACTGCTCTTCGGCCTTCTTATGGCCTCGAGGAAGCTGCGTCACTACTTCCAGGCACACGAGATCACTGTCGTCACTCGCCTCCCTCTGCAACGGATATTGCACAATCCGGATGCAACGGGAAGAATTGTGGAATGGGCACTGGAGCTGTCCAGCTTTGGCCTCAAGTTTGAAAGTACTTCGACGATTCAGAGCCGAGTCCTAGCGGAGTTCATTGCAAAATGGACCGCAACGCCTGACGAAGAAGCCCAAGAGACTGCTCTCCCCGGCAAGGAAGCAAGTTGTGATTGGATCATGTACTTTGATGGAGCTTTCTCCTTACAAGGCGTCGGGGCTGGCGTACTGCTTGTCGCGCCCACCGGAGAGCACCTCAAGTACGTGATCCAGATGCACTTCCCCAGGGAGGTGTCAACAAACATTACGGCAGAGTACGAAGGGCTGCTTGCCGGTCTTAGGATCGCGGCGGACCTCGGAATCAAGAAACTCATCGTCAGGGGAGACTCGCAGCTTGTCGTCAAGCAAGTCAACAAGGATTACCAGAGCCCGTTGATGAAGGCCTACGTCGATGAAGTGAGAAAGCTGGAAGAGCGTTTCGACGGTATACAATCTGAACACGTTCCCCGAGCGGAGAACGATATCGCTGATTACCTATCAAAACGCACTGCCCTCAAGCTACCTGTGGAACAAGGTACCTTTGTGCTTCAGCTAACTCAGCCATCCGTTGATCCATCAACAGAGCAGAATAAGAGGAGAAAATCAGGGCCCGGCAAGTACTTTCCCGCCGAGCTCCCCGGAGCCGCTGTTGCCGGGGATACTGTGCCCGCCACGAGACGACTGGCTCCGGCGGAGCGTCAAGCTCTTGCAGTCGAGACAGCCACTCCTATAGCGGAGGAAATGCCTTTAGTCCTCGCCGTCGAGCCCCAGGCTCAAGCTTGGGCACAACATACCATCCGATTCCTCCAAACAGGGGAACTTCCTGAGAAGCAGGAAGAAGCAGAAAAAGTAGCCCGTCGTTCTACCATGTAACAGTTCGTCGATGACGTCCTGTACAGAAAGAGGCCGAACGGTGTGAAATTGAAGTGTATCCCTCAAGAGGAAGGACTGAAGCTGCTGGCGGAGATACACGGAGGCATATATGGATCCCACATTGGGTCAAGGGCCCTTGCCGGCAAGGCATTTCGGCAAGGCTTCTTCTGGCCCACCGCCCTCCAGGATGCGACGACACTAGTCACCAGGTGTGAAGCGTGTCAGTTCCATTCAAAGAAGCTTCATCAGCCAGCTCAAGCCCTTCAAACCATTCCTCTCTCCTGGCCCTTCTCGGTCTGGGGGCTCGACATACTGGGCCCATTCCCCGTCTTTGTCGGGGCTTTGAGTACTTGTACGTTGCAATCGACAAGTTCACAAAGTGGCCGGAGGTGGAGGCAGTGAGGAAGGTCACAGCTCAGTCAGCCGTCAAGTTCTTCAAGGGACTAGTGTGTCGTTTTGGCGTACCCAACAGGGTTATCACCGACAATGACACACAGTTCACAAGCCGCACCTTCATGCAATATACCCAAGACCTCAGCAGCAAACTCTGTTTCGCTTCCGTTGCTCACCCGCAAAGCAATGGTCAAGCTGAGAGGGCAAATGCTGAAGTACTGCGAGGCTTAAGTACTAAGACCTTTGATAGGCTGCACAAGAGTGGAAGGCGCTAGATTGATGAGTTGCCGGCGGTTCTTTGGTCGATCAGGACGATGCCAAATCGAGCCACCGGCCAGACACCTTTTGCCCTAGTATACGGGGCAGAAGCAGTTCTCCCCACTGAACTCATATACGGGTCACCTCGAGTGCTCGCTTATGACGAGCTTGAGCAAGAGCAACTGCGGCAAGATGACGGAATGCTCCTTGAGGAAGATCATCTTCGGGCGGCTGTGAGAGCAGCACGCTACCAGCAAGCCTTGCGCCGCTACCATAGCCGCAAGGTTCATGCCCGAAGCCTTGAGGAAGGCGACCTTGTCCTTCGGCGCGTTCAATCGGCCAAGATTTCCAACAAGTTGACACCAAAGTGGGAAGGCCCTTATCGGGTAATACGAGTCACCAGGCCCGGTGCAGTCCGCCTGGAGACCGAAGATGCCGTTCCGGTGAGTAACTCCTGGAACATTGAGCATCTTCGCAAGTTTACCCGTGAGGCGCGGCTTGCCGGGCCCCCTGGCAAGCCACTTTTTGTACAAGCATTGCTGATGATGCATGTAACCCTTTGTACAAAGCCAAGCGCAGACCCTGAGCATAAATAAATGAAGCGCTGGCACCCTAAGTATAGCATGCATGCTAGGTCGAGTCTCGTCCTTGGTTAGGGTTGATAGTGCTTAGCGGCGACTAACCCCTAGCTTAGAGGTCGAGTGTGCGTCTCTTTGCCGTTCTTTTGTCTTCTTTGGTTCGCAGGACTCACAGATATCCTTGCCGGATCACTTGAGGACGAAAAAGAGAAGAGGGACACACCGGCATCTAGACCCCGGCAAGCCAGTATTGCCGGGGGCTGCAAGTGCAAAGATTCACCCACGGCAAACCAGAGTTGCCGGGGGCTACAACTTCAGATAAGTTCTTCATCCCTTATCATGCATTCCCTTATGGATCGAGGTATGTGAAACCTCGTTTTTCCCATAGCTACCGTGCTCCCCTAAAACTCTAGGCCCTAGGGCTCGTTCACAGGGCCAAGTTTGGTAAAGAGTCGCGACAAACAAAAGGATGAAACGAGGAGCTGAACCCACCTCATCCCTGCCTCTGCCAAAAGCGTGAGAAAGGTCGAGCGAAGTGGGAAGACGGCAGGGCCTGTTGCCGGGCAAGGAAATGTTTATCTTAGGGATATCAAGGATTTACTCCTTGTCTTTGGTCCTACCCGCAAACAAATGACCCGGCAAGCATCCCTTTTTTCACTAAAAACATTCCACTCGGGTACAGCCCATGGGGAATGAAAAACATGAATGATGGGATTACAAGTTTTAAATTCAGCCAAGGCCCAAAGGCTTACAAGCTAAAAAGAGATAAGGTGCCCATAACCCCTTTCTTGTCCCTCTCCTCAGGAGGAAGGTCAAGGAGGCGAAAAGGGCAGAAGGGGCGCCTAGGCGAGCTACAGGTGGCAGGAGACACCAAGAGAACATCTCGGTGGCCGTCCGAAGGCTGGATGGTGATGGCGGCGCCGGAAGCAGAGCTCGAAGACGAGGCGGCAGGACGTCAGCACGCGTCGAAGGCGTCGGTGCCCGTGTACTCCGATTTGACAGCCTTGCCGCCCGCCCTCTTCCTCTTCCACAGCCTCCCAACGCCAGCCGCCCAAGGAGACGACCCCGAGAAGTTCAGGGAGCCGGCGACACGGATGATGGGGTCGCCGGTGCCGCACGGAGCGGCGCCCGACACCTAGTCGGACCCGTCATCCTACCGCCTGCTACCCTCGTCGTCGCTGCCACTATCCTCCTCGCCACTCCCGCCCGAGGAGGGGTCTTTGCTATCAGAAGAGCTCTCCACAGAGCAGCTTGCCCGGGTCCCGAAGAGCCCGAAGACCTTGACGGAGAGGAGGCCGCCCTCCATCAGCTTGAAATGGAGAGTGAGCCCCTCCGTCAAGCGGTGGATATGAGTGAACGTATTCCATCCCCGACGAAGATACATCACGTGAGGGGCTGGGAAGTCGACGCGAACTCGCGTACCGCTGATCCCACAGCCCCTCATGTGCAGCCGCAATGACTCTGGAGGATCCAGTACATCTCCCGCGCGAATGGAGTCGGGAGACGAAGGCGACGGCGAGGCGACCGGCGCAGCCCAACGAAGAACTCACAAGGGTCATCCCCAACATGGCCCTCCATGGGGGCAGGAACTACTGGCGGAGGCGAGACCGGCGCGCCGCCCCGTCCTCCTCTTCCTCGAGCGCCTCTGCCTCGCCCCCGGCCTCGCCCCCTCCCACTTCCCCTCGTGGCTGGCTCTGCCACCGCAGGTGCAGGAGAAGGAAGGACGCGTTGTCGAGCGGCGACCCTCGCCGCCACCGTTGAAGGGCCAGGATTCCCTCTCTCATGGCGAATGGAGGGGGGGAGCAGAAGCTGAAGGAAGGAGGAGATGGAAGAATGCGGGATGCCATCCCCCCCTCCCGCTCTTTATAAAGGAACGGGGTGGGGGCTCGGCCGCCCCGCTCAGCCAATCAAGACGCGGAAGGTGCAGGGAACTGGGACCAACCCGCTGCCCCAGCCCACAACGGCACCGTTTTTGGGCCCAGCCCAACGACGCGATTGCGCTTACGTGTGGCCCAGGCCCGGGGGCTCCTGTCGGTGTACAAAAAGAGGGGTACACTTTTTGTACCCCTATAACTGTGCACGGGCAATTTGAGCCGCGGGCACCACCGCACTGAGCAAGGCAAGGGAGGTGAGCCATGGTAAGGCCGAAGCTCGAAAGGAGCAGAACGGAGCCAAGACCAAGACCACAAAGAGCAAAGGGGACGAAGCGGACTCCCCCGGCAAGATCCTTGCCGTGAGGCGGTGTTAGCAAACCCGGCAAGACCCTTGTCGTGGCAGCTCGCCCCACACCTATGGAGCGAATCACCCTTGAGTCCACTGCCCCCGTGGGGCAAGGATTCGGGAGACATCCCCGTGGTGGCATGCAGATCTTTGTGAAGACATTCAAGATCAGATACAAACTATAGAAGATGACGACCCTTGGCGGGATCCCAGCCAAGGAGGACCACAAGGCCCCCGGCAAGAGCCTTGCCGGGGATGACAGCAGGCGCCACGGCAAGACCCTTGCCGGGGCTACGGCGAGGCCCTTGCCAAGAACACCCGTAGGGCCACCATCAGGCCCACGCCAATCAAACCTCCACCACCGTTCGCATGCAGCTGCCGACCCAACTAGTTGGGCAGGCACCTGCGTGGCGGCAAGCGGATCTTGGTGGAGACCCACCAATGCGCCACCTCAGCTGCCTGCCTGCCTACATGGCACCACGGGCACCGCTGGCGATGCGCGTGTCGACCTGAAAGGAGCGGTGACAGACGAGACATGGCTCTCCCCGTCCCGATAAAGCAAGGACACCTAAGCAAGGCGCATTAAAGCGCCTTGTCATGTAATGCGAGGGATAAACTCGCATCATTTGTACCTTTCCACCTCCTGTGTGCCTTCGTGGCAACCCCTTTCTCTATAAAAGGAGGCCCAAGGCGACCAGGAGGAGGATTCGGCTTTTTGGAGCTCCTCGCGCCCCATTGCTAGTTCTAGAACACAGATAAACAAACCACCAAAGAAGGAGTAGGGTTTTACGCATCCTCGCGGCCCGAACCTGGATAAGGAAACCGTGTGCTATCCGTTTGATCCGCTCTTCTCACGACCCCGCGCCCCGCGACCGTAGTAGGGATTCTTGTGATCCCATAGGTGTCGTTCCCACCGACAACATCCTATGAACTCTTGACACAGTGATACTTCTCGCCATCATTATTCATTTCTTGGTTTTGTGTTGTCGCAACCAGAATGCCGACAAGTGAATCGTGATGTGTGAAATCTATACTCCTAGCAACTCCGTTGCTTGGTAGTTAAAGGACAATAATTTTATCCGCAGCGTGTTGGTTATTGAATAATCATCCTAAGGTTGATCGTGCTACCTAGTCCTTATTCCCGGTGCACTTTTCAATCAATGAGTTAGGATAGTGCCAATCCTTGCTTGTTTGATCACATCGTCTTGCCTTGAAAAGCAAGATTGTTCTCGAGCTTAGTGACATATCGGTGGTTCGTGATTTTCTGAATATCTTCTCAGAAGTATCACCAGGTCGTCACCTAACCGCTATGTTGAGTTCGTGATCAAGTTAGTTTTTCTTATAAACCACCCTTTCTCCAAGAATCTGTGTTGGATACCCTGAGCTAGTTGGTCAAGCTAAACGACAACTTGGAGAGTTGGAAGATAAAAGTTGTCCGACTCAGTTCATCTAAAGGGATATCCTTGTGCGTTTGTGTTGAATAAAGATGATATCCTCATCAATTGGTCCTCGTGATCAGTGATTGGATCTATCATCTTATCCAATCTTTGATTTGAGTATGGGCTATCATCAAATCAAATCAGAACGAACGATATTCATAATGTTGTCTTACTCGTGGTTGATTCCTCGGTCATACACCATTTTATCCTTTAGTCTGACCAATGCTATCACTTGTTCACATAATTATGGAATTCCACTTACATGGAAACCTGGATGAATTGTTGTTGAGCCCATCAGCAACATTGTTATCCTCTCCATGATTTGTGTTGAACATCCAGCTAGTATTGGAAACTTTATAAGCATTATCTTCATGTCCCGTTCATGAAGCATATGCTTCAATGAAAGAAGTCCTCTAATTAATGTGCATTTGATGCAAGTTGCCGCCGTGAATTCAAGAAAGCATGTTTTACCTCCTATGGAATCATCCCAAGTCAGTTATGCACGTGCGAAGTATTCTGTGGTCTGTTAGACTGATCATCTTCACTCCATATGAGTTCCGTAGCACACTAAGCCACTGATTGACTTGTTCAAGGAAGAAGAGTTGTTGTGCTATCCTAGGCCATGCACAAGATTCCGGTATCCTCAATCATGATTCCCTACCAGAACTCGGTAGTGTTTTGTTGTAAGACTACTATGTGGTCGTGCTTGCCTGGGACGGCATGTTCACGTGTGTTTAGCAGAATCAGCTCATGTTTTGGAGCTTTCTATCATAGTTCACTCCCCGAGAATCTCGCAACGTCATCTCGTCGGTTTGTGTTGCAAACTTTCTTTTCCAGACACGTTGTCTGAATTACCCTGTTACCAACCAGATCTGAATCTCAGGCAGATATGATGGTTGGAACTTCTCCCAAGAACTATGATATAGGTTCTAGTGAAGTGGACGCACCTAGCTGGAAGCACTATTATTGTAGTATCTTATTTAAGCCATTTGGTCACTTCCCATGAGGATTTCGCATGACTTAATCTAGAAGTTGTTCCTTATGGATTTTGTGCTCCCGAAGTCCGACCTTTACTTGATGGCCATGTTGATTTTTTTAAGCATGATTGTGGTAGCTAGAACATCAAGGAGAACATTAGAAGCGGAGTGCTAAATGTCTCTCGGTCGATCATCCAGGTTTGTTCCTTGGCATTGCTAAGGACAAATCTGAGAAAGTGTTGCCTTCCTTTGCATCTGCATCGTCCATCACTATTCATCATGGTAGTATGATGTGTTGCCAGGATCCTCGACACGGATGTTGGTAAGACCTTGATGGGAATGGAAATGCTCAAGTTCTTGAGAGCACACTCAGTCACTAGGTTATATCCTCGGTATCAACTGGAATGTGCCTCCCGTTTGCCGAGTTGTTCCATAACCATAGTTTCCTTTCCAATCTGAGTATGCCATTCCTTCGAACTCCGGCAAACGATTGCCGTGATTTGCCTTACGTTGATATAAAGAGTCTTAATGATCTCTATATCAAAGGTAATTCTTTTCCACTCAAGGTAATAACTCTACGAGTCACCTCCTCTAGATGTGTGCTTCGTGTCTCAGCTCGAGAGATGTTGCTATGTCTCATTCCATGAGTTGATCCTAAGTTGTTCGACCTTCGATAAGATCGGTCCTTCTAGAATCTTTCTTTCCATCTCGTTGTCATGTTAGTTCGAGTTCTCAAGGCAAGACATCGAGACAAAGATGGTGATCGAATCAACGTTCTTATGAAGTGCAACCTGGATCGTGAAGATCGTGTTAGCTTTATGTCCCCTCTGATTTCTTACCTCACGTCTTGAATCTCGGGACGAGATTCTTGTTTTAGTGGGGGTGAGTTGTCACACCCCTAGCTTCTGGTTTTGCACTAGGCTAGCTTCATCTGTGCATCATGTTTAAATTTTATTTAAAAGTTGAATTGGGGGTGATAAAACCCTAGCACTTTGAAATCCAAATAGGTCCAGCTTAAATAAATTGCATTCAAGAACCCAAAATGCTCTTATTTGATGTTTGATATTTTTGGCAATGGTTTTGATCCATACCAAAAATAATGAGCATTTTTAAGGAACAAGTTGGGCATTGAATTGAAGTCATAAAATATTTGAATTGGGGCATTTAATTGCTATTAATATTATTAAATGCTCCAACAATTCTGGAAATAGCTAAGGGCCTCTGAGATAATTCAGTTATTGCCCATAATTAATTTCAGGATCTATAGAAATGATTTGGTGTTTTTACCAAATCAAAAACAAATTGCAAAAAAAGAAAACAGTAACCAAAATAGGAAAAAAAACAGAGAAGGAGAAAACCCACCTGGCCTTACCTGTAGTCGGCCCAGCAGCACTGGCCAGCCCACCTGGTGGCCCAGCCCACCAGGGGCAAAGTCGTCTTCAACCTCTGCCTACTGGCGGAGGCATGTCCGCGCGCGCGCCGTAGCTCGCCACCTCCTACTTGCCGCAGTCCGCCTGGAGCTGGCTACGAACGACACGCGACCCACTCGATCCCCCCCTCACTTTCCCCGTGCCTCTCTCCCTCCTCTGTCTCTCTCCCACGCTCCTCCCCGGACACGCCCGAGACCGCCGACAAGCACTACCGCGCCCACCGCCGTTCCCTTGCCCCGTGACTGTGACCTCTAGCTCCGCCTCGATGCCGTGAAGCTCCAAGCCGAAGAACGCGCCCGCGGATGCCCTGCAGCGTCGTCACCGCCGCCATCTTCCTCGTCTGCTCCGACGAACGTCGTTGCTCGATTCGCCGACCTCCCCGCGTCCCCGAGCCCGCTGACCTTCTGCTCCGCCCCCTTGTGAGCTCCTCTTCCTTTCCTCCCCGTCCTCTTGCTCGCGCGCCTGCTCTAACTGTGCTAGCCGATGCATTCGTGAGCTCACCGCCGGCGTCCTTGTCGCTGCCGTTGTTGCAGGTCACCGAACTAGCGCCGAGCACGTCGTTGAGGTCCTGCAGCCCCTGTAGACCCAACAGTGTGCCTAGTTTGCTTCGTCGTGCACCACAGCGCCATCTAGATCGAAGCCGTAGCTCCGGCCGCCGCCCAACTCGCCTGCGCCGCCGCTATCGAGAGCCCCACGCCGTGGTGCTGCCACCGCTGGATGCGCGGGAGCATGGGCTCCCTCCTGGTGCCCTCAGCGCGCCCAGCCGCCGCCCCTAGCGCAACCCCGGTGAGCCGCCGCTGCACTGTGAGGTCGCCGGCGCTTAATCCGGCGACGCTGACGTGGAGCCATCATTTGGCGCTAATCACCACTAACCCTCATAACAGACACTGACGAGCGGGCCCTGCGTTGGGTCAAATCCCAGTCAACACGGGATTAACCTCTAATTAACTGTAAGCTTATGACATGTGGGACCGGGTCGACAGGTTTGACCATGGTCAGCCCTGTTGACTTGCTGACATCACGATGACATCATGCTGACACAATAAGTCCTTTTCTGGATTTGATTTATTTCTAAATAACCAGGAAGTTCCAGAAAATGTCTAAAACTTCTAAAATTCATAGAAATTCAACCGTAACTCAAAATGAAATAATTTATATATGAAAAATGATCAGAAAATTCAGTCTATCCATCTGTACCATTTTCATGCATGTTAGAACAACATTTGACTGCTGTTTAGGACAAATCATATAAAGGGCATTTAAACCTTCACATATGGAGTTTGAATTTGAACCTAGTGTTCAAACCAACTCCATTTAACTTGCTGCTAGTTGCATTAGCTCAATCAACAGCATATTGCCATGTCACATTCATGCATCATATTGTCGCATGGCATTGCTTGTGTTTCTTCTTTGTTTGTCGGTAGTTGTTCCCTCTCGATAGACGTGTTCCGACGATGAGTTCGATGACACTGATGAAGAACTTTACTATCTTCAGAAGTGCCAGGCAAGCAAAACCCCCTTGTTCATTCCGATACAATCCCACTCTCTCGCTCCTGCTCTCTTTTACTGCATTAGGA
Source organism: Aegilops longissima (assembly GCA_021605205.1). NCBI lineage: Eukaryota > Viridiplantae > Streptophyta > Magnoliopsida > Poales > Poaceae > Aegilops > Aegilops longissima. The sequence goes on from CM038678.1 coordinate 51,338,832, forward strand.
CAACAACGATTCAACTGTTACATGCTGCGGTAGTTGAACCCCTTTCCTCTGCATGACCTGTCATTGCCACAGTAAATAGATGAAACCCACTAGCATGAGTAGGAGTTGTTTGAGCCCTGATGTGCCTACTCATTCATGCTTGTTTGTCATGCCTGCTATTGCTTAGAGTTGTGTCAGGTCTGATTCATCGGGAATGAATTGGAATGTGGTGAACATGTCCTACTGTGTGTGAGGTAACTATGTGAACATGATTTGGTAAAGGTAACGGTGAGAGGCCATGTAGGAGTACATGGTGGGTTTTCTCATTGAAACCGTCCTCAGGAACTGAGTTCTGTGTTTGTGATCCATGAACAGTTACTACCACACATTGGGTTCCGGTAACTCGACCCCTCTCGGCTTATTAATCAACTCGATATCTGTCCAGGAGTTGCAACTAGTTTCTGGTGTTTTTAGGTAGTGTTAGTAGTCTACCAAGTGACACCCGGTACAGGTGGGCTTGGGACAGCCTAGGCACAGTGGCACGGTGTACCAAGTGGCACCCGGATGGTGGGCTTTGGAACCCTGCTCACATCATTTGGGGCCGTGAGCGACACCCCGACCGGATCTCCTTGCGGATGGAACCCGAATAGGCGATAAACCGGACGAGACTTCGTGGTTAGTCAGGTCGTGGCCGACTCCTCGCCAAAGCTTCCGCTTGAAGGTTGCCGAGATACACGACGTGTACATGGTGGTAAGTGGCGAGAGCGTGTTGCAAGAAGTACACCCCTGCAGGGTTAACATTATCTACTCGAATAGCCGTGTCCGTGGTAAAGGACTTCTGGGTTGCCTGTACAGTTCATAGACAAGTGAAAGTGGATACTCTAAAATACGCAAGATAAGCGTGAGTGCTATGGATGGCGTTCTCGTAGGGAGACGGGAGCGGATCCATAGTGGTGTATATATGGTGAATATGTGGACTCTCGTGCGCCACCTCAAAAGAGTTACTTGCAGTCATAGTTTAGGATAGCCACTGAGTCAAAGCTGGCTTGCTGCAGTCAAACTCCACCACCCCCTTTGTTGATACTGATGCATATGTAGCTAGTTCTGATGTAAGTCTTGCTAGGTACATTTGTACTCACGTTTGCCTATTTTATGTTTTGCAGAGAGACGTCAATCTCACTAGTAGTTCCGTTTGGACTTCGACATTTAGCTTCATACCTCATCTACGATCTTGTGCCCTCGGCAGGATCTGGTAGATAGTCAGGCTTCTCAGCCTTTTCCATTTGTAGATGTCTGTACTCAGACATGTTAAGCTTCCGCATGTGCTTTGACTTGTATTCTCTGAATGTTGGGTCATGAGACCCATGCTTGTAATATCTCACTCCTCGGAGCCTAATGAATAAATACTCTGAGTCGTAGAGTCTTGTTGTGATGCCATGTTGTATTTGCACATATCGAGCATATTGTGTGTATGATTGAAATGCTTGGTATGTGTGGGATCCGACAACCTAGTTGTTTATCCTTAGTAGCCTCTCTTATGGGGAAATGTAGTCTTGTGCTTCCATGAGCCATAGTATTCCGCTACAGCCCGGTTCACGGAGTCCTCGCTAGCCCAAAGACTACTACTCGGAACACCGACTGGCGGCATGTGATTCACTTCGTTCCTGTATCTGTCCCTTTGGGGAAATGTCACGCGGTGACATCCGAGTCCTGCCTAGCCTGCTACAGCCGGGTTCCTGAGTCTGTTAGCCAGTGCTACAGCCCGGATTCGCACGCTGCTGACCGACATGCTCGATGTTGATTCATGTATGCATGTCCCCATAAGTTAGTGCCACTTTGGGTTCACGATTAGTCATGTCGCCCCCGGTTCTCTGTCATATGGATGCTAGCGACACTATCATATACGTGAGCCAAAAGGCGCAAACGGTCCCGGGCCATGGTAAGGCGACACCCGTGGGAATACCGTGCGTGAGGCCGAAAAGTGATTTGAGGTGTTACAGGCTAGATCGGTGTGACTTAGAATCGGGGTCCTGACATCTGGGTCGACAGTGAATTCATAATCCTTATCATCAATAAAGATAGGTGAAGTAGCAAACTTAGGATCACATTTCATTCTAGCATTCAGAGATTTTTCTTTATACTTGCATAATAATTTCTCTAGATCATCTCTATCCTTACAAGCAAGAATATATCTAGTTGTCTCCTCATTCATAACAAAAACTTCCGGTACCTTAGGAAATTCATATCTAGGAAGGCTAGTTCTAGCGCTTTTTAAGGAGTTTCAGTTTCAAGCTCATCATCAGATTCAACAACATCATGTTGTATTACTCTAGCAATTTGTTCATCTAGAAATTCACCAAGTTGCACATCATTATTATCAAGCAAGGTACTAGCATCATCATAAACATCATTCATAGTAGAAGTAGCATCATCAATAACTTGCGACATTTAGAAGTGATAGCATGTGGTGGTGTTGCAAGTTCACTTATAATAGAAGGTGGATTTAAAGCTGAACTGCATGGCAGTTCCTTACCTCCCCTCGTCTTTGAGGGAAATATCTTAGTCTTAGCATCCTTCAGATTCTTCATAGTGATAAATTGATAATAATCCGAAGTTACTCAACAAATATTGCTATGCTCCCGGGCAACGGCGCTAGAAAAAGGTCTTGATAACCCACAAGTATAGGGGATCGCAACAATTTTCGAGTGTAGAGTATTCACCCAAATTTATAGATTTTACACAAGGGGAGCCAAAGAATATTTGAAGGTATTAGTAGCTGAGTTGTCAATTCAACCACACCTTGGGATTAATTATCTGCAGCAAGTAATCAGTAGCAAAGTAATATGGTAGTTTTGATAGTAGTAACAACAGTAACGGTAACAGTAACAGTAACATTGATAGAAGTATTTTGTAGCAAGTGTAACAGTGATGATAGCGGTAGTAACTTAGCTGAAACAATATAAGATAAATTCGTAGGCATTGGATCGGTGACTTGTTGGATGATATTCATCATGTGGCAGTTATAACCTAGGGCAGTACAGCACTAGCCCCAGTTCATCAATATAATGTAGGCATGTATTCCGTAAATAGTCATACGTGCTTATGTAAAGAACTTGCATGACAGCTTTTGTCCTACCCTCCCGTGGCAGCGGGGTCCATATTGGAAACTAAGGGATATTAAGGCCTCCTTTTAATAGAGAACCGGAACAAAGCATTAACACATAATGAATACATGAACTCCTCAAACTATGGTCATCACCGGGAGTGGTCCCGGTTGTTGTCACTCCAGGGTTGCCGGATCATAACACGTAGTAGGTGACTTTAACTTGCAAGATCGGATCTAAAACATAGATATAATGATGAATTCATAAACGGGTCAGATCTGAGTTCAAGGCACCCGGGCCCAAAGTGACAAGCATTAAGCATAGCAAAGTCATAGGAACATCAATCTAAGAACATAGTGGATACTAGGGGTCAAGCCCTAACAAAACTAACTCGCTTACATGATGAATCTCATCCAACTCCTCACCGACCAGTGAGCCTACGAAGGAATTACTCACTCCCGGTGGGGAGCATCATGGAATTAGCAATGGAGAAGGGTTGGTGATGATGAAGAACGAAGATCCCCCTCTCCGGAGCCCCAAACGGACTCCAGATCTGGCCTCCCGATGAAGAACAGGAGGTGACGGCGACTCCGTCTAATGGAACGCGATAATTCTTTCTCCCTGATTTTTTCTGGAAATATATGATTTTATAGCATCAGAATCAGGGTCTGCAGGGCCACCAGGTGGGGACAACCCACCTGGGCACGCCAGGAGAGGGGGGCGCGCCCGGGTGGGTTGTGCCCACCCAGGGGTCCCTCTCCGGTAGGTCTTGGCTCCAGAAATTCTCTTTTATTCCATAAAAATTTCTGGCAAAGTTTCGTTTCATTCCGAGTACTTTTATTCCTGCACAAAAACAACACCATGGTAATTCTGCTGAAAACAACGTCAGTCCGGGGTTAGTTTTATTCAAATCATGCAAATTAGAGTCCAAAACAAGAGAAAAAGCGTGAGGAAAAGTAGATACGTTGGAGACGTATCAGGCCACCACCCCACGCATATAGCCAGCACATCTCGCTTTATCCATAATGGCTGCTTGGCCAGCGAGAAAAATATCAAACAAGAATGGAGAGAGTGGGTCATCTTGCCACACCCCCATTGAGGGCTTAAAAAATGGGTCCGTCTCGACATTAATGTTGATGGCAGTGTGCCCACTACTGACAAGTTGCATAATGCATGTAACCCATCTATCTTCGAACCCTTTGGGCTGAACGTAATCACTGTAGAAATCCAAACTAAGCATATCATAAGCCTTATTGAAATCAAGCTTGAAAAAGACCATCTTTTGACATTTATTCTTAACCACATGAATGATTTCATGTAGTGCCAGTAGCCCATCATGAATCTGATCGCCCTTAATGCGGGACGACTGGTTTAGATGGGCAATCCTAGGCACTATAGGTGCTGCCCTAATGGTGTGCGCCTTGGCTAGGATGCGAAAGATCATGTTAATAACCATGATCAGCCGAAACTTGCGAATGTGTGTCGCCCCAACTACTTTGGGGATCAATGTAACATCTCCATAGTCAAGCCAGGATGCATTGAGCACCCCTTTATAGAAATCCCAGAATATAACCATCACCACCCCTTTAATGACCTTCCAAAATTTCATAAAAATCGGACAGGAAGCCCATCCGAGCCCAGGGCTGAGTCCGGTTTCATTCGAGCTCAGGGTTGGAGAATGATGTTGACATGACCGAGACGCTTCTCCGGTCAATAACCAATAGTGGGACCTGGATGCCCATATTGGTTCCTACATATTATATGAAGATCTTTACCGATCTAACCTTTATGACAACATATGTAGTTCCCTTTGTCTGTCGGTATGTTACTTGTCCGAGATTTGATCGTCGGTATCTTGATACCTAGTTCAATCTCGTTACTGGCAAGTCTCTTTACTCGCTCCATAATAGATCATCTTGTAACTAACTCCTTAGTCACATTGCTTGCAAGCTTCTTGTGATGTTGTATTACCGAGAGGTCCCAGAGATAGCTCTCGATGTCAGTGTACAAAAGTAGGGGCTCTCCTTTTGACCCCTTTACTTGTGCACGGGTAGTCAGAGCCACACGCCGCGGCCACACTTAGCAGGGCAGAGGAGGGAAGCCGGAGAGAAGCCAAAGCACAAGACAACCAAGGCAATGCCAAGACCAGAAACACAAAGAGCAAGAGGGCGAGGTGGACCCCCCCGGCAAGAGCCTTACCGGGGCGGCCTCTGCAGCCCCGGCAAGAGCCTTGCCGGGGCAAATTGCCTAACATCAACAGAGCGCGCCACACTTGAGCCCAAGGGTTCCAACACCGTCAATCACATTGGGACAAGGGCTCGGGAGGCGCCTCCGTGGTGGCATGTAGATCTTTGTGAAGATCATAAATACACAGGATCAGATGAGGACCAGAAGATGGCGACCCTCGGCGGGATCCTAGCCAAGGAAATCCACAAGACCCCGGCAAGCGCCTTGCCGGGGATGACTGCAACGCCACGGCAAGACCCTTGCCGGGGCCCCGGTAAGACCCTTGCCGATGGCGTTAGCGGGGCCACAGCCAGGCCCGCGACTACCAAGACTCCACCGCCGTCCCCAAGCAGCTGCTAGCTCAACCAGCTGGGCAGGCACCTGCGTGGCGAGAGCGGCCTCTACACGAACTCAGCAAGCACCTGCGTGAGGGCATGCAGGTCTTCGTGAAGTCTCCACCACCGCGCCAGCCCGGCAGCCGGCCGACATGGCGCCACGACGCCTCATCAGCTCGGATGCGTGTCGAGGCCAGGCGAGGCGGCGACAGCTGGGACGTGCTTCCTTGCCATCCCTGATAAAGTAAGGGGGCACGTCAGCAGCGCATTAAATGCATTTGTCCGGCGGTCCCAGAGGATAGACTCATGCACTGTACACCTTTCCACCTCCTGTGTGCCACTTTGGCGACCCCTTTTGCCTATAAAAGTAGTCCCGAGGCGTCCTGGAGGATGATTCGGAACTTTTGGGCAAGCTACACCCCGTAGCTAGCTCAAGAACACAAGAGCACTCTAATACATCCACCAAAGTAGGACTAGGGTATGACGCATCTTCGCAGCCCGAACCTGGGTAAACGACCCGTGTGCTTCCTGTCAGACCCGCTCTTTGCACAACCACGCGCCCGCCAACCGTAGAAGGGATCCCAGTGATCCCATAGGTGTCGTTCCCACCGACATCTTTGGCGCGCCAGGTAGGGGTGCAGTTGTGAAAATCCGGTCTGCAGTTAGCCTAGCAGTTCTTCATCATCATGGCTCCCAAGAAGAAGGCGGTCACGGCGATCGGTTGGTGGGGGCCGGACGGCCCGTACCGGTCCGGGCGAACAGCGGGCCAGTCGCAGACAGGACCCGAGGCGCGGCCTACGAGCACCAACATCGCTCTGGCAGTCAGAGCCTGGCGAGCGGGGTCGTCCGTGCACGGGACGACGGGCCGCACGCCGCCAAATCCAGAGATGGAGCTGCCTCCCCCGCAGGGTCGCGGGCCTACGGGCAGCGCCATGCCGCCCACGGGCGGCGCGGCGACCTCAAAGACGCCTACGCCGGCGCCCACGACGCGCTCTTCCCAGGGTGGGAGCGACGAGTAGCGCCACCATGCTGGAGACCCCGGACGTCGCCGTGGGAAGAGTCCTGCATCATCTCGCGGACGGCGAGGCCAACATGCCCACCGGCGTCTTTGGCGAAATGGCACGCAGCCGCTGGGCCGTGATAGAGCTCCTTCTAACGTGGTTAGGAGTCTAAGCGTGCCATATTTCACGCAGCTTTCGCCGCCACCCACGCCAGCAGAAGCCATGGTGCGCGCGCAACTGCTCCTCGACTTCCCTCCTGCTGCAGAAAAGCTCGATGAGTGGAGGGCCACCATCCGGAGCCTCGTCGGCGTCGCCAACCAAGACGAGCCACGGCCAGCGGGGCCCTCAGGCAGGCGCTCCATCGAACCACCGCATGCCAGCGGTGGAGGGGCCGGAGGTGCTACGGCCACAGTGCACTCTCCTCCTCCACGCCAGCCACCGCGGGTGTTGATCCATCGTGGTGACGCTTGTGATAACATTTCCATAGCGTCGTCCGACCCACGGACCCACCGCGACCAGCACCAGGTTCTCCCGGAGCGAGCCCATGAAGACGGTCGAACCACCATCGACCGTCGGCATGATACATGCCACCAGTTAGATAGGCGGGCCGGGCCCGCTATAGAACACCCATCACTGGGATGCTCCGGCGGCCTACCTTATGAGGTGGGTTGCCCGGCCTTTACCGTGAGTTGCGGCAGTTCCAATGGCCGTCCCACCGTACGTTCAAGCCCGACGACGGCGAGAAGTAGAATGGTAAGACCCACCCGTCGGAGTTCCTCAGCATCTACACCATCGCGATGCAAGCCGCTGGAGCTCGCGACGACAAGGTGCTTGCCAATTACTTCCCGTTGGCCCTGAAACCTAATGTCATGTCTTGGTTGATGCACTTGCCGGCGGATTCCATTTCTTCTTGGTCGGATCTGTATCATGAGTTTGTTGGTGCCTTCACTGGAGGCCACCAAGCTCATGGCCAGGCGAGTGATTTGCACATCATTCCCGAGAAGGAAGGTGAAAACCTGCGCAAATACATACAGAGGTTCAGCCGGGTGCAATACAACATCCCAGATGTTCACCCCGCCGCCGTGATCAGCGTGTTCCATCAGAATGTGCGCAACCGCAAGATGCGTGAAGAGATGGCGATGAACAAGGTTAAGGATGTGGTCGAGCTTTATATTCTGGCCGACAGGTGCGCCCGAGCTGAAGAGGGGAGGAAGTACCCCGGCGAGGACGCCGGCGCGGAAACCGACTCTACAGATGAAGACACCACCGCCCCGACGAAGAAGGGTCGGCGTCGCAACAGGAAACGCAAGGGCAAGGCCGTCCTTGCCGTCGAGGGATCCGACGACACCAGCACTGTCAAGAAGGCCAAGGCAGACGACCCCGGTAAGGAGATTGCCGGGTACGCCGCTTGCCGGGCCTTGGCGGCTGCCAACAAACCAGGAGGCTCCGACAGGCAGTACTGCATGATCCACCGCACCAAGGGCCATGACCTCTAGAACTGCCGACAAGTCGAGCTGCTTGCTGAGAAGCAAAAAGCCGAGTATGAGAGGCGGGACAAGGAGAAGAGGTGCCGAAGAATCTGGCAAGAAGCGTGGTAGCCAAGGAGGCTGCCGCGGCAAGGATAACTAGCAAGAGAGGCCCGCTCGGGGCCGCGACAAGAAGCAGGAAGACGACTATCATGACAAGGACGACGAGTACGGCGAGCATGAGTTCCAGAAGGCTACAGAGGCCATGTGCGTCGATGGTGGCGCCTCGCTGCACACTTCTCACCGCCAGCTCAAGCAGTGGGCGCGTGAGATCACAGCAGCGGAGCCATCGTTCGATACTTAGAAGCCGCTGAAGTCGTCCAGCACGCCCATCATTTTTTACGGCGAGGATCACCCTGATCGCACAACTGCGGTCGGGTGTTTGTCGTTGTTGGTTTCACCAACGATACGCAACCTCAAGGTGAACAAGATGGTGGTTGACGGCAGGGACAGTTTGAACTTGATCTCACCCGTTGTGATCAAAAGGCTGCGAATTCCTGACGGAGACCTCAAGGAGACTGGCACGTTTCAAGGGGTCAACCCAGGAAGGATCCAACCAAAGGGGAAGGTCACGTTGCCTATGACGTTTGGAGGCGTGTTGAACTATAGGCTGGAGAGGATTGTCTTTGATGTAGCCGAGATCCCTTTGCCCCACAATGGGATCATCGGCCGCCCGACACTAGCCAAGTTCATGGCGGCGTCGCATTACGCCTACAACACGCTGAAGATGCCTGGGCCGATGACCATCATCACCGTCCCCTGCGACAAGAAGGACGCGCTGATCTACGCCGACCTACTCTACCAGGAAGCAGTTGCAGCAGCTGCCGCTAAGGCACTTGCTCCTGCTGCTGAAGCCCCGGGAGGGAAGAAGAAGACCGACATGACCTCCCGCACCCACTCTGGCAAGCGCACCTCTTCGGAGTGTTGCGCTACCGTTGAGGACGTGCCAGAGAGCTCCACCAGCAAGAGCAAGAAATCCAAAGCTGCACCGCCAGAGACCAAGAAGGTGTCCGTCAAGGAGGATGTCACGGGAGGGGCTTTCACCTTAAGCTTCACCCTCGACAGCAAATAGGAAGGCGCGCTCGTCACTTTCCTGCGGGCGAATGTCGATGTGTTTGCACGGCAAGCATCCAACATCCCCGGGGTTCCCAAGGAGGTGATTGAGCACCACCTTGCTGTATGTCCTCATGCGTGGCCCGTCAAGTAGAAGGTCAGGAAGCAGGCTTTGGAAAGGCAAGAGTTCATCATAGAGGAGATCAGGAAGTCGGAAGCGGCAGGCTTGGTGAGAGGAGTGCTCCATCCAACGTGGTTGGCCAATCCGGTGGTGGTACGCAAGGCAAACGGGAAGTGGAGGTTGTGTATTGACTACACAGATATTAATAAGGCTTGTCCCAAAGACCCTTTCCCGTTGCCACGCATCGAACAGATTGTTGACTCCACGGCCGGGTGTGATCTGTTGTAATTCCTCGACGCCTACTCAGGGTACCATCAGATCTTCATGACAATAGAGGACGAAGAGAAGACAACATTCATCACCCCATGTGGTACGTATTGCTTTTTACGGATGCCTTTCGGGTTGAAGAGTGCTGGCTCAACGTTTGCAAGGGCGGTCCAAATTGGTTTTGAGCCCCAGCAACATAGAAATATGGAAGCTTATATGGATGACATAGTGGTCAAAACCAAGGACAAGGCAACTCTTGTACAAAATTTAGAAGAGACGTTTGCAAATCTGCGCAATATCAACCTCAAGTTGAACCCTCAGAAGTGCGTCTTCGGCGTTCCATCCGGCAAACTTCTCGGGTTCTTCGTGTCACAGCATGGGATCGAGGTAAACCCATAGAAGATCAAGGCTACTGAGCAGATTGTGGCACCCAAGCGGATCAAGGATGTGCGTCGGCTCACTGGCTGCGTTGCCGCCATGAGCAGATTCATCTCCAAGTCCGCTGAGCGTGCCCTTCCCTTTTTCAAAATCTTGAAGAAGGCAGGCCCAATGGAGTGGACCCTAGAGGCCGAGGCAGCGTTGTAGGATCTGAAGAAATACCTCTCCTCTACACCAATACTGGTTGTGACTAAACCACAAGAGCCGTTGCTGCTGTATCTGGCGGCGACGAATCAAGTGGTCAGTGCCGCGCTAGTGGCGCAGAGGGAGGTCGACAAAGAGGCAGTGGCGACGGCGGGACTGGCGGATGGCAAGCCAGAGATTCCCCCGGCAGGGCCCGATGCCGTCAAGGCAAGGCCCCCGGCAGAGTCTGACGCCATCAGGACAGGGCCCATGCAATCAAATGAAGCGGTGCAGAAGAATAAGATGATGCAGCACCCAGTTTACTTTGTCAGCTCCCTCCTGTAGGGGGCTAGGTCAAGGTACTCTGGTGTGCAGAAATTGCTCTTCGGCCTCCTTATGGCCTCGAGGAAGCTGTGTCACTACTTCCAAGCACACGAAATCACCATCATCACCCGCCTCCCATTGTAACGGATACTGCACAACCCAGACGCAACCGGAAGGATTGTGGAGTGGGCCTTGGAGTTATCAAGCTTTGGGTTGAAGTTTGAAAGTACTTTGCCAATCCAGAGTAGAGTCTTGGCGGAGTCATTGCAGAATGGACCTCAACGCCTGACGAGGAAATCCAGGAGACCACTCTCCCCGGCAAGGAAGCAAGTCACAACTGGATCATGTACTTTGATGGGTCTTTCTCGCTGCAAGGCTCCGGTGTTAGTGTGCTGCTCATCGCACCCACCAGAGAGCACCTCATGTATGTAATCCACATGCACTTTCCGAGGGAGATGTCCACCAACAACACTGGTGAGTATGAGGGGTTGCTTTCCGGCCTCAGGATCGCGGTAGACCTCGGGCTTAAGAAGCTCATCGTCAAGGGTGATTCACAGCTTGTCGTCACACAAGTCAACAAAGATTATCAGAGCCCGTTGATGGAGGCCTACGTAGATGAGGTGAGGAAGCTGGAGAAGCGCTTTGACTGTATACAAGCAGAGCACATTCCCCGAGCGGAGAACGACATCGCCGATTACCTATCAAAGCGCGCTTCATTCAAGCTACCTGTGGAACCAGGTACTTTTTTTCTTCAGTTAACTCAGCCATCCGTCGAACCATCAACAGAGCAGAACAAACGGAGGAAATCAGGCCCCGGCAAGTACTTCCCGCTGAGCCCCCGGGGGCCGCCGGCAAGGGTGTTGCCGTGGATTCTGAGCCTGCCGAGGAGCGACTAACTCCGGCAGGCCGTCAAGCCCCGGCTGTAGATACGGCCGCTACCATGGCAGAAGAAATGCCTTTGGTCCTTGCCGTCGAGCCACAGGCGCCGGCATGGGCACAGCATACCATCTGATTCCTCCAAACAGGGTAGCTTCCTGAGGAGCAGGAAGAAGCGGAGAAAGTAGCCCGTTGGTCTGCTATTTATCATTTCGTCGATGACGTCCTGTACAGGAAGAGACCAAACAGTGTGAAATTGAAGTGCATTCCCCAGGAGGAAGGACTGGAGCTGTTAGCGGAGATACACGAACGCATATGTGGCTCCCACATAGGGTCGAGGGCCCTTGCTGGCAAGGCGTTCCGGCAGGGTTTCTTCTGGCCCACTGCCCTCCAGGATGCAATGGCACTAGTAGTCAAGTGTGAAGCGTGTCAGTTCCATTAGAAGAAGCTTCATCAACCAGCTCAAGGCCTCCAAACAATTCCTCTTTCCTGGCCATTCTTGGTCTAGGGGCTCGACATCCTGGGCCCTTTCCCCCGCATTGTCGGGGGCTTTGAGTACTTGTACGTTGCGATCGACGGGTTCACAAAGTGGCCGGAGGTGGAAGAAGTGAGGAAGGTGACAGCACAGTCAGTCGTCAAGTTCTTCAAGGGGCTAGTTCGCCGTTTCGGTGTGCCAAACAGAGTCATCACCGACAATGGCACACAGTTCACAACACACACCTTCATGCAATACACCCAAGACCTCGGCAGCAAGGTCTGTTTCGCTTCCCTGGCACACCCACGGAGCAAAGGCTAGGCGGAGAGGGCAAATGCTGAAGTGTTGTGAGGCTTGAGGACAAAGACTTTTGATAGGCTGCACAAGAGCGGAAGGCACTAGATTGATGAGTTGCCGGCGGTTTTTTGGTCGATCAGGACGACGCCAAATCGAGCCACCGGCTAGACACCCTTTGCCCTAGTATACGGGGCAGAAGCAGTTCTCCCCACGGAACTCATATACGGGTCACCTCGAGTGCTCGCTTACCACGAGCTTGAGCAAGAGCAATTGCGGCAAGATGACACAACGCTCCTTGAGGAAGATCGTCTTCGGGCGGCTGTGAGAGCAGCATGCTACCAGCAAGCCTTGCGCCGCTACCTTAGCCGTAGGGTTCATGCCCGAAGTTTTGAGGAAGGCGACCTTGTTCTTCGGCGCGTTCAATCGGCCAAGAATTCTAACAAGTTGACGCCAAAGTGGGAAGACCCTTATAGGGTAATACGAGTCACCAGGCCTGGCGCAGTCCGCCTGGAGACCGAAGATGATGTCCCAGTGAGCAACTCCTGGAACATCGAACATCTTCGCACGTTTTACCCATAAGGCGTGGTTGTCGGGCCTTCCGACAAGCCACCTTTTGTACAAGTTTTCCGGCAAGGCATGTAACCCTCTGTACAAAGCCAGGCGCAGACCCTGAGCATAAATAAATGAAGCGCTGGCGCCCTAAGTTTTAGCATGCATGCTAGGTTAAGTTTCTCCCTCGGTTAGGGTTGATAGTGCTTAGCAGCGACTAACCCCTAGAATAGAGGTCGAGCGTGCGTCTCTCTATTCCTTTCCGTCCTCTTTGGATCACAGGGTACACGGACGCTCCTGCTGGGCTGTTTGGAAGAAAGAGAACGAGCCGGCGCTCCGGCCTCGGCAAGCCAAGGTTGCCGAGGGCTGCAAATACAAGAATCCAACCTCTGCAAGGCAAGGCTGCCGGGGGCTGCAGATTCAGATAAGTCTTTCATCCTCTGCTTTTGCATTTCCGTATGAAGTTGGGACATATGAAACCTCGTTTTGCTCCGAGACCACCATGCTCCCCCTTCTTCTTGTACCCAAGTCCCTGGGTCAGAACCGGGTCGTAGACGCGGTGGCAAGTAAATAAATGAAGGGCCTAACTCTACTTCGCCCCTGCCTCTGCCAAAAGCGTGAGAATGGTCGACTGAAGTCAGGGGACGGCAAGGCCTGTTGCCGGGCAACAATGTTTATCTTAAAAATAACAAGGATTCATTCCTTGGCATGGGCCTCGCTCACGCACAAAGAACCCGGCAAGCACCCTTTTTCATTAAAAAACATCCGATACAGGTACAGTTCATACGGAATTAAAAACATGAGCAAGGGGATTACAAGTCTTAAAATTAACAAGTGCCCGCAGGCTTACAAATTCAAAAGAGATAAGGTGCCCGTAATCCCTTTCTTGTCCCTCTCCTCAGAAGGTGGAACAAGACAGCAGGAGGGCAAAAAGAGTGCCTAGGCAAGGAACGAGGTGCAGAAGGCACCAAGAGAACATCCATGTGTCGAGAGGGGAGCTGGAAGATGAGGCAGCGGGCCGACAATACGCGACGAAGGCGTCGGTGCCAGCATACTCTGACTTGACGGCCGCCACCCGCCTTCTTCGCCCTTCCCGACCCTCCTACGCCAGCCGCACAAGGAGGCGATGGGGAACACGCCGATGGAGAGCTTGACGAGGAAGGCCCTCGGCAGGGCGCGAGGCCGAGGGAAGGGCGACGCGGTTAGTCGGAGTCGAGGTCAGCGTCCCGCCGCTCGACGCCCTCGTCGTCGCTGTCGCTGTCCTCCTCATCACTCCCACTCGAGGAGGTATCTTCATCGTCGGAGGAGCTCTCCAACAGCATTTCAGGCGAGTTCCAATATCTTTGAAGACCTTGACGGAGAGCAGGTCGTCCTCCATTAACTTGAAGTAGAGGACGAGCCCCGACGTCTGGCTGTGGATGCGAGCGAACGTTTTCTATCCGCGACGGAGGTACATGACCTGAGGAGCAGGGAAGTCGACGTTGACCCGCGTGCTGCCATTCCCTCAGCCCCTCATGTGCAACCTGAGGGTCTGGGAAGGGTCAAGCTCCATCTCCCGAGCAAATGGGGTGGGGAGGCGAAGACGACGACACGGTGGCCGGCGCAGCCGGATGAAGAATTCATGGGGCTGGTCCCTGACGTGGCGCTCCATCGGGGGAGGCATCGCCGGCGGAGGCGGGGCCGGTGCGCCGCCCTGTCCACCTCTTCCTCGAGCGCCACGGCGACCTCGGCCTCGCCCCCTCCCCCTTCCTCTCGTGGTCGGCTCTGCCGCCACGAGCTCTTGTGAAGGAGGGACGCGCTATCGAGCAGCGACCCTCGCTGCCACCGTTGAAGGGTCGGCGCCCCCTCTCGCCATGGCAGATGGAAGAAAGGAGCAGAGGTAGAAGGAGATGGACGATGGAGGAATGTGGGGGTGCCATCCCCCTCCCCCTTCTTATAAAGGGGCGGGGTCGAGGCTCGGCCGCCCAACTCGACCAATCCGGTCATCGAGAGCGCACGGAATCAGGACCGACCCGCTGCCCCAATTGGCGACGGCCCGGCTTCCCGCCTCCACCACCTACCACCTGCATGAGGGACACGTGGCTAGCGAGCAGAATCGAAGGGATGGGCGAGGCGACCGTTCCCCACCCCATGATCGTGGGGCACGGGCGCCCTGAAAACCGTGACCCGAGTCCACCCAGTAGATGAGCCTCGCCTCTGCGTCTCCCTCTTTTTATGGGGAAGGCACGAGCCACCTCCTTTCCCATTTACTGCGACGTGATGCATGCGTGCGGAGACCGCCCCACGCATGACCCCCACGTCACACACGATCCTCCATGTCGCGCGTTCAACGCTGGTCGTGGGGAAGCGCAGTGGACGAAACAGTTACTACGGTAAAAATCCACCCCACCTGCTCGCGCCCCGTTTCGGGCCTGGCCCAACAACGCGTCGCACTTATGTGTGGCCCAGACCCGGGGCTCCTGTCGGTGTAAAAAAGTAGGGGCTCTCCTTTTGACCCCTTTATTTGTACACGGGCAGTCAGAGCCGCGCACCGCGGGCACACTTAGCAGGGCAGAGGAGGGAAGCCGGAGAGAAGCCGAAGCACAAGACAACCAAGGCAACACCATGACCAGAAACACAAAGAGCAAGAGGGCGAGGTGGACCCCTCCCCGGAAAGACCCTTGCCGGGGCGGCCTCCGCAGCCCCGGCAAGAGCCTTGCCGGGGCAACTTACGTAACGTCAGCAGAGCGCGCCACCCTTGAGCCCAAGGGTTCGAACACCGTCAATCACATTGGGACTAGGGCTCGGGAGGTGCCTCCGTGGTGGCATGCAGATCTTTGTAAAGATCATAAATACACAGGATGAAATGAGGACCAGAAGATGGCGACCCTCGGCAGGATCCTAGCCGAGGAAATCCACAAGACCCCCGGCAAGCGCCTTGTCAGGGACGACTGCAACGCCACGGCAAGACCCTTGGCGGGCCCCTGGCGAGATCCTTGCCGAGGGTGTCAGTGGGGCCACAGCCAGGCCCGCGCCTGCCAAGACTCCATCGCCGTCCCCTAGAAGTTGCTAGCTCAACCAGCTGGGCAGGCACCTGCGTGGCGACGAGCGGCCTCTACACCGACTCAGCAAGCACCTGCATGGTGGCATGCAGGTCTTCGTGAAGGCTCCACCACCGCGCCAGCTCAGCAGCCGGCCAACGTGGCGCCACGACTCCTCATCAGCTCGGACGCGTGTCGTGGCCAGGCGAGGCGGTGACATCTGGGACGTGCTTCTTTGTCATCCCCGATAAAGCAAGAGGGGCACGTTGGTAGCGCATTAAATGTGTTTGTCCGACGGTCCCAAAGGATAGACTCATCCACTGTACACCTTTCCACCTCCTGTGTGCCACTGTGGCGACCCCTTTTGCCTATAAAAGGAGGCCCGAGGCGTCCAGGAGGAGGACTCGGATCTTTTGGGCAAGCTACACCTCGTAGCTAGCTCAAGAACACTAGAACACTCTAATATATCCACCAAAGCAGGACTAGGGTATTACGCATCTTCGCGGCCCGAACCTGGGTAAATGATCCGTGTGCTTCCTGTCAGACCCGCTCTTTGTACAACCTCGAGCCCGCCAACCGTAGAAGGGATCCCATTGATCCCATAGGTGTCGTTCCCACCGACACTCTTTTATACGGAGTGACAAATTCCAATCTCGATTCATGCCAACTCAACAGACACCTTCGGAGATACCTGTAGAGCACCTTTATGATCACCCAGTTACATTGTGACGTTTTATTACACATAAGGTATTCCTCCGGCATCTGGTAGTTGATGATCTCATGGTCGAAGGAATATGTATTTGACATTAAGAAAGCAGTAGCAATAAACTGAACGATCATATGCTAAGCTAACAGATGGGTCTTGTCCAACACATCATTTTCCTAATGATGTGATCCCGTTATCAAGCAACAACACATGTCTATGGTTAGAAAACCTTAACCATCTTTTGATCAACGAGCTAGTCTACCTAGTAGAGGCTTACTAGGGACACGGTATTTGTTTATGTATCCACACATGTATTTATGTTTCCGGTCAATACAATTCTAGCATGAATAATAAACCTTTATCATAATTAAGGAAATATAATAATAACCACTTTATTATTGCCTCTAGGGCATATTTCCAACAGCTCCTGCTCAGAATAGCACATTACCATCATGTCACTTTTGGCGAAATTAATCGTCAAATCTGACATCTCTTGGAAGCAAATATGGAGGAAATTCAAATTTATTATATCCATTATAGTTCGCTCCATATAAGGATGGTGTCATCCGCATATTGGAGGTGTGAGACTCCACCTATTGCAATCAAGTGGGCCACCACCCCACACAAATGACCAGCACATCTCGCTTTATCCATAATGGCTGCTAGGCCATCTATAACAATATTAAACAAGAACGGAGAGAGTGGGTCATCTTGCCTCAACCCCCCTTAAGGGATTAAAAAATGGATCTGTCTCCCTATTAATGTTAATGGCAGTGTACCCACTATTAACATGCTGCATAATGCACGTAACCCATCTATCATTTAACCCTTTGCGTTGAAGGGAATCTCTCCGGAAATCCCAACTAAGCGTATCATAAGCCTTATTGAAATCAATCTTGAAAAAGACAGCCTTTTGATGTTTAGTCTTAACCTCGTGAATGAATTCATGTAGTGCCAGTAGCCCATCATGAATTGGATGACCCTTAATGAAGGCCGACTTGTTTGGATGGATAATTCTAGCCACTATAGTTGCCTCCCGAACGACGTGCGCCTTGTCTAGGATGCGGAAGATCACATTAATAACCGTGATTGGCCGGAACTGGCAAATGTCCATCGCCCAAACTACTTTGGAGACCAACGTAACCACTCCATAGTTAAAGCGGGATGTGTCGGCACCACTTTGTAGAAATCCCGGAATATAACCATCACCAACCCTTTAATGACCTTCCAGAATTTCACAAAAAAATCAGACAGGAAGCCCAACCGGGCCCAGGAACAGTCGGGTTTCATCGAGTACATTGCCGCTTCAACTTCTGGAAAGGGCTCCATGAGCCTCAACCCCCCCCCCCCCCTCTCAGAGACCCGCATCTCGAAGGGCCAAACATCCTCCCGAAGATTCACCCCAGCCCATTGTTGACTGTTGAAAAGATTTTTGTAAAAACCATCAATGTGAGAGTGGATCTCCACCTTGTCCTAAAGCATTGTGAGACCATCCCAAAGGACCACAACTGAGGATCACGATGATGGCCATCGGTAATAGCCTGGAAGTATGTCGTGTTGGAGTCACCCCTAAATGTCAAATTTAAACGGCCCTCAGACAACAGTAAATCTCCTCGTTCCGGAACAACGTCATGATGCTATCCTCGAGAGCATATCTCTCCATCCACTCCTCCGTATCTAGACCCGCCGTGGTTGACCGATCATCAAAGGACTTGATGGCCACAAGGTGATGGCCACAAGGAGCCCCACCTTGCGGATCCTTCTGGCCCAGGTTGGGCTCCCAACCCCGCATGAATTGCCTGGATAATTTGGTACAGTGATGCCAAGTGTATAACACCAACATCGATTGGTGGGGGAGTCGAGCGCCTCGAACCACTTGGACTTGACCGCCTCGGTAAAACCCGGCTGGCATAGCCCGAATAACTCGAAATGGAACTATGGTGGCGGCCGACGACTAGTTTTCCCGGGTGACAACAAGGGGACATGATCTGACCAGGGGCGGTGCCAGCACCAGGAGGTTGTACATTCAAATGCAGTAATCTTTTTTAAGTGTCCTATTTTCTTGCATAAATACGAATAAAATTAAGCTTGCAATCTAAAAAGTTATGGGGTCAGCTGACCCCACATCGTACATGTAGAATCGCCCGGGATCTGACCCAACCCTCCTAGTCAGTAGTCACTGCTCGAAGAGCTGCTAGGGGAAACTTATGTTCGCTTCAAACGCAACACCCACAGTATCGTAGTGCTAAAACTCTGATCTTTGCCTATATTGCTCTTTGAAATTTTTTGAACGCCATCTCCAAAATGCTGAGCAGACAACTTGACGGAGTCTAAGCCATCAGCGCACACACTCTACGCTCGATCCAGTTTAGTATCCCAAACATTAAATGGTAGTGATATATGGCCCTAGAAACTGATCGAACTAACTAATTCCTATAGTAGTATATGTGGACCAAAATCAATCTCCAGCGTGAAGATATCTCCATCAAAAACACACTCGTCTCCTCGACCCCAAAGTTAATGCCCAATACTTATCATTAGGCTAGCAATAGTGGGGTAACTTAACACATATACAAAGAAAGGAAGTAATTAATGCATCAATTAATGAGAAGCGAGTATAGGACTCGAGAGCATATCCATCCAAGAGCGTTCACCTATAAAAGCACCCCTGCTCGATGAATCCATCCTGTGCCTCCCGAGACTGTATTCTGTTGCCTTGTGAGCTGGCACTCTTGCTCGATCGATCGATCGATCCTGTGCCCGGCCACTGGTTGGCAACCATCTTAGGCAATGGCAGGTCGCCCGTTGCTGGCCCCGGCCGTCACGCTGCGTCCTCCTGGACCAGCGTTGGGCTCGAGGGCCTCGCTATACGTCGGCGACCTCGATGATGAGGGGCACCTCTATACCCTGTTCTGCAAGGTGGCGCCCGTGGCGTCCCTCCGCATATGCCGGGACGTCACTGGCAGGTCACTTGGGTACGCCTATGTGAATTTCCACAGTCGGGAGGACGGTGAGTGTGTCTTCATCTCTCTTTTTTGCGGGGTTGTCTTGGTCTCTTTACATGTTCGTCTAATCAGGCTTGGATCGGGGATACAAAGAATCTACGAGGTTGCGTGGTTATAGATCTGTTTGGTTATGAAGTCTGTGATTTACTAGATTTCCCACACAAGATGTGGCGCAACATGGTTGAAGTTCTATTTTGGCATTTTCTTGTTCTGGTCAACCGAGGCGAGGGTCTTTTGATGGAACGTGCGTAGATAGTGTGTTGACCTGCAGTTTGTAGAACAACGTGTCACTAACATAAGTAGTGTTGGAATCCGTAACCGTTTCGGGTTTGCGGAATCTGATGCTATCGGAATCGGACTCGGAATAGGATAAATGATTGGCAAAAGCAAATGGATACACACGGTGATTGCAATTAAATTTGTGTTTACCTACATACCATATATTTCTGTCGTAAAAGAAACTGACATGTTCCTATTATTGGTGATGTCTTTCTTATTCAGGTCGTAACACTTGAGAATTGAATCACAAGTTGAATTGTAGTTTGTTGTTAAGTTGGGTTGGTTGTTTTCAAATTAGCTAACATTAATTGGTGTTTGTGTCTGAGTGAAAGGCTTCATAGACTGCTTGTGTTTATTATGAACAGAAGATAATAGGATTTTGGGCTAAAATCCTGTTAAGAGTTCTCCATAGATTGTGCACCATGGGTTAGAAAATCGCCGTAGGTAATAGTGTTGTCGGAATCCGACTCAGAACCAGGTGTACGATTTGGGAAAAATAAGTAGACACACACAATTGTTCCAATTAATATGTGTTTATCTGTTCGCCGAGTTATGCCGTAAACGAAATGACATGTTCATATTTCTGGTGGTTGTCTATCTTGTTTATGGTGTAACATTTGGGAGTTGAATCGTTAGCCAGAGGAATTGTAGTTTTTATTAAATTAGGTCACATGATTTGTTTTCAAGTCAGCCAAGATTGATCATTGTTACCAATGAGGGAATGACTTCATAGATTGCATTTGGCGATTAGGAAGAGAATGGAATTTTGACTAAATCTCAGTAAGACTTCTTTATAGATTGGGTTTATGCACATTCCATAAAAAAACCAAGACCCTCGCTTCGATAGATCACAACAAGAAATATAACTTCAAGGCACTGTAGATTAGGAAGAAAATGGAATCAGCAGTTTGTAGATTGGGAAGAGAATGGAATCAGCAGTTTGTAGAACATGTTGCCGAGCACCGACATCAGTGTTAGAATCCGTAACCGATTCGGGTTTCCGATATGGCAAAAAATCTTTGTGGAAACAAATGCTGTCGGAATACAACTCACAGTCGGATGTATGATTCGGAAAAGTCAAGTAGGTACACACACCGGTTGTAATTAATGTGTTTTTATCTACCTATATATTTTTGTCACAAACTAAATGTTCCCATTATTGTTGATGTCTATCTTACTTACACTGTAATACTTGGATTGAATCGTCAGCGAGAGGAATTGTAGTTTCTTTGTGAATTTTGGGTTGGTTTGTTTTGAATTAGCTAACATTATTTGTTGATTCCATCTGATTTTATGGCTTCATAGATTTCTTCTGGTCATTACGAATAGAAAAGAATAGAATTTGGGTTAAAATTCCATTAATATTTCTGCGTAGATTGTGCACCATAGTGTAAAATTCTACGCGGCAAATAATGTTGCCGAATATGTCAGAATCCGACTCAAAATTGGATATATTATTTTGAAAAAGCAAGTAGGTACATACAATTATTATCGGCGTCGTCTATCTTACTTACGGTCTAACTTTTGGGAGTTGAATTGGTTAGCGAGAGAAAATTTAGCTCTTTGTTCAATTGGGCCACACGGTTTATTTATAAGATAGCCAAGATTCGTAGATTGCACGCGGGAATTAAGAACATAAGAGAATGGAAGTAGAGCTTAAATTTCCTAACGATTTCATTGTAGATTGTGCACCATGCATGGTGTAAAACATCATCGTGGAAGTTAGCATTGTCACAATCCGACTCGGACTCGGATGTGCATATGATTAGGAAAAAACAAATAGCTAAACAAATAGCTAGAATTTGGTTCCAGTAATGTGTGTCTATGTTCTTATTTTTTTCTATCTAAACAAAAGGACACGTTTCTTTTATTGGTGTTGTCTATCTTTTTTATGGTGTAACATTTGGGAGTTGACTTGGTTAGTGAGCGATTTTCTTAAGTTTAGTCCATGCAGTTTGTTTTCTAGCTTAACCAATATTCATTGTTGTTTCCATTGATGCCTTCATGAGTTGGTGTGGCAATTTGGAAAATATAAATAGGAGGGAACTGAATGTGGGTTAATAGTTCGTTAAGAATATTTCTAGTTTGTACACCATGGTGTTGAAACGGGCTACATTACACTAGGTAGATTGTATGATCAAGATGGCCCCATGGATTTCATAGTTAACCTAGTCAAATTTTCATCAGATATTCATGCTCCACGTTGGCAAATTAGTGAAGAGTGAAATTGTACATAGTTCAAATTGGATATTTGAAAGGATCGATATAGTTGACTAGAGAGAGGGGGGGTGAATAGGCAACTAACAATTTTTAGCCTTTTCTTTATCAATTTAAACTTTGCATCAAAGTAGGTTGTCTAGATATGCAACTAGGTGAGCAACCTATATGATGCAACCACAACAAACACACAAGCAAGCAAGAGATATAACACAGGTAAGCTTGCACAAGTAAAGGGACGAGATAACCAAGAGTGGAGCCGGTGAAGACGAGGATGTGTTACCGAAGTTCCTTCCTTTTGAGGGGAAGTACGTCTCCGTTGGAGCGGTGTGGAGGCATAATGCTCCCGAGAATCCACTAGAGCCACCTTCCTCACGCCCTCACACAATGCGAGATGTCGTGATTCAACTATTGGTGCCCTTGAAGGCGGCTACCGGACCTTTACAAACAAGGTTGGGGCAATCTCCACAACTTAATTGAAGGCTCCCAACGACACCGCGAAGCTTCACCACAATGGACTATGGCTCCGCGGTGACCTCAACGTCTAGGGTGCTCAACACCCAAGAGTAAGAAGATCCGCTAGGGATTAGTGGGGGAATCAAATTTCTCTTGGTGGAAGTGTAGATCGGGGCCTTCTCAACCAATCCCGAGCAAATCAGCAAGTTTGATTGGCTAGGGAGAGAGATCGGGCGAAAATGGAGCTTTTGGGGGAAGAGGTAAGTCAACTTTGGAGAAGAAGACCCCCTTTTATAGAGGGGGAACAATCCAACCGTTACCTCCCTAAACAGCCCCGCAGAAGGCGGTACTACCGCAGGGGGCAGCGGCACTACCGCTCCCCCTCGCGGTACTGCCGTGCAGTCTGGGAGGGCTAGCGAATGAGCAGGAGTCAGACCCGGTGCGGTACTGCCGCGGTGGTAGGGCGGTACTACCACCCTCGAGCGGCACTACCGCTTCTACTGCTGCTGCTTAGTGCCGCACAATCCGACACGAGAGGCGACCCCCTTGAGTCGACGCGATAGGAGCCCGGTACCGCTGCGGTACTATGGCTGAGGACCCACCGGCGGTACTACCGCTGCCGAGCGGTACTGCCGCCTGTGGCTCTTAAGCGGTACTACCGCTGGGACCAAATCATACTCAAAAAGAAAGGGAATGGAACCTCCATCGAAGTGGGAAGGCTCAGAGGGTGTGAAAAGGATGTGTACATGTTGATTCCACCCTAGCCTTTCCAAAGCGGACCCCCTCTTGATAATACGGTGACTCCTACGAAACAAGTCCACCAAAACAGAAACAAAAGAGCTACACTATCTTGATTAACACTCCGAGGGGAAAGAATCGTCTCGTGCCAAAGGATGAATCTCTGAAATGCTTAAAGCACACTATTAGTCCGCAAACATGTTGTCATCAATCACCAAAACTACATCGAGAGAGATATGCCTTAACAATCTCCCCCTTTTTCGTGGATTGATGACAACCAGGGAATTGCACAAAGATAGGACATGAAAGTAAAGATACTTAGAACTACAAAATATAGACGGGATCCCCCTGAATGTGTGCACCTAATTAGTAGTGCCTTTGGAATGCAAGGCACACACATTAGGATCAACACTCCCCCTATATTTTATAGTCCAACAACCTAAGAAGATGGGTACGTGAGAGCAGGGTATATAACAGAAAAAGCAAGCAACTCACAAATTACCGAAGTACTAGATAGACATAGATAATAAGGATAAGGTAGCATATGTCTCACACCATATGACTGGAACTAGGTCTCACAGGCACAAAACCAAACAAAGCAAACGACGAGAGAAAGCAACGACACAGCAACGTCACAACAAACCATAAAGACACACTCGCAACTCGGCAATGACATAAATCCCTAAACTCTCTCCCCCTTTGGCATCGAGACACCAAAAAGGCAAAGAGCGCTCCTACGGCTCTAGGTGAAAGCAAGCTGAGGATCTCGAACATCATATCCCAGCGGGATCGTCTGCACCGCCGTCATTGGTCGAAAACTGCTCGGTGTCTGAATTGGTCCACGGGCAGTGCTGCTGAACCCACTCCTCCTCATCAGTGATCCTCTCCTCAGATCCGCTGTTAAAAGTTGCACCCAACTGACGCATGAGCTCCTTGTGATGGCTGCGAGCCTTCTTCTCAGAGACATGAGACATGCACTGGCCACGAGACTCCATGCAGAACAGTTTCTTCATTTTGCGCTTAATCTTCTTCGCCCAAGAGGGCTCCACTCCGAAGGGCTCATAGTCCTCATCATCATCGGCCTAAGCCTCGCCCTCGGTCTCCATGTCAGCAGCAGTAGATGGACCCCCAGATTTAGGGGCCAGGGTGCCCCAATTATCCTTCTTCCTCAGACGCTTGATCTCATGAGAAATCAATTCTCCAGTTTGCAGCATAACCCTGGGATAGACATGTGCCCAGCCTTCTCAATGAGCAACATGATGAACGGACCATAGATCGGGCACTTGCGCTCAGAAATGCCAGATAGAAGTTCAGACCACATAACATGAGAAATGTCCAGGGACTTGCCAGTGTTTGCTTCCTTCTCATGCTGGCAGAAGAGAAGCATGTCCACGAGATAGGAGTGGACCATATCCAGATTCCCGATATGAGGGAAGAGAGTCTCTCGTAAGACGCGATTGAGGATATCCAGAAAGGCAGGCAGCTCATAGGTTTCCTTCTTAGTCACAGGGTGAATCTTCACAAAACAGTAGGGCCAGAGGGATTGCTTGTGAGTGGAGGATGCATTGCGGTGAGGGCGGAAGCCGACTGGAGTCTCAAGCTCGTGATCTTCCACCCCAAGTAACTCCATGAAGGCCTTCCACTTGACAGAAAGCAACTTTCCATTTGTCATCCAAGTCAGAGTTCTTTCTTCATCAGTTCCAAGATGGACAGTGGCGTAGAATTTAGCCACCAAATTGGCATCAAAGTCCTTGTTGAACTGCATGATTCTGAGAATGTTCAGCTGTGAGCACATCTAAAGGGCTTCGCCAAAGTACTCAGGGTCCTTTTCCATAGCATCCATGTCGACGGAACGTACATCAACATAGAGATTCTTCTTAGCCTTGATCACATCAAAGAAGATGGCAAACTGAAAGCGGTTCCAGAATGGGCGGTTGATCAAAGTGGGTTCTTGGTCTTCTGCATAGGGGTTGCGGCGACGCCTTTACCAGAATTCCTTGGCAGTCGACTCAGTCACAGTCTTGCCCCCTCACTTCGGCCTGTTGGCAGATTTCTTCTGGAGTTGAAGCGGAGGTGGCGCACTTGAGGAAGCACCTGCTGACTCAAAGGTGCGGTAGCGCTTTGACGTTGCACGTTTGGGGTTGACACGGCGGGCTTGCTGCTCAGGATGTTCATCACCTGGAACCAAACACACGAGCAGAAGAAACAACACGAAAGAAAGAGCATAAGCCTCCAAACAAAACAACATGGATCAAAAAGTGGTAGGAAATGATGGAATTGGGCATCCAGCGGTAGTACCACGACCCAACCGCGGCAGTACCGCTCTAGCGGTAGTACCACGCCAGATGAGCGGTAGTACCGCTCTAGACAGGGAACGGCGGTTCCCTACTACCATGGACAGATCCGGCACTACCGGGGATGCCAAATTCAAAAATAAACCTACCAAACATCAATCCAAAAGGCCTAGATACCATCTCCATCCTACTCAAGGCTCGACTTAGCCAAAAATCGAGAAAAGCAATGCCTATTGCCCCTAACAACTAGATGTGAGATCTAGGGAAAGAGAGAATGGGAACGGGGGCAATACCAGCATCCATGGCAAGAGGACGCGGTGGGGATCGACTCCACCGGAGGAACTGGAGAGGGACGGCATGAAGACGTCGGCCGGCCGAAGCCCTCCTGCGGCGAGACGTCGCTGGAGCGACGAAGAAGACGAGCGAGTGGGGCGAATGGGTATGGGGAGAAAGAAACTCCCCCTGCCCCAACATAACCCCCCATCTCCCGCCCCGTAGCGGTAGTACCACTGGGGTGGGCGGTAGTACCGCTTGACGATCATAAGCGGTAGTACCGCACACCCAGCGGTAGTACTGCTCGGCCACAAAAAGATTGGCCAACACGGCTAAAACTCAAGAGAAGAAACCGACTAGAAAACGAGAGCAAACACACACGCAAAGCCAAAACAAAGAGTACGAGAAACACACACTTCTCCAAGAGAGGGAGGTGGCCGAGGCCACCTATGTTTGAGTCCGGAGGTATGGCGCCGCGAAGATTTTAACCTTGGGCCCATGACCAAAACTCATCTTTGAATAAGAAGTACCATAAAAATGGCTAATGTGAAGGAGTTTGATTAGTTTATGCATAATGGGGGGAGGGAAAGTTCATTGAGAGAACAACACTCCCCTATGTCCATGCCTACATCTAAACTAGACATCAAGTTGAGTGTGGTGGGGTGTGCACGGGTTCAAGCAACATTGCTCGAATCAATGATATTTAGCTCATGCCTTAACTCGCGAAATCTTGCTTCATCCAAGGGCTTCATGAAAATATCTGCAAGGTTATCATGAGTGTTGACATAGTTGAGCTCGATCTCCCCTCGCCTAATGTGATCCCGGATGAAGTGATACCGAATCTCAATATGCTTCGTCTTGAAGTGTTGCACCGGGTTGAGAGAAATCTTGATGGCACTTTCATTCTCACACCAAAGAGGCACTTTGTCACAAATGACACCGTAATCCTTTAGAGTTTGCCTCATCCATAGGAGTTGTGCACAACAACTACCGGCCACCACATACTCCGCTTTGGTGGACGAGAGAGACACACAACTTTGCTTCTTAGAAGACCAACTTACCAAAGAGCAACCAAGGAATTGGCACCCTCTGGAAGTGGACTTCCTATCCACTTTGTCTCCTGCCCAATCCGAGTTCGAATATCCTACAAGCTTGAAGTTTGCTTATCTGGGTACCATAAGCCAAAGTTTGTGGTATGAGCCAAATATCGAAAGATTCGCTTGACCACCACAAAGTGGCTTTCCTTAGGTGCAGCTTGAAACCATGCACAAATTCCCACACTCAACGTGATATCTGGTCTAGATGCACAAACGTAAACGAAGGAGCCAATCATGGAGCGATATACCTTTTGATCCACCGCTTTACCATTGGGAGCAATGTCAAGTTGGCACTTGGTGGGCATTGGAGTGGAAGCCGGCTTGACAACACTTAGCTTAAGTCTCTTGAGCATGTCTTGAGTGTATTTGGCTTGGTTGATGAAGGTTCCTTCTCTTCTTTGCTTCACTTCGAACCCGAGGAAGAACTTCAACTCTCCCATGGAAGACATCTTGAACTTTGAGGTCATGAGTGCGGCAAATTCCTCATTGAAAGCTTTGTTAGGGGAACCAAAGATAATATCATCAACATATAGTTGGCACACAAACAACTCCCCTTTGACCTTCTTAGTAAAAAGAGTGGGGGTCGATTAGCCCAACTTCAAATCCACGGTCTTGTAACAACTCGGTAAGGTGGTCATACCATGCACGTGGGGCTTGTTTAAGGCCATAGAGTGCCTTATAGAGTTGATACACATGATCGGGAAAGTAGGGATCCTCGAACCCGAGGGGTTGCTTGACATATACCATCTCATTAATAGGACCATTAAGAAAAGCACTTTTAACATCCATTTGTTGCAACTTAAAGTTGTGATGAGAAGCATAAGCAATCAACAAACTAATGGATTCAAGGCGAGCAACATGAGCAAAGGTTTCACCGTAGTCAATACCCTCGACTTGGGAGTAGCCTTGTGCCACCAATCTAGCCTTGTTGCGAACGATGGTCCCGTGAGCATCTTGCTTGTTCTTGAATATCCACTTGGTTCCAATGACATTGTGGTTCCCTGTTGGCCTTGGAACTAATATCCACACCTTGTTGTACTCGAAGTTGTTGAGTTCTTCATGCATGGCATGAAGCCAATCTGGATCTTCGAGTGCCTCATATACCGTTTGGGGTCCAACACAAGAGACAAACGCATGATGTTCACAATAGTTTGCCAATTGTCTACGAGTTCTTACCCCCTTTTGAATGCTTCCAAGCACATTCTTCATGAGATGACCCTTGGTGGAGAGCTTGGAAGCAATCTTGGTGGCACGACGCTCCAATTCCTCCTCGGGGGTGAGTTGAGGAGCGGTCACTTGATCATCTTGAGTGCCGTCATGAGCTTGTTCTTGATCTTGAGCTTGCTCTTGATCTTGAACTTGCTGGGAAGTGAGAACTTGACCTTGGGCATCACTTGGTGACTCAACACCATCTTGAGGTTGATCGTGCCCTTAGTCATGTTCATGAGGTTGAGGGCCTTCATTTTGTTCTCTGAAAGCGTGTGGGCCTTGGGTTGGTGATGGCTCCACTTGAGTGGAGCATTGTCCTTCTCCTTCGGCCACAAGGGGTTCCTCAATGGGTAGGATAAAACCAACTCCCATTCTTCTTATGGCTTGGGGAGGAATTTCATCACCTACATCACAAGTGCCACTTTGCTCCACTTGGGAGTGCTACCTCTTGAGCTTGCGTTGGATTTCCTTGAAGAGGAAAGGTGATGCATCACAGTAGCGTAAGTATTTCCCTCAGTTTTTGAGAACCAAGGTATCAATCCAGTAGGAGGCTACACGCGAGTCCCTCGTACTTACACAAAGCAAATAACTCCTCGCAACCAACGTGAATAGGGGTTGTCAATCCCTTCACGGTCACTTACGAGAGTGAGATCTGATAGATAATTTTTTTGGTACAAAGATGCAAAGTAATATAAAAGGTAAAGTAAAAAAGCAAAGCAATAATAAAGCGTAGGAAGATTAATATGATGAGAATAGACCCGGGGGCCATAGATTTCACTAGTGTCTTCTCTCAAGAGCATAAGTATTCTACGGTGGGTTAACAAATTACTGTTGAGCAATTGACAAACTTGAGCATAGTTATGAGAATATCTAGGTATGATCATGTATATAGGTATCACGTCCAAGACAAGTAGACCGACTCCTGCCTGCATCTAGTACTATTACTCCACTCATCGACCGCTATCCAGCATGCATCTAGACTATTAAGTTCAAGAAAACAGAGTAACGCCTTAAGCAAGATGACATGATGTAGAGGGATAAATTCATGCAATATGATAAAAACCCCATCTTGTTATCCTCGATGGCAACAATACAATACGTGCCTTGCTGCCCCTACTGTCACTGGGAAAGTACACCGCAAGATTGAACCCAAAGCTAAGCACTTCTCCCATTGCAAGAAAAACCAATCTAGTAGGCCAAACCAAACTGATAATTCGAAGAGACATGCAAAGATAACCAATCATACATAAAAGAATTCAGAGAAGATTCAGATATTGTTCAAAGATATTCTGGATCATAAACCCACAATTCATCAATCTCAACAAACACACCACAAATAGAAGATTACATCGAATAGATCTCCACGAGAGAGGGGGAGAACATTGTATTGAGATCCAAAAAGAGAGAAGAAGCCATCTAGCTACTAACTATGGACCCGAAGGTCTGAGGTAAACTACTCACACTTCATTGGAGGGGCTATGGTGATGATGTAGAAGCCCTCCATGGTGGATTCCCCTTCCGGCGGAGCTCTGGAACATGCCCCAAGATGGGGTCTCGTGGATACAGAAGGTTTCAGCGGTGGAATTAGGTTTTTGCCTCCGTATCTGATCGTTTGGGGGTACATAGGTATATATAGGAGGAAGGAGTACGTATGTGGAGCTTCATGGGGCCCACGAGGGTGGGGGCGCGCCCTACCTCGTGCCCACCTCATGGCTTTCTTGACATAGGGTCCAAGTCTCCTGGATCATATTCGGTGAGAAAATCACGTTCCCGAAGGTTTCATTCTGTTTGGACTCCGTTTGATATTCCGTTTCTTGAAATCTGAAATAGGCAAAAAACAGCAATTTCAGGCTGGGCCTCCGGTTAATAGGTTACTCCCAAAAGTAATATAAAAGTGGAAAATAAAGCCCAATATGGTCCAAAACAGTAGATAATATAGCATGGAGCAATCAAAATTATAGATACGTTGGAGACGTATCGGGCATCCCAAGCTTAATTCCTGCTCGTCCTCGAGTAGGTAAATGATAAAAAGAATTTTGATGCGAGTGCTACTTGGCATAATTTCAATGTAATTCTTAATAATTGTGGTATGGATATTCAGATCCGAAAGATTCAAGACAAAAGTTCATATTGACATAAAAATAATAATACTTCAAGCATACTAACTAAGAAATTATGTCTTCTCAAAATAACATGGCGAAAGAAAGTTCATCCCTACAAAATCATATAGTTTAGTCATGCTCCATTTTTGTCACACAAGAATGCTCTCATCATGCACAACCCCGATGACAAGCCAAGCAATTGTTTCATACTTTAGTAATCTCAAACTTTATAAACCTTCATGCAATACATGAGCGTGAGCCATGGATATAGCACTATGGGTGGAATAGAATATGATGATGGAGGTTATGTGGAGAAGACAAAAAAGGAGAAAGTCTCACATCAACGAGGCTAATCAATGGGCTATGGAGATGCCCATCGATTGATGTTAATGCAAGGAGTAGGGATTGCCATGCAACGGATGCACTAGAGCTATAAATATATGAAAGCTCAACAAAAGAAAATAAGTGGGTGTGCATCCAACTTGCTTGCTCACGAAGACCTAGGGCACTTGAGGAGGCCCATTGTTGGAATAAACAAGCCAAGTTCTATATTGAAAAATTCCCACTAGTATATGAAAGCGACAAAACAGAGACTCTCTATCATGAAGATTATGTTGCTATTTTTTGGGCCTTCCTTTTTTTTCTTTTGGACTTTCTTCCTTTTTTTATTGGGACAATGCTCTATTAAATGATGATCATCACACTTCTATTTATTTACAACTCGATACTAGAACAAAGTATGACTCTATATGAATGCCTCGAGCGGTGTACCGGGATATGCAATTAATCAAGAGTGACATGTATGAAAGAATTATGAATGGTGGCTTTGCCACAAATACTATGTCAACTACATGATCATGCTAAGCAATATGACAATGATGAAGATGTCATGAAAAACGGAACGGTGGAAAGTTGCATGGCAATTATCTCGGAATGGCTATGGAAATGCCATAATAGGTAGGTATGGTGGCTGTTTTGAGGAAGATATAAGGAGGTTTATGTGTGAAAGACCGTATCATATCACGGGGTTTGTATGCACCGGCGAAGTTTGCACCAACTCTCAAAGTGAGAAAGGGCAATGCACGGTACCGAAGAGGCTAGCAATGATGGAAGGGTGAGAGTGCGTATAATCCATGGACTCAACATTAGTCATAAAGAACTCACATACTTATTGCAAAAATCTACAAGCCATAAAAAACCAAAGCACTACGCGCATGCTCCGAGGGGGATAGATTGGTAGGAAAAGACCATCGCTCGTCCCCGACCGCCACTCATAAGGAGTACAATCAAAGAACACCTCATGTTTCAAATTTGGTTACATAACATTTACCATTCGTGCTTGCTACGGGACTTGCAAACTTCAACACAAGCATTTCTCAAATTCACAACTACTCAACTTGCACAACTTTGATATTATCACCTCCATATCTCAAAACAATTATCAAGCATCAAACTTTTCTTAGTATTCAACGCACTCAAAAGAAAGTTTTAAAAATCTTGAATACCAAGCATATTGAGATTATTAAGCAAATTACCATGATATTAAGACTCTCAAAATAATCTAAGTGAAGCATGAGAGATCAATAGTTTCTATAAAACAAATCCACCACCGTGCTCTAAAATACATAAGTGAAGCACTAGAGCAAAACTATATAACTCAAAGGATATAAGTGAAGTACATAGAGTATTCTAATAAATTCCAATTAATGTATGGCTCTCTCAAAAGGTGTGTACAGCAAGGGTGATTGTGGTAAACTAAAAATCAAAGAATCAAATCATACAAGACGCTCCAAGCAAAACACATATCATGTGGTGAATAAAAATATAGCTCCAAGTAAAGTTACCGATGGAAGTCGACGAAAGAGGGGATGCCTTCCGGGGCATCCCCAAGCTTTGACTTTTTGGGTTCCTTAGATTATCTTGGGGGTGCCATGGGCATCCCCAAGCTTAGGCTCTTTCCACTCCTTGTTCCATAATCCATCAAAAGATTTCACCCAAAACTTGAAAACTTCACAACACAAAACTCAACAGAAATCTCGTGAGCTCCGTTAGCGAAAGAAAACAAAAGACCACTTCAAAGTACTGTAATGAAAACATTCTTTATTTATATTGCTGTTAAACCTACTTTATTCCAACTTCTCTATGGTTTATAAACTATTTTACTAGCCATAGATTCATCAAAATAAGCAAACAACACACGAAAAACAGAATCTGTCAAAAACAGACCAGTCTGTAGTAAACTGTAACTAACGCAAACTTCTGGAACTCCAAAAATTCAGCCAAAATAGAAAGACCTAGTAAATTTGTTTATTGATCAGCAGCAATTGGAATCACTATTTTATCAGGTTCTGGTGATTTTTAACAATTGTTTTCGTGAACCGAAAGTTGCTGGAAATTAGAGCAAGATCAAATAACTATCATCCAAGAAGATCCTATAGGTTTAACTTGGCACAAACACTAATTAAAACATAAAACCACATCTAAAAAGAAGGTAGATGTATTATTTATTCCTAAGCAGAAACTAAAACAAAAAACTAAAAATAAAATTGGGTTGCCACCCAACAAGCGCTATCGTTTAACGCCCCTAGCTAGGCATAAAAGCAAGGATAAATCTAGGTATTGCCATCTTTGGTAGGCAATTCTTCAATGAGACATCTATTATCCTTAGGAATTTCTTTATTTTTAGTAATTATCAAACTTCTAGGCACAAAATCAAAAAATTCATTCGTAGCAAATGGTTCCTTAATCATAGCAAAAAGATCGGGATGAACACTTATAGATTTAAGATCCGCAGTTTCCTTACTAGAGGATTCACCCTTATTCTTAGGAACATACATAAGCTTGGCAACTTTAGTAGATGGACTTGGAGTATTCTTTACGGAAGAAAAATTGGTTCCAAATTAGTAATGATACCCTCAAGTTTATCGATTCTAGTAGAATCTTGATTTATTATTTCATTAACTATGGGTTTCTTCTCTTTAATATTTTTCAAAGTGACTCCTACCTTAGATCCATATTGGGTAGTTTGGTTGTGGATATTTTTTTCCAGATTTTCAATCAACTCTACGGTAGCAACTCTATTTTCAATAATCTCAAGTCTTTGCATTACATGCTCCAAAGTTAACATAGTTCCATTAATCAAAAGAGGTGGTGAGCCAAATAAATCTATCATAGCATTATAAGAGTCAAAAGTATGGCTACCCAAGAAATTCCCTCCGGTAATTGTATCAAGGATATATCTATACCAAGGATTAGCACCTACATAAAAATTGCGGCACTACTAGGAAAAGGGCTATAGATAATATGGACATTAATGACGCGCCACACATGTGGTGTGCCACTATTATATACTAATGGCGCACCATGTGTTGGTGCGCCATTAGTGTCCATATACTAATGGCGCACCACATCCACGGTGCGCTATTAGTAACAAATTTTTTTTCAAAACTAGTAATGGCGCACCAGAGGATAGTGCGCCATTACTAGTTAAACTAGTAAGGCGCACCACATCCACGGTGCGCCACTAGTAAAAAAAATTTCAAATTTTTTTATTTTTTTTCAAAACTAGTAATGGCGCACGAGGGGATAGTGCGCCATTACTAGTTAAACTAGTAATGGCGCACCACATCCATGGTGCACCACTAGTAATTTTTTCTCAATTTTTCTATTTTTTTAAAACTAGTAATGGCGCTCCGTGTGTGTGGTGCGCCATTACTAGTTGAACTAGTAATGGTGCACCACTCCCACGGTGCGCCATTACTAACTTGGCCCAAAAAATCCACCGAATGCACCCCCTGGACCTCCTTTTCAGTTTAAAATAAAATAAAAGAAAATGATGGAAATGTCAAAAAAGATAAAAGAAAATAAGTTTCCCATGTGATATGTGGTCTACTTGCTGGGAAAATTTACAAATATGAATTTCGACTTTATTTGCAAAATCTCTCTGGAATTTGTAAAATGGGCATAAATTTTGCATACGAACTCGGATTAAAAAGTTTTTTATATGAAAAATCATCTACTCGAAAAGTTACATCAGAATTTAACTAGGGGAACCCCGTTAAACATTTTCAGAATCATCAAAAACCTAACAGAAAATAGTTATGTGGCTTTTAAGATCTAGAGGGGGAAAATGGAAAAAAAATTCAAACTTACTAGTGGCGCACCATTTGCTAGATGCGCAACTAGTAACAGAAAACTTTTTATTTGGAAAAAATGTTCAAAATATGATACGTAATATGAACGAAAGTTTGAAATATTTTTTCAAAATTTCATCACGCTCATGAACATTAACAAAGTCCTAGACATCAACAAGGTTTAATAGGATTGGTATGCTAGATATATCAACAAGTGCCTGTTAAGTGAGGTGGTGCTGGGGTTCGATAGAACTGCGAAGTTAAGCATGCTCGGGCTGGAGTAGTGTGAGGATGGGTGACCTTCCGGTAAGTTTGACCACTTAGTGCGATTTGACTTGAGATTAAGCATATTAACCTGAGATTAAGCCATAGTGACCCGAGATTAAGAAAAAAACGAAAAAAAGTTTGAAAAAAAATTGAAAAAAATAGTAATGGCGCACTTCTATGTGGTGCGCCATTACTAAGTCAGATAATAATGGCGCACTCCCTGGTGCGCCATTAGTATCTGGTATACTAATGGCACACCCTAATGGCGTGATGCTAGTGGCGCACCTATTGGGGAAGATATAAGACTAGCCATGATGACAAGAACGCGAGAAGAAGGCAAACGGAAAAAGAGAGGGCGAATAAAATGACAAGGGTAAAGTGGGGGAGAGGAAAACGAGAGGCAAATGGAAAATAATGTAATGCGGGAGATAAGGGATTGTGATGGGTACTTGGTATGTTGACTTTTGCGTAGACTCCCCGGCAACGGCACCAGAAATTCTTCTTGCTACCTCTTGAGCTTGCATTGGATTTCCACGAAGAGGAAAGGTGATGCAGCATAGTAGCGTAAGTATTTTCCTCTGTTTTTGAGAACCAAGGTATCAATCCAGTAGGAGGCTACGCGCGAGTCCCTCGTACCTACACAAAGCAAATAACTCCTCGCAACCAACGCGAATAGGGGTTGCCAATCCCTTCACGGTCAGTTACGAGAGCGAGATCTGATAGATAATATTTTTGGTATAAAGATGCAAAGTAATATAAAAGGTAAAGTAAAAAAGCAAAGCAATAATAAAGCATAGGAAGATTAATATGATGAGAATAGACCCGGGGGCCATAGATTTCACTAGTGGCTTCCCTCAAGAGCATAAGTATGTTGGGGAACGTAGCAGAAATTCAAAATTTTCCTACGTGTCACCAAGATCTATCTATGGAGAAACTAGCAACGAGGGAAGGAGAGTGCATCTACATACCCTTGTAGATCGCTAAGCGGAAGCGTTCATGAGAACGGGGTTGAAGGAGTCGTACTCGTCGTGATCCAAATCACCGGAGATCCTAGTGCTGAACGGATGGCACCTCCGCGTTCAACACACGTACAGCCCGGTGACGTCTCCCACGCCTTGATCCAGCAAGGAGAGAGGGAGAGGTTGAGGAAGACTCCATCCAGCAGCAACACAGCGGCATGGTGGTGATGGAGGAGCATGGCAATCCATGAGGCTTCGCCAAGCACCAAGGGAGAGGAGGAGGAGGAGGCAGGGCTGCACCAAGAGGAGAGAACTCATGTGTGTTGGGCACCCCAAAACCTCAAGTATATATAGGGAAAGGGGCTGCGCCCCTTTAGGGTTTCCCACCCCAAGGGGTGCGGCCAGCCCTAGATGGGACTTGGGGCGGCCAAGAGGGGAGGAGTGCCTCCCAAGTCAAGTGGAGGCCCTCCCCTTAGGGTTTCCCCCTCCCATGCGCATGGGCCTTGGGGGCGGGTGCCCCTGGCCCATTAAGGCTAGGGCGCCCCCTACAGCCCATGCTACTGTATTGGACGTGGTGGAACAATTTCGGACCTCCGGACCCCTCGAATCCTCCGGAACCTTCGAAGCTTCCGGTACAATAACGAAAAACCCGAACTTTTCGGAACCCGAACAACAACTTTCCATATATAAATCTTTACCTCCGGACCATTCCGGAACTCCTCGTGACGTCCGGGATCTCATCCGGACTCGAACAGCATTCGTTAACCACATACAAGCTTCCTTTATAACCCTAAGCGTCATCGAACCTTAAGTGTGTAGACCCTACGGGTTCGGGAACCATCAGACATGACCGAGGCGTTCTCGGTCAATAACCAACAGCGGGATCTGGATACCCATGTTGGCTCCACATGTTCCACGATGATCTCATCGGATGAACCACGATGTCAAGGACTCAATCAATCCCGTATTCAATTCCCTTTGTCTAGCGGTATTGTACTTGCCCGAGATTCGATCGTCGGTATCCCGATACCTTGTTCAATCTCGTTACCTGCAAGTCTCTTTACTCGTTCAGTAACACATCATCCCGTGATCAACTCCTTGATCACATTGTGCACATTATGATGATGTCCTACCGAGTGGGCCCAGAGATACCTCTCCGTCACACGGAGTGACAAATCCCAGTCTTGATTCATGCCAACCCAACAGACACTTTCGGAGATACCTGTAGTGCACCTTTATAGTCACCCAGTTACGTTGTGACGTTTGGTACACCCAAAGCATTCCTACGGTATCCGGGAGTTGCACAATCTCATGGTCTAAGGAAATGATACTTGACATTAGAAAAGCTTTAGCATACGAACTACGATCTTTGTGCTAGGCTTAGGATTGGGTCTTGTCCATCACATCATTCTCCTAATGATGTGATCCCGTTATCAATGACATCCAATGTCCATGGTCAGGAAACCGTAACCATCTGTTGATCAACGAGCTAGTCAACTAGAGGCTTACTAGGGACATGGTGTTGTCTATGTATCCACACATGTATCTGAGTTTCCTATCAATACAATTATAGCATGGATAATAAACGATTATCATGAACAAGGAAATATAATAATAACTAATTTATTATTGCCTCTAGGGCATATTTCCAACAGTCTCCCACTTGCACTAGAGTCAATAATCTAGTTCACATCGTCATGTGATTAACACTGATAGGTCATATCGCCATGTGACCAACACCCAAAGAGTTTACTAGTGTCTGTAAACTAGTTCACATCATCATGTGATTTAGGCTCAATGAGTTTTGAGGTTTGATCATGTTTTGCTTGTGAGAGAGGTTTTAGTCAACGGGTTTTAGTCAACGGGTCTGAACCTTTCAGATCCGTGTGTGCTTTGCAACTTTCTAGGTCATATTGTAAACGCTGCTTCCACGCTCCACTTGAAGCTATTCCAAATGGTTGCTCCACTATCGTATCCGGTTTGCTACTCGAGTCACTTTCGGATAGGTGTTAAAGCTTCGTCGGACGTAACCCTTTACGCGAACTCTTTATCACCTCCATAATCGAGAAACATGTCCTTATTTACTCCAAGGACAATTTTGACCGCTGTCCAATGATCCATTCCTGGATCATTCTTGTACCCCTTGACTGACTCATGGCAAGGCACACTTCCGGTGCGGTACACAGCATAGCATACTATAGAGCCTATGTCTGGAAGCATAGGGGCGACCTTCGTCCTTTCTCTCTTTTCTGCCGTGGTCGAGCTTTTAACTCTTAACTTCATACCTTACAACTCAGGCAAGAACTCCTTCTTTGACTGATCCATCTTGAACACTTTCAAGATTATGTCAAGGTATGTGCTCATTTGAAAGTACTATTGAGCGTTTTTGACCTATCCTCATAGATCTTGATGCTCAATGTTCAAGTAGCTTAATCCAGGTTTTCACTTGAAAACACTTTTCAAATAACCCTATATGCTTTACAGAAAATTCTACATCATTTCTGATCATCAATATGTCAACAACATATACTCATCAGAAATTCTATAGTGCTCCCACTCACTTCTTTGGAAATACAAGTTTCTCATAAACTTTGTATAAACCCAAAATCTTTGATCATCTCATCAAAGTGCACATTCCAACTCCGAGATGCTTACTCCAGTCCTTAGAAGGATCGCTGGTGCTAGCATACCTTTTAGCATCCTTAGGATCGACAAAACCTTTCTGATTGTATCACATACAACCTTTCCTTACGAAAACTGGTAAGGAAACTCGTCTTGACATCCATCTGCCAGATTTCATAAATGCAGCTAATGCTAACATGATTCCGACGGACTTAAGCATCGCTACGGATGAGAAAATCTCATCGTAGTCAACTCCTTGAACTTGTGAAAACTCTTCGCCACAAGTCGAGCTTCATAGAGCGGTGACATTACCGTCACGTCCGTCTTCTTCTTAAAGATCCATTTATCTCAATGGCTTGTCGATCAGCGGGCAAGTCCACCAAAGTCCATGCTTTGTTCTGATACATGGATCCTATCTCGGATTTCATGGCTTCTAACCATTTGTCGGAATTTGGGCCCACCATTGCTTCTCCATAGCTCGTAGGTTCATTGTTGTCTAGCAACATGACCTTCAAGACAGGATTGCGTACCACTCTGAAGTAGTACGCATCCTTGTCACCCTACGAGGTACGTCAGTGACTTGATCCGAAACTTCATGATCACTATCATAAGCTTCTACTTTAATTGGTGTAGGTGCCACGGGAACAACTTCCTGTGTCCTGCTACACACTAGTTCGCAAATCTAAGCTGCGCCGGAGTTCGCAAATCTCGTCGTTCGGTTTTTTTTTTGGTTTAGATAAAAACCGTCGGTTTTTAAACCCTAGTTCGGTTTTCTTTCGGTTCGCCGGTTTTCTCGGTTTAGTTTATTTAGCGGACGTTCGTCTGTATATTCGTTTTAACGAATGCTTTTCGCCAGTTAGTCACAGACAGCGAACATTCGTTCGTTAGCCTGTTCGTCAGTTTTTCTTTTTCTCAGATTTTTCGCGATTATTTTCGATCGCGATTTCTGATTCGATTTTCGTTTTAGTTTATCTTTTCGCTCGTTTATTGGAATCAGGCGATTCAAGCGTCTAGATCTTCGTCTCGAAACCCACTTTCTGTTTAACCAACTTGAACAAAATTTTGGTACTGTAAAATTTGACTTTAGTTCAGATTGTAATCGGATCTTGTTTTTTTTCGCAGTTTGAGTTTCGTTGCTCCGTTTGATTTGATTCTTTTTGCAAACCGGAGTTCTTAAGTTGAACTTTCTGGTTAGATCTTCTTATTTGAGTTTTACCCATGCATCTTTGCATGATTGCTTATGTATGCTATTGTTTGTTTGCGATAGAATTCCCGGAGTGCGAAGCGTGTTGCTACGGGTCCCTAGGTTTTGCGGATCGTCAGGAAGGCAAGTAACACATGGACCATACTCTTTTCATACCTAGTTTTTATGCAATAGTTCCAATCCTCAAACACTATATTATTAGGATGTGATTAACTTGTGGGTTTGGGAAGTAGATGATGAGGTAGAACCTATTGCCCTATTTTATTATCAAACCCTGGGAGTTACTTCTACGTCATGCTATTATTGCCATGCTATGCTCATAGACGTGGACCAGGTTCGAGTGTATCCATGACAGATGTGAGATTGTTAATTAATTGTTAAACTTAAGGTGGCAACTTTAATACACATCTGGGTGAATTGCTTGTTTGGGCACCTAGAGAATCCAGTGTTGTCCTAGGATATCCCGGACTACACGTGTGATTTTCCTATGGTCCGCCACCCAGGCTCAAAGGGATCATAAGATTATTCATGCTAGAAACTTCTGTGTGCAGCCACAAGCCATTATGGGCTCTGGCATAGTTTGAGTAAGTTGTGTGACCTCTTTCAGTGGTGGGCAAGCAGATGTAGAGGGAAAGTAGGTGTAACTGTCCATCCAGAGTAAAGAGTTAATGCTTCCCAAACACTGTGTCTCGGTCATCCGTTTCTCAAACACCATGTAGTGCGAGAACTCCAACGGAGGAGATCAAGTCTTGTGGGGAAAAGTGTGCAAACCTCTACAGAGTGTACAATCTAATCCTGGTTAGCCGTGTCCCCGGTTATGGACATCTTGAGTATCTAGTACTTGGATTATCCTATTGTATCTCATCACTCTAATTTAATTTGTTGGGTTAATGAATTATTTTAATTGGGATTGAGTTGGAGGAACCTTCTCATTGATGTTTCAACTACCATGATAGTTGAAAATAAAATGTATTCCTTTGTTGTACGGAAAAATTGGCTTTTCGCAAAATCATATAACCATAGAGCCTCCACCAGCCATATATGCATATAATGATAGCATTATCTGTTCATTGCTCTACTGTGTTATATTGCCAGCATATTCCATGTGCTGACCCATTTTCGGGCTGCAACATATCATGTTGCAGACTTTTCATACGAGGAGTAAGGTTCGCTAGGTTGTTGCCGTGCAGCTCAGCTATGCCGTTGGAGTTGATGGACTTACTTTATCTTTCAAGCCTTCCGCTGTTATCGTATTAGATGGCCTTAAGCCATATTTATTGTATTAAGTTCTCTTTTGAGACATTCGATATAATAAGTGTGTGATTGCTACTCTGTTATAAATCCTTCGAGTACTGTGTGTGTTAACATTACAGATTCAGGGATGACATTGAAGCACATAGACTTGACCTTTTGAGGTCGGGTCACTACAGCACAACCTTAATGCTACTGACATTGTTTCTAGGCACACTTTGCTCGTATTTAGAACGCAGGAGTTCTAGCACCCGCAGTACCACAAAATTTTGCTCCCCATCAGTTCTAAGTCGGTCCAGGAGTGCCTGGCATGTTCCCACCACAGGTTCCTGCAGGCTTCGGATATTAGCAATTCCCACAACAGCATTTCACTCTTTGGGTTCCTAGCGGCATGACGCCATATACCTATAACATGCCGAGGCCACTGCACCATGCTTGGCGTGGTGTGCATCAAGAAATCAATCTACACCGACAGGTATCATGGCATGAGAGATGACCATTTTTTGACTCAAATTTTTAATCCTTAATGCATCAGATAATCTTGCAAAGTGCATATCCAGCCATGCCCATGTTCAGATTATGTCACAAGTAGTCAATTCACCAGACTTTGGTGCTTTTACTATGCAGATGGTGTACCCAAATGCGAACCAAGCCTTGACATAGCTGAAGAATGGTATGAATGTAAAATACCAACTCTGTGATGGTTCCCCCGGTCTTCGCACAAACTGATAATACTGTCTGTGCTCCGTTTATTCCAAGCAAGAACACCATTACCACTGCTGTAGATTCTTCTAACTCGGAAAAACAACATCTCGTAAGGACAATCGAATTATATTAGAACGTGCTAATTTCACAGTTAGAAGTTTTACTTGTCATGCATGTTTATAAATTGGCCATTTATGTCAATGAAAGGTGATTTTCAGTTTGGTTGTATATTTTGTTTACCTTGCAGATCCAAGGCGAGAAATTGTACCCACTGGCTGAACAGCTTGAGCTGTTATCAGGAGGGAAGGTGACAGGGATGCTGGGTGAAGCAATGGAAGCTCTGCAGAGAAGCAACGTTGAAGAGGCCAGCGATACTGTTGACCTTGCATCCGTACCATCATCCTTGACCTTGAGTGCTTTGAGCGATGCTACCCACCCCACTTTCGCACCATCGTCCTTGAGTGGTTCCGGTGATGCTGCTAACCATGCTTCCGCATCGTCATCCTCGAGTGCTTGAACGGTGATTCCTAACATCTCTATCGACTTGGAATTTAGATGGTTGGACAATGTTTAAGAAGATTCCTGATTTGATGTTACTTCATGATATTTTCGGTCAAGAATTTTATTCTTATTTGTTTGTTCTTAGGTTAAAGTGCAGCTGCATTTCCACCAATATTCAGGATAACTTTAGACGGTGTCCTCTCCCTTACGGCAAGGTAAGTTTTAATGGTATCGGTTTAATAATCAGGACCAAAAGTTCAAAATAGGGTGCTATGGTAAATAGCTGCAGCCTCAAAATCGGCTAGATTATTGGCACTAAACAGGAGGTAAGTGGCACTAAACTATGGATGTCGTTTACCTGGACCTGCTATAATCGATATATATAGCTCCACTATAGCTACGTATTGCCAGCTGTTTTAGAGAAACTTATATAAATTGGGACAAGTAGCATTTGCTTTTCTCTTCTACAACCTACCTGCTAACATTTTGTTGGCCGAGCTCCAGATAGAAGGTACCGGAGAGCTCGGTCTATGAAAGAACTTTGCATATTTTGTAACACAGTAGCCTGGGGAAAAACCCCACTGGGGCACGCGGCAGCGGCATCAACATGTGCAGTGGGCTGCTGAAGGTGGTGAGCGACCACAGGAAAGTTAAGAGTATTGTGATTATCTCACAGATTTCTAGATGTTTCATGTGATGTTTACTG
This sequence comes from Aegilops longissima, assembly GCA_021605205.1. Classification (NCBI taxonomy): domain Eukaryota; kingdom Viridiplantae; phylum Streptophyta; class Magnoliopsida; order Poales; family Poaceae; genus Aegilops; species Aegilops longissima. The sequence goes on from CM038678.1 coordinate 51,381,270, forward strand.
TACATGCATTATAGTATATATATATAGATTCGAACTTGTCGATAGATGCATGGACGAAACTAGTTAAGAATTCTTAGGCATACAGTTTGGAATCTGCAAGCTTCGGTTCTACAACTTCAAATGACAAAAATAATGATCCCTAATTTTATGGAAATACTAAAGTTGTGGAATGTATATATGCTACTCATGATGAAAACTTTTCTGTACAGTAAATATATAAGTTTTAAAAGTTTTTTCATCACTTCATTGCACGTTTGATGAAGTCGTTGCAGTAAATCTTGAGCCCCTCTGCAGTGGTGTCGCAACGCGGCCAAATTTCGTGTTTTGACCCTTTTTGAAAAGTATTTCAGGATCTGGCCCCTGTTTGAATTTTTTTCGAGATTTGACCCTTTTGCCTACCGCCAGGGCCTCTGGCGGTAGGGTTAGATAGCCTACCGCCACGGCCCATGGCGGTAGGAAACTTATCCACGTCAGCGCGCGGAAACGGCGCCGTCCCCCTCCGTCGCACCCTACCGCCAGGGGCCCCGGCGGTAGGGTCCGGGCAGTTATTTTCCCCGAAACCCCCGAAACCCCCGCGCCCCTGCCCATCTCCCCACCCCTCCCCTCCCCCCGTCGGCAGTTCTTCCCCTTTCTCCCCCAAGTCGCCTCTCTCCTCTCTCATCTCCTCCACTCCCCCTTGGATCTTCACCGATTCTTCACCATTTTGGCGGATGGAGATGGCCCGAGGAGAGAACCGTAAGCTCCTCCGATCCCTCCAATTAGTTTTTGCAAACTTGCTACCGATTCGACGCATTATTTGCTTGAAATCCCTCATGTTTTGAACTAAGATTGATTTTTTCACCTAAGATTGATTGTAGTTGTAGTTCTTAGTTCTTTAGTAAGTAGTGGTATTGGATGTGTACTCTAATCAATAGTTCATATGTTAGTGTGAAGATGAACCCTAGTTCATAATTTTTTTTGTTAAAAAAATTATGATGTAATGTTGATAAAGGGATGAACCCTAGTTTGATGATGCATGTGATATGATGATATGATCCAGTGTGAAGATGAACCCTAGTTTGATGATGCATGTTGATATGATGATATGAAGATGTTGTTTGGAAAATTTTGTTTAAAAATATGAAGCTATGATGTATGTTGGAGGTTTTTCTTGATATGATGCATGTTGATATGATTTGATCCATCATGTGTAGTAGATGTTGTTGGAGGAATATACTTAAAATTTTATCTTGATATGATTTGAGTTCATTGTTTGTTTATGTATGCTTATGCTTATGGTGCTTTTGTTTATGAAACTCTATTAAGGCGGCCACCTCTTGCGGACAACATCAGCCGACGGTACTGCATGATGGACTGGGCATTCGACAAGGGTCATCGTGCCCATTTCATAGAGAACGGAGAGGTAAGTGATATGAAAGAAATTTTGAACAAAGTTCTCGGATTGATGAAAATAATTTCCTAACTTTTTGGCGTTCACTTTTTGACAGGCGCTCCAGCCACTGCGCATGAGGGGTCACGGGGTTCATGGGCATATGGACTACGATGAGCGCTACGCGCCGTTCTTCAAGAGAGCCCGTCTTTTGGGTTTCGTGCTGCAGTTCAAGCGTCAGCCGCCGACGCTTGTCCACGCGGCTCTCACAGCTCTGGTTGACCGTTGGAGACCGGAGACCCATTCTTTCCATCTGCCATGCGGGGAGATGACGGTAACCCTAGAGGACAGGGGGATGATTACTGCAATGCCGATCGAGGGTCATGCACTCACCGGTCGAGTGGAGAGGGCCAACTGGCAGGAGAGGGTCACCACCCTCATCGGCGACTCGCCCGGTGCCAAGAGTAACCGTACATCCGGTGTGCCGTTGATCTAGCTCTCGAACCTTTGGAGGACATGCCCCAAGGCGCAGATGAGGCGATGTGGAGTTATCTGCGAGGGCCTATCTGTGGTATATTCTCTCGAGGTCGTGTTTCAGACAGCTCAGGAACTCGCCAACTAGGCGTATCTGTTCTTCCTAGCGGACTGGGATGCAGGGTACAGTTGGGGGCGGCATCTCGCCTACCTATACCGTTCGGTAAGAGAGTGTCTAATTGCGTACCTACCTACGAAAGTGTGTCCATGACATTTTCTTATATCTGATCCTCATTTGATGTTTTGCATCTTGACGACGCAACGCAGAGGACGGAGATAAGTCCAATATGGGTGGCTTTATGCAGGCCTTCTCCATTTGGATGTGGGGCGGCTGCGGTGGGGCGTCGAAGAAGTTGCCAAGGCGCCCATGGGAAGACTATGTCGAAGAAGGCGGCGAGACTCGAAACCCCACCATAGCTTACGAGTGGGGCGTTGTCAAACTCTACGGGCCTAAACAAGACTTCGTACAAGACCTACACCAATGAGTTGGGCGCTTTGGCGACACTGCAGAGTATATGAACTCGCCCAACACCTTTCTCTTTGATTCCGCTATTGACCGAGAGTGCGAACTTACCAAGGTATATGTAATAGGTAATCTGGTGGCCGTATCGACAAGAACGAGAGTGGGACTTTGATTAGAACGTGATGTGCATAGAGGACCGTGGTCTCTGGCGGTGCATCGTGCCCATGATCTGTGTGTACGTCGTCGAGTGGCATTTGCCACAACGCGTGGCCACGCAGTTTGGGATTTATCAGCATACCCCACCGGGCCAGCCCACCGATACCGGCGGCCACGAGCTCCACCTGTCAGCTCTTTGTTCTCCGTGAGATTATCATGTTTCTTGTTGCTTATGATGATCTCATTGCGCTTATGATGATTCTTGTTGCTTATGCCTTGCAGCATGAGCGGCGTAGAATCGATCGATCCTGAGGCGGGAGAGGAACATAAGACTCATGTGACGGAGTGGAACCGACGGAGGTGGCGTAAAGACGTGGAGAGGAGAGTGACTAACTGGGATGATTACCTGGGCCGACACATGAGGTGGTACGACGATGGACAGAAGCACCGTCTTCGTCTCAGGTCTCGATGGACGGCGGAAGACATCGCGGAGCTGGAGTGGGCTGACCCCGATGAACAGGCATACCAGACCGGCATCAGAGACATGCACAGTGGATTTAGGGAGTTTGCACCCCTCATCAACAGAGTGGTACGTTTGAACCGACGGTCGTATTTAAAATATTTTATTAAATCAGCGTGGTGACTTATGCCGTTGCAGTCCGGTGAGCTGAACAGATGCATCTTTGAAGCCTCAGATGCACTAGGTCATCTTCGAGCGTACAATCTGAGACCAGAGTCAGGGGGACGATGAAGGTACAATTTCAGCCTCCTCGGAACAGATGCATCTTGTTCACTTGCGGTCGGTCGGATCGATACTTATTATGACCTTGCTCCATTGTGAGTGCAGAAGTTAGGTGCAGCGTTATGCAAGCTGGTAGGGCTGCTTGGGTGTCTTTGGAGCTGGGTCGATTGAAGCTCATCACCTGTAGCCACACAGGGTATCATCGGCTCATCGAGCCATGCTCCCTCGTCGTCTAGGTTGGTTGGGGAGGAGGAGGATGAGGAGGAGGAGGCCACATATGAAGAAGGGGAGGAGGAGGATGAGAGGAGCGAGGAGGGGAGTGCGATGAAGATTATGGACCGAAGAAGAGAATCCGAAGAAGAAGGAGCAACTCAAGCGTCTCAAGCATCTCAGCTGCGAAGAAGAGGAATCCGAAGGCGAAGGATTTCTAATTAGTTGAGTCGGAACCTTTCCAAGTTTAATTGTTTGAGAGACCGGTTCTCGGCGGCCCAAGAAGAAGACCGAAGAGAATCGTTCAAAGAGTAACGAGGACCGTACTGAAGGAAATATGCCCTAGAGGCAATAATAAAGTTATTATTTATTTCCTTATATCATGATAAATGTTTATTATTCATGCTAGAATTGTATTGACCGGAAACATAATACATGTGTGAATACATAAACAAACAGAATGTCACTAGTATGCCTCTACTTGACTAGCTCGTTAATCAAAGATGGTTATGTTTCCTAACCATAGACAAGAGTTGTCATTTGATTAACGGGATCACATCATTAGGAGAATGATGTGATTGACTTGACCCATTCCGTTAGCTTAGCACTTGATCGTTTAGTATGTTGTTATTGCTTTCTTCATGACTTATACAAAGTTCCTGCAACTATGAGATTATGCAACTCCCGTTTACGGAGGAACACTTTGTGTGATACCAAAGCGTCACAACGAATCTGGGTGATTATAAAGGTACTCTACAGGTGTCTCCAAAAGTATATGTTGAGTTGGCATAATTGAGATTAGGTTTTGTCCTCCGATTGTCGGAGAGGTATCTCTGGGCCTTCTCGGTAATAGTCATCACCTAAGCCTTGCAAGCATTGTAACTAATGAGTTAGTTATGAAATTATGTATTACTGAGCGAGTAAAGAGACTTGCCGTAACGAGATTGAACTAGGTATTGGATACCGACGATCGAATCTCGGGCAAGTAACATACCGATGACAAAGGGAACAATGTATGTTGTTATGCGGTTTGACCGATAAAGATCTTCAGAGAAAATGTAGGAACCAATATGAACCTCCAGGTTCCACTATTGGTTATTGACCGAGAATAGTTCTAGGTCATGTCTACATAGTTCTCGAACCCGTAGGGTTCGCACGCTTAACGTTTACGATGACAATTTTATGAGTATTGATGTGCGAAGTTTGTTGAGTCCGGATGTGATCACGGACATGACGAGGAGTCTCGAAATGGTCGAGACATGAAGATTGATATATTGGAAGCCTATGTTTGGACTTGAATAGTTTCGGGTGAAATCGGATTTTACGGAACACCGGGGTTACGGAACCCTCCGGGGTTAATGGGCCTTAGTGGGCCATGAGGGAGAAGAGGAGGGCGGCCAGGGCAGGCGCGCCCCCCCCTCTAGTCCGAATAGGACAAGGAGAGGCGGCACCGCCCCTTCCTCTTTCCCCTCCCCCCAAGTCCTAATCCAACTAGGAAAAGGGGGGGAGTCCTACACCCGGTGGGAGTAGGACTCCTCCGGCGCGCCTCCTCCTAGGGCCGGCCGCACCCCCCCCCCCCTTGCTCCTTTATATACGGGGGCAGGGGGGCACCCCATGACACACAAGTTGACCTACGGATTGTTCCTTAGCCGTGTGCGGTGCCGCCCTCCACCATATTCCACTTCGGTCATATCGTCGCGGAGCTTAGGCGAAGCCCTGCGCCGGTGGAGCATCATCATCATCACCACGCCGTCGTCTTGTGGAACTCATCCCCGACGCTTTGCTGGATCGGAGCCGGGGATCGTCATCGAGCTGAGCGTGTGCTGAACTCGGAGGTGCCGTGCGTTCGGTACTTGGATCGGTCGGATCGTGAAGGCGCACGACTACATCAACAGCGTTGTTATAACGCTTCGCTTTCGGTCTCACGAGTGCGTGGACACACTCTCCCTCTCGTTGCTATGCCATCACCATGATCTTTCGTGTGCGTAGGAAATTTTTTGAAATTACTACGTTCTCCAACAGTGGCATCCGAGCCTGGTTTTATGCGTTGATGTCATATGCACGAGTAGAACACAAGTGAGTTGTGGGCGATATAAGTCATACTGCTTACCAGCATGTCATACTTTGGTTGGCGGTATTGTGAGATGAAGCGGCCGGACCGACATTACGCGTACGCTTACGCGAGACTGGTTTCACCGCTTCGAGCACTCGTTGCTTAAAGGTGACCGGCGGGTGTCTGTTTCTCTCACTTTAGTTGAACCGAGTATGGCTACGCCCGGTCCTTGCGAAGGTTAAAACAGCACCAACTTGACAAACTATCGTTGTGGTTTTATGCGTAGGTAAGAACGGTTCTTGCTCAGCCCGTAGCAGCCACGTAAAACTTGCAACAACAAAGTAGAGGACGTCTAACTTGTTTTTGCAGGGCATGTTGTGATGTGATATGGTCAAGACATGATGCTATATTTTATTGTATGAGATGATCATGTTTTGTAACCGAAGTTATCGGCAACTGGCAGGAGCCATATGGTTGTCGCTTTATTGTATGAAATGCAAACGCCATGTAATTTCTTTACTTTATCACTAAGCGGTAGCGATAGTCGTAGAAGCAATAGTTGACGAGACGACAACGATGCTACGATGGAGATCAAGGTGTCGCGCCGGTGACGATGGTGATCATGATGGTGCTTGGAGATGGAATCACAAGCACAAGATGATGATGACCATATCATATCACTTATATTGATTGCATGTGATGTTTATCCTTTATGCATCTTATCTTGCTTTGATTGACGGTAGCATTTTAAGATGATCTCTCACTAAAATTATCAAGAAGTGTTCTCCACGAGTATGCACCGTTGCTAAAAGTTCAGTAGTGCCCGGACACCACGTGATGATCGGGTGTGATAAGCTCTCGTCCATCTACAACGGGTGCAAGCCAGTTTTGCACACGCAGAATACTCAGGTTAAACTTGACGAGCCTAGCATATGCAGATATGGCCTCGGAACACGGAGACCGAAAGGTCGGCGTGAATCATATAGTAGATATGATCAACATAGTGATGTTCACCATTGAAAACTACTCCATCTCACGTGATGATCGGTTATGGTTTAATTGATTTGGATCACGTAATCACTTAGATGACTAGAGATGTACGTCTAAGTGGGAGTTTTAATATGATTAATTGAACTTAAATTTATCATGAACTTAGTACCGATAGTATTTTGCTTGTCTATGTTTATTGTAGATAGATGGCTCGTCTGTTGTTCCGTTGAATTTTAATGCGTTCCTTGAGAAAGCAAAGTTGAAAGATGATGGTAGCAATTACACGGACTGGGTCCGTAACTTGAGGATTATCCTCATTGCTGCCTGGAAGAATTACATCCTGGAAGCACCGCTGGGTGCGAACTGCTGCGAGAACAACGCCGAAGTTGTGAGCGTCTGGCGAGCAAAGCTGATGACTACTCCATAGTTTAGTGTGCCATGCTTTACGGCTTAGAACCGGGTCTTCAACGATGTTTTGAACGTCATGGGGCATATGAGATGTTCCAGGAGTTGGAAGTTAATATTTCAAGCAAATGCCCGGATTGAGAGATATGAACTCTCCAATAAGTTATATAGCTGCAAGATGGAGGAGAATAGTTCTGTCAGTGAGCACATACTCAAAATGTCTGGGTATAATAATCACTTGATTCAACTGGGAGTTAATCTTCCGGAAGATAATGTCATTGACAGAATTCTCCAATCACTGCCACCAAGCTACAAGAGCTTCGTGATGAACTATAATATGCAAGGGATGAACAAGACACTTCCCGAGCTCTTCGCAATGCTAAAAGCTGCGGAGGTAGAAATAAAAAAGGAGCATCAAGTGTTGATGGTCAACAAGATCACTAGTTTCAAGAAAAGGGCAAAGGAAAGAAGAAGGGAACTTTAAGAAGAACGCAAGCAAGTTGCTGCTCAAGAAAAGAAACCCAAATCTGGACCTAAGCCTGGCTGAGTGCTTCTACTACAAGCAAGATGGTCCTTTGAAGCGGAATTGCCCCAAGTATTTGGCGGATAAGAAGGATGGCAAGGTGAACAAAGGTATATGTGATATACATGTTATTGATGTGTACCTTACTAGAGCTCGTAGTAGCACTGGTATTTGATACTGGTTACATTGCTAATATTTGCAACTCGAAGCAGGGACTACGGAATAAGCGAGCACGGCAAAGGGCGAGGTGACGATGCTTGGCGTGGGAAATGGTTCCAAAGTCAATGTGATCGCAGTCGGCACGCTAACCTCTACATCTACCTTGGGATTAGTTTTAGACCTAAATAATTGTTATTTGGTGCCAGCGTTGAGCATGAACATTATATCTGGATCTTGTTTAATGCGAGACAGTTATTCATTTAAATCAGAGAATAATGGTTGTTCTATTTATATGAGTAATATCTTTTATGGTCATGCACCCTTGAAGAGTGGTCTATTCTTATTGAATCTCGACAGTAGTGATACACATATTCATAATGTCTAAGCCAAAAGATGCAGAGTTGATAATGATAGTGCAACTTATTTGTGGCACTGCCGTTTAGGTCATATCGGTGTAAAGCGCATGAAGAAACTCCATACAGATGGACTTTTGGAACAACTTGATTATGAATCACTTGGTACTTGCGAACCGTGCCTCATGGGCAAGATGACTAAAACACCGTTCTCCGGTTGTATGGAGAGAGCAACAGATTTGTTGGAAATCATACATACAGATGTATGTGGTCCGATGAATGTTGAAGCTCGTGGCGGATATCGTTATTTTCTCACCTTCACAGATGATTTAAGCAGATATGGGTATATCTACTTGATGAAACATAAATCTGAAACATTTGAAAAGTTCAAAGAATTTCAGAGTGAAGTTGAAAATCATCGTAACAAGAAAATAAAGTTTCTACGATCCGATCGTGGAGGAGAATATTTGAGTTACGAATTTGGTCTACATTTGAAGCAATGCGGAATAGTTTCGCAACTCACGCCACCGGAACACCACAGCGTAATGGTGTGTCGAGCGTCGAATCGTACTTTACTAGATATGGTGCGATCTATGATGTCTATTTCCGATTTACCGCTATCGTTTTGGGGTTATGCTTTAGAGGCGGCCGCATTCACGTTAAATAGGACACCATCAAAATCCGTTGAGGCGACACCTTATGAACTATGGTTTGGCAAGAAACCAAAGTTGTCGTTTCTCGAAAGTTTGGGGTTGCGATGCTTATGTGAAAAAGCTTCAACCTGATATGCTTGAACCCAAATCGGAAAATGTGTCTTCATAGGATACCCAAAGGAGACAATTGGGTATACCTTCTATCACAGATCCGAAGGCAAGACATTCGTTGCTAAGAATGGATCCTTTCTAGAGAAGGAGTTTCTCTCGAAAGAAGTGAGTGGGAGGAAAGTAGAACTTGATGAGGTAACAGTACCAGCTCCCTTATTGGAAAGTAGTTCATCACAGAAATCGGTTCCTGTGACACCTACACCAGTTAGTGAGGAAGTTAATGATGATGATCATGAAACTTCAGATCAAGTTGTTACTGAACTTCGTAGATCAACCAGAATAAAATCCGCACCACAGTGGTACGGTAATCCTATTCTGGAAGTCATGCTACTAGATCATGGTGAACCTACGAACTATGAAGAAGCGATGGTGAGCCCAGATTCCGCAAAATGGCTTGAAGCCATGAAATCTGAGATGGGATCCATGTATGAGAACAAAGTGTGGACTTTGGTTGACTTGCATGATGATCGGCAAGCAATAGAGAATAAATGGATTTTCAAGAAGAAGACTGACGCTGACGGTAATGTTACTGTTTACAAAGCTCGACTTGTTGCAAAAGGTTTTCGACAAGTTCAAGGAGTTGACTATGATGAGACCTTCTCACCCGTAGCGATGCTTAAGTCTGTCCGAATCATGTTAGCAATCGCGCATTTTATGATTATGAAATATGGCGATGGATGTCAAAACTGCATTTCTGAATGGATTTACGGAAGAAGAGTTGTATATGATGCAACGGAAGGTTTTGTCAATCCTAAGGGAGCTAACAAAGTGTGCAAGCTCCAACGATCAATCTATGGTCAGTGCAAGCCTCTCGGAGTTGGAATAAGCGCTTTGATAGTGTGATCAAAGCATATGGTTTTATACAGACTTTTGGAGAAGCTTTGTATTTACAAGAAAGTGAGTGGGAGCTCAGTAGCATTTCTAATATTATATGTGGACGACATATTGTTAATTGGAAATGATATAGAATTTCTGGATAGCATAAAAGGATACTTGAATAAAAGTTTTTCAATGAAGGACCTCGGTGAAGCTGCTTACATATTGGGCATCAAGATCTATAGAGATAGATCAAGGCGCTTAATTGGACTTTCACAATGCACATACCTTGATAAAGTCTTGAAAAAGTTCAATATGGATCAGGCAAAGAAAGGGTTCTTGCCTGTATTACAAGGTGTAAGATTGAGTCGGACTCAATGCCCGACCCACGCAGAAGATAGAGGAAAATGAAAGGAGTTCCTATGCTTCAGCTATAGGCTCTATCATGTATGCAATGCTGTGTACCAGACCTGATGTGTGCCTTGCTATTAGCTTAGCAGGAGGTACCAAAGTAATCCAGAGTGGATCATGGACAGCGGTCAAGAATATCCTGAAATACGAAAAGGACTAAGGATATGTTTTCGTTTATGGAGGTGACAAAGAGCTTGTCGTAAAGGGTTAAGCCGATGCAAGCTTTGACACTGATCCGGACGATTCTAAATCGCAAATCGGATCGTATTTTTATTAAGCGGTGGAGCTGTAAGTTGGTGCAGTTCTAAACAAAGCGTCGTGGCGGGATCTACATGTGAAGCGGAGTACATAGCTGCTTGGAAGCAGCAAATGAAGGAGTCTGGATGAAGGAGTTCATTTCCGATTTAGGTGTTATACCTAGTGCATCGGAACCAATGAAGATCTTCTGTGACAATACTGGTGCAATTGCCTTGGCAAAGGAATCCAGATTTCACAAGAGGACCAAGCACATCAAGAGACGCTTCAATTCCATTCGGGACCAAGTCCAAGTGGGAGACATAGAGATTTGCAAGATACATACGGATCTGAATGTTGCAGACCCGTTGACTAAGCCTCTCTCACGAGCAAAACATGATCAGCACCGAGACTCCATGGGTGTGAGAATCATTACAATGTAATCTAGATTATTGACTCTAGTGCAAGTGGGAGACTGAAGGAAATATGCCCTAGAGGCAATAATAAAGTTCTTATTTATTTCCTTATATCATGATAAATGTTTATTATTCATGCTAGAATTGTATTGACCGGAAACATAATACATGTGTGAATACATAAACAAACAGAATGTCACTAGTATGCCTCTACTTGACTAGCTCGTTAATCAAAGATGGTTATGTTTCCTAACCATAGACATGAGTTGTCATTTGATTAACGGGATCACATCATTAGGAGAATGATGTGATTGACTTGACCCATTCCGTTAACTTAGCACTTGATCGTTTAGTATGTTGCTATTGCTTTCTTCATGACTTATACAAAGTTCCTGCAACTATGAGATTATGCAACTCCCGTTTACCGGAGGAACACTTTGTGTTCTACCAAACGTCACAACATAACTGGGTGATTATAAAGGTACTCTACAGGTGTCTCCAAAAGTATATGTTGAGTTGGCATAATTCGAGATTAGGTTTTATCACTCCGATTGTCGGAGAGGTATCTCTGGGCCTTCTCGGTAATACTCATCACCTAAGCCTTGCAAGCATTGTAACTAATGAGTTAGTTATGAAATGATGTATTACGAGCGAGTAAAGAGACTTGCCGTAACGAGATTGAACTAGGTATTGGATACCGACGATCGAATCTCGGGCAAGTAACATACCGATGACAAAGGGAACAACGTATGTTGTTGTGCGGTTTGACCGATAAAGATCTTCGTAGAAAATGTAGGAACCAATATGAACATCCAGGTTCCACTATTGGTTATTGACCGAGAATAGTTCTAGGTCATGTCTACATAGTTCTCGAACTCGTAGGGTCCGAACGCTTAACGTTACGATGACAATTTTATGAGTATTGATGTACCGAAGTTTGTTCGGAGTCCCGGATGCGATCACGGACATGACGAGGAGTCTCGAAATGGTCGAGACATAAAGATTGATATATTGGAAGCCTACGTTTGGACTTCGGAATAGTTCCGGGTGAAATCGGGATTTTACCGGAACACCGGGGGGTTACCGGAACCCTCCCGGGGGTTAATGGGCCTTAGTGGGCCATGAGGGAGAAGAGGAGGGCGGCGGGGCAGGGCGCGCGCCTCCCCTAGTCCGAATAGGACAAGGAGAGGGGGCGCCCTTCCTCTTCCCTCCCCCAAGTCCTAATCCAACTAGGAAAGGAGGGGAGTCCTACTCCGGTGGGAGTAGGACTCCTCAGCGCGCCTCCTCCTAGAGCCGGCCGCACCCCTTGCTCCTTTATATCTGGGGCAGGGGGCACCCCATGACACACAAGTTGCTCTACGGATTGTTCCTTAGCCGTGTGCGGTGCCCCTCCACCATATTCCACCCGGTCATATCGTCGCGGAGCTTAGGCGAAGCCCTCGCGCGGTGGAGCATCATCATCATCACCACGCCGTCGTCTTGACGGAACTCATCCCCTACGCTTTGCTGGATCGGAGCCGGGGATCGTCATCGAGCTGAGCGTGTGCTGAACTCGGAGGTGCCGTGCGTTCGGTACTTGGATCGGTCGGATCGTGAAGGCGTCGACTACATCAACCGCATTGTTATAACGCTTCCGCTTTCGGTCTCACAGTGCGTGGACACACTCTCCCTCTCGTTGCTATGCCATCACCATGATCTTGCGTGTGCGTATGATTTTTTTTGAAATTACTACGTTCTCCAACACGTACCTCCAAGAGGGGAAGGAGCAAGTGATTATGCTCTTCGATACTTGGCTCTTTTAGTTTGGTTGAACTTTTCTAGTGGTTGTGAAACTATGTGTTTGCTAGTGGTTGAACTTTTCTATTTGTGGATCTATGTGTTTGAAATGTTCTATGCACTGCAAGTTATCTTAATATGGATCTATGTGATGCCCAAATTTAATTATTTAAAATCTATGATATTGTTGTCATATTTGTGAAACTTGCTGTGATATTGAATTTGAAAACAAGCAACCAAATGAACTTGGGAAAAACAAAACAGAGGACCCTACCGCCAGGCAACCTGGCGGTAGGATTACACAACCTACCGCCAGGGCCCTTTGCATATTTCGTTACAGAAACTTTATACGGCAAACGCAGGACCCTACCGCCAGGCTCCCTTGCTGTAGGGTCAGACAGCCTACCGCCATGGGTCCTAGCATATTTCGTTACAGAATGCATACACGGCAAAACCCTGCCAAACCTTACCGCCAGAACCCCTGGCGGTAGGGTTAGACAGCTTACCGCCAAGCTCTCTGACGGTAAGGTACTTATCCACGTCAGCGGGCGGTGACGGCCGCCGTCCCCCTCCGTCACACCCTACCGCCAGATACGCTCGCGGTAGGCTGTCTAACCCTACCGCCAGGAGCGCTGGCGGTAGCAAAAGGGTCAAATCTCAAAAAATTTAGCAACAGGGGTCAGATCCTGAAATTCTTTCTAAAAAGGGTCAAAACACGAAATTTGGCCTTGCAACGCCAGCTCCAGAGTGCTCATCGCGTTGTCTTTGGCCTTAAGTGAAAGAAGATTTTTAGTACCCGGGTGCCCAGGCACCCCTTTATCGCCACCGCACGTCCAGAAACAGAATCTAGGGATATATAGCAGGCACTGTAGCAACGTTTTGTTTAGCACAGCATGCATACAGTGATCGTAGCAGAGAAGAAATGTTTTTTAGAGCCGGCTGCACTAGTACTTCTGCATGCCTATTCAGTGTCGGAGAAGCTCTCTGCTTGATCTTCCTTTCTCTCTCTCAAGCCTCTCACCGCTCACTCTCTCTCTCTTCTTAATTTTCTGTTTCTCTCTCTCAAGCCTCTTGCAACCACTCTATCTCTTACTATTTCTTTCTCTCTCAAGTCTCCCACGTCCACTCTCTCTCTCACCTTCTTCCTTTCTCTATCAAGCCCGCAACTATTTTTGGAGCAAGAAATGAGCACGCTCTCTCTCTCTCCTCCCTTGCTACTACTATCTCTCATGTACATCACCTAAAAAAATCGCATTCTCTCTCATGTTTCTCTCCTCTCTCCCCTGCTGTCATTTCAGACATCGCATGGACCGTCCGGGATTCCTGCCTGACCTTTTTCTGCATGCTACAGCCTCGTCCCATCGCTTTTTCTGCATGAGTAAGCTTTCACAAGTAAATCGTTTATGGATCAACTGCATTACCGGCGTTTGACCGATTAGGGGATTACCTCGTTCCGTAGTGACATGTAAAAAATTAGAACGTGGTTTATTAAAATTTCAACAAATAAATCACACAAAATGCTGAGTGTTAAAGATATAACGCACCTGTAGGGATCCAAAAGGATGCCCTTAACCTTGAACGTCCGGTACAGGAGCGGTCGTCGGCCATCCTCGCCGCCGCCCGCTATGGCGGCCGCCATCTCTCTCTCTCTCTCTCTCTCTCTCTCTCTCTCATCGGTGGACACCCAGTACGTGCTTGTCCTACATCCTGATCTTCTTCGCGACCTTGCTATCGTCGTTCCCAACGACCGGCATAGCCACAACCGGGGAGGCAGTGCCCTGACGTCCGACCAGGCAAGATGTCTTGTGCCCTTGACGTCCGACCAGGCAGGCGGTCCCCCTCCCTGACAGCCGGGCCGCAGGCGGTTTAGGGGACATCCCTGACGGCCAGGCATGCAGTTTAGGAGGCGTCCTGACTGCCGAGGGCCATGGCCAGGCCAGGCGATGGTTGGGGACGACACGGAGGTGTGAGGGGCGGCGTCCTTGAAGGCGCGGCGGGTCGACACGATAGTGGCGCAGCGTCGCTGAAGGCCCTGATATGTGGCGGGTCTAGGTGCTAGAGGCGGCATGGCGAAGGTGCGGCGGCTCGATGCAATGCGGCTTGCGGCGGTTCCCTTCTGTCAGTTTCCTTTGTGTGAAAGGGTATGGAAGGAAGGGGATCAGGGAGGAGATGGTTGATTAGCGTTAAACGTGTTTAGTCGCTTACCATTAGGACAACAAGGACGGTTGGATTAACGCAACACTACTAGGGAAAACCTTATACATAGAACTTTAGTAGTAGCGCTTGTCAAAAAAGGGTGCTAGTGCTAAATAGCAGTAGCGCGTGCAGGATAAGGGCACTACTGATACAAACATAGCAGTAGGGCGCCTAACTATAAACGCGCTACAACTAAAATTCTCACGACTAAGCCGATAAGCTACACATAGTAGTAGCGTTCTTGTTTAAACTGCGCTACCGCTATGTCTATTGTAGCAGCGCGTTTACGTAGAAAGGCGCTACTGCTAACGAAAAAAAAAATCAAACAACAAATAGAAAAGTAAATGAAAATGAAAGAAATAGAAAAAGGAGAAAGGAAAAAATAAAATGTAAAGAAAAATAGATGAGAAAGGGAAAAAAAGAGACAGACTTAGCGGTAGCGCGTTCTATGAAATGCGCTATAGCTAACTTAGCTATAGCGCGTTTTCCGAAACGTGCTATCGTTATGTTTCACTTAAACAGCTAGCGGTTTCCCTCCCCTCACCCGGCCACCACTTCTCCCCCAAATCCCTCGCCCCACTTCGCCGTTGTTTGCCGATTCGCCGTCGCCCCACTTCGCCGCCGTCTCCTGCCGGCATGGACGCCCGTAACCTCATGCTCACCGCCGCCGCCCGAGGCCTCACCACCGCCGCCCGAGGCCGCCCTCGACCTCACCGTCGCCGCCCTCGTCCTACCCGCGGCGGCCCTCAGCCTCACCGCCACCCGAGCCCGCCCAGGACCGCCGATGCCCGTGCCCGAGCCCGCCCTCCCCACCTGCCTCCGTGCCGAGCACCTCCCCACCACCGTCTCTCCCCTCTCTGTAAGGCCCCCACCACTCCTCTTTCTCTGCATTTTAGAGCAAAAATTAGTAGAGCAAAAGTTAGTTTATAGAAAAAAAATTAGTTTAGAGCAAAAAATGTTAAGTTGTAGATGTTAGAGCAAAAATTAGTTTAGAACAAAAAATTAGTTTGGAGCAAAAAAATAGTTAGGGCAGTAGGGTTTTTGTTTTCATAGATGTTTTTTTAAAAGAAAAAAAGAAGAAAATATTGTAGCAGTGCTGCTTGTACTATATAGTGATACTAGTAGATGTTAATTAGGTTATTGCAGTAGTGGTACTAGTAGATGTTAATTAGATGTTTTTAAGTTAGGGCAGTAGGGTTCTGCTAGGTTAATTAGGTTAGTAGTGCTACTAGTAGTAGTGGTACAGTAGGTTAATTAGGTGAAGTTAAATGAATAATCTAAATGAATGAACTTAGTAGTTAACTGAATTTTTTTTCTTTCATCATTATAGAGCACTAAAGTTAACTGAATTTTGCTCTATTAGTAGTTAAATGAATTATCATCTACACTTAGTTTTTGAATTAGCTTGTGAAATTTGGACCTGTATATTTGGACATGTGGTTGCTCGTGTATATTTGGACATGTGGTTGCGGTGTCGAAGATGGATATTTGAACACTGTTTCCAGGGAATGAAGCTGAGTGGCCTATGTTTTGCCGGAATGTTGATTCATTTCCGTTCCGGCAAATTTCAGGTTCTCGATTTGTCCGCTTTTTAGCAAAAGTCATGCCAAAAAATTTCGTAAATTTCGGCATGACTTGTGCTACAAACTAGGACATATCGAGTGCCCGGGATTTGCCGCACCGGGAAAGAGTCAACATTCTTGCATGTCATTATTCATTTTATTAGGTCTAGAATTAATTACTAGATTTAATCGTAGGAAACATGGCTAGCAACGATGAAGGACAGGGTTCTGGTGACTGCGACAACGTCTACCGGGCGGCAGAAGAATTTTTGAGGGACACCGATGATCAAGAGTTGATGTTGGTGGGTCCACCTTTCACATCGGAGATTGATACTGACATCGAGACCGGCGCTGAGACTGAGACCGACATCGAGACGGGTGCTGAGACTGAGACCAGTGCCGAGACTATCGGAGCCGGTATAGAACCGAAAGCAAAGAGGCAACGACTTCCTAACAAGCTCAGGACTACTAGACTGGTGGTCACGGAGGTTGACGACGGCAATTTTTAGCCAATCACGCCTGAGGAATCGCACGCGTGCTAAGGCAATCAAGTAGGCTGCATCATACGGACAACTGCCACCATCAATGATGCGAAACTAAAGAAGATAGATAATATGAGGTCATCCCTCCTAAAGAAGTTGCACAAGATATTCTTGTTCCCGGGCCGGAATGAAAAGGATTATAAAGATCCAGATAAGGACACGGCAATGAAGAAGATAAACAAACACGCGATGACCAAGTTTAGCGACGCGTTGGCCGCCTGGAAATCAAGGGTGAAATATTGGATCATCACCAAAAAGGAACCCTACTCCGAGAGTGTAAAGGATAATCCAACAATCACGGCAGAGCACTTTCAAATATTCAAGGCGGCTTGCGAGGCTGAAGCTGCCAAAAAAGTCGAAGTACATGAAGGGGCTTCAACAGAGGAACATTGGGAGCCCCCACCTCGGAAGTCGTGGTTACGGCGGGAAGAGGTCCATATGGGCCAAGGAGGACGCGGAAGCCGCGAGTCTGGGCATCCCAGACCCCTTGGCAGAGTTCATTGTCTCGCATGAGCGTGACGTCCTCAAGGCCCGCCACCGTTGGGACCCAGTGAAGAAGGTTTTCGAGACGAACGGACTCACGACGGAGTTCATGAGACTGCTGGTAATTTTAGTTTCTGATCAATTCGACTGCATCTTAGTCATATTTGTAAATGATCCTTGTGCATTTTGCAGAGAGAGCAGCACAGGATTGCGGTCGAAAGCAACTCGCCATCTGAGGCGTTGGCGAGGCCCAAGTGGGACACTCTATTCAACCAGGCTTTGAACATATTGAAAGGACTCCCGGTGGAGATTCGACCGTCGTATGGACGCATGCACGGTGTCGAAGACGGCGCCACGTGGAAGAATTACTACCGTGAGACCACGAAGGAGAGAAAGGAAAAACGGAGGTTAACTGAAGAAAACATCGACAAGAAGGTTGAGATTGCGGTTGAGAAGAAATCATCTGAGACAGTCGCAATAGCGGAAGCTGCCGCAAAACAGGTGGTTCTAGATATGTCTACTACCTTGGTTCCGGCTGTCGTGGTTCTAAGTCTGACAGTAATGTAGGGGGTAGGAATGGTGAGGCAAGATCCTAGCTATGGACTAGTTGTATACACACGAGATTTGCGAGTTCAGGCCCTTCTCGGAGGAAGTAACAGCCCTACGTCTCGGAGCCCGGAGGCGGTCGACTGGATTATGTGTGTATGGATTACAGGGGTGCGAACCCTTTACACTGAGGAGGGGGTGGCTTATATAGAGTTCGCCAGACCCCTCCGGCCCTCAGTTATGTAGGATTTAAGGTACATTAAGATCGGGCGTTACTGGTAACGCCACAAATAAAGTGTTGTAATGACCATGAAAGCTACTTAATGACCGACCATTTGCGTGTAGAGTGACTTACCATCTCCTGGCTGTCGAGTGGTTGGCTTCATGGTCGAGTGTCTTCGAGTCCGTCGAGTGGAACACTTCTGAGTCGATTGAAAGGTGGTTTCTTCTGGAGATGTCCTTGGGGAGGGTAGTTTGGACAGGTTCATGACCCCACCCTAGGTACATAGCTTCATCATTAGCCCCCGAATGGATCGAGGTTTGAGTGGGGAAAGAGTTGAACATACTTCCGACCCGTTTTTTGTGCTACGAGTATAGCTTGCTCTGGATCAATGAACCTAAGTGACGATACCAACTTATTTTTCAGTCGCCTTGATCCATTCTTTGTTTCCGTCGAGTGAATTTCTTTACTTGAAGAGCTCCGAGTGACAGCGGATGAGATCTTCCGTCTGACAAGTTGTTCTGCAGCCCGCGGATTTCGCGGGATTCGAATTTCGGGAAGCGCGCGGGGCGGATGAGGCCGCAGTACTCGGATGGGATAAGGCAGGGACACCTCGATCTTCGTGCCACTTTTTCGCCATGTACTGCGTGCGCGACTATTGCGTGATTTGACAGGGTCACCCAGGCCTACAAGTCAGTCACTCGGAAGCAACTTCATATAAGGCACCGGACCGGGGTTTTTGAACAGTGCGCCTTCATTTTTCCCCTTTCTTCTCAAATTCCTCCGCCACCTCTGCTCTCGTCCCAGTGCCGCCGGTCTGTTCGAGCTTCGTCTATGGCGATGGTGAAGGAGAAGACGGCGGCCCTGGAGCGTGCGAAAAAGCGATGACGCAGGCGAAGGCGAAGAAGTCCGGTCGGGGCGGATCTTCCTCGAGGTCTGGCTTGCCGCCGGGCTGGATCCAGGGCGATTGGATGCCTTCGGTGATTCGACAGGACGACATCGATGACCTGACCGAGTGGGGATTCATTCCTCACAAGTCTGCGCGCCTCCCGGGGAACGAGATCGAGCCGCAGCCTCGCGAGGGTGAGTGCGTCCTTATCGCCACTCATGTCGATCACAGATTCTCCCTGCCCCCTCATCCTTTTTTCCGGAGTTTCTTGAAATTTTTCCGAGCGCAACTCCATCACTTTACTCCGAACTCCATCGTGTATCTTGCTGCCTTCGTGTCTTTGTGCGAGAATTTCTTGGGTTGCCGTCCTCATTGGGGCCTCTTCAAGCACATTTTCACTTGTCGTTCTCAGTCGGTTAAGAAAGCCAAGTCGAGTGACGATAAGACGCAAGTGATTCAGATGTGCGGGGATCTTGGGATCCAGATGAGAAGCAAAAGTTCTTTCCCAGCTATGATTCTTCCTGACTCAGTGCGCGGGTGGCAGTCGACCTGGTTCTACTACAGAGACCAGCCGACTCCAGGACAGGCGACAGGTCTTCCCCCTTTCTCCCTGAACCGGGCAGAAAAACCTTCTTCTCTGAAAGTGACACTGGAAGAGAAGGCACAAGTCAAAGTGTTGGTTAGTCGAGTGGTTCAGCTTGTCCGCGACGAGGTGTATGGTATGGATTTGCTAGAGGTCTTCCTCCGCAGACGTATCCAACCGCTCCAAGCTCGTGACCATCCGATGTGGATGTATTCGGGTCTCGATGACACCACTCGGATTCACTCGGAGGAGGTCGACGAGGCTACGTCGGAGGGGTGGTTGTCAAGTATCACAGGGAACAAAGACAACCCCCGAGGAGCCAGGAGGATTCCTCCACTCGACCAATCATACGAAGTAGACCAGGTCCAATTCCGCATCTCTGACCGTGACCTTGTTTTCTTCATTCTGTTTGCTTAAAATCATTCGACTGACTTTTTTCTTGTTTGTTGTCTTCTAGACCATTACTGAGATGTACTCGATGCCCAACGGGGCGCAAGAACAGGCTGAGGAGGGAGAGGCGAGCTGAGGAGAAAGTGAGGAGGAGTGGCAATCTGATGGTGAGGGGGAAGAGGGTGACGACGGCTCCAGTGGAGAGGAGGAGGAGGAAGTCGATCCTCCTCGCATGGAAAGGCGATCCAAGCTCACCCACGACCCTGCGGGTGCGCATGGCAAAGCGACTGCGCCTGTTGGGCAGTCATCGAAATGCCCTCGGACGGCTTCTCCGACGCCGACTGAAAAAGCGTCAAAGCAGCCCAAAGTTGCAGTGCAAAGGCCTTGGAAGGCGTTACCGAAGATTAAGATCGACATCCCCGTCACTTCTGCGTGAGTGCCTCCCTTTGTTTTCACTCGACGCTCTGTGCTGTTTATTTTTTCCTTGATTTGACCAGATAAATTTTGGAACTGGCAGCGCTGCTACTTCTGGGACTTCGGCTTAAAGGAATGAAGATGAGGCAATGGAGGATGCAGTCACCTCCAATCTGGGTATGATTTCTGTCGTTCTATTTTTATTTGGTCGACTCAACTGTAATATCTACCATTGGATGATGCAAATTTGACGACTGATATTTGAACAGCTCCCAATGTTATTGACCTCCCCGACGATGACGAAGAAGAGCCCGAGAGGCCTTTGACGAGGAAAAAAAGGAAAACTCCTGCAGACAAGGTGCCACAGTCGACGCCGATAGCTGAACCAGTCGTTCAGGACGCTGGTGACGCCAATCGGGCTTCTGTTACTTTTGTCGTACCGTTGTCGAGTGCTCGGCCTTCTTCATCGACTGCTTAAGCTCCTGCCGACCCACCTTCAGTTTTTGCTACGCCAAGAAAGTATTATGATGGAGAAGATGAAGATGGTGCGGGATGTTAGTCAAGCCGCCTATGATGCCAGCTCGGCTCTCCAAAGCAATGTTCAGGTCAGCAACACGTCGAACGATTTTCTTGGCTTGCTTTGTTAGGATATGCTACCTGAAAACTCTCTTTCCAAAGATCTTTGCGTCTGTGCACCCACTGGGTGTTTCGACTTGTCACTAAGCAAATCCATACTTTGAGCTGAATTTTGTTATTGAAGTTTTGGACTAGTGGGGGCACGCTGAGTGTACCCACTGGGTGTAGTCCCCGAGACTACGGTGGACTGTGGGCAGTCGACTGTAGTCTTGATATTTTAATTCCTTCACTCGGTCTGGTCTGGCCATGTCGAGTGTAAACTGAACCAGTGGGGGCACGCTAAGTGCACCCATTGGGTGTAGTCCCCGAGACCGTGGTCAACTGCTGGCAGTCAACTATGGTTTGAAGAACTTGTTTGCTGTTTTCTCTTTTTTTTACACACACTCATGCCGAAAAGGTCTCGTCGAGTGCTAACTGAACTAGTGGGAGCACGCTAAGTACACCCACTTGGTGTAGTCCCCGAGACTATGGTGGACTGCGTGCAGTCGACCGTAGTCTTAGTATTTATTGTCTTTGTCGTTTTTCTCTGTAAAATAACCCATCCTCTCTGTCTGCAGAAATCTTGTGACCTTGGAGCTCGCTTTGCCGACTTGGAAAAGCAGCAAATTCAACTCAATCTTGATCTGGAGTTGGCCAAGTCAGAGTTGCAGAAGGCCAAAGGTGAAGCCAATGGTAAGGAAGCTTTGTCGACTGGTTTGTCTTAGATCTGGATTTCATTCTGCTCTTCCCGAACTGAGCGTTGTTTCTTTTCAGAAAAACTGAACCAGGCTCTGGCAAAGAAGGATCAAGATCTGGCTGCTGCGCAAAAGAAGGCCGACGACCAAACTGCTCTGGCTGAACAGAAGCTGGCTTCAGTCGGCACACTGGAGGAGGAGAACGCGAAGATGAAATCCGCTCTGGACGAAGCCAACAAGGAGGTAACCCGCTTGAAGAAGGACAAGGTTAGCCTAAACGAGAAGATGGACAACATTGCTCATAGGAGGGACGATCTGGAAAGCTATCTGAGGAGCCTCGCCAAGAACTTATTCATCAAGCTTGAAGGTACATATCTCGTTCCGACTGGTTCGTCTTTGTCGACTCGGTATACGAATATTGACTCATCCTTGGACTATGCATGCAGAGCTTTGCCGAGACTTCAAGGAGGAGACTTGGCGAATCGAACCGAATTTGG
Source organism: Aegilops longissima (assembly GCA_021605205.1). NCBI lineage: Eukaryota > Viridiplantae > Streptophyta > Magnoliopsida > Poales > Poaceae > Aegilops > Aegilops longissima. The sequence goes on from CM038678.1 coordinate 51,403,336, forward strand.
ACCCTATCAATTTTCCTGTGAAGGACGAAACTGCTATGAACCTGCTCCGACTATAATCCCGCATCGACGGTGTTGTTGACTATTTGGCTTGACTGAAAGTCGCCACGTCGCGGATCGACACAGCACTTTGGCCAAGGGCAACACTCCAGAACGATCTCGGGTCCCTGATGACTCGACTTAACGAGATCCCTGGTCGAGTGCGGGAGTGGAAGAAGTCTTCTGCTCGGTGCGGTGCTGATGTGGCTCTGTCTTTGGTTCGTGTCCACTCTAAGGAGGCGCGAGAAGATAAGCTGGCAGCTATCAAGGTCGCCAACACCAAGAAACACGATTTCTGATCCTTTATGGAGACTTTCATTGCTGCTGCCACTCGGATCGCCGATGGTGTCGACCTGGACGAGTTCGTAGCGCCTGCCAGTCCTCCTCCCGCGGAGTGAACAAACTTTCATGCCCCACCTTAAATTTGCCTCGAAATGCCAAGTCAATTTTGTAACCGTTAAACTCATTCAGGCTGAGAGCCCGAGTACTTTGATCTGCGGTTTGAAACCTTTGATATTTATCTGAACTTGCTTTACTTCTAAATATGCTTGCATTTGCCTTCGAGTGGTTTTTACCCTTCACTCGGAATAGTTTCTGTGTTTGAGACGCAGCTCAGAGGTGGAAGGTCCAGTCGACCTGCATCTCGTCGTCCTTGTGGATCGGAATGGCACGTACGTTGTACTTGTGGAGCAGCTCCGAAGGAGAAGGTAGCAGTCGACCTGCACCTCGTCGTCCTTGCGGATCGGGATGGAGCACGTTGTACTTGTGGCGTAGCTCCAAAGGAGAAGGTAGCAGTCGACCTGCACCTCGTCGTCCTTGCGGATCGGGATGGAGCATGTTGTACTTGTGGCGTAGCTCCAAAGGAGAAGGTAGCAGTCGACCTGCACCTCGTCGTCCTTGCGGATCGGGACGGTTTCGAACTTAGGCGAGTACTTGGACTGCAACTAAGCCCCCGAGTGAGAGGATTGCTCTTCACTTGGTGGGATTTCTCAAACTTACGCGAGTACAGAACTGCAGCTAAGCCCCCGAGTGAGAGGATCGCTCTTCACTTGGTAGGATTTTTCAAACTTAGGCGAGTACTTGGACTACAGCTAAGCCCCCCGAGTGAGAGGATTTCTCACCACTCGGTAGGATTTTTCAAACTTAGGCGAGTTCTTGGACTGCAGCTAAGCCCCCGAGTGAGAGGATTGCTCACCACTCGGTATGATTTTTTTAAACGTAGGCGAGTACAGGATGGCAGCTAAGCCCCCGAGTGAGAGGATTGCTCACCACTCGGTAGGATTTTTTTTAAAACTTAGGCGAGTACAAGACTGCAGCTAAGCCCCCGAGTGAGAGGATTGCTCTTCACCCGGTGGGATTTCTCGAACTTAGGCAAGTACAGGACTGCAGCTAAGCCCCCGAGTGGGAGGCTGTCTCACCACTCGGTAGGATTTTTTTAAAAGTTAGGCGAGTACTTGGACTGCAGCTAAGCCCCCGAGTGAGAGGATTGCTCTTCACTCGGTGGGATTTATCAAACTTAGGCGAGTACATGACTGCAGCTAAGTCCCCGAGTGGGAGGCTGGCTCACCACTCGGTAGGATTTTTTTTAAACTTAGGCGAGTACTTGGACTGCAGGTAAGCCCCCGAGTGAGAGGATTACTCTCCACTCGGTGGGATTTCTCAAACTTAGGCGAGTACGGGACTGCAGCTAAGCCCCCGAGTGGGATGCTGGCTCACCACTCGATAGGATTTTTTTAAACTTAGGCGCAACAGATTTGCAGCTAAGCCTCCGAGTGAGAGGCTTGCTCATCACTCAGTAGGAATTTTTTTTACAAACTTAGGCGAAATGGATTCGCAACCAAGCCACCCACTAGGGGAGTTTCACACGTAAACAAAAGCAACAACAATCACTGGGAAAATTATAACACTCTTGTCTTTGGTAAATAAACTACAGAGGTACTTCTTATTACATCTCATTCGAGTGAGAAATTAAGTATAAAAGGCGCGGAGCAGCTCCGCATTCCAAGCTCGTGGCTCATCAATCTGGCGATCGACATTGTAAAGATGGTACACTCCATTGTGGAGAACTCTGGTGATGATGTAGGGGCCTTCCCAAGTGGGAGTGAGCTTGTGTGGTTTCTGTTGATCCACTCGGAGGACCAAGTCTCCTTCTTTGAAGGCTCGACTCTTCACATTTCTGGCATGGAATCGACGCAAGTCTTGCTGATAGATAGTCGAGAGGATCAGGGCCATCTCTCTTTCCTCTTCTAGGAGGTCGACTGCATCCTGCCGGGCTTGTTCTGCTTCATCTTCAGAGTAGAGCTCGACTCGGGGCGCATTGTGAAGCAAGTCACTCGGCAGAACTGCTTCAACTCCATAGACCGGAAAGAATGGAGTTCGTCCAGTTGACCGATTAGGGGTAGTCCTCAATCCCCAAAGAACTGACGGAAGTTCGTCGACCCATGCGCCTGCTGCGTGCTTGAGATCGCGCATCAGTCGGGGTTTCAGTCCTTTGAGAATTAGACCGTGCCCTTTCCGCTTGTCCATTCGACTGGGGGTGAGCGACTGAAGTGTAGTCGACCCATGTGCCTTGAGAGGCGCAAAAGGCTCTGAACTTGTCGGAATCGAAGTTTGACCTGTTATTAGTGATGATGCTATGCGGAACTCCATATCTCAATATCAACTCCCTGATGAAACTGATAGGAGTGCACGCATCAAGATTCTTGATAGGTTTAGCTTCGATCCATTTAGTAAACTTGTCGACTGCCACTAGTACGTGAGTGAAGCTACTCCTGCCAGTTCTCAGTGGTCCAATCATATCCAATCCCCAAACAGCGAAGGGCCAGACGAGTGGAATGGTCTTCAAGGCTGACGCGGGTTTGTGTGACATATTGGAGTAAAACTGACATCCTTCACACTTGTCGACTATCTCTTTCGCCATTTCATTTTCTCTTGGCCAGTAAAATCCCGCTCGGTATGCTTTGGCCACAATGTTCCGAGAGGACACATGATGACTACAGGTCCCCGAGTGGATATCATCAAGAATTATCTGACCTTCTTCTGGTGTTATACCCTTCTGTCCGACTCCAGTCGCGCTTTCCCTGTATAACTGTCCCTTTATCACAATAAAGGCCTTGGATCGACGGACGATCTGTCGATCCTCTTCTTCATTCTCTGGGAGTTCTTTCCTTAGGATGTACGCGATGTACGTCACCGTCCAGTCGGGAGTGATGACCAAGACTTCCATGATTAGGTCGACCACCGCTAGAACCTCAACCTCAGTCGGATCCGTGGCACTTTTTGGTTGCGGAACTTCTTCAGTGAAAGGATCCTCTTGAACTGATGGTGTATGGATGTGTTCCAAAACACATTTAAGGAATGGCTTTTCTCTTGGAACCTATTTTGCTAAATCATCAGCTGCTTGATTTTTCATCGGGTATATGATGAAGCTCTAACCCTCAATTTCTTCTCTAGCTTTCTCACTGCATTGCAGTAACCAGTCATGGCCGGACTTCTGACGTCCCACTCCTTCATCACTTGATTAACCACCAAATCTGAATCGCCATAGACCATGAGGCGACGGACGCCGAGTGAAATGGCCATACACAACCCATACAAAAGGGCTTCGTATTCTGCTTCCTTGTTGGAGGAATCAAAGTGAATTTGGAGAACATATCTGAGCTTATCTCCTCGGGGGGGAACTAACACTACCCCAGCACCGGAACCATTCAGCATCTTGGAGCCATCAAAGAACATGGTCCAGTGCTCCGAGTGAACTTGAGTCGGCAGTTGTTGTTCAATCCACTCGGCGACGAAATCTGCTATTGCTTGGGACTTGATGGCTTTCTTTGCCTCAAACTTGATATCTAAGGGAAGGATTTCAATCGCCCATTTTACCACAAGACCAGTTGCATCTCTATTGTGCAAAATCTCTGACAATGGGGCTTCGCTGACGACTGTAATGGAATGGTCAGAGAAGTAATGTGCAACCTTATTTGTGGTCATATAAATCCCATATACAACCTTATTTGATATCATACCTCCTGAGGTTGGCAAATGTCTCAGCAAGGTCAGTCAGCAGGTCGGAACCCTTCCGTGACCACAATATCATCCATGTATGCTTCCACATTCCGACTGATTTGAGTGAGCAAACACTTCTGAATCATCCTCATGAACGTGGCTCCGGCGTTCTTGAGGCCGAATGGCATGGTGGAATAGCAGAAGCACCCGAATGGAGTGATGAAAGCTGTTTTGATCTCGTCGGGTCCATACAGACGGATCTGATGGTAACCGGAATAGGCGTCTAAAAAAGACAGGCGCTCACATCCCGCAGTCGAGTCGACTATTTGGTCGATGCGAGGGAGAGGAAAATGATCTTTCGGGCAGGCCCGATTGATATGTTTGAAGTCAATGCACATGTGGAGTGACTTGTCCTTCTTGGGGACCATGACAACATTGGCGAGCCACTCGGAGTGGTAAATTTCTCGGATAAACTCCGCTGCAAGGAGTCGAGCCACTTCCTCACCAATGGCCTTTCTCTTCTGGACGGCGGACCGTCGAAGATGTTCTTTGACAGGTTTAACTTTTGGGTGACTCGTAGATGGTGCTCAGCCAGCCCCCTGGGAACACCCGACATGTCAGAAGGCTTCCATGCGAAGATGTCGCAATTCTCACGGAGGAACTGGATGAGTGCTTCTTCCTATTTGGAGTCGAGTATTGTAGAGATATGAGTCGGAGCAGCATCGGGGTCGGTCGGGTGAATGTGAATCGTCTTTGTCTCACTGGACGACTGAAACGCTGATTCTGTAGCGGGCTTCTTGGCTCGCAACAAATCACTCGGGTCTGCAGTTTTCTATTATTCTTGCAGCTCTACCACTGCCATCTGAGCATCGGCGATCTTCGAGCCTTTCTGTAAACACTCTTCCGCTTTCTTCCGATTGCCGGGATAGTGATCACACCTTTGGGGCCTGGCATCTTCAGCTTAAGGTATACATAACATGGTCGAGCTATGAAACGTGCATACGCTGGCCTTCCCAGAATAGCGTGATAAGCACTCTGGAAATCCTCGACCTCAAACGTCAACTTTTCTTTACGAAAATTCTTGGAATCACCGAAAACCACATCAAGAGCAATTTGGCTGAGTGACTCAGCCTTCTTTCCAGGAATGACTCCATGGAAGCTCATGTTGCTGGTACTGAGTCTGGACATCAGAATGCCCATCCCTTTCAACGTCTCTACATACAGTATATTCAGGCCACTGCCGCCATCCATCAAAACATTAGTTAGTCGAGTGCCTTCGACGACTGGGTCAACCACCAAACCTTGCCTCCCAGGGGTGGCTATGTGCGTCGGGTGGTCAGACTGGTCGAATGTGATGGCAGTCTGAGACCATTTCAATAGCGGGTGTCGCCGAGCGACCATATTCACTTCTCGGTTGATAACTTTCAATCGACTTTTTCTTTCAACATCAGCAAAAATCATCAGGGTGGAATTGACCTGGGGGTATCCATCATCACTATCTTCCTTGTCCTCAACTTTGCCTGACTCCTTTTCCTTATCTTTGGGTTGTTTTCCCAAGAATTGCTGGATCAAGAGCCGACAGTGTCGAGTGGTATGTTTCGGGTAATTGAGTTTACCCTCTTCATCTTTATTTGTGTGAATGTGGCATGGCAAATCCAACACATCATTTCCGTCTTGGTCTTTCACCTTCTTAGGGTTCCAAGGTCCTTTGGGCTTCCCTTTAAACTTTCCTGGAGTCACGGCCAAGGCTTCTCCAGGAGCAGCTGGCTCGGCTTTCCGCTTCTGCTTCCGACTGGAGTTCCCTCCTCCGGTTTCATGGGTGACTGACTTGTGCTTGCCACTCCGGAGCCGATCCTCTTCTTCACCATTGGCATACTTGGTGGCAATCTCCATCATTCGACTTAGAGACATGTCTCCGGTTCGACCGAATTTCAGGTTTAGCTCTCTATAGTTAACGCCTTCCTTGAAGGCACAGACTGCCTGGTGATCGGATACATTCTCCACTGTGTGATGCAATGTGATCCATCTATGGATGTAATCCCTCAAAGTTTCATTTGTCTTCTGCACGCACGATTGCAATTCTGTCAACCCTGCTGGTCGCTTGCAGGTTCCTTCAAATGTTCTGACAAACGCTCGGGAAAGATCTTCCCAAGTGTAAATGTTGTTGGGTGCTAACTGGTTCAACCATGCTCTGGCCGAGCCCTCCAACATAAGAGGCAGGTGTTTCATGGCCACTTCATCATTGTCGCCGCCAATCTGAACAGCCACTCGGTAGTCCTCAAGCCAAGTATCAGGTTTGGACTGACCAGTGAACTTACTGACTCCAGTCGCCAACCTGAAGTTGGGAGGAATCACTGCGGCCCTGATGGCTCTGCTGAAGCACTCTGGTCTTGAGACGTGTACTCTGCTGCTGGTGGGGGCATCTCTGTCATGACCTCCTCGGTGAGCTCTGTTCCTGTCGACCAAACCCTGAACAAGAATGGATCTCACATCAAAGCCTGGTTCTCTGGGGTCAACTGGAATCCTTCGCCCAGCACTGTGAGGGTGTCTGTCATCCTGCTGCCGAGGCACGTATGACCCACTCCTTGGAGGAGGGGTGGGCACTCGACATTGATCATCGCGATCGAATCGGTGATCATACTGCTCACGATTCTTATACTGATCTCGCCGGTCTTCACGTCCCTCACGCCTTGGGGGCGATCTTGGGCTGTGAGCCGACTGGACTGTATCTGCAGCAACGGATTTGCTGTGGATCCTGTTCCGCGACTGTGATACGGCTGAATTCTGGTTTCCTGCTGCCCGGAGTAATTCTCTGATCTGCAACAAGCCTCTGCCAGCCTCGGACTGGGAAGGCTGAATCGACTCTGCTATATGGGCCGCAGCTGCTACATTTTGAATCGGAGTTCGATATACCTGAGTCGGTGGCTGAAAGAGCGTCGACTAGATGATGGGACCCGTTGTCGCGCTCGTTCATCGAGTACTCGCTGGAGATTCTCCAGTCGAGTGCGCTCAGCCAAGTTGGCCCAGCGCGCGTCTTCCAAGGCACGGGCCTCGGGGGTTTCTCCAACGATAGGAGTGTGAAGTGCATCCATGTTCCGGCGGCGAAGTTCCTCCCTCTACAGCGAAGTGAGTGGCTCGGGCAGGCACTCTTCATGGGCTTGCGACGGATCGCCCTTAACGTCGCCACCATCGGCGCGGGGAAAGCTGGGAGGACTGCATGGTCCATCGACCATCAGGACTTCCGCCGCTGGATCATTGTTGTCGCACTCGGATGCAGTCTCTGCGGAGCCAATCGACAGGTCGAACATGCCGTAGAGAGATTCATCGGGCTCGATCGCCGCGACTTGGGGGGTGGCCGACTGGCGAGCCACCGCGTGCCTCACCCACCGCTGAAGCCTCGACCGACCGGAACGCTTGCGCCGGTGGTCAACAGGGAGAGAGGAAGCCTCGGGAGCCGACCGATACTGGGTCAACGGCTACCGCAAGAGGATGCCACGGATGCACGCGCGAAAGTGCGTTGCCCCGCGGACGGGAAGCGCGTTGATGTCGAGTGGTGCCTCCTGAAGCCAAGCGGAGTCGTCGGCGACGAACATGATCGTGCCGAGACGGATCTCGCGGCCCTCAGCCAAACCTCCGCCTGAAACCATGATGAAGGGGATCAGAAAAACTACAACTTCTCCAACAAGTCGCTAAGACACCTACCCCATGGTGGGCGCCAACTGTCGTGGTTCTAAGTCTGACAGTAATGTAGGGGGGTAGGAATGGAGAGGCAAGATCCTAGCTATGGAGTAGTTGTATACACACGAGATTTACGAGTTCAGGCCCTTCTCGGTGGAAGTAACAGCCCTACGTCTCGGAGCCCGGAGGCGGTCGACTGGATTATGTGTGTATGGATTACAGGGGTGCGAACCCCTTACACTGAGGAGGGGGTGGCTTATATAGAGTTCGCCAGACCCCTCCGGGCCTCAGTTATGTAGGGTTTAAGGTACATTAAGATCGGGCGTTACTGGTAACGCCACAAATAATGTGCTGTAATTACCATGAAAGCTACTTAATGACCGATGGTTTGCGTGCAGAGTGACTTATCATCTCCTGGCTGTCGAGTGGTTGGCTTCAAGGTCGAGTGTCTTCGAGTCTGTCGAGTGGAACACTTCTGAGTCGATTGAAAGGTGGTTTCTTCTAGAGATGTCCTTGGGGATGGTAGTTTGGACAGGTCCATGACCCTACCCTAGGTACATAGCTTCATCATCGGCCGTTTTCAATTGGACCATGCAAAATCCAGGAAAAAGTGCAGCGGACTTTCCCCTTGCTGACTTCTTGGGGAGCAGCTCGACTAGCGTTGCACCAGCACCTACAGCTGCACCTGCTCCCGCACCGGCTCCCGCAACTGCTCTGGCATCGGCTCTGACACCGGACGTGCTCGACGGTGCTTCGTCTTTGGCTGAGCTCACCGCCCTCCCGGTATATGTCACACCGTCCCTCTTCAATAAATGTATAATCTCCCATTTCCGTTGCCTTTCGGATGTCTCATGTCGCAGACTTCTCTTTGCAGGCCGACGAAACCCTGTGCACCTTATTGTACACCATCGGCGACCAGAAGGTGGACATGGGGAAGGCGACGATAATGGAGCCGAAGGAACCATTGTTCCACAGCCGGTGGATCCTCCCAGACGTCTTCAAGGTTTCCGTGGCCAGTGTCAAACCGGGCCACGAGAATTTGGCTCCTCTAGTACTAGTGGGAGATGACGACGAGACCCCGCGGCAGCTTGGTGATTGTTGCAATGGGTGGGTCCTGTTGTGGCCAAAGAGTCTGCTTCGTCTGGAGGCGGCCGGGAGCACACCCACGAGCACGCGGTTAGGTATGAACATCAACACCTCACCTACTCAATTAGCATCGGCTGTCGTGCTGGGTGATAGCGTAGGGGGTGAGGAAGAGGCTCCATTAGTCGTTGGTGACGTCGCCATAGATGAGGATGAGGATGACGATGACACTCAACAATATGTCAATACTGGCGCCTACTTAGGGTTTGAGCGTCATGAGTCGGTGCCTAAATTGTCGCCTTCAGAGTCTGAACGTATTATGGACAACCTTCCGGTACCAAAGAAGTCTAGGAAGAGATCGAGGGAAGGCAAAAAAACCTAATTCTATGATCGAGCCGCCTCAGCAGCCTCGGGTTCAAGACCGTATAGATATCTCCGGTGCGGCAAAATGGCATATCACCGGTGAACCAATCCTACCTGAAGCAGCGATAGGGGCCAGATTCGGCGATGTAAGGAGACTACATGATGATGTTCTGCGGAGAGAGAAAAGCCTCATCGCCTCGAATAATCCAGGATACCCACTCTATGTGGTTAACGTGCTGCGGCAATTGTCGTACGTCGACACATTCCCCGCGGACAAGTTCTTCCTTCGATTCGATTATATCTTCGACATGTATCACTGGAAGAAGCTGGATTTTACATTTGTCCGCCTTTATGCCTTGCACATGAACTACCTCATTGGGGTTGAGCAGATACGTTTTATTTGTATCGCTCACCCGTACTTCATGCACGAGAGCTTCTTGGCAGTCTGTGCAAAGCACCAAGAATTTGCGAGGGAGTACCTCGCCAATTTCATGCTCGCCAATAAGGACAAGGAGGCAATTCTCGTGCCTTATCATCCAATGTAAATCATCCGCGTGAATATCATTCCTTCGATTTCAATCATTCATTTGCACGGAGGACGCTAATAAATTTGAGGTGTACTTATTTTGCGCAACGGCGGGCGGGCCGTCCTCATCATCCTCTACCCCCGATACTCCCATGCTCTTTACTTGGACTCGTCGAAGAACATTACCAAAAAGGATTACACCCACATCAAGTGTATTCTAGACAGTGCTATCTTTTACTATGGCAAAGGGGGTGGACAGGTCAACGACAAGAAGACAAGGCACGGCAGGCCCGCGTTTAGCCATAAGACCGACTTCTGCTGCATCCAGCAACCGAGTGATTCTCGTAATGATGGATTCTATGTCCTACACTGAAGGAAATATGCCCTAGGGGCAATAATAAAGTTATTAGTTATTTCCTCATATCATGATAAATGTTTATTATTCAAGCTAGAATTGTATTACCCGGAAACATAATACATGTGTGAATACATAGACAAAACATAGTGTCACTAGTATGCCTCTACTTGACTAGCTCGTAAATCAAAGATGGTTAAGTTTCCTAACCATAGACATGAGTTGTCATTTGATTAACGGGATCAAATCATTAGGAGAATGATGTGATTGACTTGACCCATTCCGTTAGCTTAGCACTTGATCGTTTAGTATGTTGCTATTGCTTTCTTCATGACATACATGTTCCCATGACTATGAGATTATGTAACTCCCGCTTACTGGAGGAACACTTTGTGTGCTACCAAACGTCACAACGTAACTGGGTGATTATAAAGGTTCTCTATAGGTGTCTCCGAAGGTACTTGTTGAGTTGACGTATTTCGAGATTAGAATTTGTCACTCCGATTGTCGGAGAGGTATCTCTAGGCCCTCTCGGTAATGCACATCACTATAAGCCTTGCAAGCAATGTAGCTAATGAGTTAGTTACGAGATGATGCATTACGTAACGAGTAAAGAGACTTGTCGGTAACGAGATTGAACTAGGTATTGGATACCGACGATCGAATCTCGGTCAAGTAACATACCGATGACAAAGGGAACAACATATGTTGTTATGCGGTTTGACCGATAAAGATCTTCGTAGAATATGTAGGAGCCAATATGAGCATCCAGGTTCCGCTATTGGTTATTGATCAGAAATGTTTCTCGGTCATGTCTACCTAGTTCTCGAACCCGTAGGGTCCGCACGCTTAAGGTTTCGTTGACAGTTTTATTATGAGTTTATAAGTTTTGATGTACCGAAGGTTGTTTAGAGTCCCGGATGTGATCACGGACTTGACGAGGAGTCTCGAAATGGTTGAGTGATATATACTACGCAACCTTCTTCTTGTAGACGTTGTTGGGCCTGCAAGTGCACAGGTTTGTAGGACAGTAGCAAATTTCCCTCAAGTGGATGACCTAAGGTTTATCAATCCGTGGGAGGCATAGGATGAAGATGGTCTCTCTCAAACAACCCTGCAACCAAATAACAAAAAGTCTCTTGTGTCCCCAACACACCCAATACAATGGCAAATTGTATAGGTTCACTAGTTCGGCGAAGAGATGGTGATACAAGTGCAATATGGATGGTAGATATAGGTTTTTGTAGTCTGACATAATAAAAACAGCAAGGTAACTAATGATAAAAGTGAGCGTAAACGGTATTGCAATGATAGGAAACAAGGCCTAGGGTTCATACTTTCACTAGTGCAAGTTCTCTCAACAATAATAACATAGATAGATCACATAACAATCCCTCAACATGCAACAAAGAGTCACTCCAAAGCCACTAATAGCGGAGAACAAACGTAGAGATTATGGTAGGGTACGAAACCACCTCAAAGTTATTCTTTCAGATCGATCTATAAAAGTGTTCGTACTAGAATAACACCTTAAGACACAAATCAACCAAAACCCTAATGTCACCTAGATACTCCATTGTCACCTCAAGTATCCGTGGGCATGATTATACGATATGCATCACACAATCTCAGATTCATCCAACCAACATAAAAGTACTTCAAAGAGTGCCCCAAAGATTCTACCGGAGAGTCAAGAAAACGCGTGCCAACCCCTATGCATAGGTTCATGGGCGGAACCCGCAAGTTGGCCACCAAGACATACATCAAGTGGCACGTGATATCCCATTGTCACCACAGATAAACACGGCAAGACATACATCAAGTGTTCTCAAAGTAAAGACTTAATCCGATAAGATAACTTCAAAGGGGAAACTCAATTCATCACAAGAGAGTAGAGGGGGAGAAACATCATAAGATCCAACTATAATAGCAAAGCTCGGGATACATCAAGATTGTGCCATAGAGGGAACATGAGAGAGAACACGAGAGAGAGAGAGAGAGAGAGAGAGAGAGAGAGAGAGAGAGAGAGAGAGAGATCAAACACATAGCTACTGGTACATACCCTCAGCCCCAAGGGTGAACTACTCCCTGCTCGTCATGGAGAGCGCCGAGATGATGAAGATGGTCACCGGTGATGGGTTCCCCCTCCGGCAGGGTGCCGAAACAGACTCCCGAGAGGTTTTTGGTGGCTACAGAGGCTTGCGGCGGCGGAACTCCCGATCATTCTTCTCCGTGGATTTTTTAGGGTACGTAGGACTATATGGGCGAAAGTAGTCGGCCGTGAGGTGCTCGAGGGGCCCACGAGACAGGGGGGCGCGCCCAGTAGGGGGGCGCCCCCCTATCTCCTGGCCTCCTCGAGGATCTTCTGACGTGAACTCCGAATCTCCAGGATGATATTCTTCCCAAAAATAACGCTGCCAAAGGTTTCATTCCGTTTGGACTCCGTTTGATATTCCTTTTCCTCGAAATACTGAAACAGGCAATAAGACAGCAATATGGGCTGGGCCTCCGGTTAATAGGTTAGTCCCAAAAGTAATATAAAAGTGTATAATAAAGCCCATAATAATTCAAAACAAGTAATATAAGAGCATGGAACAATCAAAAATTATAGATACGTTGGAGACGTATCAAGCATCCCCAAGCTTAATTCCTGCTCGTCCTTGAGTAGGTAAATGATAAAAACAGAATTTTTTATGTGGAATGCTACCTAGCATGATTCTCAAAGTAATTTTCTTTATTGTGGCATGAATGTTCAGATCTAAATGATTCAAAATAAAAGTTCATATTGATAAAACAAATAGTAACACTTCAAGCATACTAATCAAAGTAATCATGTCTTCTCAAAATAGCATGGCTAAACAAAGTTCATCCCTACAAAATCATATAGTTAATCTATGCTTCATTTTCGTCACACAAAGATGTTCCCAACTTCTATACCCCCGATGACAAGCCAAGCAATTGTTTCATACTTAAATAATCTCAAACTTTTTCAACCTTCACGCAATACATGAGAGTGAGCCATGGATATAGCACTATGGGTGGAATAGAATATGATGATGGGGATTGTGTGGAGAAGATAAAAAAGAGGAGAAAGTCTAACATTGACGAGGATAATCAACAAGCTATGGAAATGCCCATCAATTGATGTCAACATGAGGAGTAGGGATTGCCATGCAACGGATGCACTAGAGCTATAAATGAATGCTCAACAAAAGAAAACTAGTGGGTGTGCATCCAACTTGCTTGCTCACAAAGACCTAGGGCATTTGAGGAAGCCCATCGTATGAATATACAAGACAAGTTCTATAATGAAAAATTCCCACAAGTATGAAAAAGACAACTTATGAGACTCACTACATGAAGAACAAAGTGCTACTTTGAAGCACAAGTGTGGTAAGAGGATAGTAGCATTGTCCCTTCTCTCTTTTTCTCTCATTTTTTTATTTGGGCCTTTTCTCTTTTTTTATGGCCTCTTTTTTTCTCTTTTTTTTCGTCCGGAGTCTCATCCCGACTTGTGGGGGAATCATGGTCTCCGTCATCCTTTCCTCACTTGGGACAATGCTCTAAAGATGATGATCATCACACTTTTATTTTCTTACAACTCAACAATTACAAGATATGACTCTATATGAATGCCTCCGGCGGTGTACCGGGATGGTGCAATGAATCAGGAGTGACATGTATGGAAAATAATGCATGGTGGCTTTGCCACAAATACGATGTCAACTACATGATCATGCAATGGCAATATGACAAAAGTAAAGTATGTCATGATGATGATGAACGGAACGGTGGAAAGTTGCATGGCAATATATCTCGGAATGGCTATGGAAATGCCATAATAGGTAGGTATGGTGGCTGTTTTGAGGAAGATATGGGAGGTTTATGTGTGATAGAGCGATCGTATCACGGGGTTTGAATGCACCAATAAGTTTGCACCAACTCTCAAGGTGAGAAAGGGCAATGCACGGCACCAAGAGGCTAGCAAAGGTGGAAAGATAAAAGTGCGTATAATCCATGGACTCAACATTAGTCAAAAGAACTCATATACTTATTGCAAAAATTTAGAAGTCATCAAAAATCAAGTACTACGCGCATGCTCCTAGGGGGGTAGATTGGTAGGAAAAGTCCATCGCTCGTCCCCGACCGCCACTCATAAGGATGCACAAGCCAGGTACACTTCATGTTTCAAATTTGTTACACAACTTTAACCATACGTGCATGCTACAGGACTTTCTAACTTCAACACAAGCATTCTTTAAATTCATAATAACCCAACTAGCATGACTTTAATATCACTACCTCCATATCTCAAAACAATTATCAAGTATCAAACTGATCATAGCATCCAGTTCACCTCCTATGAAAGTTTTCGTTCAAATTACCATGCTGTTTAAGACTCTCAAAATAATATAAGTGAAGCATGAGAGTTCATTAATTTCTACAAAATAAAACCACCGCCGTGCTCTAAAAGATATAAGTGAAGTACTAGAGCAAATGACAAACTACTCCGAAAGATATAAGTGAAGATCAATGAGTAGTCAAATAATTATACAACTATGTGAAGACTCTCCCATTCAATAATTTCAGATCTTGATATTGTATTCAAACAGCAAGCAAAGAAAAATAAAATGACATTGCAAGGATAACACAACTCATGTGAAGAAGCAAAAACTTAGGCTCAACCGATACTAACCGATAGTTGTTGAAGAAGAAAGGTGGGATGCCTACCGGGGCATCCCCAAGCTTAGATGCTTGAGACTTCTTGAAATATTATCTTGGGGTGCCTTGGGAATCCCCAAGCTTGAACTTTTTTGTCTCCTTAATTCCTCTCATATCATGGTTTCTCTCTTTCTCAAAATCTTCATCCACACCAAACTCAACAAGAACTCGTGAGATAGGTTAGTATAAACCAATGAAAAACCTTATCATTTTCTACTGTAACAAATCACTAAAATTATTATTCAACATTGCATACTAAATGCCTCTGCATATTTAATAATCCTATCCTCAAATAGAATCATTAAACAAGCAAACATATGCAAACAATGCAAACATAACAGCAATCTGCCAAAACAGTATAGTCTGTAAAGAATGCAAGAGTATCAATACTTCCCTAACTCCAAAAATTATGAGAGAAAATTCCCACGGTAGTAAATTTATCAGAGCTCAATATTCAAAAAGATTAAACATTATATCATTCTATGACTTTTCTAGGGAATTTTTGCAACAGCGGTAAACTTTCTGTTTTCAAACAGCAACAAGTATAGTAGCAAAATAAGAATGACAAAGGCTATCCTTGACTTTTTTATTGAAACTAAAGATGCAAAACATTATTATAAATAACAGCAAGCAAAACTAACAAAATAAAATGACGCTCCAAGCAAAACACATATCATGTGGTGAATAAAATATAGCTCCAAGTAAAGTTACCGATGAACGAAGATTTAAAGAGGGATGCCATCCGGGCATCCCCAAGCTTAGGCTCTTGGTTGTCCTTGAATATTACCTTGGGGTGCCTTGGGCATCCCCAAGCTTAGGCTCTTGACACTCCTTATTCCATAGTCCATCGAATCTTTAACCAAAACTTGAAAAATTCACAACACAAAACTTAACAGAAAACTCGTGAGCTCCGTTAGCGAAAGAAAACAAAACACCACTTCAAGGTACTGTAATGAACTCATTCTTTATTTATATTGGTGTTAAACCTACTGTATTCCAACTTATCTATGGTTTATAAACTATTTTACTAGCCATAGATTCATCAAAATAAGCAAACAACACAATGAAAACAGAATCTGTCAAAAACAGGACAGTCTGTAGTAATCTGTAACTAACGCAACCTTATGGAACTCCAAAAATTCTAAAATAAATTGGTGGACCTGAGGAATTTGTCTAGTAATCATCTGCAACAATAATCAACTAAATATCACTCTCCAGTAAACGTTGAAGCTAATCTCGTGAGCGCTAAAGTTTCTGTTTTTTACAGCATGATCATAAAGGCTTCACCCAAGTCTTCCCAAAGGTTCTACTTGGCACAAACACTAATTAAAACATGAAAATACATCTAACCAGAATCTATATGGATTATTTATTCCTAAACAGAACCAAAAATCAATAAACTAAAATAAAATTGGGTTGCCTCCCAACAAGCGCTATTGTTTAACGCCCCTAGCTAGGCATGATGATTTCAATGATGCTCACATAAGACATAAGAATTGAAACATAAAGAGAGCATCATGAAGAATATAACTAGCACATTTAAGTCTAACCCACTTCCTATGCATAGGGATTTTGTGAGCAAACAACTTATGGGAACAATAATCAACTAGCATATGAAGGCAAAACAAGCATAACTTCAAAAATTGAAGCACATAGAGAGGAAACTTGATATTATTGCAATTCCTACAAGCATATGTTCCTCCCTCATAATAATTTTCAATAGCATGATGAATGAATTCAACAATATAACCAGCACCTAAAGCATTCTTTTCATGATCTACAAGCATAGAAAATTTACTACTCTCCACATAAGCAAAATTCTTCTCATTCGGAATAGTGGGAGTATCTGTAACACCCCGGATACAACTTTCCATATTCGTAACTCCGACTCTTGCCCTTTCCGGAGATGTGATTTATTATTTCCTTCGTGGTTGGGTTTTGTCTGTTGTTTTGCATTTTGTTTTTGTTATGCATCTCATCTCATGGCATCATCTGCATTTCATCCGCATGTTTTTCAAAACTTGCATCCGTTCGGGTTCCGCCGGTTCTCTCCATTGTCCGTTCCGAGTCCGGATACACTCGCACGCGCCCGCGGCACCTCCGAAATATTATTTTATTAGTGGCATAAAAATGTTCTCGGAATGGGCTGCAACTTGTCGTGCGGTCTTATTATAGTGTAGACAGGCCGCGGTCAAGTTTCGTCGCATTCGAGTTCGCTTGACTGCCCAACCGCTATATTTATAACCGCGATATAGTCGGCCTAGCGCCGACGTTTTCGATATCCGAAGCTGCAACCGGTCGCTCTGCTCTCTCTCTTCTCAGCTCGAGGCATTCTACACAGTCCACCTGCAGCCATCTAACCCCCCTCGCGTCTCGAACCGCCCGATCGAGATCGGAGGGCTCCAAAACCCCTGCACCAAACCCTAGCCCTCTTTCCTATTTAAACCCCTCTCCTTCCAAATCTGGTCGCCCTACCCCCCTCCTCCCTTTTTCCGCTCCCCAACCCGCAGCCACCACCTCCTCCCACCTCGGGGGCCGCGCCGCCGCCTTTCCCCTCCAAATCCGGCGCCAGCCACCTCCCGGGCGCCACTTGGCAGTTCCCCAATGGCCAGCCGCCGCCGCGCAGCCTCTCTCACCCAGTCGGAAGGCGCCACGTCGCCCCTGCCTCCCTCCTCCTCCCGCAGGGCCCGCCGGAGCCCATCGCAGGCCCGCCCCGGGCCGATCTGGGCCTCGCAGAGCCTGCACGACCGCGTGCCTCCGATCCGGATCGGAGCGCCCGGCCTCAAGACTCTCAAGACGCCTCCGCGCCGCGCCCGCCCGGCAGCCTCGCCGGAGTGGTGCGGCCGCCCCGCCGGGCGACCCCTGTGCCAGCTCCGCCTTGCTCCCTCTCTCCCGTCGTCTCTCTCTCTCTCACGTTTTCTCTCTCCCGCAGGTTGCGCTGCCATGGCGGCGCCCCGAGCTCCTCGTCGCCCGACCTTCAGCGCCGCCGCCCGGCCCGTCATCGCGGATCTGGCGCCCCCGTGCCCGGATCCGCCTGTTCCCGGCCCTTCGGTCTTGCCCCGCTCGCCGGAGCGCTGTCCCGCCTCGCCGATGCAGCGCCGCCGCAGCGGATCGGGAGGAGCCCGATCCAGCTCGACGCCCCGGCGCCCCGTTGACCGCTTCGACCCTTCGTGGGCCCCGCAGCAAGGCCAGGCCCAACTCCCTCCAGGCCAGCGCCCCCTGCCTGGCCTCCTCCCCACCGAGCCGGGCCTTGGCCCAGGGTGAGCAGCCCCGCCCCTCTCCTGTGCACTTGTGGGCTGACTAGAATTCGGCCCGTTGCTATTTTTTTTCCGTCCTGCGATTTTATCATTATCCAGGGAATTTCTGTTTTACAGAAAAGTCCATAGAGTTCATGCATTTAATAACTCATCAACCGTGCATCGGATTAAAATGGTTTAAACATGTAAATTGCTTAGAATTTCGTGTAGATTAATTATATGCCACTTTCATCTATGTTAAAAATGTTTAAATTGATGTTTGCATTAATTTGCTAATATGCCATGTTAAAATGCTTTAATTCATAACTAAATAACCGTAACTTCGGAATTAAATGTTCTTTATATGTAAATGGGGTGGAAAATGCCTAGATTAACATGGTCCACTTTATGTTGCTGTTTAACAACTCTAAAATTGTGTTTAGGGCAGAACAGTAACGAATCTAAAATATTGCTCATGAGGATTTTCCGAATTGTTGTTTCTTATTTCCGCCTCATTTAAACTTGCCTAAATAGTTAGTTTAATTATGCTCCACCTCTTGCCATGTTTAACAACATTTAATATTGTTGAGTACCTATCCGAGAGAGAACTAAATAAGTGTTAGAGTGTTCGTCAATATGCAACTCGCTGCATATTGAGCTCCACTTAACTTGTAGTGTTGTTTGTGCATATTGCCATGCCATGCCTCATTAAACCGGACATGCATCATATTTGTTTGTGCATCATGCCATGTTTATGATTGTGTGTTTACTTTGTTGTTTGCTTCTTTCCGGTTTGCTTCTCTCGTTAGCTTCGGGTTCGTTCCGGAGTTGTGAGGATTCGCTCGACCACGCCCGCTTGTCCTCTTCATGGACTTGATCTTCTTCCTTGCGGGATTTCAGGCAAGATGACCATACCTCGAAATCACTTCTATCTTTGCTTGCTAGATGCTCGCTCTTTTGCTATGCCTATGCTACGATGCCTACCACTTGTTATATCATGCCACCCACATTGCCATGTCAAACCTCTAACCATCCTTTCCTAGCAAACCGTTGTTTGGCTATGTTACCGCTTTGCTCAGCCCTCTTATAGCGTTGTTAGTTGCAGGTGAAGATGAAGTTTGTTCCTTGTTGAACATGGAGTTGTTGTTCCTTTTGGAACATGTTTACTTGTTGGGATATCACAATATATCTTATTTAATTAATGCATCTATATACTTGGTAAAGGGTGGAAGGCTCGGCCTTATGCCTGGTGTTTTGTTCCACTCTTGCCGCCCTAGTTTCCGCCATATCGGTGTTATGTTCCCGAATTTTGCGTCCCTAACGCGGTCGGGTGATTTATGGGACCCCTTGACAGTTCGCTTTGAATAAGACTTTTCCAGAAGGCCCAACATTGGTTTTACATTTGCCTCACCTAGCCTTTTTTTCCTTGGGAGTCGCGATCCCGAGGGTCATCTTTATTTACCCCCGGCCAATGCTTGTCTAAGTGTTGGTCCAAACTAGAGCCACTTGCGGTGCCGCCCGAGGCAACTTGGGGTATCGTCGGTTGCCCGACGTAGTGTTCATCCGGTCGTGGCTCGAGACGAGATACGCGCGCTACTATCGTGGTGTCGCACGCGGGAGGTCTTGCTGGACTTGTTTTATTGCTGTGAAATGTCTTGTAGCCGGATTCCGAGACTGATCGGTCTTCCCGGGAGAAGGTCTATTCTTCGTTGATCGCGAGAGCTTATCATGGGCTGTTGGGACACCCCTGCAGGGTTTGAACTTTCAAAGCCGTGCCTGCGGTTATGTGGCAGATGGGAATTTGTTAATGTCCGTTGTAGAAAACCCGGTTGATCTTAATTAAAATACACCAATCGCGTGTGTAACCGTGATGGTCTCTTCTCGGCGGAGTCCGGAAGTGAACACGGTGTTGGAGTTATGCTTGACGTAAGTAGTTTCAGGATCACTTCTTGATCATAGTTGTTCGACCGTGCTTTGCCTCCTCTTCTCGCTCTCTTTATGTATGTTAGCCACCATATCGCTAGTCGCTTGCTGCAGCTCCACCTCACTACCCTGTCCTACCTTTAAGCTTAAATAGTCTTGATCTCGTGGTGTGAGATTGCTGAGTCCCGTGACTCACAGATACTTCCAAAACCAGTTTGCGGTGCCGATGTAACCTGCAGGTGATGGACCGAGCTCAAGGAGGAGCTCGATGAAGATCTTGTTCTTTGTGTTGTTTCGCTTCAGTTGATCAAGAGTGGAGCCCAGTTGGGACGATCGGGATCTGTGTAGCATTTGGGGTAGTCTTCTTTTATTTTGGTTCCGTAGTCGGACCTTGATTGTATCTGTATGATGTAATGTTTTACTCATGTATTGTGTGAAGTGGCGATTGTAAGCCAACTATGTATCTCTTTTCCCTTATGTATTACATGGGTTGTGTGAAGATTACCTCACTTGCGACATTGCTTTCAATGCGGTTATGCCTCTAAGTCGTGCTTCGACACGTGGGAGATATAGCCGCATCGAGGGCGTTTCAAGTTGGTAATCAGAGCCTTCCCCGACTTAGGAGCCCCTACTTGATTGTTTGCTGACGTTGTTGAGTCTAGAATGGAAAATGTTTTGAGTCTTAGGATTATATATATCGGAGAGTAGGATTCTTTTTACTCCCCAGTCCCTTCGTCGCTCTGGTGAGGTATCCTGACGTAGAGTTTTGACTCTTCTCTTCTCAAATTTCACTAAAAAATTTTAGGATCACGTGGGTATCTTGGAATCGTTCGATGGTTTTGTGATGAGAACATTGTTCTTGGTGCCTCCCGACATTTAGGGGTTGTGGCGGTGTCCCGGGAGTTGAGCTCCGAGGTGTTGTCGCCACAATTTTATCGCTGCAGTTCTCGAATACCTGAGTTTTGCCGACATCGAAATCTCTTTTGTGCAGTTGTTGGTGAGATAACCCGATAGCCCAAGATCGTGGCGAAAAGGGAGTATTGCCATGACTTGTATAACGGATGTTTTTCAAGGTTGAGGTACACGATTTTCGAGGATTTCTTGGTTATGTGTTGACGGATGGATACAAATGGATCTAGGTATTGTTAGTTTGGGTGATATATTTTGTGTCCCTCGTATCCCCAACACCAGATTGCATAACCGAAAGTTTCGGAGTTTATAGGTGGGAATTCTAGTAGCTTACAGGATATCTTTCCGATGATGTATGATTTGAGATTGGGGTTCAAAGTTTAGTGGTCCGCCCATTCACGGTCGATTTACAAGTGGTCGCGAGACGCCTTAAAGAATCCTTGGCTATGCTGATTCGGGACGCCTTGTTTGTCATTCGTGACGTCCGCTATACGTCAGGTCCGTGTGGGCCCCACCACTAACACTTTGGGCGTAAATTCTATCATGTGTTTGTTCCGCTCATTCTTGAAGCCAAACTTTGTTTTTGTTTTGTTTTTTGTGGTATTCGAGTTGCTTCAAGTCAAGTGTTGATTCCATACCTTTCCTAATTGGTGTTCTCATATTGCTATGTGAATACTAATCCTTTTGATCACCGAGCTTGTCATGTTAATTCTTTTCCAACCGCGTGTTTCTCTTCAAGTGAATCCGATCATTCCAACATTTGCAAGATCAATTCTAAGCTTTTTCTCAACGGTGTTCGCTTCATCCGACCCAAGTTGTTTTGGTTTCCGCCTCCCACCCTTTTTCTTCAAGGACTCAGATTTCTTAATCAAGTATCCATTTTATTGAGTGAAGTTTCTTCATTCTTTTCCTCAATGTTTTATCCGTGATTTCTCATGAAGACGCTAAGGAAGCTTTAACCTTATCATTGTTCCATTCTAATTTTCTTCTCCGTGGATTTAGTCAAGTTTTCAGTGTTGATCGTATTCTTTTCATCATTTCAAATGCTTTCTCATGTCGGTGCATCTCTTAATCATCCACTTCGCTATTCAATTGTTCCGAGTGTTGAAGATATCTCGAAGATTCTAGTTTCCATTCTCAATTCACTCAAGTTCTTTTGAGGATGCTATCTCATTCAAGCCATTTAACTCTACCGTGCAATATCTATTTCAAACAATTGTTCAACGGTGGTTCTTTTGAGTGGGCCCTAACCCACAGGTCTTTTCGAGTGATCTTACCCGACTCTTCTAATTTTCCGGAGCTATTCCCAAATTCTTTGCAAAGTTTGACGAAGAATGAATTATCATCAGTCTTGGTTTCTCCAAGATCTTCCAAATTATTTTCATTGTTGGTTCAACCTTCCTAATTTTCATTCCGAGTGCTTCAATAATTCATGGTGATGTTCTCGTCGTCATTCTCGAATTTTGAAGACCAAGAAGAGTTTCTCTTAAATCTCGCTTCTTTCTCTTCAAGATTCATGGTTCTAGCTTCGTGCCATCCTCATAATTGTTTTGATTGTGAGAATTCTTTAACCCACCCGAGCATTTCAGAGTCTTTTCAGTTTGATTCTTCGAAACCATCATCTCAGAATTATTCATTCAAGCGCTCAACTCTGGTTTTCCAAATCTCACCGGTGCATCGTCAAATATCCTCTAATCAGTTCATGATCTCTTCGCTCTAATGTATCTAAATTTTGTCAAGCATCCTTATTCGTTTTACAATTCTTCCCGTGAATTGTGCCTTTGCTACGCTCATTCTCAATTATTATGGTGGTTTGTTCAAGAGTTCTCTTCCTTCGTTATCATATAGATTCATTCGTTCTTCCAAAATCCCACGGGTGGTTCCATCAATACCTTCTCAAGTTCGCGCCATATCTATCTTAATCCTTTCTACGAGAATAAGTAGTATGCCAAATCCGTTGCTTGTCATCAATCTAAATTGGTGAAGGATACGCATAACATAATTCTTGTTCTGGTTTCATCCAAGTGATTGATTCATTCTTCCGGAGTTCGTAATGGTATCAATTTCTCAGTTCTAAGTTGTTCATCTCTTCTTTCCGGAGTTTGTTCATCATATCACAATTTCGGTACGAGATGCTTCATCTTTTCTTTCCGGAGTTCCAACTTTTCTCGGTTATATCATTTCAAAGCTTCATCTTATCACTGCAAGACTTCACCTTGTGTTGTCAACTTCTCTTTCTTTTATCTCCTTTTGTTTACCGGAGTTCTTCATGGAGGCTCTACATGATGGTTCGTCAAGGATTCTTTTAATTATTAATTGGTCTCCAAGATTTCTCTCGGAGTTATGATCCGCCAAGCTATACTCAAAAATTGAACATGGTGCTCAACACATGTTTTGTTTTGAGGAGTTCAAGCATTCTTCTTCTTGCATTCCGAAGTGCAATTCTTTCTACCTTATCTCTTGAGATGGTGTTATGTCACTCTTGGCAATTTCCCTTCGTGTTTCATGATTCACATGTTGTCAAGAATGAGGTATTTTAAATCCATCAATCTCTTCATTAGACTTATCTTGGGCTATATTTCACCTAAAGCTTTCCCTAAGGATTGTTGCTATTTATGGTGCTTATTAATGACCCAAGTTCTTCATTTGTCCTCTCGTGAAACAAGTTTCGCCTCCTTGTTGATATCAATCCAATCGTTTGTTTCGTTGGTGGCGTAAGCTCACCTCATAATGTGGAGATGTTTCCATAAGCCCACTACAAGCTTATTCATTTCGTTGTTGGTTTTCCAACAACTCCGTTCAATTCTTCTTTGCAAGGGTGCTTTTCCAAGTTCATTTGTGGCAGAAGTTGTCATTTTCTTCTCCATTCCTTTATTCCAATGACCTATCTTCAATTTTTCTTCCGGAGGCATTGTGATGTTGCACTCTTGACCCATCATCTTCTTTTGTCAAGATCATGTTCTTTTCTTGCTTATCCATTTAACCGAGTATCATGTTTTCATTCGAAGTTCTCTCATCTTATCAAGTTTTGCCTCGCTTCCTCAACCGGAGAGCTGTCTGAAATCTTTCTTACCCCTTGTGCTTTTTTTTCAATAGTTCCGGAGGCAGTATATTGTTGATTTCATCAAGTATCATCCCATCTTCTCTAGTTCATGTTATATTCCTTCCATGCTCAATCGGAGTGCTGCCCGAATTCTTCCTCTCTCATCTTGTTTTAAACGGAGTGGTTTCGAACTCTATCTTGTCCATTAAACTCTTGATTCATGCCTTTTCAACCTTCAAGTTATCGTAATGTTCCTTGTTCCTCTTTTCTAACGGACTGTTTTCAACCTTGTTCATCTTCGTTGTGTTCTTTCTTTCATTTTGCTCAACCTCTCAAGGTTCTTTGGTTTCACCTGCTTGTCAAAGAAGCAACTTAGTTTTACCTCTCATCTTCCTCGTCCTTTTCCTCCGGTGCCATCCTAGATCTCGGACGAGATCCTCTCGTAGTGGTGGAGTGTTGTAACACCCGGATACAACTTTCCATATTCAGTAATCCGACTCTTGCCCTTTCCGGAGATGTGATTTATTATTTCCTTCGTGGTTGGGTTTTGTCTGTTATTTTGCATTTTGTTTTGTTATGCATCTCATCTCATGGCATCATCTGCATTTCATCCGCATGTTTTTCAAAACTTGCATCCGCTCGGGTTCCGCCGGTTCTTCCGTTGTCCGCTCCGAGTCCGGATACACTCGCACGCGCTCGCTGCACCTCCAAATATTATTTTATTAGTGGCATAAAATGTTCTCGGAATGGGCTGCAACTTGTCGTGCGGTCTTATTATAGTGTAGACAGGCCGCCGTCAAGTTTCGTCGCGATTCGAGTTCGCTTTGATCGCCCAACCGTTATATTTATAACGCGATATAGTCGGCCTAGCGCCGACGTTTTTGATATCCGGAAGCTGCAAACGGGTCGCCTGCTCTCTCTTCTCAGCTCGAGGCATTCTACACAGTCCACCTGCAGCCATCTAACCCCTCGTCTCGAACCGCCCGATCGAGATCGGAGGGCTCCAAAACCCCTGCACCAAACCCTAGCCCTCTTTCCTATTTAAACCCCCTCTCCTTCCAAATCTGGTCGTCCTACCCCCCTCCTCCTCTTTTTCCGCGCCCCCAACCCGCAGCCACCACCTCCTCCCACCTCGGGGCCGCCGCCGCTTTTCCCTCCAACCGGGCGCCACCACCTCCCGGCGCCACTTGGCAGTTCCCCAATGGCCAGCCGCCGCCCTGCAGCCTCTCTCACCAAATGGAAGGCGCCACGTCGCCCTGCCTCCCTCCTCCTCCCGAGGCCCGCCTGAGCCCATCGCAGAGGCCCGCCACGGGCCGATCTGGGCCTCACAGAGCAGCAGCACGCGCGCCTCGATCCGGATCGGAGCGCCCGCCTCAAGACCTCAAGACGCCTCCGCCGCCACCGCCCGACAGCCTCGCGGAGTGGTGCGGCCGCCCCGGCCGGCGACCCCTGTGCCAGCTCCGCTTTGCTCCCTCTCTCCCCCCGTCTCTCTCTCTCTCACGCTTTCTCTCTCTCCCCGCAGGTCGCCGCTGCCATGGCGGCGCCCCGAGCTCCTCGTCGCCTGACCTTCAAGGCCGCCGCCAGCCCGTCATCGCCGGATCTGGCGCCCGTGCTCGGATCCGCCTGTTCCTGCCCTTCGGTCTTGCCCGCTCGCGGAGCGCTGTCCCGCCACCGATGCAGCGCCAAGAGCGGATCGGGAGGAGCCCGATCCAGCTCAACGCCTGGCGCCTGCTGACCGCCGACCCCTTCAGGCCCTGCAGCAAGGCCAGGCCCAACTCCCTCCAGGCCAGCGCCCCCTGCCTGGCCTCCTCCCCACCGAGCCGGGCCTTGGCCCAGGGTGAGCAGCCCCCGCCCCCTCTCCTGTGCACTTGTGGGCTGACTAGAATTCGGCCCGTTGCTATTTTTTTTTCCGTCCTGCGATTTTATCATTATCCAGGGAATTTCTGTTTTACAGAAAAGTCCATAGAGTTCATGCATTTAATAACTCATCAACCGTGCATCGGATTAAAATGGTTTAAACATGTAAATTGCTTAGAATTTCGTGTAGATTAATTATATGCCACTTTCATCTATGTTAAAAATGTTTAAATTGATGTTTGCATTAATTTGCTAATATGCCATGTTAAAATGCTTTAATTCATAACTAAATAACCGTAACTCGGAATTAAATGTTCTTTATATGTAAATGGGGTGGAAAAATGCCTAGATTAACATGGTCCACTTTATGTTGCTGTTTAACAACTCTAAAATTGTGTTTAGGGCAGAACAGTACCGAATCTAAAATATTGCTCATGAGGATTTTCCGGAATTGTTGTTTCTTATTTCCGGCCTCATTTAAACTTGCCTAAATAGTTAGTTTAATTATGCTCCACCTCTTGCCATGTTTAACAATAGTTAGTTTAATATTGTCCCGCCTCACCTCATATAAATCAAGAAGGTTGTTTAGAGTCCCGGATGTGATCACGGACTTGACGAGGAGTCTCGAAATGGTTGAGTGATATATACTACGCAACCTTCTTCTTGTAGACGTTGTTGGGCCTGCAAGTGCACAGGTTTGTAGGACAGTAGCAAATTTCCCTCAAGTGGATGACCTAAGGTTTATCAATCCGTGGGAGGCGTAGGATGAAGATGGTCTCTCTCAAACAACCCTGCAACCAAATAACAAAAAGTCTCTTGTGTCCCCAACACACCCAATACAATGGCAAATTGTATAGGTGCACTAGTTCGGCGAAGAGATGGTGATACAAGTGCAATAGGGATGGAAGATATAGGTTTTTGTAGTATGACATAATAAAAACAGCAAGGTAACTAATGATAAAAGTGAGCGTAAGCGGTATTGCAATGATAGGAAACAAGGCCTAGGGTTCATACTTTCACTAGTGCAAGTTCTCTCAACAATAATAACATAGATAGATCATATAACAATCCCTCAAAATGCAACAAAGAGTCACTCCAAAGCCACTAATAGCGGAGAACAAACGTAGAGATTACGGTAGGGTACGAAACCACCTCAAAGTTATTCTTTCGGATCGATCTATAAAAGAGTTCGTACTAGAATAACACCTTAAGACACAAATCAACCAAAACCCTAATGTCACCTAGATACTCCATTGTCACCTCAAGTATCTGTGGGCATGATTATACGATATGCATCACACAATCTCAGATTCATCCAACCAACATAAAAGTACTTCAAAGAGTGCCCCAAAGTTTCTACCGGAGAGTCAAGCAAACGCGTGCCAACCCCTATGCATAGGTTCATGGGCGGAACCCGCAAGTTTGTCACCAAGACATACATCAAGTGGCACGTGATATCCCATTGTCACCACAGATAAACACGGCTAGACATACATCAAGTGTTCTCAAAGTAAAGACTCAATCCGATAAGATAAAACTTCAAAGGGGAAACTCAATTCATCACAAGAGAGTAGAGGGGGAGAAACATCATAAGATCCAACTATAATAGCAAAGCTCGGGATACATCAAGATCGTGCCATAGAGGGAACACGAGAGAGAACACGAGAGAGAGAGAGAGAGAGAGAGAGAAAGAGAGATCAAACACATAGCTACTGGTACATACCCTCAGCCCCGAGGGTGAACTACTCCCTCCTCGTCATGGAGAGCGTCGGCATGATGTAGATGGTCACCGGTGATGGGTTCCCCCTCCGGCAGGGTGCCGGAACGGACTCCCGAGAGGTTTTTGGTGGCTACAGAGGCTTGCGGCGGCGGAACTCCCGATCTATCTTCTCCGTGGATTTTTTAGGGTACGTAGGACTATATGGGCGAAAGAAGTCGGTCGGGAGGTGCTCGAGGGGCCCACGAGACAGGGGGCACGCCCCCTATCTCTTGGCCTCCTTGAGGATCTTCTGACGTGAACTCCAAGTATCCAGGATGATATTCTTCCCAAAAATAACGCTGTCGAAGGTTTCATTCCGTTTGGACTCCGTTTGATATTCCTTTTCCTCAAAATACTGAAACATGCAATAAAACAGCAATATGGGCGGGGCCTCCGGTTAATAGGTCAGTCCCAAAAGTAATATGAAAGTGTATAATAAAGCCCATAATCATTCAAAACAAGTAATATAATAGCATGGAACAATCAAAAATTATAGATACGTTGGAGACGTATAATCGAGACATAAAAATCGATATATTGGACGACTATATT
Organism: Aegilops longissima; assembly: GCA_021605205.1. Taxonomy (NCBI): domain Eukaryota; kingdom Viridiplantae; phylum Streptophyta; class Magnoliopsida; order Poales; family Poaceae; genus Aegilops; species Aegilops longissima. Next base: position 51,431,377 of record CM038678.1, read on the forward strand.
TGGACACCGGAAAGGTTCCGGGTGAGATTGGGATAATGCCGGAGCTCTGGGAGGTTATGGAAACCCCCCGGGAGGTATATGGGCCTTATTGGGCCTTAGTTGAAAGCAAGGGAAAGAAGCAGGAGGGGCGCCCCCAAGCCCAATCCGACTGGGAGGGGGCCGCCCCCTTCCTTCCTCCTCCTTCCTCTTCCTTCCTCTCCTACTCCTAATAGGAAAAGGGGAGTCCTACTTGGTGGGATTTGACTTCTAGGGCGCCGCCACCCCTTGGCCGACCCCCTCCTCCACTCCTTTATATACGGAGGAGGGGGGCACCCCATAGACACAACAATTGATTTCTCTTGATCTCTTAGCCGTGTGCGGTGCCCCCCTCCACCATAGTTTTCCTCGATAATATTGTAGCGGTGCTTAGGCGAAGCCCTGCGATGGTAGAACATCAAGATCGTCACCATGCCGTCGTGCCGACGGAACTCTTCTCCGACACTCTGCTGGATCGGAGTCCGGGGAACGTCATCGAGCTGAACGTGTGCAAGAACTCGGAGGTGCCGTAGTTTGGGTGCTTGATCGGTCGGGCTGTGAAGACGTACGACTACATCAATCGCGTTGTGCTAACACTTCCGCTTTCGGTCTACGAGGGTACGTGGACACAATCTCCCCTCTCGTTGCTATGCATCACCATGATCTTGCGTGTGCGTAGGAAATTTTTTGAAATTACTACGTTCCCCAACAGTGGCATCCGAGCCTAGGTTTTATGCGTTGATGTTATATGCACGAGTAGAACACAAGTGAGTTGTGGGCGATATAAGTCATACTGCTTACCAGCATGTCATACTTTGGTTCGGGCGGTATTGTTGGATGAAGCGCCCGACCGACATTATGCGTGACGCTTACGCGAGACTGGTTCTACCGACGTGCTTTGCACATGTGTGGCTGGCGGTGTCGGTTTCTCCAACTTTGGTTGAACTGAGTGTGGCTACGCCTGGTCCTTGCGAAGGTTAAAACAACACTAACTTGACAAAATATCGTTGTGGTTTTGATGCGTAGGTAAGAACGATTATTGCTAAGCCCATAGTAGCCACGTAGAACTTGCAACAACAAAGTAGAGGACGTCTAACTTGTTTTTGCAGGGCATGTTGTGATGTGATATGGTCAAGATGTGATGCTATATTTTATTGTATGAGATGATCATGTTTTGCAACCGAGTTATCGGCAACTGGCAGGAGCCATATGGTTGTCGCTTTATTGTATGCAATGCAATCGCCCTGTAAATGCTTTACTTTATCACTAAGAGGTAGCGATAGTCGTATACGCATAAGATTGGTGAGACGACAACGATGCTACGATGGAGATCAAGGTGTCGCGCCGGTGATGATGGTGATCATGACGGTGCTTCGGAGATGGAGATCACAAGCACAAGATGATGATGGCCATATCATATCACTTATATTGATTGCATGTGATGTTTATCTTTTATGCATCTTATCTTGCTTTTATTGACGGTAGCATTATAAGATGATCTATCACTAAATTTCAAGATAAAAGTGTTCTCCCTGAGTATGCACCGTTGCCAAAGTTCGTCGTGCCCAGACACCACATGATGATCGGGTGTGATAAGCTCTACGTCCATCTATAACGGGTGCAAGCCAGTTTTGCACATGCAGAATACTCAGGTTAAACTTGACGAGCCTAGCATATGCAGATATGGCCTCGGAACACTGAGACCGAAAGGTCGAGCATGAATCATATAGTAGATATGATCAACATAGTAATGTTCACCATTGAAAACTACTCCATTTCACGTGATGATCGGTTATGGTTTAGTTGATTTGGATGACGTGATCACTTAGATGATTAGAGGGATGCCTGTCTAAGTGGGAGTTCTTTAGTAATATGATTAATTGAACTTAAATTTATCATGAACTTAGTACCTGATAGTATTTTGATTGTCTATGTTTGTTGCAGATAGATGGCTCGTGATGTTGTTCCGTTGAATTTTAATGCGTTCCTTGAGAAAGCAAAGTTGAAAGATGATGGTAGCAATTACACGGACTCGGTCCGTAACTTGAGGATTATCCTCATTGCTGCATTGAAGAATTACGCCCCGAAGCACCGCTGGGTGCCGTGCCTGCTTCAGGAGCAACACCAGATGTTATGAACGTCTGGCAGAGAAAAGTTGATGACTACTCAATAGTTCAATGTGCCATGCTTTACGGCTTAGAACCGGGTCTTCAACGACGTTTGAACGTCATGGAGCATATGAGATGTTCTAGGAGTTTAAGTTATTATTTCAAGCAAATGCCCGGATTGGGAGATATGAAGTCTCCAATAAGTTCTATAGCTGCAAGATGGAGGAGAATAGTTCTGTCAGTGAGCATATACTCAAAATGTCTGGGTATAATAATCACTTGATTCAACTGGGAGTTAATCTTCCGGATGATAGCGTCATTGACAGAATTCTCCAATCACTGCCGCCAAGCTAGAAGAGCTTCGTGATGAACTATAATATGCAAGGGATGGAAAATACAATTCCCGAGCTCTTCGCAATGCTAAAGGCTGCGGAGGTAGAAATCAAGAAGGAGCATCAAGTGTTGATGGTCAACAAGACCACTAGTTTCAAGAAAAATGGCAAAGGGAAGAAGAAGGGTAAATTCAAGAAGAACAACAAGCAAGTTGCTACTCAGGAGAAGAAACCCAAGTCTGGACCTAAGCCTGAAACTGAGTGCTTCTACTGCAAGCAGACTGGTCACTGGAAGCGGAACTGCCCCAAGTATTTGGCGGATAAGAAGGATGGCAAGGTGAACAAAGGTATATGTGATATACATGTTATTGATGTGCACCTTACTAGAGCTCGCAGTAGCACTGGTATTTGATACTGGTTCTGTTGCTAATATTTGCAACTCAAACAGGACTACGGATTGCTTAACACCGGCCAAGGACGAGGTGACGATGCACGGGAAATGGTTCCAAAGTCGATGTGATCGAGGTCGGCACGCTACCTCTACATCTACCTTCGGGATTAGTTTTAGACCTGAATAATTGTTATTTGGTTCCAACGTTGAGCATGAACATTATATCTGGATCTTGTTTGATGCGAGACAATTATTCATTTAAATCAGAGAATAATGGTTGTTCTATTTATATGAGTAATATCTTTTATGGTCATGCACCCTTGAAGAGTGGTCTATTCATGATGAATCTCGATTGTAGTGATACATATATTCATAATGTTGAAGCCAAAAGATGCTGTAACGCCCTCGATGCGGCTATATCTCCCACGTGTCGAAGCACGACTTAGAGGCATAACCGCATTGAAAGCAATGTCGCAAGTGAGGTAATCTTCACACAACCCATGTAATACATAAGGGAAAAAGATACATAGTTGGCTTACAGTCGCCACTTCACAGAATACATAAATAAACATCCATCATACAGATTACACTCAAGGTCCGACTACGGAACCAAAATAAAAGAAGACTACCCCAAATGCTACTCAGATCCCCGATCGTCCCAACTGGGCTGCACTACTGATCATCAGGAAAAGACACATAGTAACGACCACGTTCCTCGTCAAACTCCCACTTGAGCTCGGTTGCGTCATCCAGACCGCATCGCGGCACTGCAACTATTTTGGTAGAATCTGTGAGTCACGGGACTCAGCAATCTCACACCGCGAGATCAAGACTATTTAAGCTTATAGGAAGGACAGAGTTGTGAGGTGGAGCTGCAGCAAGCGACTAGCATATATGGTGGCTACATTCGCAAAAGAGAACGAGAAGAGAAGCAAGGACGGTCGTGAAGCTAGTAGCGATCAAGAAGTGATCCTGAACTACTTACGCCAAACATAACTCCAACACAGTGTTCACTTCCCGGACTCACCGAGAAGAGACCATCACAGTTACACACGCGTTGATGTGTTTTAATTAAGGTCAACTTCGGTTTTCTACAACCGACATTAACAAATTCCCATCTGCCTCATAACCGCGGCACGGCTTTCAAAGATAATACCCGCAGGGTGTCCCAACTTAGCCCATTATAAGCTCTCACGGTCAACGAAGGATATTCCTTCTACCGAAGACCCGATCAGTCTCGAATCCGGACTACAAGACATTTCGACAATGGTAAAACAAAACCAGCAAAGACGCCCGAATGCGCCGACAAATCCCGATAGGAGCTGCACATATCTCTCTCGTGGCACACCGGATGAGCAGTCCGCATAACTAAACCCAGACCTCAAGTTTTTGAGGGGCGCTGCAAAGCGCTTAGTTTGGGCCAACACTCGAGGAGCATTGGCCCGGGGTTAATAAAGATGACCCTCGGCTCGCGAAAACCCGGGGAAAAAGGCTTAGGTGGCAAATGGTAAAACCAAAGTTGGGCCTTGCTGGAAGAGTCTTATTCAAAGCGAACTGTCAAGGGGGTCCCATAAATCACCCAACCGTGTAAGGAACGCGAAATCGAGGAACATATCACCGGTATGACGGAAACTAGGGTGGCAAGAGTGGAGCAAAACACCAGGCATAAGGCCGAGTCTTCCACCCTTTACCAAGTATATAGATGCATTAGTTAAACAATAGATATTGTGATATCCCCAACAAGTAAACATGTTCCAACAAGGAACAACATCTCCATGTTCCAACAAGGAACAAACTTCATCTTCACCTGCAACTAGCAACGCTATAAGAGGGGCTGAGCAAAGCGGTAACATAGCCAATCAACGATTTGCTAGGAAAGGATGGTTAGAGGTTTGACATGGCAATATGGGTGGCATGATAAGCAAGTGATAGGCATCGTAGCATAGGCATAGCAAAAGAGCGAGCATCTAGCAAGCAAAGATAGAAGTGATTTCGAGGGCATGGTCATCTTGCTCGCAAGGTTCTCGAGTTGTCGTAAAGCTTGATCCTCGTAAGCATTCTCAACAGGTTCCTCGCTCACGCACTCGCCTCCGGATCTACCCAAAGCAAGAACACAAACAATGGAACCACAATAAATCAGGGCGATGCACAAACCACATGATGCAAAACATGGCATGATATGCGAGATGTGAGATGCAATGCATATGCGTGCTCCGGAAGGAAAATGGTGAACCAGGCATCAACTTGGAAAACCAAGTATGTCGCTCGAAAGGTGAGATGATTTTGGTTGAAATCGATATAAAGATCACCGGAACCGGATGCACGGTTTGCAAATGACAAGCAAAACAAGAATGGCACAAATCTGCCATTAACAGCATGATACCACTTAGCAAGCAACAAGAGATTAAGCTACTGCATCCAAACGTACCAGCAAAGCATATGGCAGTGATCTACTCAAAATGCTTGACAAAAGATGAACACTGAGCTACGGCTAAATCACACCATAACAGGTCCAAACAAGCATGGCAAAAGTGCAAAATATAAAAGCTTCACAGACTTAGTGAAAATACTGAACATGGCAGAATCAGCATCAGGAAGCAATGTTCAGAGCTAAGCAAACAACATGCTAAAGGAACTTATAATAGCAAAACAAGGCATGGCATGAATCTACTCAAAGCATAGAACAAAAGTCCCTTGCTGACCATGAGCCAAAAAGGATCAGAAGATATGATGGCACCCACGTAAACATAGCAAGTTTCATTAACAGATTCAGCAAACAGGGCATGACATTGACAGAATTATGAAGGCATCTTCGCGAGCTCGATGCGCTCACTACAGATCATTTCATGATAAAATAAGCATACATCCATCAGGAAGACATGGCATAGAAGCTATACATGGCAAGAACAACATCATAGCATACACGGATCAACTACAACAACCTTGGCAAAATTGAATAACATGTAAACAATCTGCCAGGAAACATTCTATAGCAAAAGTAGAGCTCGATTGACTCAAGCTATGGCACTCCATAATTGCAGACAAGGGCATGGATGGATAGAGCATAACCATATGTCCAAAACATCCTTACTGAAGTAACTCAAAATATGCATGGATCTCTCTGTAGCATCAAGTTTACGTGGCATAAAAATATCAGCAAACCAGGGGCTGAAATCAGCAACATCATGAAGCCTAGTTTGCATGCTTGTGCTAGTCACCACAGAGATCACAAAAATACATGGCATACACCCCTGTAAATATGGCATGGCATATTACAAAACACATGTAGGACTCAAGATCATAGGATGCACACATCAATCATGGCAAAAATGACAAAAGTGCATGTTCTGAAAAGAATCTGAAACTAACATCACATAGCCCTCTTCCAACAGCATTTTGGGCATCAAGATGAGCTCAAATGAAAATGAGGCAATGAGATGAAATGATGTACTCATCGAGACGAACAATCCGGTATCCTACATGCCCAAAATGGAGCCACGGGTGCAAAGTTATGGTGCGATGAAAATGCAAAAAAATTATCACAGATAAAGACTTGGAGGAAATTTCGGGGGAGAAGGAAAGTCAACCGAGATCGGATCCGGGCGCAGACTTCGAGGCAGGCCGGAGCCTCGCCGGAGTTGGAGCCGGAGGGGAGGAAGACGGCCGGGGGAGGCGCGGGCCGACCGGATCTCGCCGGATCTGGCGCCGGCGTAGGCGGGGAGGCGACGGGGAGGCGACGGCGCGGGCGGCGCCAAGGGAGCCTCGGGCGGCGACGCTTAGGGCGGCCGGCGATCTGGAGGAGGAAGGCGCGCGCGGCCGGCGGGCACGGCGGGCGCGGGGCGGCGGGCGTGGCTGGCTCGAGGGCCTCCTGCTGCCCCTGCAGGCCGGGCGGCGCTGGCGATGTGGGCGCGCCACGTGGCGCGGCTCTGCGGTTGGCGGGGGCGGCGGGCGGACGTGTCTGGCCCAGTCCGGATGCGTCCGGCGGCGCGGAGAGGAGCGGAGCTAGGGTTAGGGGTGGAGTTGATCCGGAATTTCGGGGGAGGGGGTGTTTTTATTGGTAGGAGGAGCTAGGAAGCTCCAAATGAGGTGTAGTTTTGGCCCACATGATCGTGATCCGACGACGGAGAGCACGGAAGTGACTTAGATGGGTTATTGGGGTGTTGGACTGCAACCCAAAAGTGGCCTTCGCGGTTACCCGGTTAACCGTTGGAGTATCAAACGAGCTCCAAATGACTCGAAACTTGACAGGTGGTCTATCAGTGGTGTACCAAGGCCACTTGGCAAACCTCGGTCCATTTCGAGAAAGTTTAGTACCCGCTCACGAAAAAATGTAAAAGGGGACGCCGGGGAACATAGGAGTGTCGGATTGCAAAACGGACAACGGGGAAAATGCTCGGAATCATGAGACGAACACGTATGCAAATGAGATGCACATGATGACATGATATGAGATGCATGACATGAACAAAATGCAAAACAAAAGACAAAAACCCAACCACGGAGGGAATATCATATCACAATGCCGAAAATGGCAAGAGTTGGAGTTACAAATATGGAAAGTTACATCCGGGGTGTTACAGATGCAGAGTTGATAATGATAGTGCAACTTATTTGTGGCACTGCCGTTTAGGTCATATCGGTATTAAACGCATGAAGAAACTCCATAATGATGGACTTTTGGAACCACTTGATTATGAATCACTTGGTACTTGCGAACCGTGCCTCATGGGCAAGATGACTAAAACGCCGTTCTCCGGTACTATGGAGAGAGCAACAGATTTGTTGGAAAACATACATACAGATGTATGTGGTCCGATGAATGTTGAGGGTCGTGGCGGATATCGTTATTTTCTCACTTTCACAGATGATTTAAGCAGATATGGGTATATCTACTTAATGAAGCATAAGTCTGAAACATTTGAAAAGTTCAAAGAATTTCAGAGTGAAGTTGAAAATCATCGTAACAAGAAAATAAAGTTTCTACGATCTGATCGTGGAGGAGAATATTTGAGTTACGAGTTTGATCTACATTTGAAACAATGCGGAATAGTTTTGCAACTCACGCCACCCGGAACACCACAGAGTAATGGTGTGTCTGAACGTCGTAATCGTACTTTACTAGATATGGTGCGATCTATGCTGTCTCTTACTGATTTACCGCTATCGTTTTGGGGTTATGCTTTAGAGACGGCCACATTCACGTTAAATAGGGCACCATCGAAATCCATTGAGACGACACCTTATGAACTATGGTTTGGCAAGAAACCGAAGTTGTCGTTTCTGAAAGTTTGGGGCTGCGATGCTTATGTGAAAAAGCTTCAACCTGATAAGCTCGAACCCAAATTGAAGAAATGTGTCTTCATATGATACCCAGAGGAGACTGTTGGGTACACCTTCTATCATAGATCCGAAGGCAAGACATTCGTTGCTAAGAATGGATCCTTTCTCGAGAAGGAGTTTCTCTCGAAAGAAGTGAGTGGGAGGAAAGTAGAACTTGATGAGGTAATCGCACCGCCCCTTATTGAAAGTAGTTCATCACGTAAACCGTTTCGTGACACATACACCAATTAGTGAGGAAGTTAATGATGATGATCATGGAACTTCGGATCAAGTTGTTACTGAACCTCGTAGATCAACCAGAGTAAGATCCGCACCAGAGTGGTACGATAATCCTGTTCCGAAAGTCATGCTACTAGATCATGATGAACCTACGAACTATGAAGAAGTGATGGTGAGCCCAGATTCCGCAAAATGGCTTGAAGCCATGAAATCTGAGATGGGATCTATGTATGAGAACAAAGTGTGGACTTTGGTTGACTTGCCCGATGATCGGCAAGCAATAGAGAATAAATGGATCTTCAAGAAGAAGATTGACGCTGACAGTAATGTTACTATCTATAAAGCTCGACTTATTGCAAAAGGTTTTCGACAAGTTCAAGGGGTTGACTACGACGAGACATTCTCACCCGTAGCGATGCTTAAGTCTGTCCGAATCATGTTAGCGATTGCCGCATTTATGATTATGAAATATGGCAGATGGATGTCAAAATTGCATTCCTGAATGGATTTCTGGAAGAAGAGTTGTATATGATGCAACCGGAAGGTTTTGTCGATCCTAAGGGAGCTAACAAAGTGTGCAAGCTCCAGCGATCCATTTATGGACTGGTGCAGGCCTCTCGAGTTAGAATAAACGCTTTGATTGTGTGATCAAAGATATGGTACTATATGACTTTTGGGAAGCCTGCATTTACAAGAAAGTGAATGGGAGCTCAGAGCATTTCTAATATTATATGTGGACTATATATTATTGATTGGAAATGATATAGAATTTCTGGATAGCATAAAAGGATACTTGAATAAAAGTTTTTCAATGATAGACCTCGTGAAGCTGCTTACATATTAGGCATCAAGATCTATAGAGATAGATCAAGACGCTTAATTGGACTTTTACAGAGCACATACCTTGATAAAGTTTTGAAGAAGTTCAAAATGGATCAAGCAAAGAAAGGGTTCTTGCCTATAATACAAGGTGTGAAATTGAGTCGACTCAATGCCCCACCACCGCAGAAGATAGAGATAAATGAAAGAAGTTCCTATGCTTCAGCCATAGGCTCTATCATGTATGCAATGTTGTGTACCAGAGCTGATGTGTGCCTTGCTATTAGTTTAGCGGGAGGTACCAAAGTAATCCAGGAGTGGATCATCGACAGCGGTCAAGAACATCCTGAAATACCGAAAAGTACTAAGGATATGTTTCTCATTTATGGAGGTGAGAAAGAGCTAGTCGTAAATGGTTACGCCGATGTAAGCTTTGACACTGATCCGCATTTATTCTAAATCGCAAACCGGATACGTGTTTTTATTAAATGATGGAGCTGTCAGTTGGTGCAGTTCTAAACAAAGCGTCGTAGCGGGATCTACATGTGAACCGGAGTACATAGCTGCTTCAGAAGCAGCAAATGAAGGAGTCTGGATGAAGGAGTTCATATCCGATCGAGGTGTCGTACCTAGTGCATCGGGTCCAATGAAAATCTTTTGTGACAATACTGGTGCAATTGCCTTAGCAAAGGAATCCAGATTTCACAAGAGAACCAAGCACATCAAGAGACGCTTCAATTCCATCCAGGACCAAGTCCAGGTGGGAGACATAGAGATTTGCAAGATTCATATGGATCTGAATGTTGCGCACCGCTGACTAAGCCTCTTCCACGAAAGCAAAACATGATCAACACCAAGGCTCCATGGGTGTTAGAATCATTACTATGTAATCTAGATTATTTACTCTAGTGCAAGTTGGAGACTGAAGGAAATATGCCCTAGAGGCAATAATAAAGTTATTAGTTATTTCCTCATATCATGATAAATGTTTGTTATTAATGCTAGAATTGTATTACCCGGAAACATAATACATGTGTGAATACATAGACAAAACATAGTGTCACTAGTATTCCTCTACTTGACTAGCTCGTAAATCAAAGATGGTTAAGTTTCCTAACCATAGACATGAGTTGTCATTTGATTAAGGGGATCACATCATTAGGAGAATGATGTGATTGACTTGACCCATTCCGTTAGCTTAGCACTTGATCGTTTAGTATGTTGCTATTGCTTTCTTCATGACTTATACATGTTCCCATGACTATGAGATTATGTAACTCCCGCTTACCGGAGGAACACTTTCACTAGTAGAAAACAGGGAAATGGTCCAGGCCCGGCCAGCCCATTAGTCCCGGTTCAGTCCAGAACCGGGACCAATGGGGGAATTGGACCCGGTTCGTGAGCCCCGGGGGCCGGCCGGGCCACATGGGCCATTGGTCCCGGTTCGTCTGACCTTTTGGTCCCGTTGGTGGGACGAACGGGACCAATGGGCCTCGCCTGCCCACTCACCATTGGTCCCGGTTGGTGGGACGGACGGGACCAAAGGTTGCCCTTTAGTCCCGGTTCGAGTCACCAACCGGGACCAATTAGTTGCCTATATATACCCTCGCCATGAAAGCAGAGCACTCCCAGTGCTCTGTTTTTCGTGGCAGGCGAGGGGAGAGCTTTGTTGTGCTCTAGCTCACCTCCTATGCACACGAGGTGTTCGATGGAATGCCCGAGCCACACTACTTAAGCTTTCTCCTCTCCAAGCTCGACCTCCAAGCTCCATTTTCCTTAAATATTTGTCTAGGTTTAGCGGTTCGTCATGTCCCGTCCCCGTCTTCACCGCCGTCGATCGCAGCAACGATCTCGTCGCCGGCACCACCGTGGTGAGCCTCTTGTTCTTATCTTATCTTCTTTCTTAAAGGAAAAAAATTCTTACTTGTATGTTTATATAGATATTTGTATAATTTTCTTACTTTTATTATTGCATCTTATATAGTGTGATGGTTTTGGTATCCGCCCCCGTCGGCCCTCGTCCTGTCTATGATTCGGATGTGGTATATATTATCTTTTCATAACTATTGGTTCATTTATTGTTTATGACAATTATGCCGACCAACGTGACATAGATTTTATTTATCTAGGAGGTTGTTGAACCGGAAATTCCAACCGACCCTATTGTTGAGAGGTTAAATTTAGTTGAAGAAGAAAACAATTTGTTGAAGGAAAAATTAGAAAAATTGAGGAGGAGAAGATGATATTGGAGTTGCATGTTATGGATGTCGCCGATGATCACAAGATCAAGATGGATGCAATGCGCTTGAAGATTAGAAAGATTAGAAAATATGTCATTCATACCGAGGCTTGGTATCATTATGCCGTTGGATCAGTTGTTACACTGGTTGCGATTATGACCGCATTTGTTTTCGCATTGAAATGTTTTACATAGTTTCAAAGTGTATGGTTTAATTAATTTAGATGCTCGCAGAGCTTTATGTTGTTAGATGAGAACTATGTATGTACTTTGGTTTTAATGTGATGATGAACTTCTATTAATTTGGTCACTTAATTATCTATTCATGATGTTATGTAATGATTTTTGACACACTTAATTATATATAATGCACGCAGATGAACCGGGAATGGATGTACGGTTCAAGACACACCTCCGAGTACATTAAGGGCGTGCATGATTTTCTCGAAGTGGCTGAGGCAAACAAGCAGAATGGTTTTATGTGTTGTCCATGCCCTATATGTGGGAATACGAAATGCTTTAATGTCTTATGGTTCGGCCCTCGTAATAATTAAAAATAGCAACAATAAGTTTTTTGTTGTAAGTAGAAACAAAATAAAATAAATAAAGCAAGAAAGAAAATAAAAAAACAAAAAAGGTGTTTTCAAATTTGAAAACTAATGGCACTAACAGAAAGTTTATAATTTTCCTAAAACTAAAAGCAAAAAGAATTAAAAATAAAGCAAAAACCAAAGAAAATAAATAATGCAGAAATCAAAACAAACAAACAACAATAAGTATTTTTTTGTAAGTAGAAAGAAAATAAAATAAATAAAGCAAGAAAGAAAACAAAAACAAAAAAGTGTTTTCAAATTTGAAAAGTAATGGCACTAACAGAAAGTTTATAATTTTCCTAAAACTAAAAGCAAAAAAGAATTAAAAAATAAAGCCAAAAACAAAAGAAAATAAATAATGCAGAAAACAAAACATAAAAACTGGAAAAAATAAAAATAGCAACAATAAGTAAAGAAAACAACAAAACAAAAAAATTGCCACCTACTAGGCCACCACAGCCTGAATACGACTAGAAACCCATCCATGGGCCAGATTCAGGCCTGCAGCAGGGCCAGCAGCCCATCGAGCATAGCAAGAACAAGTAGGCCCGTAAGCCTGCAATGGAGAGGAGGTTGAGAGGGTGCGGCAAGGGGCTTATAAACCACTGCGCGCCCCTCTTAACTAGCAAGGTGGGACTAAACTTTGGCCCCGACGCGTGGAGCACAGGGTCCTTTAGTCCCGGTTGGTGCCACCAACCAGACTAAAGGGGGTGTCGGTGTCAAACCGCGGATCTCGGTAGGGGGTCCCAACTCAGCGCCTAGGCGGATGGTAACAGGAGACAAGGGACACGATGTTTTACCCAGGTTCGGGCCCTCTTGATGGAGGTAAAACCCACGCCCCTGCTTGATTGATATTGATATTGTGGATGTTTACAAGAGTGGATCTACCACGAGATCAAGGAGACTAAACCTAGAAGCTAGCCTATGGTATGATTGTAAGGGTTGTTGTTATGTCCTACGGACTAGAGCCATCCGGTTTATATAGACACCGGAGAGGGCTAGGGTTACATAGAGTCGGTTACAATGGTAGGAGATCTACATATCCGTATCGCCAAGCTTGCCTTCCACACCAAGGAAAGCCCCATCCGGACACGGGCTAAGTCTTCAATCTTGTATATTCATAGTCTTGGAGTCCGTCGATGATGATAGTCCGCCAATGATAGTTCGGCTGATGATGGTAGTCCGCTATCCGGACACCCCTAATCCAGACTCCTCAAGAGCCTCGAACCAGGCTTCAATGACGATAAGTCCGGCGATATATTTCTTGGCATTGCAAGGCGGGTTCCTCCTCCAATGATAGAAGATTGTGAACACCAGGATAGTGTCCGCTCGCAAAATAAATTCCACATTCCACCGTAGAGAGAATAATATATACACAAGTTCAATCTGCCGACGCTTTTTGTGGCATGATGTCACACCACTACTAAGCCATTACTTGAATCGCTTTTTACTCTACCACCTCGGCAAGATTTAGCTAAGCGGTTTCTTGGCACGCCTTGTCGAAGAGATCGTGTTCCCCTTAATCCTGGATTCTCATCAATACGGACGTGGGTAACCCAACCGCGCCATTGATGGTGACGCGTGGGGATAAGCGAGTTTTACCGGGCCATGGGGGACGCGAGACTTCGCCTACCATATAAGGGATAAGGATTCACCTTCTCACCCACGCCTTCTTCCTCCTTTGCTTATCCATCTCCACAAGACTCGAGCTCCAGCGCCCAAGTTCGCAAGATCTCGTCTCAACCTTCTCCGACCATGTCCGGAGCGGGAGGTAAATGGTTGGCCTCCACCGCTAAGGAGGAGCACATTGTTAAACCGCGCTGGCGCCGATACCTCTCCGGCGACATCACAGACCGGCTGCCCGACGAGGGGCAGCTCATCCCCACCCCCAGCCCCATGAGAGGGTCGCTCGTCCCCACTTCCTCCGCAGACTGGCTTTCCACTTCACCCTTTGTCCGGGGCTCATGTTCTACTACGGCCTGATTTCCATGATCTGGCGCCAACTTCGCCCTCAACATCTCGGCGCTTATCGTCGTGTGCGAGGCCTTCCTCTGCATCCAGCCCCACTTCGCTTGTGGCTCAAGACCTTCAATGTCAAGCCGAAGGTAGTGAAGGGCACTCTGCCGGAGTGCGGAGGCGCCATGTTGGTCAAGATGCCCAATGTCCTTTGGTTCAAGGGGCCTTCGTGGAATCCGCCAAGGTGGCATCGGGTGGTTCTATATCACCGAGCCAAGGCGGACCCTACATGGGCGGCGGCCCCGAGTTCAGATCTAGTATCCCCACGCAGCTCACCTCCGGAAAGAGAAGGGCTTGCTGTGGGGTAGTTCGGAGGAGCCGACGGACTCCAAACCTGCATCCGAAGCTGGTGAAGAAGCTCAGCTGGTTAACGTGGTCCAAGTCATGCTCGTCCGCCGGATTCTCCCATGCCAAGAGCGGCATTCAATCTATGGAGTTCGATCCGAACAGCACCAGCGCTGAGCGGGCTCTTCGACACGACGCACGGCGCTCGAGGGTGCTGTTCAAGAGCGCCGGTTTCGCATCCGCGATCAAGATCGCGGATTTCGCCGCAGCGCCAAGCCAACGAGGTAAGTGATTCTACCCTTTACGGGACACTTGCTTTTCATAGTTTGACTCTATGCGGTTTTAATTTCCCTTTTCCTTTGACAGACTGGATGAGGAAGGCGGAGCAGATTATCTGCCCGGCCCTATGCCGAAAATCCAGAGACGCCATCTAGCGGGTTGCTGGTTCCGCACCGCACGTGGTGCCGGAGAAGAAGGCCAAGAAGGAGGCCACGGTGCTCGAAAGAGTTCCTGCTTTCAGGTGTCCGACGACTGGCGGACTCCTCCTCCAAAACGAGGAGGAGAAAGAGGACTCTTCCCGAGGGGGAGAGAGGAAGAGGAAGGCTTCCCCAACAGGGGAGGCCAAGGGTCCAAGAGGGACGGCTATTCCCGGACAGCGCCAACATCAACATTGGCGAGGAAGAATGGCCTTCAAGGGCCAGGCCTCCGCAGATCGTAAGTATCCGGATTCCTGAATGATTTATAATTTTTTTTCTGCGCCACATAGTGTCATTCTCGATGCCGCATGCTGCCTGTAGTCCGCCTGATGATCTCCCGCTTCATCGAAGGGTCGTTGGCTCGCCGGATGTAGACTCCATCCCGACCGCCTCCACCTCGGGCGACGCCGAGGACGCCGAGGTGGGATCCCAAGAAGGGACCCATCGGGGAGGCCCGAGGCGCCACAAGGCGCCCTCCCGGACTTTGCGCCGACTCCATATATGAACCCGCAGTGGTTCCGGGTCCGCCGGCGCCCATTCAATGAAGGGCAAGACTGCGGACGCCGGGCGACTTTCGGCCCAACCGAGGCGCCGGGCATTTGTTAGAGGCGCTGCAGAGCGCTTCCATCAAGGAGGAACACCGCACTATTATGAGTGCGGTGATCAGAAGGTGCAGCTCGCCAAGAGCGGGCTGACCGAAGCCTGCAGCAGCCTTCTATTAGGCTTTGAGGTAAGAAGTTTAAAAATATGCAATGTAATACCGCATAGACAGAGCCCCCGATGCTCGGTTCGTGTTCGGGAAGAAAAGCCGGACCGAGGATCTGAAAAGAAGATATACGCAGGGTTGCTAAAAATTATGTCAATATGGGTTGCAGGCTGCGCTGCTGACCTCTCGCCAAGACCGATCATGGAGGTCGGTGCTTTGAAGGAGGAGCTCGAGCGGTCCGAGCAAGAGCTTGGTCAGCGCCAGAAGCAGCTCCAGACAAAGAAGGTGAGTAACACCACTTTGAACTTGTACCTTATGTAAAAGGATTTAGGTTGCAACAAAAATAACAAGGATAACATGGGTACTGTAGGGCCACGAACGAGGTGGCGACCTGAAGGAGGCCGTGTCCGCGTCAACGCAATGCGCCACGGAACGGGCAGAGCGAGAAAAGCAGGAGGCACGGGTGGCGGTGGTTCAGCAAGAGCTCCGTGCTCTCATGGAAAAGCATGAAAGTTTGGAGCGTGACTCAAAGACTCGAGAGTCCGAGCTTGCCTTGGCTCTCAAAGTGCCAAACTGCCAAGGCCGATGCCCATAAGTCCCTTCAGAGATTGAGTTGATGAGGAAGATAGCGGCGGTAAGGCATTTTCATGCAAAGCAAGCATGTGAATTAAATTACGTAACTTACCCGAATTCGGAGCTCTGTAGGCTTGCAGATCTGCCTCAAGCGTGTCTCGATGTCGCCAGATTCTACCGAGCCGAGGAGGGAGCTCAACGGAGAAGGTCTTCGGTCTCAAGATGTCGAGGTCGGCCATCCGGTGTTTCTAGCGACCAGCTGAAGCAGCTGGTCGAAGCCACAAGGTGGCCGAAAGCAGGCCATGAAGGGCCTCATAGTCCGGCTGTGGCCTCGGAGAGGCCATGCCCGGAGCTACTTCGCCCGCGGCGACGGCTGGTGGATGCGTGCCTCGGGTGGAGGTTATCAAGCGCCCGCCTGTATTGAAGGTGCTCGTCGGGCCCTTGCCCGCCAAGAAGGTGCATTGGGGCAAGCTGGATGCGGAGAAGCTAATCATCGACGCGCCACCAGCGGGCAAGGAATATCGACGCCCGAGATGTACTATAAGACTGTCTGAAGGGCGCCCGCAAGATTGCGGATGAGTGCCCTGTGGATGTAATTATTGAGTAAATTCGCAATGTGTTATCCTCGGCGCTGAAAACTTTGTTCATATGCGCTAAGCAACGCTTGTTAATTTAAAATATTACCTTTCAGGCGGCCGCTTATTAAATCTGAGAGATGGCAAGTCGTCGGCTTCAGCCCCCATGCCACGAAAGTGCTGGGGTGTTCGGGATAAACTTGAGCACTCTTGTTCCCATTTCTGGGTCCATCTAGGAGGCGCCAACACAACGTAACAAGGCAACCGGACTTATAGTGCTTGAACACTCTCACTTAGCCATAGAATTCTATAATTTTAAATTTCGGCGAAGCCCCTAGTATTCGGAGGACCGAATTGGGTGCTATCCACGCCTTCGTCGGACATTATCCGAACTTCGCTCAAGCGGCGAGGTCTTTAAGGACCCGAAGGACCTCTCGAACAGCGACCAGTCTCTCGCCTTATCATGACAATCAGTTTTAGCTTTTCCATCGAGGCGTTAACCCGCTCAACCGGGCGCAATCGCAGTGGTTCTCCCAGTGCTACCTTAGCCGATAGAACGGAACGTAAGGTGCCAAACATGGGAGCCGGCAAACCCAACTATTGACCCAAGACATGATTCGAGCCGATTCATATAATGCTATAAGTTCGGGTGCCGACTTGTGAAAGTGTTCGACTTTATCACACCATAATGCGGAGAACATAAGCCCTCAGGTATTTGGCCGCACTAAAATGTAACGGGTGCAACATGTCGTAAATGAACATATATATATAAGGTAATGCAATTATGGGCAAAAGTGCTGCATTTTATTCGAGAAGATATGCTATGAGTGCGGAATGATACAAATAGTGTGGAAAGCAAGGATTGGACGAATTAAAGGCATCTCCTCCGTGGGTAGGCCGCGAAATGTTGTATTTAACAAATTTAATGCTCGAGATGGAGACCACCTGAGTGTTCGTCGCGGCCTTTGTCCTTCCCTGGCTGTTGCATCATGAGTTCGGCAGGTTCGCCGCCGGACAGAGTTCTGTATAAAAAAGAGAGAAATAAAAGAAAAAGAGCGACACACTTGGGAGCCCTTGGTGTGGTCGAACCGCACTCTGGGTCTGTTGTGGTTGTGCCTTTCCCCCTATGCCCATGGTATCTCCGTAGGCGAATTATGTACGCGGAGAGTTTGTCTTACAATTTTGCAAGGGCTGGGGTTGAGGCCGCATTGCTACGCTGCGTGCTCGAACGTGCAAGTGGTCTTGGTTGATGTTGCTTCGGCGCTGTTTGGCGTGTCCGGTCGCTTAACGGCCGGACTCGAAATTGCCTTAAAAGGCTGCTCAGCATTTCGCCGCGAGAGTCGCTGTATGTTCCTCCGCTCGAGGGAGCGCCCGTGTTTCCATTGACCGTGATGACTCCACGAGGGCCTCGCATCTTGAGCTTAAGGTATGCATAATGCGGCACTGCATTGAATTTTGCGAACGCGTTCGCCTCGAGCTTAAGGTATGCATAATGTGGCACTATGTCAAGATTAACTCGCTCAGAATTATCCGGGATCCAAGACCACTTCGCAGTAATTGAGCCAAGATAACTGGTCTCGACACCGGTATGACGCCTTTGAAGGTTGTCTTTGTAGGTTTAATCCTTGAAGGGTCTATGCCCATCTTTGCGACCGATCCCGATAAAGCAGGTTCAGCACGCCGCCGCCCATCAGACTCTCGTGAGGTGAAATCCATCGACGATTGGGTCTAAAACCACGCGCGAATCCGCCATGGCGGATATCGGTCGGATGGTCTCTTCGATCGAAAGTGATCGGGCAAGAGGACCATGGGTTGAATTTTGGGGCGATCGCTCCATCGCAGATACGCCCTTTAGTGCACGCTCGCCCCTCTTGGGAATATGCGCTATGATATCATGTTTACCGTCCAACTTGAGGGGGAATCCTTTGTCCTCTCGTTGTTGGGCGGCCGGTCTCTTCCTCGTCATCGCTGTGTAGCCCCTTGTCACCGTCGGCGATTAATTTGCTCTGCTCGCTTGAATACCCAACAATCTCTGTTGGTGTGGTTAGCTGGCTTTTCGGGGTTCCATGTATTTGACAGAGCGGTCGAGTATTCGGTCCAAATTGGACGGGCCCGGAGTGGTTCTTTGATTGGCTTCTTCCGCTGACCGGCTTGAGCCTCGAATCCGGGCGTTGATCGTCAGATCCTCATTGCTGTCGCCAGCACGCGGCGTTTTTTTTGTTTCGACGCGAACCTGCCATTGCGGTCCTTGGTATCCGGACCGCCAGCGTTTTTGCTGAGGTTATTGCTGCGAAGCCAGCCAGCTATCCTCTCCCGCATGTAAGCGGGTCATGAGTGATGTGAGGGCTGCCATGGATTTCGCTTCTCCCGCCCTAGGTGCCGTGCCAGCCACTCGTCACGGATGTTACGCTTGAAGGCAGTGAGGGCCTCTCGCATCCGGACAATCGACGATTTGATTTTTTCTTTGTTAAGAACCGTGTCCGTAATTGCTCGGCCGATTCGCCTGGCTGCTGGATTATGTGGCTTAGGTCATCTGCGTCCGTGGTCGCATATACGCGTGCTCGGAAGTTGTCGAGGAATGCGGCGCCCAGGTCTTCCCAAAGATCCAATTGACTCGCGAGCAGGCTGTTAAGCCAATGCCGAGCTGGTCCTTTAAGCTTGAGCGAGATATTTGATGGCGTGAAGATTGCCGCCATGGGCCATATGTATATGGAGGAGATAATCCTCAATCCAAACCGCTGGGTCTGTTGTGCCATCGAGGATTCGATATTAACGGGTTTAAATCCTTCAAGGATTTGATGATCCATTACTTCGCGCTGAAGCATAGTGGGTGCGGCGCCTCAGATGAGCAATATCGCGACGTAGCTCGAGAGAGCGTTGTTCGCTGTGTTCGACCCGCCGAGTAGTTGTATCCGCGCGACGGTATTCGTCGTGGGTCTTGGGGCGCCCACGTGATCCATAGATAGATCTGGATTGTCTTGCCTTGTCCTCCAATATATCTCGCAAGTCCGCGCGCTCCCGCGGGCTTCATGCTTTTGAGCGATGCCGGGTACGGTTTTGGTGGAGGGCCTGCACGCTCTCTGTCGCGCCACGAGGTGGTCGGTCTGCCAGACAGCGCTGGAGATACAGGTTTGTACGCCTCCTCTAGTCGGGGAGCAACTTGCGTTTTGGGTAACTTTTGAGGGGCCTTCATACTCTTCGCCGTGAGGACCTCGGTCCATCCGTCGGCCAAGAGGTCTTGATCATCTTGAAGTTGTTGCTACTTTTTCTTTAGGCTGTTTGTCGTGGCCATTAGCCCGCGCCTCAAACGCCTTGTTCGACGGGATCCTCGCACACGATTAATTGCCGCTGCCGAGGCTTGCCTCGCCTCCGGAGGGAGGTAAGTAACTGTCATTCTCGACCTCTTCGCCCGCCGCCTCTCGTGAGGGCTTGCTTCGCCTCCTCCGCGCTGGATCGCTGGAGGGAGTTGTCTTCGCCACTTTCTGGGTGTTATTATCTCCGTGCGGAATCTCCATTCTTGCCGTGGCGGATTTAGAGCGGCGCCACCGACGCCGGGCGCTGGGTTGTTTCTTTAAGGAATCGGCCTCCGCTGCTTCCTCGTCGCCCCCATCTTTTGGGGTGTCCACCATGTATATGTCGATGATGAGGTGGTCTTCCAAAGGTCCCGCAGCATCGGTTCTTGGTAGTCTCCGCATCGCCGCCCATACCGTCGATGTCTTCGGAGTCGTAATCGAGCACGCCGGTTAAATCGCCGACGGTGGCTACGAGGTGGGTGGTGGTGGGCTCTGAATTTCTTCGCCGTCTGCTGTCCCAACCATCCTGGCCGTAGTTCGCCAGGCTCTCCGGATAGCGAGATGCTTCAGTGAATTTATGATATCTCCGGCGGCGAAAAGCCGAAAGATGTCCGCAGCGGTGAATTCCATGATCGGGCGCCAATCGGATTCCACCGGTAGGGGAAGGAGGTTCGAGTCCGCAGAGTCCGCACCCGGAGTCATGAGCTTTATGCGGGACAAGGTAAGTGTTCGCTCCATCGCTATAGAAGTTGCAGCCCCGAGGCGGTGTCCAGCCATCCGCCCTCGATCCGAGCGATCGACTCGGACTATGGGTCGAGCGGATTCGCAGCGGCCTCCAAGGTGCTGTCCGCGGCAGAGTTAGGTCATGCCCATCGTGACAGCCGCTGCACGCCGGGTGTGGCTCAGATCCATCAAGATCAAGTCTCCCGAATATCGCCGTGAAGTTTAGGTTTCAAACCTGACCGACGGCCAGGGGCGTAGCTTCGATCTGCTCCAGATGGCAAGCGAAGTTGGCCCGCAGGTGAAGCCGCCGAATATGAAGATCTGTCCGGGAGAAAAGTCTCACCCAGACTGCGTCGTTATCGATTGAAGAGGCCATCACGCCTATCGGTGACGGCACACGTAGGAACTCTCAATGAAAGCACCAATGTCGTGTCAAACCGCGGATCTCGGTAGGGGGTCCCGAACTGCAAGCGCCCAGCGGATGGTAACAGAGACAAGGGACACGATGTTTAACCCAGGTTCGGGCCCTCTTGATGGAGGTAAAACCCTACGTCCTGCTTGATTGATATTGATATTGTGGATGTTTACAAGTGTGGATCTACCACGAGATCAAGGAGGCTAAACCCTAGAAGCTAGCCTATGGTATTGTAACGCCCTCGATGCGGCTATATCTCCCACGTGTCGAAGCACGACTTAGAGGCATAACCGCATTGAAAGCAATGTCGCAAGTGAGGTAATCTTCACACAACCCATGTAATACATAAGGAAAGAGATACATAGTTGGCTTACAATGCCACTTCACACAATACATAAATAAACATCCATCATCCAGATTACACTCAAGTCCGACCACGGAACCAAAATAAAAGAAGACTACCCCAAATGCTACACAGATCCCCGATTGTCCCAACTGGCTCCACTACGATCATCGTGAAAAGACACATAGTAACGACCACGCCTCGCCGAACTCCCACTTGAGCTCGCTTAGCGCCGCCTGCAGACCGCATCGCCGGAACCTGCAACTGTTTTGGTAGAATCTGTGAGTCACGGGGACTCAGCAATCTCACACCCGCGAGATCAAGACTATTTAAGCTTATTGGAAGGACAGAGTTGTGAGGTGGAGCTGCAGCAAGCGACTAGCATAAATGGTGGCTACATTCGCAAAAGAGAGCGAGAAGAGGAGCAAGGCACGGCCGAGAAGCTAGTAGCGATCAAGAAGTGATCCTGAAACTACTTACGTCAAACATAACTCCAACACCGTGTTCACTCCCCGGACTCCGCCGAGAAGAGACCATCACGGTTACACACGCGGTTGATGTGTATTAATTAAGGTCAACTTCGGGTTTTCTACAATCGGACATTAACAAATTCCCATCTGCCTCATAACCGCGGGCACGGCTTTCGAAAGATAATACCGCAGGGTGTCCCAACTTAGCCCATTATAAGCTCTCACGGTCAACGAAGGATATTCCTTCTACCGAAGACCCGATCAGTCTCGAATCCCGGACTACAAGACATTTCGACAGCAATAAAACAAGACCAGCAAAGCCGCCTGACAGCCGACAAATCCCGATAGGAGCTGCACATATCTCGCCTCGTGGCACATCCGGATAGGTCAGCCTACGAGTAAAACCAGCCCCGAGTTGCCCGTGGTGGCCCTGCAGTCTGCCTGAGTTGGGCCGCACTCAAGGAGCACTGGTTCGGGGGTTAATAAAGATGACCTCGGCTCGCGAAACCCGGGGAAAAAGGCTTAGGTGGCAAATGGTAAAACAAAAGTTGGGCTTATTGGAGGAGTCTTATTCAAAGCGAACTGTCAAGGGGTCCCATAAATCACCCAACCGTAAGGAACGCTAAATCAAGGAAGATAACACCGTATGACGGAAACTAGGGTGGCAAGAGTGGAACAAAACACTGCATAAGGCCGAGCCTTCCACCCTTTACCAAGTATATAGATGCATTAATTAAACAATAGATATTGTGATATCCCCAACAAGTAAACATGTTCCAACAAGGAACAACATCTCCATGTTCCAACAGGGAACAAACTTCATCTTCACCTGCAACTAGCAACGCTATAAGAGGGGCTGAGCAAAGCAGTAACATAGCCAAACAACGGTTTGCTAGGAAAGGATGGTTAGTGGCTTGACATGGCAATATGGGTGGCATGATATAGGAAGTGATAGGCATCATAGCATAGGCATAGCAAAAGAGCGAGCAACGAGCAAGCAAAGATAGAAGTGATTTCGAGGGTATGGTCATCTTGCCTGCAAGGTTCTCAGAGTTGTCGAAAGCTTGATCCTCGTAAGCATGCTCAACAGGTTCCTCGTTCACGTACTCGTCTCCCGGATCTACCCAAAGCAAGAACACAAATAAAGGAACCACAATAAATCACGGTGCAATGCACAAGCAACATGATGCAATACATGGCATGATATGCGAGATGTGATATGCAATGCGTATGCGTGCTCCGGAAGGAAAATGATGAACCAGGCATCAACTTGGCAAACCAAGTATGCCGCTGGATTGGTGAGATGATTTCGGTTGAAATCGATATAAAGATCACCGGAATCGGATGCACGGTTTGCAAATGACAAGCAAAACAAGAATGACGCAAATCTGCCATTAACAGCATGATACCACATAGCAAGCAACAAGAAATTAAGCTACTGCACCCAAACGTTCCAGAAAATCATATGGCGGTGATCTACTCAAGATGCTTGACAAAAGATGAACACTGAGCTACGGCTAAATCACACCATAACAGGTCCAACAAGCATGGCAAAAGTGCAAAATATATCAGCTTCACAGACTTAGGGAAAATACTGAACATGGCAGAATCAATATCAGGAAGCAATGTTCAGAGCAAGAAAACAGCATGCTACAGGAACTTATAATAGCAAAACAAGGCATGGCATGAATCTACTCAAAGCATAGAACAAAAGTCCCTTACTGACCATGAGCCAAAAGGGATCAGAAAATGCAATAGCACCCATGTCAATATAGCAAGTTTCATAATGATTCAGCAAATGTGGCATGACAAAAACAGATAACAAGTAGGCATGTTTAAGAGCTCGATGCACTCACTACAGAGTATTTAAGGACAAACTAAGCATACATCCATCAAGAAGACATGGCATAGAAGCTATACATGGCAAGAACAGCATCATAGCATACACGGATCAACTACAACAACCTTGGAAAAATTGAACAACATGTAAACAATCTGCCAGGAAACATTTTATAGCAAAAGTAGAGCTCGATTGACTCAAGCTATGGCACTCCATAATTTCAAACAAGGGCATGTATGGATAGAGCATAACCATATGTTCACAACATCCTTACTGAAGTATCTTAAAATATGCATGTATCTCTCGGTAGCATCAAGTTAACATGGCATAAAAATATCAGCAAAACAGGGGTTGAAATCAGCAACATCATGAAGCCTAGTTTGCATGCTTGTGCTAGTCACCAAAGAGATCACAAAAATACATGGCATACACCCCTGTAAAGATGGCATGGCATATTACAAAACACATGTAGGACTCAAGATCATAGGGTGCACACATCAATCATGGCAAAAATGACAAAAGTGCATGTTCTGCTAAGAAACAGAATCTAACATCACATAGCCCTCTTCCAACAGCATTTCGGGCATCAAGATGAGCTCAAATGAAAATGATGCAATGCAATGAAATGATCTACTCTTCGAGGCGAACAATACGGTATGTGACACGCCCAAAACGGAGCCACGGTTACAGAGTTATGGCATGATGAAAATGCAACAAAATGCTGACAGAAAATGACTTAGATGAAATCCGGGGCTCGGCAAAAGTCAACCTTCGGTGGATCTGGATCCAGATCCGGCGCGCGAGTCGATGTGGCCGGCGGCGGCTCGCCGGAGGAGGGAGGAAGGACGGCCGGGGCCGGCGAGGTGTGGGCGGAGGCCGAGGCGGAGGCGGCCGGGCGGCGAGGTGGAGACCGAGGCGGAGGCGGCCGGGCGGCGAGGTGAGGCAGTGGAGGCGGTGGCCGGGCGGCTGTGACGCCCCAAGACCGGAGCTTCAGTTGCCTTCCAGGGTTTCCGAGTTTTGTCGTGTGATTTGTTTTGTTTGAGCTTTCATCATGTCATCTCTTCCATTGCATCATGTCATCATGCCATCATATCATTAATTTTTAAAACTCAACTAAATAAATCGTATGGATCTTCGGTCCATTTAAACCGAGGGATTCACATGGTGACTTCTCTTTATAACATATCCTCTCGATATTTAGGGAGCTATAATAAATATTCCATTAATTTGGAATTCACCATAACACACTTGCAAAATCCCATGCCTTTTTCTGCTCCGAGTTGACCTCAAAACCTTGCCATTATTATTTCATCATTTTCCGGAGATCCACCAAAAATCCTTGGGCCATTTTTGTTAAATTCTTCATATTTTTGTGAGCCCGGGAAAATTGTCCTCGTTTCCAAATTCTTTCCCTATCCCTCTCTTTCTTTTGTCTCTATTTTCTTTTCTCGCTATATATATAAGAGAGGGAGAGAGAGTGCCTAGCCGCCTAAGGCCCTTAGGCCCAGCCCACCTAGCGCTTCCTCACGGGCCGGCCTCTAGCCCATGGGCCTCCAAAGAAGGCCCAGCCGGCCCCTGCCTCTAACCCTAGCCGCAAGGGAGAGCTCTGCTCGATCCCATCTCTCCCTCGTCGCCCCCACTGCGCCGCTTCGCCCGAACCCCCCGCCCGATCCCTCGATCCCCTCTCGCGAACCTCTCGATCCCCATCTCCTCTCGCCTCTCATGGCGCCCGCACAAGCCGGCCCCTTCCTCTCCTCCTCCATGGCGCCTCTTTCGAGGCGCCCGGCGCCAGCCCCCATCTCCCTCTCCTGCGGCCTCCTCCTCGTCCTCCCTCCACCGGGCGCCACCTGTTCCCGCGCCACCGCCAGCACCCGCCGCCTTATGGTTCCACTTCTCACCGGCCGGCCGTAGCTCGCCGCGCTTAGCTTCTCCTCCCGTCCCCTGCCCCCTCTCTCGCCAGCCTCGCGACCACCATGCCCGATCCTCGCCGCGCCCGCTTCTCCTCTCGGCCCCGCCTGGTTCATCTCTCGCTTGAGTCCCTTGGCGCTTCTCCTCTGCCTCGTCCTCCGCCGATCGCGCAAGCAGCATCCCGAGGCCGAGCAGCTCCTCCGTGCTAATCCTCCAGGCCATCTCCGTGACCCATCGCCACCATTGCCGCCGGGCGACCCCTGGAGGGCCACCTCTTGTGAACCGAGCTGCCCTGCCGTGTTCGACCATCGAACCAGGACGCCAAGCTCTTTCGAATCTCTCAAGACCAAGACCGCCCGAGACCGATAAGTACCTCTACGATGACCCTAGATGTTCACGAGCTGTGTATCACTACCGACGGTGTGATTTTTGTCAAGTCCGACCACGACGCACGACTGCATTCGCTGTGGATTTCGTCAAGTACCCCTTCGGATATGCCAAGGTCGACTACGCCGGCGATGTGACAAGTACCTCTACCGACGACCCCGACATCTCCAAGACCCGTGTACCACGAGCGCAAGTTCAACTACTAAACGCGACGACTACTTCCCACGACGACCGCGAACGCCTACCTCCACTACGCCCGAGTTCCACTACGAGATGTACGACTACCATCGCGAGACCGCAAGTACCACGACAACCCCGAAGGGATTCGGACCCGTCAAGTACCTCTTCGAAAAACGAACGTGAACCACTACTGTCGACCCTCGAAGACCCCGTGGACCCCGAACATCCACGGGACATGAACGACTACTTCCCCTACGCCGTGTACGACTACTTCCCTCGGCGATCATCGCGAGAACGTCTACTTCCTCTACTAAACGCTCACCGACCGCACGCTCAAGGTATAACCACCGAGATGACCGACCGTGATCGAATCATCCTTGCGATGCCCCTCTTTTGCCATGCCACCGTTCCGTTGGAACCCGGTAATCGGGATCACCCCACCATCCTTGCATGACACGCTCACGCCCACTTCTTTTGCTCCGGTATCTCCGTTAGCTACCGGAACCGATATGTTGCCGTGGCATCATTTTCGGATTCGTTGCCGTGGCACCCCTTTCTTCCACCACGGTGACACAATGCTTCATAATGCTCTTGTCAACATTTTCATAATATTGCATAAAACTTGCACATGTCATCCGCATCATGATAACAACAATTAAAATGTTTAAAATTGTTGTTTGCATTAATTTTCTTAAATGCCATGCTAAAATGATTTATTTCATAACTAAATAACCGTAGCTCCATTTTAAATAAATTATATATGTAAATGGGGTAGAAAAATGCCTAGTTTAACATGGTAGCTTTACTTTGCATGTTTAACAACTCTAAAATATGCTTTAGGTCAGATCTGTTCCAAATTCGAAATATGCATATGAGGATTTTCCGAATTGTTGTTGTTGTTTCCGCCTCATTTAATCTTGCCTAAATAGTTAGTTTCATATGCTTCACCCTCTTGCCATGTTTAATAACATTTAATATTTTGGGTAGCCTAATCAAGAGTGAACTAAATAAGTGTTGTGGTGTTTTGTCAATATGCAACCCGTTGCATATTGAGCTCCACTTAACTTGTAGTGTTGTTTGTGCATATTGCCATGCCATGCCTCTTTAACCGGACATGCATCATACTTGATTGTGCATCATGCCATGTTTATGATTGTGTGTTTACTATGTTGTTTGTTTGTTTCCGGTTTGCTTTTCTCGTTAGCTTCGGTTTCGCTCGGAGTTGTGAGGATTCGCTTGACTACATCCGCTTGTCTTCTTCATGGATTCGTTCTTCTTCCTTGCGGGATTTCAGGCAAGATGACCATACCTCGAAATCACTTCTATCTTTGCTTGCTAGATGCTCGCTCTTTTGCTATGCCTATGCTACGATGCCTACCACCTGCTTATCATGCCTCCCATATTGCCATGTCAAGCCCCTAACCATCCTTTCCTAGCAAACCGTTGTTTGGCTATGTTACCGCTTTGCTCAGCCCCTCTTATAGCGTTGTTAGTTGCAGGTGAAGATGAAGTTTGTTCCTTGTTGGAACATGGAGATGTTGTTCCTTGTTGGAACATGTTTACTTGTTGGGATATCACAATATATCTTATCTAATTAAATGCATCTATATACTTGGTAAAGGGTGGAAGGCTCGGCCTTATGCCTGGTGTTTTGTTCCACTCTTGTCGCCCTAGTTTCCGTCATACCGGTGTTATGTTCCCGGATTTTTGCGTCCCTAACGCTGTCGGGTGATTTATGGGACCCCCTTGACAGTTCGCTTTGAATAAGACTTTTCCAGCAAGGCCCAACATTGGTTTTACCATTTGCCTCACCTATGCCCTTTTCCCTTGGGTTTCCGGAGCCCGAGGGTCATCTTTATTTTAGCCCCCCCGGGCCAGTGCTCCTTCGAGTGTTGGTCCGAACCGAGCAGATCGGGGCCACCACGGGCAACTCGAGGGCTGGTTTTACTCGAGGCTGACTTATCCGTGTGCCCCGAGACCGAGGTACGTGCGACTCCTATCAGGATTTGTCGGCACATCCGGCGGCTTTGCTGGTCTTGTTTTATTGCTGTGAATGTCTTGTAGCCGGATTCCGAGACTGATCGGGTCTTCCGGGAGAAGGAATATCCTTCGCTGATCGCGAGAGCTTATCATGGGTTGTTGGGACACCCTGCAGGGTTTGAACTTTCAAAGCCGTGCCCGCGGTTATGTGGCAGATGGGAATTTGTTAATGTCCGTTGTAGAAAACCCGGTTGATTTTAATTAAAATACACCAATCAAGTGTGTAACCGTGATGGTCTCTTCTCGCGGAGTCCGGAAGTGAACACGTGTTGGAGTTATGTTTGACGTAAGTAGTTTCAGGATCACTTCTTGATCATAGTTGTTCGACCGTGCTTTGCTTCTCTTCTCGCTCTCTTTTGCGGATGTTAGCCACCATATATGCTAGTCGCTTGCTGCATCTCCACCTCACAACCCTGTCTTACCTTTAAGCTTAAATAGTCTTGATCTCGCGGGTGTGAGATTGCTGAGTCCCCGTGACTCACAGATACTTCCAAAACCAGTTTGCAGGTGTCGATGAAATCGTGCAGGTGATGCACCCGAGCTCAAGGAGGAGCTCGATGAAGATCTTGTTCATTGTGTTGTTCCGCTTCAGCTGATCAGAGTGGAGCCAGTTGGGACGATCGGGATCTGTAGCATTTGGGGTAGTCTTCTTTTATTTTGGTTCCGTAGTCGGACCTTGATTGTATCTGATGATGTAATGTTTTACCCATGTATTGTGTGAAGTGGCGATTGTAAGCCAACTATGTATCTCTTTCCTTATGTATTACATGGGTTGTGTGAAGATTACCTCACTTGCGACATTGCTTTCAATGCGGTTATGCCTCTAAGTCGTGCCGACACGTGGGAGATATAGCCGCATCGAGGGCGTTCAAGTTGGTAATCGAGCCTTCCCGACTTAGGAGCCCCTACTTGATTGTTTGTTGGCGTTGTTGAGTCTAGAACGGAAAATGTTTTGAGTCTTAGGATTATATATATATCGAGAGTAGGATTCTTTTTACTCCTCAGTCCTTTCGTCGCCTGGTGAGGTATCCCGACGAGAGTTTTGACTTTCTCTCCTCAAATTTCACTAATTTTTTTTAGGATCACGCTGGTATCTTGGAATCGTTCGATGGTTTTGTGACGAGAACATTGTTCTTGGTGCCTCCCGACATTTAGGGTTGTGGCGGTGTCCCGGGAGTTGAGCTCCGAGGTGTTGTCGCCACAATTTTATCGCTGCAGTTCTGGAATACCTGAGTTTTACCGACATCGAAATCTCTTTTGTGTAGTTGTTGGTGAGATAACCCCGATAGCCCAAAGATCGTGGCGAAAAGGGAGTATTGCCATGACTTGTATAACGGATGTTTTTCAAGGTCGAGGTAAACGATTTCAAGGTTTCTTGGTTATGTGTTGAAGGATGGATACAAATGGATCTAGGTATTGTTAGTTTGGGTGATATATTTTGTGTCCTGTATCCCCAACACCAGATTGCATAACCAAAAGTTTGGGAGTTTATAGGTGGGAATTCAAGTAGCTCCTAGAATATCTTTCCGATGATGCATGATATGGGATTGGGTAAATCTCTATCATATGTATTTGTTCCGGCTTATTCTACAAGCCAAATCCTTTGTTTTTTTTGTTCCGTTTTGTGGTATTCAAGTTGCTTCAATGTCAAGTGTTGATTCCTTACCTTTCCTAAATGGTGTTCTCATATTGCTATGTGAATACTAATCCTTCTTGATCACTGAGCTTGTCATGTTAATTCTTTTCCAACCGGCGTGCTTCTCTTCAAGTGGATCCGATTATTCCAACATTCGCAAGATCAATTCTAAGTTTTTTCTCAACGGTGTTCGTTTCATCCGACCCAAGTTGTTTGTTTTCCCGCCCTCCCACCCTTTTTCTTCAAGGACTCAGATTTCTTAATCAAGTATCCATTTTGTTGAGTGAAGTTTCTTCATTTTTTTTCTCTTTAATGTTTTATCCGGTGATTTCTCATGAAGACGCTAAGGAAGCTTTAACCTTATCATTGTTCCATTCTAATTTTCTTCTCCGGTGGATTTAGTTCAAGATTTCGGTGTTGATCTTATCCCTTTTCCTATTTTCACAATGTTTTCCCATACCGGTGCACCTCATAGTCTTTCACTTCTTGTTATTCAATTGTTCCGGAGTGTTGAAGATATCTCAGAAGATTCTAGTTTTCCATTCTCAATTCACTCAAGTTCTTTTGAGGATGCTATCTCATTCAAGCCATTTAATTCTACCGGTGCAATATCTATTTCAAACAATTGTTCAACGATGTTTCTTTTGAGTGGGCCCTAACCCACAGGTCTTTTTCCAGGATCTTACCTAACTCTTCTAATTTTCAGGAGCTATTACCAAATTCATTGCAAAGTTTGACGTAAGAATGATTTATCATCAGTCAAATGTCTTTCTCCAAGATCTTCCAAATTATTTTCATTGTTGGTTCAACCTTTCTAATTTTCATTCCGGAGTGCTTCAATAATTCATGGTGATGTTTCTCATCGTCATTCTCGAATTTTGAAGACTAAAGAAGAGTTTCTCTTTAATCTTGCTCCATTCTCTTCAAGATTCATGGTTCTAGCTTCGTGCCATTCTCATAATTATTTTCGGTTGTGAGAATTCTTTTAACCCACCCGGAGCATTTCAGGAGTCTTTTCAGTTTGATTCTCCGGAGCCCATCATCTCAGAATTATTCATTCAAGCGTTCAACTCTTGTTTTCCAAATCCCACCGGTGGTTCCGTCAATACCTTCTCAAGTTTGCGCTACATCTCTATCTGTAATCATTTTTCAATGAGAATAAGTAGTATGCCAAATCCATTGCTTGTCATCAATTTAATTGGTGAAGGATCAGCATAATGTAATTCTTATTCTTGTTTCATCGAGTAAATTCAATTCCTTATTCCGGAGGTTCATCAAAATTCTTGATTTCAATTGCTCATCTTTCTTTCCGGAGTTCAAAGTTTTTTCTCGGCTATATCATTTCAAAGCTTCATCTTAACACTGCAAGGCTTCACCTTGTGTTTTCAACTTCTCTTTCTCTTATCATCCTTTTCTTACCGGAGTTCTTCATGGAGGCTCTACATGATGGTTCGTCAAGGATTCTTTTCATTTCTTCAATCGTTCTTCAAGATTCCTCTCTAAGTTATGATCCGTCAAGCTATACTCAAAATTGAACATGGTGCTCAACACATGTTTTGTTTTGAGGAGTTCAAGCATTCTTCATCTTGCATTCCGAAGTGCAATTCTTTCTACCTTATCTTTTGAGATGGTGTTATGTCATTCTTGACAATTTCCTTCATGCTTCATGTTTCACATGTTGTCAAGAACGAGGTAATTTTTAAATCCATCAATCTCTTCGTTGGAGTTATCTTGGTATAGATTTCACCTAAAGCTTCCCCTAAGGGAATTTGCTATTATGGTGCTTATCAATGATCTAAGTTTTCTCCTATTCTCTGGGGGAAAGAAGATTTCATCTTCTTGTTGATCTTAATTCAATCGTTTGTTTCCGTTAGTGGCAGAAGCTCACCTCATAATTTTGAGATGTTTTCATAAGCCCACTACAAGCTTATCCTTATCGTTGTTGTTTTTCAAACAACTCCGTTCAATCCTACTTCGTAAGGGTGCTCTTTCAAATTCATTTATGGTGGGAGATGTTGGTTTCATTCTTCGTTCTATTCATTCCAACTTTCTATCTATCATGCATTGTTTTCGGAGGCATTGTGATGTTGCTCTCTTCACCCATCACCTCGTTTTGTAAAGATCATGTTCTTTTTCTTGCATTATCCATTTAACCGGAGTGTTGTGTCTTCTCTTCAAGTTCTTCTCATCTTATCAAGTTTTGCATGCTTCCCCAACCGGAGTGCGGTCTGAAATGTTTTTACCCCTTGTGCCATTCTTTCAATAGTTCCGGAGGCAGTGTGTTGTTGATTTCATCAAGTATCCTCTCATCCTGTCAAGATCATGTTCAATTCCTTCCATTTTCAGTCGGAGTGCTGCCCAAATTATATCAATCTTATTCCTTCTCGATCTAGTTTTAACCGGAGTGGTGTCAGTATCTATCTTATCACTAAACCTCTTGGTTCTCGTCGTATCCCTTGTTCCTCTTTTCTAACAGAGTGTTTTCAACTTTGTTCATCTTCGTTGTTTTCTTTCTTTCAAGTTTTAAACCTCTCTAGGTTCTTTGGTTTCATTCGTTTGTCAAAGAAGCAACTTTGTTTTACCTCTTCCTCTTTCGTTTTTCTCCGGTGCCATCCTAGATCTCGGGACGAGATCCTCTCGTAGTGGTGGAGTGTTATGACGCCCCAAGACCGGAGCTTCAGTTGCCTTCCAGGGTTTCCGAGTTTTGTCGTGTGATTTGTTTTGTTTGAGCTTTCATCATGTCATCTCTTGCATTGCATCATGTCATCATGCCATCATATCATTAATTTTTAAAACTCAACTAAATAAATCGTATGGATCTTCGGTCCATTTAAACCGAGGGATTCACATGGTGACTTCTCTTTATAACATATCCTCTCGATATTTAGGGAGCTATAATAAATATTCCATTAATTTGGAATTCACCATAACACACTTGCAAAATCCCATGCCTTTTTCTGCTCTGAGTTGACCTCAAAACCTTGCCATTATTATTTCATCATTTTCCGGAGATCCACCAAAAATCCTTGGGCCATTTTTGTTAAATTCTTCATATTTTTGTGAGCCCGGGAAAATTGTCCTCGTTTCCAAATTCTTTCCCTATCCCTCTCTTTCTTTTGTCTCTCTATTTTCTTTTCTGCTATATATATAAGAGAGGGAGAGAGAGTGCCTAGCCGGCCTAAGGCCTCTTAGGCCCAGCCCACCTAGCGCTTCCCTACCTGGGCCGGCCTCTAGCCCGCGGCCTCCAGCAAGGCCCAGCCGGCCCCTGCCCTCTAACCCTAGCCGCAAGGGAGAGCTCTGCTCGATCCCATCTCTCCCTCGTCGCCCCCACTGCGCCGCTTCGCCCGAACCCCCCTGCCCGATCCCCTCGATCCCCCTCTCGCGAACCTCTCGATCCCCATCTCCCTCTCGCCTCTCATGGCGCCTGACAAGCCGGCCCTTCCTCTCCTCCTCCATGGCGCCCCCTTCGAGCGCCCGGTGCCAAGCCCCCATCTCCTCTCCTGCGGCCTCCTCCTCGTCCTCCCTCCACCGGGCGCCACCTGCTCACGCCACCGCCTCGACCCGCCGCCTTTGCGGTTCCACTTCTCACCGGCCGGCCGAGCTCGCGCGCTTAGCTTCTCCTCCCGTCCCATGGCCCCTCCTCGTCGCCTCCTTGCGACCACCATGCCCGATCCCCTCGCCGCGCCCCGCTTCTCCTCTCGGCCCCGCCTGGTTCATCTCCGCCGGAGTCCCGCCGGCGCTACTCCTCTGCCCGTCCTCCGCGTCGATCGCGTCAAGCAGCACCCCGAGGCCGAGCAGCTCCTCCGTGCTAATCCTCCAGGCCATCTCCGGTGACCCATCGCCACCCGCCATTGCCGCCGGCGACTTCTGAGAGGGCCACCCTCGCTGAACCGAAGCTGCCCTGCCGTGTTCGACCACCGAACCAGGACGCCAAGCTCTCTTTCGGGAATCTCCTCAAGACCAAGACCGCCCCGAGACCGACAAGTACCTCTACGATGACCCTAGATGTCTACGAGCTGTGTATCACTACCGACGGTGTGATTTTTGTCAAGTCCGACTACGACGTGCACGACTGCATTCGTTGTGGATTTCGTCAAGTACCCCTTCGGATATGCCAAGGTCGACTACGCTCGGCGATGTGACAAGTACCTCTATCGACGACCCCGGACATCTCCGAAGACCCGTGTACCACGAGCGGCAAGTTCAACTACGAAACGCGTACGACTACTTCCCACGACGACCCGCGAACGTCTACCTCCACTACGCCCGAGTTCCACTACGAGATGTACGACTACCATCGCGAGACCGCAAGTACCACGACAACCCCGAAGGGATTCGGACCCGTCAAGTACCTCTTGAAAACGAACGTGAACCACTATCGACGACTCAAGACCCCCGTGGACCCCGAACATCCACGGACATGAACGACTACTTCCCCACGCCGTGTAACGACTACTTCCCTCGGCGATCATCACGAACGTCTACTTCCCTCACGAAGCGCTTTCCGCCCGATCGCGACGCTCAAGGTATAACCACCGAGATGACCGACCGTGATCGAATCATCCTTGCGATGCCCTCTTTGCCATGCCACCGTTCCGTGGGAACCCGTAATCGGATCACCCCACCATCCTTGCATGACACGCCACGCCCACTTCTTTTGCTCCGTATCTCCGTTAGCTACGGAACCGATATGTTGCCGTGGCATCATTTTCGGATTCGCTGCCGTGGCACCCTTTCTTCCACCACGGTGACACAATGCTTCATAATGCTCTTGTCAACATTTTCATAATATTGCATAAAACTTGCACATGTCATCCGTGATCATGATAATAACAATTAAAATGTTTAAAATTGTTGTTTGCATTAATTTGCTTAAATGCCATGCTAAAATGATTTATTTCATAACTAAATAACCGTAGCTCCATTTTAAATAAATTATATATGTAAATGGGGTAGAAAAATGCCTAGTTTAACATGGTAGCTTTACTTTGCATGTTTAACAACTCTAAAATATGCTTTAGGTCAGATCTGTTCCAAATTCGAAATATGCATATGAGGATTTTCCGGAATTGTTGTTGTTGTTTCCGGCCTCATTTAATCTTGCCCAAATAGTTAGTTTCATATGCTTCACCCCCTCTTGCCATGTTTAATAACATTTAATATTGTTGGGTAGCCTAATCAAGAGTGAACTAAATAAGTGTTGTGGTGTTTTGTCAATATGCAACCCGTTGCATATTGAGCTCCACTTAACTTGTAGTGTTGTTTGTGCATATTGCCATGCCATGCCTCTTTAACCGGACATGCATCATACTTGATTGTGCATCATGCCATGTTTATGATTGTGTGTTTACTATGTTGTTTGTTTGTTTCCGGTTTGCTTTTCTCGTTAGCTTCGGTTTCGTTCCGGAGTTGTGAGGATTCGTTTGACTACATCCGTTTGTCTTCTTCATGGATTCGTTCTTCTTCCTTGCGGGATTTCAGGCAAGATGATCATACCCTCGAAATCACTTCTATCTTTGCTTGCTAGATGCTCGCTCTTTTGCTATGCCTATGCTACGATGCCTACCACCTGCTTATCATGCCTCCCATATTGCCATGTCAAGCCCCTAACCATCCTTTCCTAGCAAACCGTTGTTTGGCTATGTTACCGCTTTGCTCA
The DNA here is from genome assembly GCA_021605205.1 of Aegilops longissima. Taxonomy (NCBI): domain Eukaryota; kingdom Viridiplantae; phylum Streptophyta; class Magnoliopsida; order Poales; family Poaceae; genus Aegilops; species Aegilops longissima. The sequence continues at coordinate 51,466,958 of CM038678.1, forward strand.
GCCCCTCTTATAGCGTTGTTAGTTGCAGGTGAAGATGAAGTTTGTTCCTTGTTGGAACATGGAGATGTTGTTCCTTGTTGGAACATGTTTACTTGTTGGGATATCACAATATATCTTATCTAATTAAATGCATCTATATACTTGGTAAAGGGTGGAAGGCTCGGCCTTATGCCTGGTGTTTTGTTCCACTCTTGTCGCCCTAGTTTCCGCCATACCGTGTTATGTTCCCGGATTTTTGCGTCCCTAACGCGGTCGGGTGATTTATGGGACCCCTTGACAGTTCGCTTTGAATAAGACTTTTCCAGAAGGCCCAACATTGGTTTTACCATTTGCCTCACCTATGCCCTTTTCCCTTGGGTTTCGGAGCCCGAGGGTCATCTTTATTTTAGCCCCCGGCCGGTGCTCCTTCGAGTGTTGGTCCGAACCGAGCAGAACTCTTGGGGCCACCACGGGCAACTCGAGGGCTGGTTTTACTCGTAGGCTGACTTATCCGGTGTGCCTCGAGACCGAGGTACGTGCGACTCCTATCAGGATTTGTCGGCACATCCGGGCGGCTTTGCTGGTCTTGTTTTATTGCTGTGAAATGTCTTGTAGCCGGATTCGAGACTGATCGGGTCTTCCGGGAGAAGGAATATCCTTCGTTGATCGCGAGAGCTTATCATGGGCTTGTTGGGACACCCTGCAGGGTTTGAACTTTCAAAGCCGTGCCCGCGGTTATGTGGCAGATGGGAATTTGTTAATGTCCGTTGTAGAAAACCGAAGTTGATTTTAACTAAAATACACCAATCAAGTGTGTAACGTGATGGTCTCTTCTCGGCGGAGTCCGGGAAGTGAACACGGTGTTGGAGTTATGTTTGACGTAAGTAGTTTCAGGATCACTTCTTGATCATAGTTGTTCGACCGTGCTTTGCTTCTCTTCTCGCTCTCTTTTGCGGATGTTAGCCACCATATATGCTAGTCGCTTGCTGCATCTCCACCTCACAACCCTGTCTTACCTTTAAGCTTAAATAGTCTTGATCTCGCGGGTGTGAGATTGCTGAGTCCCCGTGACTCACAGATACTTCCAAAACCAGTTTGCAGGTGTCGATGAAATCGTGCAGGTGATGCACCCGAGCTCAAGGAGGAGCTCGATGAAGATCTTGTTCATTGTGTTGTTCCGTTTCAGCTGATCAGAGTGGAGCCAGTTGGGACGATCGGGATCTGTGTAGCATTTGGGGTAGTCTTCTTTTATTTTGGTTCCATAGTCGGACCTTGATTGTATCTGATGATGTAATGTTTTACCCATGTATTGTGTGAAGTGGCGATTGTAAGCCAACTATGTATCTCTTTCCTTATGTATTACATGGGTTGTGTGAAGATTACCTCACTTGCGACATTGCTTTCAATGCGGTTATGCCTCTAAGTCGTGCTTCGACACGTGGGAGATATAGCCGCATCGAGGGCGCATATATGGCGGACTCGTGGCGGCGGGCGAACGGCGGCGACGCTGGAGCGGAGGCGCTGCCCGGGACGGAGCAGCCTGGCTCGGAGGGCCTCACTGGCCCCTGGCGGGCGGGGCGCTGGGCGGCGGCGGGCGTGGTGCCCACGTGGCACGGCCTGATTCGTCCGGGCGCGGCGGGCGGACGTGTCCGGCCGTCCGGATTTCGTCCGGCGGCGCGGAGAGGGAAAAAAGCTAGGGTTTCGTCCGGAAATTCGGAGGGGGGTATATTTATAGGTAGAGGGAGCTAGGAAGCTCCAAATGGAGTGTAGTTTTCGCCCACACGATCGTGATCCGACGACGGAGAGCATGGAAGTGACTTAGATGGGTTATTGGGCTGTTTTGGAGGGGTGTTTGGCTGCACTTAAAAGAGGCCTTTGCGAGAGTGCAGTTAACCGTTGGAGTACCAAACGAGCTCCAAATGACCCGAAACTTGACAGGTGGTCTACCAGTGGTGTACCAAGGCTACTTGACAAACCTCGGTCCATTCCGAGAAAGTTTAGTACCCGCACATGGAAAAACGTAGAAGGGAACGCCGGGGGACATAGGAGTGCCGGATTGCAAAACGGACAATGGGGAAAATGCTCGGATGCATGAGACGAACACGTATGCAAATGCGATGCACATGATGACATGATATGAAATGCATGACATGAACAAAATGCAAAATGAAAGACAAAAACCCAACCACGGAGGGAATATCATATCACAATGCCAAAAATGGCAAGAGTTGGAGTTACAATTATGGAAAGTTACATCCGGGGTGTTACAACGCTCCACCACTACAAGAGGATCTCGTCCCGAGATCTAGGACTGAAAGAACTCCGGATATTCAAAACGGAGGTGATCCTCGCGCTCCCAGGTGGCTTCTCGGTCGGAATGGTGTGACCACTTCACTTTCAGGAATTTGATTGACTTGTTGCGAGTCTTGCGCTCGGTTTCTTCAAGAATAGCAACGGGGTGCTCATGATAAGAGAGATCTTCTTGGAGGTCAATTTCTTCGAAGTTGATAGTGCGCTCAGGAGTCTTGAAGCACTTGCGAAGCTGTGACACGTGAAACACATCGTGCACATTCGCGAAGTTGGACGGAAGCTCAAGTTGATAGGAGAGATCGCCTCTTTTGCCAATGATCTTGAAAGGACCCACGTATCTAGGGGCAAGCTTCCCTTTGATACCGAAGCGACGAGTGCCTTTCATTAGAGAGACGCGGAGGTAGACATGGTCTCCGATTTCAAAAGCCACATCATGGTGCTTGTCATCATAATAGCTCTTCTGGCACGATTGCGCGGCTTTGAGATTCTCACGAATGACTTTGCACATTTCCTCGGCTTCTGTGATCAAGTCGTTGCCAAGAAGTTGGCGTTCACCTGTCTCGGACCAATTGAGAGGAGTACGACACTTTTCGCCATAGAGAATTTCGAATGGGGCCTTGCCCGAACTCGCTTGGAAGTTGTTGTTGTAGGAGAACTCGGCATATGGAAGACAATCTTCCCACTTCATACCGAAGGAAATGACACAAGCCCTAAGCATATCTTCAAGGATTTGATTGACTCGCTCGACTTGGCCACTTGTTTGAGGGTGGAAAGCTGTGCTGAAACGAATGTTGGTGCCCATGGCCTTCTGAAAAGAATCCCAAAACTTGGAGGTAAAGATGCTGCCACGGTCTGAAGAGATCACTTGTGGAATGCCGTGCAAGGAGACAATCCTGGAGGTGTATAGCTCTGCCAACTGAGCTGATGTGATAGATTCTTTGATAGGAAGAAAATGAGCCACTTTAGTAAGTTTGTCAATGACAACGAAGATAGCATCATTTCCACGCTTGGACTTAGGAAATCCAGTCACGAAGTCCATTTCAATATGATCAAACTTCCATTCTGGAATAGCAAGAGGTTCGAGGAGACCAGCTGGTCGTTGGTGTTCTGCTTTCACTCTTCGGCAGACATCACATTCATTCACGAATTGAGCAATTTCTCGCTTCATTCGAGTCCACCAATATGACTGCTTGAGGTCATGGTACATCTTCGTACTTCGGGATGAATGGATAGAAGGGAATTGTGTGCCTCGCTCATAATGACATTACGTAGATCACCCTTTGGAACCACAATCCGTCCTCAAGAAAAGAGTATCTTTGTCATCAATGTGGAAGCACTTGTACTTGAAATGCCCTTGTCGATACCACGCTTCACCTTTTTCACCATGGTATCCAGGAGTTGAGCCTCACGAATTTGATCTTCCAAAGTAGGAGAGACTATGAGGTTGGCAAGAAAGCCTTGAGGAACAACTTGAAGATTCAGCTTATGGAAAGCTTCACAGAGATCCGTTGGAAGGGCTTGAGGATTAAACTGTTGCAATAAGCCTTCCTGCTCAAAGCATCTGCAATGACATTTGCCTTGCCGGAGTATATTCAATATTGGGTTGTACTCTTGAATCATTTCACCCATCGAGTTTGCTCGAGGTTGAGGTTGGGTTGAGTGAAGATATACTTGAGGCTCTTGTGATCGGTGAATATGTCCACTTTCCTTCCCAACAAGAGATGTCTCCATGTTATCAATGCATGGACAACTCGCCGCCAACTCAAGATCGTGAGTGGGGTAGTTCTTTTCAAGGCTTCAGCTGACGAGAGGTATAGGCCACAACTCTCTTCTCTTGCATTAACACAGCACCGAGACCTTGAAGAGAAGCATCACAGAAAACTTCAAATGGTTTGGATTCATCAGGAGGAGTTAAGACAGGAGCTGTGACGAGTTTCTCTTTGAGAGTATTGAAAGCAACGTCACACTCAGGAGACCAGACATACTTCACATGCTTCTGGAGGAGGTTGGAAAGAGGCTTTGCAATCTTGGAGAAATTCTCAACGAATCTTCGGCAATAGCTTGCAAGACCAAGAAAACTCGCAAGTTGCTTGACATTCGAGGAGGTTCCCAATTCACAACTCGCAGACACCTTCTCGGGATTAACAGCGATGCCCTTGGCGGAGATGATGTGACCAAGGTAAAGCACTTCATCAAGCCAAAATTCACATTTGGAAAACTTCGCATAGAATTGATGCTCTCTGAGCTTGTCGAGCACCAATCGCAAATGTTTGGCATGATCCTTCTTATTCTTGGAGAAGACCAAAATATCATCAAGATAGACCAAGACGAATTCATTGGTGTAGGGGTTGAAGATGAAGTTCATCATTCGAGAGAATGTTGGAGGAGCATTGACAAGGCCGAAAGACATGAAAGTATATTCATAAGAACCAAAACTTGTTCTGAATGCTGTCTTGGGAATATCTTGTTCACGAATGCGAATTTGATGATAACCCATACGAAGGTCAAGCTTGGAGAACACTTTAGCACCTTTGAGTTGCTCGAAAAGCTCATTGATGTTGGGAAGTGGATACTTGTTCTTGATAGTCTTCTTATTCAATGGACGGTAATCGACGCAAAGTCGGTCCGTGCCATCCTTCTTATGGACAAAAGAACACCACAACCCCAAGGAGATGAACTCGTCCGATCAAACCCAGACGCTCTTGTTCATCGAGCTGCTTCTTCAATTCCTTCAGCTCATTAGGTCCAAGCTTGTATGGATGCTTGCAAACGGGTTCGATGCGTGCTCAAGATCGATAACTAATTCAAGCGGCCGGTGAGGAGGCATACCCGAAGCTCTTCTAGAAAGACATCTTGGTACTCACAAACTTGTTCGAATCGAGAGATAGCATCCAATTCGCCCTTCTCATTGAGAGAAAACAACCGAATGGTTTCATAACGAGCGCCATAGATGATCACATCATTAGAAGAGTGAGTCAATTGAATTTCCCTGGAAGCACAATCAAGTTGAGCTTTGTGCTGAGAAAGCCAGTCCATCCCGCGAATTAGATCAATATCAAAGTCACCAAGGACAATTGGTTTAGCCAGAAATCTATAATTGCCCATCTTGATACCGACATTCGGAACCAACAAACTAGAACTCATGTGCTTGCCCGGGGAAACAATTGCTAGAGGTCTATCCAAAAATTCCGAAGTGAAATCATGCTTGGCAAAAAACGGTCTTGAAAAGAAACAATGCGATGCACCAGTATCAAATAAGACTTTTGCAGGAATATCATTAACTGAGAGATTACCCATTATCACATCAGTAGATTCCTCCACTTGCGCTGCATTCATCATATTCACCTTGGCATGCTTTGGATTATGCTTGACCACTGCATTGCTGGAAGATCTCACAGGAGGAGGAGGCGGAAGGCGCCTTTGGTTGAAGCACTTGTTCGCATAGTGACCTTTCTGCTGACATTTGTTGCAAGTCACCTCTGAGAGCGGACGGTGGTAAGGAGCATTTAACCTTGGAGCTTGAGAATTAGACTTGTTTCGATAGCCTGGGTTGGGTGGGTGGGAAGATCCACGCCACCTGAGTTCTTCTCACGATAAGGCCGATTTAAACGGAGGAGGAGGAAGGTAGAACTTCTGCTGCTTAGCTGCCACTTGAGAGGAAGAAGAAGACTGAACTGCATCCCTGATTCTCTTCTTAGAAGCCTCATATTTGAGCTGGGCAGCTTCTTGCTTCAGTGCCATGTTATAGAATTCATCATACTTTTCTAGCTCAAAAAGCACAAGAGCTAATTGCAGATCTTCTCTGAGACCACCTCTGAATTGATAGATCATACTCTTTTCATCAGGGACGTCTTGCTTAGCAAAGCGAGCGAAGTTTTCGAACTGGATATTGTATTGATACACAGACATGTTGCCTTGCTTGAGATTGCGGAACTCCTCACGCTTGCTCTCAACAACACTTTTCGGAATGTGGTGAGCTCTGAAGTCTCGGCGGAACTCATCCCAGGTCATTTCACGACCTCCTCTGGAATCTTTGTATTGCTGGTACCACTCAGCAGCTTGGTCCTTGAGTTGAAACGAAGCAAACTTGACAAAGTCCTCAGGTCTGACATTGCTACATTCAAAATGTTTGCAGATGTCCACAAGCCAATCGTCGGCGTCTGTGGCCTCGACACAGAAGCTGAAAGACTTCGGCTGATTAGCGAGGAACTGATTGAGGGTAGCAAAGTGCGGCTGGTTGTTGCCTTGACCTTGATTTCCTTGATTGCCTTGCCCTTGGGTACGCTCTTGCAAGAGTTGCAAAATCATCTGAGCATTGGCATTGGTGGCTGCCATGATAGCTTGCCATGCCTCCGGAGGCGGAGGTGGAGGTGGAGGTCTGACCGACTCCCATCATTGCGATCCGGATTCAGACGTTGGCGGAGCCATCTGAAGAGGGTGACATCCGTTAGCACTTTGATAGACAGATAGTCAAGTTGAATCAACGGATAGAAATTGCAACATATAGTCTTCACAATAAACATTCGAACAAGGATGAACGAATGAATTCCAAAGTTAACATCACACGTCCATTAAGGTGAGAAGCCACTTGATTAAGGGTTGATGAAAAAATAACAAGGTACGACTGGAACAAATAAGTGGTAAGGATTACCCAATCACAAACCAAATATCTGCGGGAAGAAATGCTAAGAGCTACTTGAATCCCACCTATAAACTCCCGAAACTTTCTGGTTATGCAATATGGTGTTGGGGATACAGGGGACACAAAATATATCACCCAAACTAACAATACCTAGATCCAGTTGTATCCATCCGTCAACACATAACCAAGAAACCTTCGGAAATCGTGTACCTCGACCTTTGAAAAGCATCCGTTATACGAGTCATGGCAATACTCCCGAGCTCGCCCCAGTACTGGGTTATCGGGGTTATCTCACCAACAACTGTACAAAAGAGATTTTCGATGTCGGCAAAACTAAGGTATTCCAGAACTGCAACGATAAAATTGTGACGACAACACCTCGGAGCTCAACTCCCCGGGACACTGCCACAACCCCTAAATGTCAGGAGGCACCAAGAACAATGTTCTCGTCACAAAACCATCGGAACGATTCCAAGATACCCGCGTGATCCTAAAATTTTAGTGAAATTTAAGAAGAGGAGAGTCAAAACTTCTACGTCAGGAGACCTCACCAGAGCAATGAAGGGACTGGGGAGTAAAAAGAATCCTACTCTCCGATATATATAATCCTAAGACTCAAAACTTTTTTTTCTAGACTCAACAAAGTCAGCGAACAATCAAGCAGGGGGCTCCTAAGTCGGGGATGGCTCTGATTACCAACTTGTAACGCCCTTGATGCGGCTATATCTCCCACGTGTCGAAGCACGACTTAGAGGCATAACCGCATTGAAAGCAATGTCGCAAGTTAGGTAATCTTCACACAACCCATGTAATACATAAGGGAAAGAGATACATAGTTGGCTTACAGTCGCCACTTCACACAATACATAAATAAACATCCATCATCCAGATTACACTCAAGGTCCGACTACGGAACCAAAATAAAAGAAGGCTACCCCAAATGCTACACAGATCCCCGATCGTCCCAACTGGCTCCACTACGATCATCGGGAAAAGACACATAGTAACGACCACGTTCCTCGTCGAACTCCCACTTGAGCTCGGTTCGCCATCTGACCGCATCCTCGGCACCTGCAACTGTTTTGGTAGAATCTGTGAGTCACGGGACTCATCAATCTCACACCAGCCAGATCAAGACTATTTAAGCTTATAGGAAGGACAGAGTTGTGAGGTGGAGCTGCAGCAAGCGACTAGCATAAATGGTGGCTACATTCGCAAAAGAGAGCGAGAAGAGGAGCAAAGCACGACCGTGAAGCTAGTAGCGATCAAGAAGTGATCCTGAAACTACTTACGTCAAACATAACTCCAACACCGTGTTCACTTCCGGACTCCGAGAAGAGACCATCACGGTTACACACGCGTTGATGTGTATTAATTAAGGTCAACTTCGGTTTTCTACAACCGGACATTAACAAATTCCCATCTGCCTCATAACCGGGGCACGGCTTTGAAAGATAATACCTGCAGGGTGTCCCAACTTAGCCCATTATAATCTCTCACGGTCAACGAAGGATATTCCTTCTACTGGAAGACCGATCAGTCTCGGAATCCCGGACTACAAGACATTTCGACAGCAATAAAACAAGACCAGCAAAGCCGCCCGATTGTGCCGACAAATCCCGATAGGAGCTGCACATATCTCGTTCTCGTGGCACATCCGGATAGGTCAGCCTCACGAGTAAAACCAGCCCTCGAGTTGCCCGTGGTGGCCCCTTGATCTGCCTGTTTGGGCCAGCACTCGAAGGAGCACTGGTCCGTGGGGGTTAAATAAAGATGACCCTCGGCTCGCGAAACCCGGGGAAAAGGCTTAGGTGGCAAATGGTAAAACCAAAGTTGGGCCTTCTTTGGAGGAGTCTTATTCAAAGCGAACTGTCAAGGGGTCCCATAAATCACCTAACCGTAAGGAACGCAAAATCAAGGAAGATAACACCGGTATGACGGAAACTAGGTGGCAAGAGTGGAACAAAACACGGGCATAAGGCCGAGCCTTCCACCCTTTACCAAGTATATAGATGCATTAATTAAACAATAGATATTGTGATATCCCCAACAAGTAAACATGTTCCAACAAGGAACAACATCTCCATGTTACAACAAGTAACAAACTTAATCTTCACCTGCAACTAGCAACGCTATAAGAGGGGCTGAGCAAAGCGGTAACATAGCCAAACAACGGTTTGCTAGGAAAGGATGGTTAGTGGCTTGACATGGCAATATGGGTGGCATGATATAGCAAGTGATAGGCATTGTAGCATAGGCATAGCAAAAGAGCGAGCAACTAGCAAGCAAAGATAGAAGTGATTTCGAGGGTATGGTCATCTTGCCTGCAAGGTTCTCATAGTTGTCGAAAGCTTGATCCTCGTAAGCGTGCTCAACAGGTTCCTCGTTCACGTACTCGTCTCCCGGCTCTACCCAAAGCAAGAACACAAACAAAGGAACCACAATAAATCACGGTGCAATGCACAAGCAACATGATGCAATACATGGCATGATATGCGAGATGTGATATGCAATGCGTATGCATGCTCCGGAAGGAAAATGATGAACCAGGCATCAAATTGGCAAACCAAGTATGCCGCTGGAAAGGTGAGATGATTTCGGTTGAAATTGATATAAAGATCATCGGAATCGGATGCACGGTTTGCAAATGACAAGCAAAACAAGAATGACGCAAATCTGCCATTAATAGCATGATACCACATAGCAAGCAACAAGAAATTAAGCTACTGCACTCAAACGTACCAGAAAATCATATGGCAGTGATCTACTCAAGATGCTTGACAAAAGATGAACACTGAGCTACGGCTAAATCACACCATAACAGGTCCAAACAAGCATGGCAAAAGTGCAAAATATATCAGCTTCACAGACTTGGGGAAAATACTGAACATGGCAGAATCAGCATCAGGAAGCAATGTTCAGAGCAAGAAAACAACATGCTACAGGAACTTATAATAGCAAAACAAGGCATGGCATGAATCTACTCAAAGCATAGAACAAAAGTCCCTTACTGACCATGAGCCAAAAGGGATCAGAAAATGCAATAGCACCCATGTCAATATAGCAAGTTTCGTTAACAGATTCAGCAACAGGGCATGACAAAAACAGATAACAAGTAGGCATGTTTAAGAGCTCGATGCACTCACTGCAGAGTATTTAATGACAAACTAAGCATACATCCATCAAGAAAACATGGCATAGAAGCTACACATGGCAAGAACAACATCATAGCATACACGGATCAACAACAACAACCTTGGCAAAATTGAATAACATGTAAACAATCTGCCAGGAAACATTTTATAGCAAAAGTAGAGCTCGATTGAATCAAGCTATGGCACTCCATAATTGCAAACAAGGGCATGGATGGATAGAGCATAACCATATGTTCACAACATCCTTACTGAAGTATCTTAAAATATGCATGGATCTCTCGGTAGCATCAAGTTAACATGGCATAAAAATATCAGCAAAACAGGTGCTGAAATCAGCAACATGATGAAGCCTAGTTTGCATGCTTGTGCTAGTCACCACAGAGATCACAAAAATACATGGTATATACCCCTGTAAAGATGGCATGGCATATTACAAAACACATGTAGGACTCAAGATCATAGGGTGCACACATCAATCATGGCAAAAATGACAAAAGTGCATGTTCTGCCAAGAAACAGAAACTAGCATCACATAGCCCTCTTCCAACAGCATTTCGGGCATCACGATGAGCTCAAATGAAAATGATGCAGTGTAATGAAATGATCTACTCTTCGAGACGAACAATTCGGTATGAGACACGCCCAAAACGGAGCCACGGTTACAGAGTTATCGCATGATGAAAATGCAACAAAATGCTGACAGAAAATGACTTAGATGAAATCCGGGGCTCGGGGAAAGTCAACCTTCGGTGGATCTGGATCCAGATCCGCCATGAAGTCGATGTGGCGGCGTGCTCGCCGGAGGAGGGAGGAAGGAGGGCCGGGCCGGGCGAGGTGTGGGCGGAGGCCGAGGCGGAGGCGGCCGGGCGGCGAGGTGGAGGCCGAGGCGGAGGCGGCCGGGCGGCGAGGTGGTGTACCGGTGGTGTACCAAGGCCACTTGACAAACCTCGGTCCATTCCGAGAAAGTTTAGTACCCGCACACGGAAAAACATAGAAGGGGACGCCGGGGGACATAGGAGTGCCGGATTGCAAAACAGACAACGGGGAAAATGCTCGGATGCATGAGACGAACACGTATGCAAATGCGATGCACATGATGACATGATATGAAATGCATGACATGAAAAAAATTCAAAACGAAAGACAAAAACCCAACCACGGAGGGAATATCATATCACAATGCCGAAAATGGCAAGAGTTGGAGTTACAATTATGGAAAGTTACATCCGGGGTGTTACAGGTATGATTGTAAGGGTTGTTGTTATGTCCTACGGACTAGAGCCATCCGGTTTATATAGACACCGGAGAGGGCTAGGGTTACATAGTGTCGGTTACAATGGTAGGAGATCTACATATCCGTATCGCCAAGCTTGCCTTCCATGCCAAGGAAAGTCCCATCCGGACACGGGGCGAAGTCTTCAATCTTGTATCTTCATAGTCTTGGAGTCCGGTCGATGATGATAGTCCGGCCAATGATAGTTCGGCTGATGATGGTAGTCCGGCTATCCGGACACCCCCTAATCCAGGACTCCCTCAGGGGGGCATTGGTACCGGTTGGTGCCACCAACCGGTACCAAAGGCCGCCGCTTCCTGCCCTTTGGGCTGCCGAAAAAGAGGCCTTTGGTCCCGGTTGGTGGCAACAACTGGGACTAAAGGGGGGCATTAGTCCCGGTTTGTGCCACGAACCGGGACCAATGCTCTTGCTATATATACAACACTTAGGAAAATTTGACGAACACATCACCAGTTGCCCCCCGGCCCGCCCGACGACGCCGAGCTCATCGACGCTGCCAGGCTGCCCAGATCAACGCCGCTTGCCGCCAGACGCCGTCTGCATGCGCCGCCCGACGCGCCCATCGCCTCGACGCCGCCGCTGCCAGACACCGTCCAGCGCGCCGCCCGACGTCGTCAGGCTGCTTCGTTGTCGTCGCCCTGCTGCGTCGCCAGTTGCTCCACCGCCGTTGTCGCCGCCGCCGCCAAGGTTGCCGCTTTCAACCAGCGCCTCCTCGTCGCTGCCTCCCGAGCCCACGCCGTCCTCGCTGTCGGCCTCCCGAGCCAGCGCCAGTCCCGCCCGCCGCCGCCTCGAGCCCCTGCCCGTCGTCCGCCCAGGCCGGGCGCCTCGCCCCCCACCGTCGCCATCGTCATCTAGCCGCCCTGCTGTGAGCCGCGCCAGCACTGGCTGCTTTTTTTTCACTTTTATTAGTTTAATTTTTTGTTCATATATATATAATGTATATGTGTATGTATGTGGCTATGTGTATGTAGATGTTCAAAATGTATAAAAAATTGTTCAGAGCATGTTTTTCTTCATATATGTATTTTTGTTCATATGTGTATTAATGTTTTTTCTGTTCATAGATTTTTTTGGTGATATTAATTATTGTACAAATATGCAAATGTTTGTATATTCATATGAACAATACATTAGACAAGACCTTTGTTTTTTTTCAAAATTTTCTATTTGAACATTTTTTAAAACAAGCAATACTAAAAGAATGAGAGGAAAAGGAAAATAAGAAGAGGAAGAAAGGAGAAGAAGAGGAGAGGAAGAAGAGGAGAAATAAATAAGAAGAGGAAATAAGAAGAAAAAGAAGAGGAGAAGAAGAAAGGAATATATATTTTTCTTCTTCTCCTCTATTCATTTCTTCTTCTCCTCTTTATTTTTCTTCTTTTTTTTCTTCTTCCTCTTTTCTTCCTTTTCCTTAATTTCCTTTCTCGCGAGAAGAAGAAAAAGAAGAGTAGTAGAAGAAGAAGAAAGCAATAGAGGAGAAAGAAGAAACTTCAACACGAGGGGGGGTACCGATACCCCCTCCCCGATAACATTATTTTCCCATGTATATGTATGTTGCGTCGTTGTCGATATAACCCCCTCGAGATAACTTCGACATGAGGGGTGGTCGATATATATACCCCCTCTCGACCGTGATAACTTATACAACGGCAGCACCCCCCCTCGGCCCTCTCGCTCGACCAAAACTCTCGAGGACACCCAAACCCTAGAGAGAAAACGATGTTGGTCTCCTACCCCCTCCCGCCGCGCCACTACCCGACAAATTAACTCTCTCGAGGCCACCCAAATTAACCCTTTAAGCGTTGTGTCCAGGCGACCCCAAACCCTAGAGAGAAAAGGATGTTGGTCTCCTACCCCCTCCCGCCGCGCCCCTACCCGACAAATTAACTCTCTCGAGGCCACCCAAACTAACATGATTCCTTATTGTGATTAGCTAGCTAGTTCTCGTTTGCCACTATATATATATATATATATATATATATATATATATATATATATATATATATATATATATATATATATATATATATATATATATCCATCTGTACCATGTTTGAATAATAATTGACATGTTGTAAATATTTGCGAAACTATGGAGCACTCCGAGACGAAGAAAAGCAGTTTATGTTAGGGCACATAATCGCACAAGGAAGTGATGAAGTTGCGTCATTTCTCAACGACACCGTCATTGGGTGAAGAAGAGGGCTATGTTCATGATGGCTTCACCCATTAATGCTGGTACAAGAAGAGGACTATGTTCATGATGGCTCCGTGACACAATGGAGGTACAAGGTAGGAGACCATCTTGATCTGCTCCGTGACCGAACCGAGTCCGCCAGGTATATATATATATATTAGTTAAGCCCGTGCTGACTAGTTAATTGATGCATCGATTGTTTTGGTATATGTACACATATTAATTACTCTCGTCTTTCTTCCTTATAATCTCTAGCCCTCCGGATCGAGCACAACTTCGTAAGGAGACGAGGCCCAAGAAAAGTTGAGCTCGGATGAAAAGTTTGAGATCATAGAAATCGCTACCGACGGCGAACCGATTGAACCCATGCGGACAAGGAATGCATTTTCTGCTCGGTCTGGGGGTTCTTGTTAGGGACAAGATCCCGATCAACATCCATCAATGGTATAAGCCTAAGGAGGAAGACCACGAGGTGTCTTATGTCAATGATATGCGTAAAGAAGATCTTTGGACTGAGCTGAAGGCAAATTTCACCCTACCGCCAGAGGAGGATCCGGAGAAGCCAGCTAAAGAGCAATTAATCAAGTCTTTTGCTCTTAAGAATATGGTAACCCTAATGAGGAGGTGGAGGAAAGAGCTGAACCAGTTTGTCGAGAAAGATAAGACACCAAAATTCATCGGCAAATATGAGAAGATCAAAGATCACTGGCCCGCATTTGTGGCCCACAAGACATCGGAAAAGAGTAAGAAGATGTCGGCGACACACAAGAAAAATGCTGCGAAGAAGAAGCTTCACCATCGCACGGGGTTAGGTGGCTACCTCAAAGCCCGGCCTAAGTGGTCCAAGGCTAAGCATGATCTGCTTGATAAAGGGATCGAACCAGAGACAATGTATCGCAGACCGTTACGGACTTGGTTCTTCGGGCTGGCGGAACCTTGGACCCGTAATGAGGAAGTGCCAATGGACGGACGAGCAACTGCAAATACCAGTCAGGAAGCTTCGACACTATATCGATGCAATGCAGCGAGGGACGTTCCTTCCAAACAGGGAGAAGGACGATCTCACAATGGCCCTTGGGAATCCTGAGCACCCTGGACGGACAAGAGGCACGCCAGGCTCCCTTTCATGGAAGGTTGGTTTTCCGAACGCAGGGGGTTACAAAACCCACGAGAGGAGGAAGAAACTGGAGCAGGACCAACTGCAGGTGCTGCACGAAAGGGTAATGGGGCTAGAGGAACGAGAAGAGGAACGAGAAGCAGCAGATCGCAGAAAACGACCTGCCGAAGCTTCCCCCCAAGCTACCCCACCATCTCAGCGGAGAAGCAGCGTGGCTTCCACCGATCTGCTTCAGCCGGAGCATGTTTTGACGGCTGCCGTCGGCTATCCCGTGGATGGTATCACGGAGTCTCAAAGTTGCCACATTATGGCGCGATGGATGACTTTGAAGGTCAAGGCGGCTGTTGGCCAAGTTTATCCTAGTGGACCCGCACAACTTATCACCGCCACCGATTCCGTATGATATGCTAAGGTGATGGTGGATGAAATAACGGAGGGATTTGAGGACCTCCCGCTTGACCACCCTACCGTGAAGGGAGACTAGGCTGGGTTCTCGCTCAAGACTCCATGCATATGGCGGAAGGAGCTCATCAACCTTCCGAACTGGACGCCTCCGCCTCCTCCTCCTCCTCCTCCTCCGGCGAGTCAGGGCACTCCGCCTCCTCCACCGCCTCCTCCTCCGGCGAGTGACGATCAGGGCACGCGTGGCGGCACTCCGCCTCCTTCTCTGGTGCGTGGCGGCACTCCGCCTCCTTCTCCGGCGCGTGGCGGCACTCCGCCTCCTTCTTCGCCTGCGCCGGCGCGCCCGAGCAGCCAGCCTTCTCCTTCTCCGCCTCGTAAGCAAGGGCGGAAGAGACCCGCCACCGCTCCAGCTGCTCCGGCGCGTCGTAGTCCTTCTCCTCCGCCTCGTAAGCAAGCAAAAAAGAAGACATCCGCTCCGTCTGCTCTACCGGCGCCTAGCAGTACAGCCAAAGGCGGAGGAATCTGATACGGTCCTTCTCTCAAGACTCGGAGAAGTTACCGTCTGAGAGGACCGAGGAGGAAAACGCAAAGATCGCGCAGACCGAATTGGATGACTGGTTTGCAGGGTTGAAAGCAAAGAGACGTCCACCTCCGGAGGATAAGTTAGATCCGGTGAAAGCGAAGCGCACTCTGGCTGCCCTGAGAAAACCACCCAAGTCTCCGCCGAAAGGCAACTATGAGTGCATTATTGGAAAGGCATTTGCCGAAGCGGAGAGGTCCGGACGTACTCAAAGTGATCAAAGAATGAAAGAACGACGAGCTGGGAAATAAATTGCCTAGCTCGGCGAACAAGCGAAGCAATCATGCCCCCCTCTCAAGGTGCCTGCTAGCGACATCATCGATCCGAGGATGGTGCCCGGTTATGGCAATCCTGAAGATTACCTGCCCAACGATGTACATTATGATTTCGTGCAGATACAAAGATACGAGTACGGGAAGCCTCTCGTCAAAGATGAAAGCTCTCTATCAACGATGATGCGAAGATTGCATGATTGGTACATGAAAACCTGCAGAGAGTCTGAGGGGAGGAGTACTTTGTATGTGAGAGTTAAAAAGGAGCATGACCTCGTTGGAATTGAACTGATGCCTATTCCATTTGAGGAGTTCTATCAGTTTTTCAATCAATTGGCCCTCGATAAAGCAATGGTCACCTGCTACTGTCTGTAAGTAGTACTACTTCTGTCATTAAGTCTCTTTTTATAACTCAGCTCTTTCATTGCATGTATTTATAATTATCCTCACTATATTATGCAGATTGAAGATCGCCGAATTGAAGAAAAGACAAGTGGGTTCCATTGGGTTCATTAACACATATCTCATAGATGCAACTTAGGTTGAATTTCATGCCGAAAATACCGAGGCCAACTTGCTACAATCGTTGGTAATAAATGAACACAAGGATATAATACTCTTTCCTTACAACTTCAAGTGAGTGTTACTGTCTTGTGGCATATTCGGTTTCCCTTATTAGTCCAGGTTATAGTAATGTAATATTGATGAGTTATGCATGCATGCGCAGGTACCACTATATTCTCCTAGAGATTAAGCTTGAGCAGGTTGTAGTAACTGTCTTAGACTCCAAACTAAAAGATCCCAAGGAGTATGTGGACATGACTGAAATGCTCGAGAAGTAAGTTAAATTGATCATTATCCACCATATCAGCAACTTTGTTCATTTCTGATATCAAGTAATTGTTTTCTTTGTATGGAAGGGTTTGGAGAAAATTCACCAAAAAAGCTCCGGGACTGCCGAAGAAGCTGCAATTTAGACACCCGAAAGTAAGTACTATAGTAGCATATTCCACGCATCTCCTAGTGATTCGAGCGCTAGTTTCATCAATACCATTTAACATGCTTGCTAATTATCAGTTTGATTGACCTCTATTTCTTGTAAAGTGGTTGTGGCAGGAACAAGGGAATGATTTCTGTGGATACTACATTTGCGAGTCCATCCGCCACACGACACTGTGAGCGGGCTACTCGACAAACAATATGAAGTGCGTAAATAACAATATTCACAATTTTATTTTATTACCATCATTTGTGTTGAGTTTCATTCATTCATATATATATATGTATTGACCCCCTTCTTAAAATTAGATGTTTCGGATGCGGGATGAACTACTAGCACCAGATCGCATGCGAGCAATTCAAGAGGAATTCGCGGCATTCTTTCTTGACCACGTGATCGTTGAAGACGGAGAATACTATGTGGACCACGCGTCCGTATGTTAGGAGATTATTTTTGTAAAAGATAATTGTTGTATATATGTAGCCGGTAGTGTTGGATAGATATACGAGAACTTGTTGTTCACCAATCTCGGAGAAGGAGAGGTGGTCGATATCACTTCCTCTGTATGCATATATGTTCATGACGATCTTCTGCTTCCTTCGCTTGCTTACTAGCTAGCTAGCGTGTCTAGCTAGTCCTCTCTATACGTATGTATAGTACGTAGCGCCGACCAAGCATGGACAAAAGAGAGGACACTTTCTCTATTAATTAGCTAGCTAACACAATATATGAAACACCTAAATTAACCCCCAAAACCCCCAACCCCCCTTCAAAAAAAACAAAACCCCAGCCATCGAATGCTGATGTGGATGTTTTTGGTCCCGGTTGGTGCTACCAACGGGACCAAAGGCCCTCGCTGGGCTCGGCGCACCGACCACGTGGAGGATTGATCTGTCCCGGTTCGTGTTAGAACCGACTAAAGGGGAGGTATTAGTAACGACCCATTAGTCCCGGTTCACGAACCGGGACTAAAGGCCCTTACGAACCGGGACTAATAGGTGTTTTTCTACTAGTGTTTGTGTGCTACCAAACGTCACAATGTAACTGGGTGATTATAAAGATGCTCTACAGGTGTCTCCGAAGGTACTTGTTGAGTTGACGTATTTCAAGATTAGGATTTGTCACTCCAATTGTCGGAGAGGTATCTCTGGGCCCTCTCGGTAATGCACATCACTATAAGCCTTGCAAGCAATGTAGCTAATGAGTTAGTTACGAGATGATGCATTACGTAACGAGTAAAGAGACTTGCCGCTAACGAGATTGAACTAGGTATTGGATACTGACGATCGAATCTTGGGCAAGTAACATACCGATGACAAAGGGAACAACGTACGTTGTTATGCGGTTTGACCGATAAAGATCTCCGTAAAATATGTAGGAGCCAATATGAGCATCCAGGTTCCGCTATTGGTTATTGATCGGAAATGTGTCTCGGTCATGTCTACATAGTTCTCGAACCCGTAGGGTCCGCACGCTTAAGGTTTCGTTGACAGTTTTATTACGAGTTTATAAGTTTTGATGTACCGAAGGTTGTTCGGAGTCCCGGATGTGATCACGGACTTGACGAGGAGTCTCGAAATGGTCGAGACATAAAAATCGATATATTGGACAACTATATTTGGACACCGGAAAGGTTCCGGGTGAGATTGGGATAATACCGGAGCTCCGGGAGGTTATTGGAACCCACCGGGAGGTATATGGGCATTATTGGGCCTTAGTGGAAAGGAGGGGAAAGGAGCAAGGGAGGCCCCCCCAAACCCAATCTGAATTGGGAGGGGGGCCGGCCCCCCCTTTCCTTCCTCCCTCCTTCCTCTTCCTTCCCTCTCCTACTCCTAATAGGAAAAGGGGGGGTCCTACTCCCGGTGGGAGTTGGACTCCCCCCCTCGGGCGCGCCACCCCCCTTGGCTGGCCCCCTCCTCCACTCCTTTATATACGGAGGAGGGGGGCACCCCATAGACACAACAATTGATCTCTTGATCTCTTAGCCGTGTGCGGTGCCCCCCTCCACCATAGTTTTCCTCGATAATATTGTAGCGGTGCTTAGGCGAATCCCTGCGACGGTAGAACATCAAGATCGCCACCACGCCGTCAGGTCGACGGAACTCTTCTCCGACACTCGCTGGATCGAGTCAGGGGAACGCCATCGAGCTGAACGTGTGCAAGAACTCAGAGGTGCCGTAGTTTCGGTGATTGATCGGTCGGGCCGTGAAGACGTATGACTACATCAACCGCGTTGTGCTAACGCTTCAGCTTTCGGTCTACGAGGGTACGTGGACACAATCTCCCCTCTCGTTGCTATGCATCACCATGATCTTGCGTGTGCGTAGGATATTTTTTGAAATTACTACGTTCCCCAACATACACCACATGCTGGAGTACAGACGGGATCACCAGAAACTTCGCATGTCACCTAAATCCGGTGATGCCCATATTCTGCAATGGGTAAAGCACATAGGAGATATCGAGGATCATCGACTTCGAGCTGAGTTCTATCACATCCAGCGCGAACTTGTCCAAATCATCATGAAGGAGGTCCTCAAAAAAACAGGGATGTTCTATGAAGAAGGAGAAATGTCGCGGGAAGACGTACGAACACGCGTAGCCTCTCAGCGTCTCGACATGAAGCCTTTCACTAAGCTCGGGGACTTTCTTCCTGACATGGATGGATGGCAAGACATGTTGGAGTGATTGTCGATATATGACAATGTGTGTCCATTTAGTCCATACTTTCTGTATGACAAAACTTTGAGTTATGCAAGGCGAAACTTTATTTGTGATGTAATTAAACCGTCCTCCTCCTCGACTAGCGAAGATCACTCTAGTTAGGGCATTTTGGCTACGATGAACTTTGTTATTTATGCTTATTATATGTTGTTTCTATTTTTGTCAAGTCTGTCTCTTTCTGTTGCTCAACTATATATGTTGCATATCATCGACTCATGTGACGATGCAGGTGCATAGATCATCAATGGCGAAGAAGTGATACGCCAAGAGTATACGACGAGTGGCCGAAGTGTCAGGCCCAGATGTACCGGTTTTCGGTTTCCAAGCGATAGCCAGTAGTTAGGTTAGCTTCACGCTAATGCGAGAGAGGGATACGAACTCATGTACTTCATAGTTCCGCTCTCACTCATACTGTAGCTCTTCTCGTGTATATCATTGTTTAGATGAATGATGATGTAGTTGCAAGTAATCGAGACTTATATCGCTATTTTCGAGATGATGACGAGAGACCATTTTGTGTTGGATGATGATTATGATGATGACATGATTTAATGAGACTATTTGTATGTATATGCTATGGTTACATTTGTATGTGTATGATATGATAAAGATTATTGTATAAAAATATAAAACAAATATGCATAAAAAAACAGAAACTAATAGAACTAGCAATAGCGAGGGGAACAAAGTTAGCAGTAGCGCTCCCTTATCAGTAGCGCTTACTTCTAACAAGCGCTGCAGATATTAGCAGCAACACTCTTATCTAAAGCGCGCTACTACTAGCCACGTATAGCAGTAGCATGGGACGATAGGCGCTACTGCTACACGTTAGCTGTAGCGCCTTATCAGTAGCGCGACCACCCGCGCTACTGCTAGGGTTTTCCCTAGTAGTGCAAACAGATGGCCGAGATCTATTGGATCTGTCTCTTTAGGTCTTTTTATATTGATATAGATTATTAATATGTCCTTAATTATTTTCCTCGTTAGAGTTCCCAAGCAAACAGCCATTTTAGGTAAATGTTTGGGAACGGCGCGCCGGCCGAACACTCGGCCGATCGCGACGCGTCACGCGCCCTCTAGCTCGCCCACGTGTACATACGGGTCCACCCCACCGCCTCCCCTCATCCTCTTATCCCTTTTCTGGCCGAGCCCAACCACTCGTACCCAACTCCTTTCCCCAATCCATCTAATCCCAATCTTTTCTGTGTCCGCAACCACTGCTTTACCGGCCATGGCCAGCCACGCGCACATCAATCTTTGCCGGCGAGCTGTCCTGCTGCGGTGCTCGCGCAGCTTCTACTTCCCCCACGGATGCTGTCCTACCTTCCCCACAGACGTGAGAGGGCCGGCGGCCATGGGACAGTTTCTGAAACTGGTGGTGCTTCAAGGCAGAGATGAAATAGCCATGGTGCTGACCAGCAACCCATCGGTGCTGCAAGCTAGCAGCTGCCGGTGATGGAGACGACGCGCTCTGGTGCTACGACTGGCTAGCTTTTTTGCTGGAACCATGCCGGCGAAAAGTTGCAGCCAGCTTTGCCAACGATGGAGAGGACGCGCTCCCAGTGCTACAACCGGCTGGCTTTTTTTGCTGGAACCATGCCGGTGAAAAGCTGCAACTAGCTTCGCCAGCGATGGAGACGACGCGCTCCGGTGCTACAAACGGCTGGCTTTTTTGCTGGAACCGGCCGGCAAAAAGCTACATCCACACCAACCAGCGTTTGCAATCGGACGACCAGTCCACTTTTTCCTGGCGCCGATTTTTTTGTTTTGCTACAACCGGCAAGTTTTTTTGCCGAATTAGTGAGATGTTTTGTTGCGATCGTCGCCGACGACATGTTTTTTCTACGGAACCGGCAACATTTTTTGCTGGAACCGTGTTTTTTTTTTGCTACCACACAATTTTTTGTTTTGCTGGGATGAATGCCAAATTATTGCAAATTTGCTACCCCCGGCGTTTTGATTTGCTGGAACCGGCTCCAGTTTTTGCTACCAAGGGCATTTTTGGGTTGCTGGAACAACATCCAATTTTCCATTGTTTGCTACCACTTGCGTTTCAGTTTGCTGGAACCAATTGTATCTTTTGCTACCATTGTTGCTTGTTGCGAGCCATGGCGTCCTCGCCATTGATTCTGCAGGGGACAGGGGGTTTGGCAGCACCGGTGAGGTGTGTGTGGGTGGCTACTATTGACGGCGAGGGGACGGACGCGCACTACGCGATTCGTTGGGGAGGGGGGGTTGCAGCCTTTTCTCAGCTCAAAAAGGTGACAGGCGATGGCGGCGACCGTGGACAGCGGCGAGGCAAGCCGGCGGGGGTGGGCGGAGGAAACGAGGTGGGCGACGAGGCAACGACTGTCTAAGAGGCGAGCGGAGCTGCGTGGTGACCATAGAAAGACGACAAAAAAAAGGCACACACGCGGAAGGGGATAAAGCAGTTAGTGGATAAGGATCCCACGGCCTATATAAACGGAATCGGATGGTTGGAGCACGACCGGCCAAAATTTGGGCCGGCGCGCCCGTGCCTATCATTGCCCGCCATTTTAGGAAAGTTTATCCCTCTCTTATCCTTACACCGACAAAAAAGCAAACAGACAGGGCAGCGGCCTAGGCGTGGACGAGAGGTTCTTGGTTGACTGTAGCACAAATGCCAGTCGGTAGTATAGCTATAAGGGAACGTGGCCAGGCTTTGGTAGTTTTTTTAACACGGTACAGAAGCTAGCGCTCGTGCATACGCGTATACACTTATCTCTATAAATGCACACATGTACACCCTATTCCAATGAGCACCTTCGAAAGAATGAGCCGGCATATTATTTTTAAATTTACAAAGTCACTGTAGGTGCCTCATAGTCAACGGGATAGTCTTCTCCCATTAAAAGCGCATCACCGAAATCCTGAAATAAATCCAGTAATAATGTAAGCAATAATGCGAGCACCAGGACTTAAACCCTGATGGGCTGTTGGTACTGCATAAATATATGCTTAGGGGGCATATAAGGTAAATCATCTGTCTGAATCTAGTACCGAAGGCCCTCTACAATGGGAGGTGCTTGGGATATGTGCTTAGAGAAATAAACCGATTTTTCTCTAAGCACCGGTGCTTATTTCTATAGGACAAGGCCTAACAAAGCCATGGTCTTCACTTAGTTGTTTTGTTCCATTGTCGCATCGACAACAAGTTCAACCTCTTTAGATGGCATCACTTCATTTTTTGAAAAATACACCTCCGTTTAGAACGAGAATGCTGATATGCTTTTAGCTTATTTGCATTGTTTTTATGTATGTTTTAAATATTAGAGGAAGGAAAAAAAATTGCATTGTTTTTCTAGAACATATCAAGAGTGTTATGATTTCTTACTCCTATAAGTTATTAAAACCTTTATTCCATATGCGTAAAAGAATGTTTCTTTCCATTTCCTATTAGTTAAGTCACGTGACTTAACTACTCCAATGACCACCTTTCCTAGAGACCGAGCCGGTACATCATCTTGAAATTGATGAATTGCCACAAGCGCCTTCGTCGACCTCTCGCTGAACGCACATCGTTGATAGGCCTGAAATAAATTCAGGAAAACGCGAGCACCAATTGGTCCTCCTACTGAAATTGACGAAGTCACCATAGGTTGGTCAGCGCAAAACCGTTTTAGTTATCGTCGAGATACTAATAAGGAAGGTGATATTTTTAGTTTGGTCGCTGATTTTGGTCTGTTCTTTTATCGTACATTGTTGCTCCATTGCCCTGTTTTTTTCCGCCTATCCTCTGGGCCGAGCTGGTCTTGAATCGACATGTTCTTTTTCGACTGGAGAGCAGCAAAAATTCGTTGCATGTGTGTTATAAAGCAAGTTATTTTCTCGTACATAAGAGTCGTTTCCTTCTTCTTCTTTTTGTACATCTTCCCCGCCTGAGCTAGCTATGCTTTTGTGCAGCCCAGGCCAGTGGCCGACCTAGAAAGAAAACACAAGGTGTGCACACTTTAAAAAAACTGATGTTTATTTCAATTAGCTTGCATGGGCCTTAAAAATCTGCTAATTTTTACATAGTGAAAATATGTTTTCTAAAAATCTGGGTGTGCCATGGCACACCTGGCACACCCCCTGGGTACGCCACTGGCCCAAGCAATCCATGCTGCAGGGAGAGCAAAAAAAAATAGGCGGTGCCATCAGGGATTGAACTCAGGGAACTCCTACGCGCCGCATTTTGCGGCGGGTAGCCGCCCGACGCACACAGAAGCTGCGAACTGGGCCGGCCCAGCAGCGGGAGCGCACCTGAAAAATCAAAAAATAATGCGCTGGATCAGGTTCAAACACACGGCACCACATACTACGCGCGGGCTATTAACCAGTGCACTTGAAGAGTCTTGCTGTCCAATTCCTAACTCGAGGCTTATTGTTAGATAAAATGTCTTACTAAAATTCAAACACGATTTTTCTAAGGAAGTAAATACTTTTTGAAACGTGAAATATTCCAAAAAACGATGGAAATTTAGAAAATCAAACATCTCTTGATTTTGCGATTATTGAAAAATATTTTTGAAATTGGAAATAAAAGTGAAAACACGAACATTTTCTCAAACTCCGAACAAAAATTAATACATGAACCTTTTTTCAGATGACATTTTTTTGAAAAATACGAACATTTTTTGAACCTATGAACATTTTCTGAAATCCGAACAATTTTTTGAAACTCCGGACAAAAATTTAAAACATGAACATTTTTTCAGATGTGAACAGAATTTTAAAATACGAACATTTTTGAATCTATGAACAATTTTGGAAATACGAACAATTTTTTGAAAATAAAACAAATTGTTGAAAATGCAAACTTTTATAAAAAAATATGAACATTTTTAAATTTGTGCACAAAAACTAAATATGAGAACATTTTTTAATTCTCAAACACTTTCTAAAAAGCGCGAACATTTTTTGAAGTTGTGAACAAATTTTGAAAAAATGAGACCAATGTTTGATTAGGAACAGATTTTAGAAACGCTGAACAATTATCAGAAACAAGAAACATATTTTAATTTCGAACAATACTTGAATTCTCAAACTTATTTTGAAATAAAAAGATAAAAGAAAAATATAGAAAAGAAAACAAAAACAAAACAGATAAAAAATCAAAAATAAAGCAGAAACAGAAAATAAAAATCCTCTTAAGGAATCTTCTAGAAACAGATAAAACCCGACTGAGAAACTTCTAGAAAGTTCCAAAAACCAGAACTGCCTAAAGCAGGAGATGGGCCGGCCCACTTTATCGCACCCATGTGTGAGCGGTCGACTATTTGACGCAGAGAATGTCAAATAGGGTTTTCCTTGAACTCACGACCTCCTTAGAGCATCTCCAACATGCGCCCAAAAACTGCACCGCACGCTAAAATTCAGGTTTTTTGGACGCCGGACAGCTCCAGCAGAAGCTGTAAAATAGTGCGCGCGAAAAAGGTTTGAGAACGCTCTAAAAGGTGTTATCGCATGCTGCAAATTTGGGCGCAGGATTGCACGCGCTTCACAATTTGAACTGCGTGTTTTTTTGAACGCGCGTTTTTGGGCATTTGAAAATTCAATGTTGGGTCCGATGCGCTAAAAGTGCTACAGTGGCACGTTAAACTATTTTAGTGCGTGAAACATTTGTACGCCTGTTGGAGATACTCTTATACACCCCCAAAGGATTCACTCCACCAAGCTACCTCATGGTTGTGAGTAGAAGGTAGGATTCTTTTGCCTATGAAATAGTCGCAACTCGCTTCCTTACAGCTCAGCCCACCAATTTATATATGTCTGTAATTTGAAATTAATAAACAGCTCTAAAATCAAAGCGAAGGGTGAGGAATCTGTCCCGTTCGCTCAGAAATATGAGCAGGAAAGAATGAAACTAAAAGAAGGAATAAACTACAACCGTACCTCATGAAGTATCAGTGATCATATTTTTCTTGTGAGGATAAAGGAGTTCTATTCCAAATGAATCGGGTTACAATCGAGAGGAAGTAGTTCCTCTATACAAGGCGGATCTCTACCTAGCCACATAGTAGTAGTACTTTTCGTGTGATTAGACAAAGCCAACCGATCTACTACCCTATTTTGCTCATGTTTAATCTCCAACGGAAAAAACTCACCCTCTACCATATGATGCTTGATCTGATCAACTAAATAACTATATGCCGATAGAGATAGCTTGTCTCCAGTCAAGACTGGAAATGCAGGCTGGAAATGCCTCTGAAGAATCTAAACAATGACCGCCAAGCTAGTATGTTGAGCTGCTAGTGCCATACATTGCATTAACGCATGTAACTCTGCCTCCAGCACATCATTACAATTAAATAGACAACGGTAGGCTATAAAAATCACACTCCCGTCGTGTCTCCTTAAGATCATTCCAGCCGACGCCGAATCATCCAACCTGGAGAAGGCCCCATTAACGGATAAGGCGACCATGTCCGCCGGTGGTCTAGGCCATGCAATGAACCAGTAGCCACCCTTTCATGCACAACCGGCCTTTCCTCCAACAACGGCATTTTCCCTTTGATGATTTCCTCTGTGTTATACTTCTTGGATAGGTCAAGCGCTTGCATGTAACTTTGAAGATAATCAGACGACACCTTGGTAGTGGCACCTCCTTCCCATGTGCTAAATCCGACCTCAATGACCATATCCTCTAAATCAACATTATTGTAGGATCCATCATATCATCCTCACAATTAGCAAGAATGTTTCACAGCCAATCCTTGCCGGCATCAACTAGCATACCACGATCAAGTAGCTTCCACACCCTACACATCTGTTCCCACAAAGCACGAGCATGATCACATGTTACCAATGCGTGAAAGCTGCTCTCTTTTTCCTTGCTGCACCAAGGACAGGTATCCTGCTTCGAAATATGTCTATCGCTGCGTTTGGATGTCTGTATTGGAGGATTCCGTATTGAATTGGTTTTAATACCAATTCAGTGGGGAAACTGTAATGGGCATGAATACGATTTCACTTGTTTGGATGTCATGGAATTGGCCCATGGAATCCCAGTGAGGTTTCAATACCAAATCTTGTTTGCATGACAAACTATGGAATTGCACAATGCCTTGTTCTATATGCATCAAATCAAAATTTATATAATATCTGACTATAATCAACGTCCTTGTTGCTCTCGCTGTCAAGTAAGACGGATTGTCGATGATCATTTTATCTCGCTGGCTCTTGCTGACAGTATTCTCCCGCTGGCCTCCCTCTCATCTTCTGAAAAGCAATCAGCCAAAGCAGAGACATAAGTTCCACACTGCACACATAATTAAGAATCAATCCACCCGTCAAAAATTAACAGTCAATCCTCTTGTTACTAATCTCATTTAGCAATATGCGAAGGGAAACTAAATTTTGTCTGACTGGATGATTATATGAAACAGACAAATTTCCTGCAGTGTCATAAGAGAGCAAGCACCATGAAATCTTTTCCTGAAGTTGACAGAATATGGCTGCGTAATGTGCATTCGACTGCCAACCGATGAACTAGTGAACTAGCGATGACAACAGAAATGTCCGGATTGAAAGGAGGTGAGCAATACTGCAATCTTTTACCAACTCGTAACTAGCAGCAAAGAAGAAACAGACAAGGGATGGAACCGCGAGAGATCAGAAGGTTACCAGTGTTGGAAATATGCCCTAGAGGCAATAATAAATTAGTTATTATTATATTTCCTTGTTCATGATAATCGTTTATTATCCATGCTATAATTGTATTGATAGGAAACTCATATACATGTGTGGATACGTAGACAACACCATGTCCCTAGTAAGCCTCTAGTTGACTAGCTCGTTGATCAATAGATGGTTACGGTTTCCTGACCAGGGACATTGGATGTCATTGATAACGGGATCACATCATTAGTAGAATGATGTGATGGACAAGACCCAATACTAAGCCTAGCACAAAGATCGTAGTTCGTATGCTAAAGCTTTTCTAATGTCAAGTATCTTTCCTTAGACCATGAGATTGTGCAACTCCCGGATACCGTAGGAATGCTTTTGGTGTACCAAACGTCACAACGTGAATCGGGTGACTATAAAGGTGCACTACAGGTATCTCCGAAAGTGTCTGGGTTGGCACGAATCGAGACTGGATTTGTCACCCGTAAACGGAGAGGTATCTCTGGGCCCACTCGGTAGGACATCATCATAATGTGCACAATGTGACCAAGGGGTTGATCACGGATGATGTGTTACGGAACGAGTAAAGAGACTTGCCGTAACGAGATTGAACAAGGTATCGGGATACCGACGATCAAATCTCGGCAAGTACAATACCGCTAGACAAAGGGAATTGTATACGGATCGATTGAGTCCTTGACATCGTGGTTCATCCGATGAGATCATCGTGGAATATGTGGGAGCCAACATGGGTATCCAGATCCCGCTGTTGGTTATTGACCGGAGAACGCCTCGGTCATGTCTCAGATGGTTCCCGAACCCGTAGGGTCTACACACTTAAGGTTCGATGACGCTAGGGTTATAAAGGAAGTTTGTATGTGGTTACCGAATGTTGTTCGGAGTCCCAGATGAGATCCCGTACGTCACGAGGAGTTCTGGAATGGTCCGGAGGTAAAGATTTATATATGGGATGTCATGTTTTGGTCACCGGAAAGGTTTCGGGTTTTATCGGTAACGTACCGGGACCACCGGGAGGGTCCCGGGGGTCCACCAAGTGGGGCCACCGGCTCCGGAGGGCTGCATGGGCCAAGTGTGGGAGGGGACCAGCCCCAGGTGGGCTGGTGCGCCCCACAAGGGCCCAAGGCGCCTAGGGTTTCGGGAGGGGGTGATTCCACCTAACTTGAGGGGCAAGTTTCCCCCCTCTCCCCCCTTGGCCGCCACCCTTAGATGGGATTGGGGCAGCCGCACCCTTGGGTGGAAACCCAGAGGGGCGCACCCTCCCTCTCCCTATATATACTTGAGGGTTTTGGGGCTGCCAACACATGAGTTTCTCTCCCTCTTGGCGCAGCCCTACCTCTCTCCCTTCTCCTCTCTCGCGGTGCTTGGCGAAGCCCTGCTAGATTGCCACGCTCCTCCATCACCACCACGCCATTGTGCTGCTGCTGGACGGAGTCTTCTCAACCTCTCCTCTCTCCTTGCTGGATCAAGGCGTGGGAGACGCCACCGGATGTACGTGTGTTGAACGCGAGGTGCCGTCTGCTCGCACTAGGATCTCCGGTGATTTGGATCACGACGAGTACGACTCCTTCAACCCCGTTCTCTTGAACGCCCGCTTAGCGATCTACAAGGGTATGTAGATGCACTCTCCTTCCCCCGTTGCTAGTTTCTCCATAGATAGATCTTGGTGACACGAGGAAAATTTTGAATTTCTGCCACGCTCCCCAACAAAGGCATCATGAGCTAGGTCTATTGCGTAGATTCTTTGCACGAGTAGAACAAAAAGTAGTTGTGGGCGTTGATTTTGTTCAATATGCTTACCGTTACTAGTCCAATCTTGTTTCTTGGGTATTATGGGATGAAGCGGCCGGACCGACCTTACACGCATTTTACGTGAGATGTGTTCCACCGACCGACATGCACTTGGTGCATAAGGTGGCTAGCGGTGCCGCCTCCCACTTTAGTCGGAACGGATTCGATGAAAAGGGTCCTTATGAAGGGTAAATAGCAATTGACATATCACGTTGTGGCTTTTGCGCGAGGTACACTGGTGGAAAAAGGCCTTTGGTCGCGTTCGCAATCGCCATTAGTCGCGTTGCGCAACCGCGACCAAATAAGCGCGACTAAAGCCCCCACCTTTAGTCGCGGCTGCTTAAGAACCGCGACTAACGGCCCGCCCACGGGCGCCCAGCAGCTGTCGGGCGGAGGACCTTTAGTCGCGTTCTTTCGCCAACCGCGACTAAAGGCCGCCACAGGTTTAGGGTTTTAGCCACCCCCCTAAACCTGTTTTCTGTTTAATTTGTATTGTTTTATTTCTTTTGTGCTTTATTTTAATTTTGAAGGAGTTTCATATATTCTACAGTACTACATACATGCATATGAATGTACAATTTCAAATAAATTTGAAATTAGAACCAAAAGAATTCAAGAGGAATATACAATATATATTCAATATCATCGGATGACCATATACAATTTTGAACAAGTTTCCATACATGATTTAATCCATATAAAGTTCTACGCCCTCGTAATAGTGTTCTCCTTTAGGATGGAGGACTTCCTGCTGAACCATCCAGCTAGTTCCTCTTGAAGTGGTCGGAAGCGAGCTTCGACTAAGCATCATCCGGAGGTTATTCCTCCGAGCATTGGTATCACTCGAACCCGCCAGAGGTGTATCTCCGGATCCTCTCACGCACATAGTATCCACATAGATTGGTCAACGGTGGCTGAATATCCCCAGCATTCTTAGGCTTTAACATTTTGAATTCTAGCTCTTTTTGAATTCACCGACCTTTGTATCTACGAACCGCCTCCAAACCCTACGAGGCAAAGAAAATTAAATGAACAAGAGAGTTATTAGTTACTTGATATTAGGAAATGAACGAAATAGGTCGATCGATATAGAGCGCAAATGAATGAAAATAATTACTCTGCAGCATTCTTCTCATGTCGGCCCAAAGCTTTGGATCCATATTCAGAGAGTCGTGGACGAGACATTTCGAGGTGTTAACTTTAATTACTAGCAGAATCCAGTGGAACTCTGCGGACACGATACATGCATAGTACGTCATGCATAACTCATCGATTAGCCGCCACATACCATGCATGGAGTAAACAAAAGAGAATGTGCTCAAGACAGAAACACTCACCCAAAATGGTAAGGAAATAGAATATCACTTTTGAGATCCTGCTTTGTAAGAAACTGCCACAGGTCTGCCTCCACGTCAAGGGTGACGCCCAACACATGTCCATTAACGATGTGTGGGTCAATGAACCCAACATCATGGATGTTCCTTACTCTGCATTCCTTAATCTTCATTCTGCATGTATAATAGCGGACACAACAATATAGTTAGGACATATATATAGTGCAGGCAATATGAACGAGATGGGGTAGAAATTAATAAATCACTTACGTAACGTAGCAACCGATGATAGATTTGTCGAGCTCATGCAGATTGAAAAGCTGGAACAATTCACTCAGTGCAATTTGTACATAGTAATGTTTGAAGTGATGCTCATGTCTAACTTCCGCATAAATATATTCTTTGGCGCTTTTATTTTTATGTAACCCTTGTACCAATTCAGCAGACCTTTCATTTGGTCGTAGATCATTTTCTCGCAGCAGCTCGACGAGAGGCCCATTCTTGACATATGTAATTACTACCTCCTTCATCGGCGCCTCATCAAGGCCTAACAGTTCACGAAGAGTAATACCTAAGTTGGCCGCTTGTTCTCCGCACTCGCATAGTCAATCCCTGTGTTGCCGCAGCTTGTATGATCTCGGGTCATCCGGATGAAGGCTTGCACTATAAGCGGGCAATCGATTGTTTACTTTGTTCCCGAGCTGGGCAACTTGTTTCCGCTTTTTTACTTTCGCCTTCTCCGCTCTTTGTTCTCCTTGAACATGAGTGCCTGCTCGCAAGTTCACGTGCATAGTCGTCAGCAGATTCTTCGGGCTTGGGACGGTGTGCTCAAAAATGACTTAGCCCACTTCTTTTGCTTATCGAAAATACTGGCTTGGGCTCGGGCTCTCTTTTCTTCTTGCAGTCCGCCTTCCATTTCTCCAAATCAGCAGCCGCGTCGCGCCGACTTCCTCGCACAACGCTCCCAAGGCCTTGTGGGAGAGGCTTCATGATGGCTCCGTACCTTTGTGGTCTTAGGTACATAAGGGTCCGGGTTAATAATCCAGACTGCTTCGCCTCTTTGCCGAGGTGGATTGGGGGCGGCGCTCGATCACCCGCCGGACGAGGATCGGGGCGGCGGATGATCACCGCCGGACGTTAGGATCGGGGCGGCGTCGGCTTACGTGACGGAGGTGTAGGTGAACCGCCACCACCACCACCACCACCACCACCGCCACCGCCACCACCACCACCGTAGGGGGTGGACTTGTTGTCCTTGGCGCCGCCTCGAAACTTGATAAACTTCTTTTGCCATAGAATGAAATGGCGCTTGACATCTCCAAGTCTTTTCTCCCTTCGTGTAGCAATGTCAATCTCCATGTCCTCAAACCCTTGGACTATGTCCTCCACCGTGACACGAGCATAGCCATCTTGAATGGGGTTGTTGTGGTGGAGTGCTCCTGTAAACATGGTAAAGCACTGCCGATGGCTACCTTCATGGACATGTTCCCGATAGGATAATACAGATGACATTCTTTCATCTCCTTTATATCGCCCACGGGTAGCGAGGAGGCTCCGTGCAGTAATTTCGACCTCCGTGCAGTAATTATTTCGACCACCGGAGGCTCCGTGCAGTAATTTCGATCGTCGGTGCATCTGCACCAGCCGGTGGGGCCTCCGTGGAAGCCACGCTGCTTCTCCGCTGCTGGCTTCCGAGATCCGCTGGATGATCTTCATGCTGCACCGAGCTGCATCTCTTTCGCTACTAGTACACTCATGGTTTTCTTCATCACATCCATTTCGATGCCAACCGCGCCACAACATCTGATTCCCGATCCATCTTTCTTACGGCTTCAGAATCAGACGGGTCATCGCTCGGGGAACCCTATTTTCCACGGAATGTGCCCCATGCCTCGTGACACGCCCTCCGTGTTCAGGATTCCCGAGGGCTTTTGTCGCTAGCGCGTTCTCGTTGAACTTGATCTTCCCTGTTGAGCATCCTTCATTGCGCCAATAAGGGCTTGGGTGGGTTTAATTAATTTGCCCCGTAAACACACTCCCCTGCCTCCGGGTTCAGCGTTCCCCATGCCCGTATTTCACCAGCTTTTGGCCCTTGGGTCCCATCCTCCGCACTGGACGGATTCCTCGCCTCATCTCGTTATCCATCTTCTCCAACCTAGGCACCAAAATGCGATACCCTCCTGGCCCCATAACATGATTGTACTCCTTCTTAGCCGATTTTCCTTATTTTTTCGATATTTCAATGAACTGCTCCGATTTCTTTTGCTTCACAAATTCTGGCCAATCATGTTTCAGTTTCTCATATTGTCCTTTGAAATGGAGTCTTGTTCTGCTTGACAAAGTCACGGGCTAGATTTTGCTTGAATTTCCGAATGCGCCGGCCATCTTATGAAGAGCGAACTGTTTGACTAGCCTCCTCCTCTCCTTGTTTTCCTCAATCTTGTTACCCTCCTCATCGAATTTGTTGTATTTCGGAGGTAGAACGAAATGTTCCATAAGCTTCTTGAAGCAATCTTTTTTGTTCTCTTATCGACAAAAGTGAAACCATCAATTCGCGCCTTCTTTGGCTCATTCCACTCCTCGACGGTGATCGAGACGTTGTCTCTAACAATGGCTCCGCATTGGTGACAAACTTGGTGGCGTTCTTTATGGGCTCCAGCGGCCTCGCCGGTTGCAATCGTCGACAACCTCGATGGTGCATGTTTCTCCTTGTTTCATCGCCTTGGTTGCGCCACGCTTTGACGACGCACTCGATTGTTTCGACGATCCGCCGAGGGCTAAAATAAGAAAGAGAGTCGCGTTAGTACACACATATTTATTCAAATCAGTTAGTTTGTATCACCAGAGGCTCAATGTATATATATACCTCGCGCCGGAGGTGGTTGCTACTTCCATTTGAAGATCGCTGCTTATCGACGCTTTCTTCGCATCATCTTGTCGACGGCGCGCCTTCATCTTCACCGTCAAGGTTCAGATAAGAAGAGATATCATCTTCTTCTTCTCCGGTCGGCACATATTGAATATCGCCGCTTATGATGCCGAACATATGTGCTTCACCGTCCGGATCATAGTTGTCCATAATCGGGTCAGCTCTATCGTCCGCCATTATGTCATCCTGAAAACATGTAGTAAAAACAAATTAATTAAGTGAAGAAGGGGCGGTGGCGGTGGCGGTGGCGAAAGGGCGGTGGCAAAAGGAGGGGCGAGGAAGGGGTGGGAGAGGGTGTCGCGGTAGAGCGCGAGACGGGCGGCAAACGACGGCGGCCACGGAGAGGGAGGCGAGGACAACACACACGGAGAGGGAGGCGAGGACAACAGACAACCACGCCTTCACGAATGTCATTTTGTGAAGAAACTTTGCAAGCAATTAAACATTTGTCAACCACGCTCCGTAGTTGAGGGTGTTGTTAGCCATTGCGAACTGTTGGGGTCGTGGAACTAAATGAGGCGCTTCCTAATTTAGGATGAAAGCCCGGAGTTGTTTTTATTTCTTCGTTTTTTGTTTCTTTTTTGTGATTTGTTTGGTTTTTTCTTTCTTCTTCGGTTTTTTGGTATTCTTTTTTTTGTTGCTATATCTTGTTTTTTTCGTTTTTCTTTTGGTTTCTCTTTGTTTCTTTCATGGTTTTTATCCATTTTCCCTTTTTTCAAATTTTCCTTCTTTTTTCCTTTGGTTTTTTGTCTACTTCTTAGTTTTCAGCGAGTTTTTGTTTTTCTTTGTTTCTTTGTCGGTATTCATAGTTTTCTATTTTTTTATGTTTGTTTCTTTGCTTTTATTTTTCATTTTCATTTTTCCTTTAGTTTCCTTTTTGGATTTCATTGTTTTTCATTTTCCCTCTTTCTTTATTTTGGTTTTCATTCTACATTTTTTTTGTATCAAGAATATTTTTTAAATACATTTTCATATATGAGTTTAACATTTTTTAATACATGATCAAAAAATCAAGGAGGAGGGGGCAGGAGCTTCGGGAGGCCGATGCGGATCTTCACGAAGGGGAGGGAGCAGTAGTGTGTGGTCTGGGGCGATTTAATCGCCGGGCGGCGGGAAGACCGGGGCCAAGGGGGCGTGGAGGGTCAGGGGCGCGCGTGGATCGGGAAGGGTGGTCACATGGACGAGGGCCGACGGCGGGGTGGAGAGGGAGGGGGAGGAGGGAGGTCGAGGCGGGCGGCGCATAGGGCGAAGCGCGACGGGCGGGCGGCGCCGAGGGGTTACAGGGCGAGGGCGACGGCGGGCGGCGCCGAGGGCGACGGTGACGGCGGGCGGCGCGAGGGCGAGGGCGATGGGCGAGCGCGAGCGGCGACGGGCGGCGCGCGAGGGCGAGGGCGAGGGCGGGCGGCGCCGAGGGCGCGATTTAACAAAGGGAATCGGAGAAGACGAGAAACGGAACAGTATTATAGCCCCCCTTTAGTCGCGGTTGGCGACGAGACCCATGATTAAAGGTGCCTTTAGTCGCTGGTCGCCTGCCCAACCGCGACTAAAGGGTTTTGGCGGTTTTTTATGGTCTCGCGCTTTCACCTTTAGTCGCGGTTGGGCAGGCGACCATGATTAAAGGCTCACCTTTAGTCGCGGTTGGTCTCGCCAACCGCGACTAAAGGCCGCTGCAGTTTAGGGTTTTAGCCCCCCCAAACCCGTTTTCTGTTTAATTTGTATTGTTTTATTTTTAATTTGTATTGTTTTCTGTTTAATTTGTATTGTTTTATTTCTTTTGTGCTTTATTTTAATTTTGAAGGAGTTTCACATATTCTACGGTACTACATACATGCATATGAATGTACAATTTCAAACACAAATAATATGTCAAAAATAAAACTAATTCAATTCAATATGTTAAAATACAAATAATATATCAAAAATTCATAAAAATAGAACTAATTCATTTCAAAATTCTAAAATACAAATAATATATCAAAAATTCAGAGAAGTTCTTCCCGCCGCCTCTGTCTTCCCACAAGTTCTTCCCGCCAGTCTTCCCGCCATTTTTTTCCGCCTATGTCTTCCCGCCATTTCTTCACGCCAGACGATGCTCCTTTTATAGGCACGGCGCCGCTTCGCTTTGTCTTGTTCCTCCGACAGTATGCCAGGCGCTACCCACGCGTCTGTCTAACCTTTAGTCCCGGTTGCACCAACCAGCCGGGACTAAAGGTTAGATGACCAGCTCGATTCCTCGTCTTCCCGCCATTTCTTCCCTGTCTTCCCGCCTCTTTCTTCCCGCCACTTTCTTCCCGCCTCCTGTCTTCCCGCTCCCATTTTTCCCGCCATTTCTCACTACATATATGTAGCCCGGCTTGGCCAGCATTATCACATCTCTACAATCTCTCATCACTCTCTCATGGCTTCCACCGCACCCACTCTAACCTACCAGCAGGTGGAGGAGCTTTGCGCCGAACTACCCTTGTCCACCGGGCTATCAAGCGCCCCACCGGCTGGAGCCTAAGCGCCCGGGCGTGTCGTCCCTCCGTCCCTCGTGGTACTGCGTGCACGGGCGGCCATCACGAACCACTACTACTCGACTCACGCCGGAGCAGCGGATGAATCTCGCGGCATCCCGATAACCAGCATACTTGGGACGCCTTCTTCATCAATCGGCGTGAGAGGGCGCCGCCAGTATGAGGAGGACGGTCCGCCTCCTCGAACTTCCACGAGGCCGGCCGTCGGCTATGGTGGTATGGCCGACTCGCAGAGCGCCATGGACTACATCACGGCCGGCGATATCCCCGCCTGCGCTACCCTCGCTTCGAGCCACGAGCGCCGCCGACGACGAGCAGCGACACAAGAAGCGACGACAAAGAAAGCGACGCATTTACGGCGGCAACTTAGAAGGCGACGACTACCAAGACAACGACGACGGCGGCTATGAAGACTACTTAGTATGCATATTATACGCCTAGGCAGGAGTATGACTAAATCACTCCAAATTTCATGTATCATCAGTGGTATCTCGAATCATTCAAAATGGACACCAAACACATCACGGGTAATATAATTCACATGATCCATTCAACAAAGTTTGGTACAATAAATTATTACACATCATTTCTTCCCTTGTGTCCCTGCTTGCTTACGATTGTGCCGTATCCATGGAGCATCCTCATCATTTAACTTAATGCTTGGGTCGGTGTTCACTTTGAAGGGCGGAATTTCAGCAAACATATTATAATCTTCGACATGTCTGTCTTGTCCTCCACTCCCACGATGTTTCTTTTCCCTGAAAGAACAATGTGGCGCTTTGGATCATCGCATGATGTACCGATCGCTTTCTTATCTTTCCGCTTCCTCGGTTTGCTACTCATGTCCTTCACATAGAAAACCTGAGCGACATCTTTCGCTAGGACGAATGGTTCGTCAAGGTAACCAAGATTGTTGAAATCCACCATTGTCATTCCGTATTGCTGGTCCACCTTTACCCCACCTCCTGTTAGCTTGAACCATTTGCACCGGAACAAAGGGACCTTAAAGGAGGGTCCATAGTCAAGTTCCCATATCTCCTCTATGTAACCATAATATGTGACCTGATGCCCATTCTCGGTTGCTGCATCAAAGCGGACACCACTGTTTTGGTTGGTGCTCTTTTATCTTGGGCGATCGTAAAATGTATTCCCATTTATCTCGCACTTTGGAAAGTCGTTATAGTCGAAGATGGTGTCTTGGCCAACATGTACAGCTGATCTACAACATCATTGTCATTCATTAAATGTTTTCAACCAACTGCCGAAAGTCTCCATGTGGGCCTTCCTAATCCAGGATTCAGACTTCCCGGGTTGTCGAACGTAAAATATTCTTGTGTTTCTCAAAGTACGGAGCCACCAAGCTGGAATTGGTCAAGACAAAGGTGGTGTGCTTCATCGAGAATGGCCGTCCATACATATCGTTGATTTCCTTCCGATCGTGTTTTTCCACTTAGTCTCCCTCGTGCCGCGATCGAGGAAGACCAATCGGCTTAAGGTCAGGAACAAAGTCAACACAAAACTCAATTACCTCCTCATTTCCATAGCCCTTGGCGATGCTTCCTTCTGGCCTAGCATGGTTACAAACATATTTCTTTAATACTCCCATGAACCTCTCGAAGGGGAACATATTGTGTAGAAATACAGGACCGAGAACGAAAATCTCTTCGACTAGGTGAACCAGGAGGTGCGCCATAATATTGAAGAAGGATGGCGGAACACCAACTCAAACTCGACAAGACATTGGATCACATCGCTCAGAACCGTGGTAGAACTTCGGATTGATTACCTTCGAGAGATTGCATTGAGGAATGCACATAGCTTCACAATGGCTACTCGAACATTTTCCGCAGGAGCCCCTCAAAGCAATCGGAAGCAATTGCGCCATAATCACGTGGCAGTCGTGAGACTTCAGGTTTTGGAACTTTTCTCCGCCATGTTTATTATTCCCTTTATATTGGACGAGAATCCAGACGGGACCTTCATACTGCTCGTGCATTCAAAAAGATGACCTTCTCTTCTTTGGTCGAGCGTAGCTGGCACGACCTTGAAACCATTCCGGATGCCGGTCATCGTGGTCTTTCAAACGTTGCTGGTCCTGCCGTGCTTCCTTTGTATCATTTGTCTTCCCATACACGCCCAAGAAGCTTAGGAGGTTCACGCAAATATTCTTCGTAACGTGCATCACGCCGATTGCAGAGCGGACATCTAGGACTTTCCAATATTCTAGCTCCCTGAATATAGATTTCTTCTTCCACATGGCTGCGTGTCCGCCAGCTCCCTTCGAACTGATTGTCCGCCAGACCCTTTCCAAAGATGACTTTCAAATCCTTGACCATATCAAATACCTCAGCACCAAGGTCGTTCCGCAGCTTCGCCGGTGATCTGCCTTGCCGTTGTAATGCTTGCCTTTCTTTTCATGGATGAATTTTCGAAGAAATCGACGATGCCCAAGGTACACGCTCTTCTTACAATTTGGCAAATGTACACTTTCAGTCTCATGTAAGCAGTGCGTGCATGCATTGTATCCCTTATTTGACAGTCCCGAAGGTTACTAAGAGCAGGCCAATCGTTGATGGTTATGAAAAGCAACGTCAGAGGTCAAATTCCTCTTGTTTGTGCTCATCCCACACACGGACACCACCCCACAGCTGTAAAAGTTCATCAACTAATGGCCTTAGGTACACATCGATGTCGCTGCCGGGTTGCTTCGGACCTTGGATGAGCACCGGCATCATAATGAACTTCCGCTTCATGCACAACCAAGGAGGAAGGTTGTAGATGCATAGAGTCACGGGCCAGTGCTATGGCTGGAGCTCGCTCGCCAAAAGGATTCATGCCATCCGCATTTAGAGCAAATCTTATGTTCCTTGCGTCACCTGCAAAATCTTTGAACCATCTCGTCGATCTTTCTCCATTATGCTCCATCTGCGGTGTGTCTCAACTCCCCGTCCGACTTACGGTCCTCTTTGTGCCATCGCAACAACTTGGCATGCTCTTTGTTCCTGAACAGGCGTTTCAACCGTGGTATTATAGGAGCATACCACATCACCTTGGCGGGAACCCTCTTCCGGTTTCGCCCTCAACATCGCCACCGTGGTCATCGCCTCGATCTTATAACGCAATGCAGTGCATACCGGCATTCATTCAAATTCTCGATTCACCGCGGTAGAGGATGCAATCGTTGATGCATGCATGTATCTTCGTAACCTCTAAACCTAGAGGGCAGACAACCTTCTTTGCTTCAGACGCATCAAGGGCAACTCGTTATCCTTTGGAAACATATTCTTCAACATTTTCAGCAAGTTTTCAAATGCCGAGTCAGCTACACCTGCCTCTGCCTTCCATTTCAGCAAATCCAGTGCAGCCCAGCTTTTTCAGACCATCATCGCATCCGGGTACAGCGCCTTTCGTGATCCTCTAACATGCGATCCAAATTCTCCTCTCCTTTTCAGGCCAGCAGCGTCTCCGTGCATCAGCAATGGTCCGACCAAGATCATCAACGGATCATCACGTGCCTCTTCTTCACCTTCCCTTCACCTTCAAAGATCCTCCATGAAAGTATCACCGAAATGAGCAAGATAGCTTTCATCGATGAAATCATCCCTTCTTCATCTTCTTCCATTATAACCCCTCTTTCTCCATGCTTGGTCCAACAATTATAGCTTGGCATGAAACCCTTCAAGCAGATGCATGTGAACAACTCTTGAGGAAGAGTAACCCTTCTCATTCTTACAGATAACACATGGACAGATAACAAAACCCCCGCTTGTTCGCATTAGCCACTACGAGGAAATCTTTCAAACCCGTAGTGAACTCGCCGGAGAGTCGGTTACCAGACATCCATTGCCGATTCATCTG
The DNA here is from genome assembly GCA_021605205.1 of Aegilops longissima. NCBI lineage: Eukaryota > Viridiplantae > Streptophyta > Magnoliopsida > Poales > Poaceae > Aegilops > Aegilops longissima. The sequence continues at coordinate 51,506,702 of CM038678.1, forward strand.
CATTATTATAATATAAAATATATAATTAACCATCATGCATTTGTTAAACTAACTAGCTACAAACAATATAAATTAAACAATGAACTACACACATGCATATTGACACATCAAAGGTTCATCAAGTTGCTAACCGCGATCAAGAGTGTGGCTCCAACACTTCATGTCATGTTTCTTTCATGCTCTTGGGGCATTTCATCAAACACCTTATGTGCATAAGAGGAACCAAAAGCAAACCTACACCCACTTGTGAAGAGAATGGCTCCAAATGGCTAAGTGTTGGCTGCTGGATGGGTATATATAGGGAGGGCTTTAGTTGCGGTTGGCACGGCAAACCGTGACTAAAGGTGCCGAAGGCCTTTAGTCGCGGTTGTCTGGCCAACCGCGACTAAAGCCCTCACGTGCGCCACTGGCCACCGAGCGCCTGGCCCAGTTTTGGTCGCGGTTCACCTCGTAATCATGATTAAAGGTCCCATTAGTCGCGGTTCCTATAGCTTCATGACTTATGGGGCTGGACGGAAGCCTGTTTTTCTACTAGTGGTAAGAAACGTTCTTGCTAGAAACCCATAGCAGCCACGTAAAAACATGCAAACAACAATTAGAGGACTCTAACTTGTTTTTGCAGGGTATGCTATGTGATGTGATATGGCCAAAAAGAATGTGATGAATGATATGTGATGTATGAGATTGATCACGTTCTTGTAATAGGAATCACGACTTGCATGTCGATGAGTATGACAACCGGCAGGAGCCATAGGAGTTGTCTTTATTTATTGTTTGACCTGCGTGTCATTGAACAACGCCATGTAATTACTTTACTTTATTGCTAACCGGTAGCCATAGTAGTAGAAGTAATAAGTTGGCGAGACAACTTCATGGAGACACGATGATGGAGATCATGATGATGGAGATCATGGTGTCATGCCAGTGACGATGATGATCATGGAGCCCCGAAGATGGAGATCAAAAGGAGCAAAATGATATTGGCCATATCATGTCAATATTTGATTGCATGTGATGTTTATCATATTTATGCATCTTATTTGCTTAGAACGACGGTAGTAAATAAGATGATACCTCATTAAAATTTCAAGAAAGTGTTCCCCCTAGCTGTGCACCGTTGCGAAAGTTCGTCGTTTCGAAGCACCACGTGATGATCGGGTGTGATAGATTCCTACGTTCACATACAACGGGTGTAAGCCATATTTACACACGCGAAACACTTAGGTTGACTTGATGAGCCTAGCATGTACAGACATGGCCTCAGAACACAAGAGACCGAAAGGTCGAGCATGAGTCGTATAGTAGATACAATCAACATGAAGATGTTCACCGATGATGACTAGTCCGTCTCACGTGATGATCGGACACGGCCTAGTTGACTCGGATCATGTAATCACTTAGATGACTAGAGGATGCCTATTCGAGTGGGAGTTCATAAGATGAACTTAATTATCCTGAACATAGTCAAAAGATCTTTGCAAATTATGTCGAAGCTCGCGCTTTAGTTCCACTGCTTAGATATGTTCAGAGAGAAAATATAGTTGAAAGTTAACGATGAGCGATTCTGCGGAGAAAGCTTATGTCCTTAATGCACCGCCAGTGTGTTGAACCCCAAACGTCGTTTGTGGATGTTGCGAACATCGACACACACGCTTTGATAACTACGTGATAGTTCGCTTAAACGATTTAGAATTGAGGCACCAAAGACGTTTTCGAAACGTCGCAGAACATATGAGATGTTTCGAGGGCTGAAATTGGGATTTCAGGCTCGTGCCCACGTCAAGAGGTATGAGACCTCCGATGATTTTCTTAGCCTGCAAACTAAGGGAGAAAAGCTCAATCGTTGAGCTTGTGCTCAGATTGTCTAAGTACAACAATCACTTGAATCAAGTGGGATTTGATCTTCCAGATGAGATAGTGATGTTTCTCCAAAGTCATTGCCACCAAGCTACTAGAGCTTTGTGATGAACTATAACATATCAGGGATAGATATGATGATCCTTGAGATATTCACGATGTTTGACACCGCGAAAGTAGAAATCAAGAAGGAGCATCAATTGTTGATGGTTGGTGAAACCACTAGTTTCAAGAAGGGCAAGGGCAAGAAGGGTTACTTCATGAAATGGCAAATCAGCTGCTGCTCTAGTGAAGAAACCCAAGGTTGAACCCAAACCCGAGACTAAGTGCTTTTGTGATAAGGGGAACAGCCACTGGAGCAGAATTACCCTAGATACTTGGTAGATAAGAAGGCAGGCAAGGTCGACGGAAGTATATTGGATATAGATTATGTTAATGTGCACTTTACTAGTACTCCTAGTAGCACCAGGGTATTAGATACCGGTTCGGTTGCTAAGTGTTAGTAACTCGAAATAAAAGCTATGGAATAAACGGAGACTAGCTAAAGGTGAGCTGACGATATGTGTTGGAAGTGTTTCCAAGGTTGATGTGATCAAGCATCGCACGCTCCCTCTACCATCGAGATTTGGTGTTTGCGTTGAGCATAGACATGATTGGATTATGTCTATTGCAATACGGTTATTCAGTTAAGGAGAATAATGGTTACTCTGTTTATTTGAATAATACCATCAATGGTCTTGCACCTAAAAGAATGGTTTATTGAATCTCGATCGTAGTGATACACATTTTCACGCCAAAAGATATAAGATAGTAATGATAGTACCACTTACTTGTGGCACTGCCATGTAAGTCATATTGGTGTAAAACGCATGAAGAAGCCCATGTTGATGGATCTTTGGACTCACTCGTTTTGAAAAATTTGAGACATGCGAACCATGTCTATTGGTGTAGACGCATGATGAAACTCCATGCAGATGGATCGTTTGGACTCACTTGATTTTGAATCACTTGAGATATGCAAATCATACCACATGGGCAAGATGACTGAAAAGCCTCGTTTCAGTAAGATGGAACAAGATAGCAACTTGTTGGAAGTAACACATTTTGATGTGTGCAGCCCAATGAGTGCTGAGGCATGCAGTGAATATCGTTATGTTCTTACTTCACGATGATTTAAGTAGATATCTTGAGAATATTTACTTGATGAAACACAATTCTGAATTATTGAATGGTTCAAGTAATTTCAGAGTGAAGTTGAAGATCATTGTGACAAGAGGATAAAATGTCTATGATATGATCATAGAGATGAGTATCTGAGTTACGAGCTTTGGCACGCAATTAAGACATTGTGGAAATGTTTCACAATTAATACTGCCTGGAACACCATAGTGTGATGGTGTGTCCAAACATCATAGTTGCACCCTATTGGATATGATGCGTACCATGATGTCTCTTATCGAATTACCACTATCGTTCATGGGTTAGGCATTAGAGACAACCACACTCACTTTAATAGGGCACCACGTAATTCCGTTGAGACGACACCGTTTGAACTATGGTTTAGAGAAACCTAAATTGTCGTTTCTTAAAAGTTTGGGGCTGCGACGCTTATGTGAAAAAGTTTCAGGTTGATAAGCTCGAACCCAAAGCGGATAAAATGCTTCTTCATAGGACACCCAAAACAGTTGGGTATACCTCCGATCTCAGTTAGGAAGCAAAAAGGATTGTTTCTAGAATTAGGTCCTTTCCGAGAAAAGTTTCTCTCGAAAGAATTGAGTGGGAGGATGGTGGAGACTTGATGAGGTTATTGAACCGTCACTTCAACAAGTGTGTAGCAGGGCACAAGAAGTTGTTCCTGTGGCGCCTACACCAATTGAAGTAGAAGCTTATGATAGTGATCATGAAGTTTTGGATCAAGTCACTACCGTACCTCGTAGGGTGACAAGGATGCGTACTACTTCTGAGTGGTACAGTAATCCTGTCTTGAAGGTCATGTTGCTAGACAACAATGAACCTACGAGCTATGGAGAAGCGATGGTGGGCCCAAATTCCGACAAATGGTTAGAAGCCATTGAGATAAATGGATCTTTAAGAAGAAGACGGACGTGAATGGTAATGTCACCATCTATGAAGCTCGACTTGTGGCGAAGAGTTTTTCACAAGTTCAAGGAGTTGACTACGATGAGATTTTCTCATCCGTAGCGATGCTTAAGTCCGTCGGAATCATGTTAGCATTAGCTGCATTTATGAAATCTGGCAGATGGATGTCAAAACGAGTTTCCTTACCAGTTTTCGTAAGGAAAGGTTGTATGTGATACAATCAGAAAGGTTTTGTCGATCCTAAGGATGCTAAAAGGTATGCTAGCACCAGCGATCCTTCTAAGGACTGGAGTAAGCATCTCGGAGTTGGAATGTGCACTTTGATAAGATGATCAAAGATTTCAGGTTTATACAAAGTTTATGAGAAACTTGTATTTCCAAAGAAGTGAGTGGGAGCACTATAGAATTTCTGATGAGTATATGTTGTTGACATATTGATGATCAGAAATGATGTAGAATTTCTAGAAAGCATATAGGGTTGTTTGAAAAGTGTTTTTCAATGGAAAACCTGGATTAAGCTACTAGAACATTGAGCATCAAGATCTATGAGGATAGATCAAAAAACGCTAAATGGTACTTTCAAATGAGCACATACCTTGACATAATCTTGAAGGTGTTCAAGATGGATCAGTCAAAGAAGGAGTTCTTGCCTGAGTTGTAAGGTATGAAGTTAAGAGTTAAAGCTCGACCACGGCAGAAGAGAGAGAAAGGACGAAGGTCGTCCCCTATGCTTCAGACGTAGGCTCTATAGTATGCTATGCTGTGTACCGCACCGAAGCGTGTACGCCATGAGTCGATCAAGGGTACAAGAATGATCCAGAATGGATCATTGGACAGCGGTCAAAATTGTCCTTGGAGTAAATAAGGACATGTTTCTCGATTATGGAGGTGATAAAGAGTTCGGCGTAAAGGGTTACGTCGATGCAAGCTTTAACACCTATCTGAATGACTCTGAGTAGCAAACCGGATACCTATAGTGGAGCAACCATTTGGAATAGCTCCAAGTGGAGCGTGGAAGCAGCATTTACAATATGACCTAGAGATTTGCAAAGTACATACGGATCTGAATGTTGCAGACCTATTGACTAAAACCTCTCTCACAAGCAAAACATGATCAAACCCCATAACTCATTGAGTCTTAATCACATGATGATGTGAACTAGTTTAGTGACACTAGTAAACTCTTTGGATGTTAGTCACATGGCGATGTGACCTGTGAGTGTTAATCACATGGCGATGTGAACTAGATTATTGACTCTAGTGCAAGTGGGAGACTATTGGAAATATGCCCTAGAGGCAATAATAAATTAGTTATTATTATATTTCCTTGTTCATGATAATCGTTTATTATCCATGCTATAATTGTATTGATAGGAAACTCATATACATGTGTGGATACGTAGACAACACCATGTCCCTAGTAAGCCTCTAGTTGACTAGCTCGTTGATCAATAGATGGTTACGGTTTCCTGACCATGGACATTGGATGTCATTGATAACGGGATCACATCATTAGTAGAATGATGTGATGGACAAGACCCAATACTAAGCCTAGCACAAAGATCGTAGTTCGTATGCTAAAGCTTTTCTAATGTCAAGTATCTTTTCCTTAGACCATGAGATTGTGCAACTCCGGATACCGTAGGAATGCTTTGGGTGTACCAAACGTCACAACGAATCGGGTGACTATAAAGGTGCACTCTGGTATCTCCGAAAGTGTCATTGGGTTGGCACGAATCGAGATGGATTTGTCACTCCGTAAACGGAGAGGTATCTCTGGGCCCACTCGGTAGGACATCACCATAATGTGCACAATGTGACCAAGGGGTTGATCACGGATGATGTGTTATGGAACGAGTAAAGAGACTTGCGTAACGAGATTGAACAAGGTATCGGGATACCGACGATCGAATCTCGGGCAAGTACAATACCGCTAGACAAAGGGAATTGTATACGGGATCGATTGAGTCCTTGACATCGTGGTTCATCCGATGAGATCATCGTGGAATATGTGGGAGCCAACATGGGTATCCAGATCCGCTGTTGGTTATTGACCGGAGAACGTCTCGGTCATGTTCGCATGGTTCCCGAACCCGTAGGGTCTACACTTAAGGTTCGATGGCGCTATTGTTATAAAGGAAGTTTGTATGTGGTTACCGAATGTTGTTCGGAGTCCCGGATGAGATCCCAGACGTCACGAGGAGTTCCGGAATGGTCCGGAGGTAAAGATTTATATATGGGAAGTCTTGTTTTGGTCACCAGAAAGGTTTGGGTTTTATCGGTAGCGCATCGGGACCACCGGGAGGGTCCCGGGTCACCAAGTGGGGCCACCGGCCCGGAGGGCTGCATGGGCCAAGTGTGGGAGGGACCAGCCCTGTGTGGGCTGGTGCGCCCCACCTGGCCCAAGGCGCCTAGGGTTTGGGGAGGGTGATTCCACCTAACTTGGGGCAAGTTTCCCCCTCTCCCCTTGGCCGCCACCCTTAGATGGGATTGGGGCAGCCGCACCCTTGGGGTGGAAACCCTAGAGGGCGCACCCTCCCTCTCCCCTATATATACTTGAGGGTTTTGGGGCTGCCAACACATGAGTTTCTCTCCCTCTTGGCGCAGCCCTACCTCTCTCCCTTCTCCTCTCTCGCGGTGCTTGGCGAAGCCCTGCTGGATTGCCACGCTCCTCCACCACCACGTCGTTGTGCTGCTGCTGGACGGAGTCTTCCTCAACCTCTCCCTCTCTCCTTGCTGGATCAAGGCGTGGGAGACGTCACCGGGCTGTACGTGTGTTGAACGTGGAGGTGTCGTCCGTTCGGCACTAGGATCTCCGGTGATTTGTATCACGACGAGTACGACTCCTTCAACCCCGTTCTCTTGAACGCTTCCGCTTAGCGATCTACAAGGGTATGTAGATGCACTCTCCTTCCCCTCGTTGCTAGTTTCTCCATAGATAGATCTTGGTGACACGTAGGAAAATTTTGAATTTCTGCTACGTTCCCCAACAACCAGTGCGCGCAGGTGGAGATGGAGGCGGTGACGGCGGGATCAGCAGCGCCACCGCCGGCGTCGGCCATGGCTTGCGAGGCCTGACGGATGGCCACTTCAACTCCACGCCTAGATCTGAATCGAAGGGGGAGATAAGGCATCCATTGGAGGAGGGGAATGAACCGAGGTGGCGGGGATTCAGGTGCCGGAGGGTCGCGCGAGGACTGGGGGCCGCCGTCGGGGGGCTTCCCTGGGCGCCTCTCCTCTCACATCGCGCGGGGGCCTGCTGTGTCCTTGGTCGATCCGCGAGAACGCAAAGTTCTAGTGGAGCTCGAGCTCCATGGTACCTTCTATCTGGGCCGTCTATTTGAATAGGGATCCGTGCGTTACATGACAACTTACTGACTGCACCAGCGTCATTAGACAGAGGTTGACCAGCTACACAGTCTCTCTCTGGTCGAGAAGACAACTGCTATCCTGGCGCACATGGGACCGACCCAGTGCATGGTCACATGCTGCACATGCATGCATTGTATCCCTCTCACACACAGGTTGTCTCTCTCTTCTTTAAAGAAATATTTTATTAAAACTAAATAACAAAACTCTACTGACAATACACTTTTTGCGTGAGATGCATATTATTATTTGAACATGCTACCAAATTATGCACCAGACAACAAACTGTCCAAATTGCAATTGCAGAATTTTGTACTGTCTTAGTAAATGCTGAAACCATGGATAAAAGGACCTAAAGTAATTTAGTTCCATAAGAAAGTTCCTTCATGATTTACTTCATCTATCTCGCGCAAACAAGAGTTGAGATCTCAATTCTTAAAAAACTAGAGTTTTCTCTCACAATCCCTCTTTCTTTCTTCAATTTCTCAATGTACACAATTCTTCTTATAATTTATGATACCGAGTGCTCGGAGTCAGAATTTTTAAAAGAGCGAAGACGTGAGGAGAGAGGAAACCTGCATGCATGTGAGACAAAAGCGTGAAAGAAGACTGATTTTTTATTTGAGACATGCGTGAAGGGACACTGATGTGCATGGAGTAGACTATTCTTTGCAGGCCTAGGGGATCAGCCTATTTATATTTTATATACAAGGCAGCATGCGCTTCTAGCCTGGGTGGGTCGATGCACTATTCCTCGTCTGTTAATTACTGGCAAAGACTGCTCACATAGCACATATCTCTATGTAGAGTATTGAAGAATGAATGGATAAGATAGTAGGCTTCATGGAGCTCCAGCTACAAAAAACTGCACTCAAGAAAGAAAGACTGAATCGTTATGTTTTGCGGGATGGACGTTTCCAGCCAAATCGGAGGGGCGGAGCTCGGAAACCTGGGAGGGTGCAGCGCGTGTAAGCGATTTCGGCGCTGTATTCGTTTTATTTCAGACCGCTGTTTCCGCGTGCATGCCAAACGGCTGAATTGGAAATTTGGGAATGCCAAATCCAATTCAGAGCCTCATTACAGACATCCAAATGCAGTGTATGTTTCTTGCACGAGTTTGTTGACAGTGCATCTGAAACCACTTTCCATGCCATTATGCTCGTCGCACCTGTCGTCACGGCATGGTTCTGCCCATCAGTTGCCAAATGGTAAGTACTCTTGACAGTAAACTGTTCGCTCTTCTCCGGACGCCAAGCAATAAAATCCTATCTATTCCTTGGAGAGGTTCAGATTTTAGTTATCAACAATCAGAATTACATATGGCCAAATGACACCACGGCGGGGGATCCCTACAAAGCGGTGATATAAATATGGGTGATATTCTTAGATGGCCAAATGACACCACGGTGGTGCAATTTGAAAAATATTCGGCACAACAACAACTAGATGGGTTGGGTATCTTTGAGAGGCTCTCAGGTTCACTATATCAAGAACAAGTACGTGTAACATGATCACTTCCTACACTTCAAATAACAACTAGATGGGTCTCTGAGAATGGCTCTCGAATTCACTATCGTAAGAAGTGTAAACTGATCACTTGCTACACTTCAAATAACAACTAGATGACTTTGAGAATGGTTCTTTTTAATACGTTTTATTTTTTGTGTCAATTAAAAAGTGCATGCTTCTGAAAAAATTATGAATTTTTTAAAAGTCGTTCATGCATTTTAAAATGTTATTATAGTTTTAAGAAAAGTGTTCACGTATTGAAATAATGCTCATATAATTTGAAAAAAAATTATCCTTTTTCTAAGAAAAAAGTTCATGTAATTTGAAATAGTGTTCACATGCTTAAAAGTATACTCAAATTTAAATAATTTCATGTTCTTTAAAAAAATCCATGTGATCTAGAAAATGCTTACATGTTTAAAAAAGAATGTTGATGCATTTTGAAACACAAATACACAATTTAAATGTGTGTGGGTGTATCAGGGGTAGTGTGTGAACTAGGTGTAGGCCGTAGCTCGGGAAACGCGGTCGTGACGTCAAGCTCAACGAGATTAGTTTTAAAACTGCTAGGCACTGGCGGAGCTTAATGTAGACCAAGGGGGGCCATATGCCCCCCCCCCCCTAGTTTTGGCATTCATTGAAGAGCGTGCTAGCTTTTAGGGCTAATAAGTGTTTCAACAAGTGATTAGCCCCTCCTGGCCTACTAATTTGTTACCCTTGAGGCATGGTCTCCTCTTAAATTTTGCTCAAGCTCCGCCACTGCTGCTAGGCATTCACTTGCGATGACCTGTGGTTCAAGGATAGGTGTGCCGTGTGCGTGCGGTTCAAAATCGTCACCTTTAGAATTGACCACGTTCGAATGCATTGTGATCACATGGACACTGTGACCATAGTACCTGAAGGTGGTAGGAAGGATAAGCGACAACACAAATGATACGCTATATTCAAATACATAATGTGGACCTATGGAGGGGTCTTGAGTCGCGCTTGTTGTGCTAAGAAAAAAATAGCATGTGATTTTTTCTTCCGCTGTAATGCATGAGTATGTTTGCTAATATATCATCATGTATTTTTTTTGCATGGTAATATGTGCCTCATTTATAAAATAAAGATCTGGTTAAGCACCAACATTACAAGACTGGAAAGATAGGATAATCCTATGCAAAATACCAACGCCTGTTCCTCTCCTCCGACATCGCCAAAGCAGCCACCAAAAGGAAAGAAAACAGATCACCTCTTCATCCGAGCTCGATCAAGTTGTAGAGTCCACTTATATTTAGGCGTGGTTGCCCGCAAAAAAAAAAAAGTTAGGCGTGGTTGTTAATTTGCTTCCGATATTTCCGCCTCCGAAGTCACGTGTTGCAGCAGGAGTCCTGCAATTTTGGCAAGTTTTGCATCAAATCAGCGTCTCCCGAGCGGCTGCATCCTCTCATCGATCTCTAACCATGGCGTCTGCGCCGCAACGCACGGCGTCGACGCACAGGTCGGCGGTCGTCCGTGGCACGCACGAGTTTCACATCGTCGGCTACAGCGAGCGTAAGCCGTTCGCCCGTCTCACCAACAAGGCGGCATCATATTTCGACCCCCACTATGCCGACGGCCTCGGGAGTGACCCCTTGATCAAGTCTGCCGCCTTTCAGGTCGGCAACTACACCTGGGACCTCGTCTGCACCTTCGGTGTTCAAGGTCACCTCACATCCATCACCCTGGAGCTGCTCACCAAAACCATTACCAAGGATGTCATCGCCTCGGCCAGCCTTCAGATCGACGACCCGCTTGGCCGGTGGCCGCCCGCCGTGTGGCGAAGCGACGCCGCCCACAGATTCTGCAGGAGAATATATGCCGGTATGAGCTGGAAGCTGTCGCTACCGGATGCGTTCCGTGGGCACGAGGAGCGCTACGTCACCGACGACGACCGCCTCACCATCATCTGCACCGTCGACATTCTCCAAGAGGATGCCCAGACCGCCGCGGAGACGAGGAAGTGCTTGGTCTCCGTGGTGCCGGCGCTGACCATCCCTCGGGATTTTCAGCAGCTTCTACTACTTCTGGAGAAGCACCCCCAGTTATCCGACGTCACCTTCCTCGTAGAGGATACCGAGTTCTATGCGCACAGGCTTGTGCTTGCTATGCGGTCGCCGGTCTTTGCCACGGAGCTCTTTGGTTACGTGAGGGAGAGCACCACACACCGAATAAGGATAGACGACATGGATGCCTCCACATTTAGGGCCATGATCCGGTTCATCTACACTGACGAGCTTCCCATGAAGCCAATCAACCATGTGGAATCAAGAAGCCCCCTTAATAATAATTTTAAAGAGGAATACATGTCCCTCGCTCGCAAACTCCTTGTGGCAGCTGATCGGTATGATCTCGAGAGGCTGAGGCTCATGTGCGAGAACATACTGTCGGAGTGCATCAATGTGGCCACTGTCATGAAGATGTTACTGCTGGTGCGAGGTCGCCAAAGGTGCTATCAGCTCCAGGGTTCCTGCATCAAGTACATATCGTCTGATCCTGATGTGTACAACGCGGTGAGGGCGACCAAGGAGTATGAGGAGCTCAAAGAAACATGCAGCTCTTTTATAATTGAGGTCAGTGAGAGAGTAGCCACACACATCATGGCCAACCACCCTTCTTCCTCCAGTAGCACTCGACCACCAGCACAAGAGAAGAGCACATCCAGATATAATTTGTCGGATGTAGTCCGCGGTACGCATGAGTTCAGAATCCCCATCTTTAGCTCTTTGCAACCGAGCTACCGTCTTAGTCAAGTAATGACTTCCGACGTATTCAAGGTAGGCGGTTACGACTGGAAGATAAATGTGTACCCGTCTGGATATGACGTTGAAGAGCACATATCCGTCTACCTCTGTCTATGCACTGATCCTGGAACTGCTACAGTCAAGTCGTCGAACAGGTTCCGGATCGATGACCCTAACGGCAAATCACCGTCGATGGTGCTTGGTTCAGAAGACACTTTTACAAAGTTGCATCGAACCTCGGGATTTCAGAAGTTCATCGCCGTGAATTCTGCAAAGTCACGGTACGTAGGACACGATGGCTCCCTTACCATACATTGTGACCTTGACGTCCACAAGGAGGCATGCACTACTAGTACTAGGACCACCATCGCTAAATCCATGATAGTTGTGCCGCCGTCCAACATTGCGTGGCACCTCGAGCAACTGATGGTGAGTGGGCAATGGTCGAACGTGACGTTCATGGTTGAGGAGAGCAAGATTCACGCACACTGGCTCATCATTGCCATGCGGTCACCAGTTCTCTTCGAAACGGTAGCGGTGGAGACGTCCAATTGGGTCATACGGATCGACGATATGAAGGCCGCTGTCCTCAGCGCAGTGCTCCACTTTGTCTATACCGACGAGCTGCTTCCTGTGGATGATGCGGTAGCAGCCGGAGAAATGCTCGCGGCGGCATGCCAGTTTCGCCTGGAGAGGATGAGGGCCATGTGCGAGAACTTGCTCGCCCATCTCATTACGAAAGACAATGTCTTAAGCATGCTGGAGCTGGCATGGCGTCACCAATGCGAGGACCTTAAGCTTTACTGCATCGAGTTCACCTCGCTTGCAATGAAGTGATGAAAACACTTCCCTATTCTTTGGTGTTTTTATGTTTAGAAAATGATTCGTCATCGAATCGCTACACCTCCTTTACACAGATCTACTTCTTTTTTTCAAAATTTTACGCATCTTTGTTGAAGTCCTGTTCTCGTGCACTTGTTCCTTGTTTAGGATGAGTGATTAGTAGATGAGGAAAACTGAGAAATTATGTGCGTTGGTGTTGGTCATTTTCCTTTGGAGTTGTAAACTTGAAGCTAGCAGGTTTCTCATCGCATAGGGTAATTTTTTTTAGTTGAATCGCTTTACTGACATGCATCATTAACCACTGAGATTGTAGAGCAGGTACTAGTATCGTGGATTGATGCATTTCAGTTAAAAGACCCGATGTGGCAAAGCCTTGCGTTAAAATAGTACTTGACGTAGTTATTGTGCTTAAATCATTTTTAGAGTTTTGTATTTTAGGAATGGTATGAAGAATATACAGGGCCCATGAAAGAAAGATCAATGACTCATATAAATTACTTAATGGAAAATGTCCCGAGGAAGCCCAACGAGAAACTAAGAATCCTGTTATAGAGAAAAAAATAACTATCATTCCTTTTTCTGACGAATCACGTAATCCTCCAAGTTCACGAACGCTTGGTATTGGTCATTATGTTTTCATTTTGATTGGCCTGTTCTGTTTGCATTGTTCCGGCCCAGCCAAGCTAATTAGCAAGCGAGGGATTTGTTGGGTTTGTTGTGTGCCGGCTAGGCTAGCGAGCTTGCCAAGGGTAAGGCTATGAATCTATATGAGCCACCACGAGCCTCCCTTTATTGCTTTACTAGCAAAAAAGCTTGTGCGCTGCAATGGTAGTATACATATCCTAGTGATTTAACATCAGTCTGTTCCACATATACCTTACATAAATCATATTCTAGATTTTGGCACACTCTCATATCTATATTAATTGTCGATGATTTAATATAAAATTGTACTAAATAAGTGACAATTAATATAGATCGGAGGGAGAAACATTTAATTTGATTTGAGTATGGGTAGAGAAAGGCAAGGAAAATTTTGTAGTTGAGTTTTTGATAAGATTGATTTGATTTAAATGAGTTAAGCATTACATGGTTTTGGGAAAGTATCGATTTGGTTTATATTATTCCAAGTTTTTTTGACGGATTTATATTATTCCAAGTTAGTACATCAGTTGGGGTTAAATAAAGATCCAATAGAAATCCAAAGGGTGGAGGGGAACGTCGGGAGGAAAAAACGGGTAAGAGGGGAGGTGACGGAACCAACCCCCCCCCCCCCCCCCCCTCCCCCTATTAGAGATTGTTTTGGTTTAAATTATTCCAAGTAACGATAGTTATGTTGGGTTTTCTATGCGGAGTCGGTTGGGGTTACTAAAAAAACCAATAGGAGTGGAACATGGGGAGGAAAAAGACGGAAAGGAGGGAAGGCGACGTAAATAACTTCCCTTTAATTATAGAGTTTACTAGTTGTTTCTTTTCTAATTTTCCTAAAGTTAAATTCATGTAAAGAGGGGTTTCTTTTTTTTCAGACCATCCATCATAGGCAAAGTTGAAGCTGTGTTTTTCAATCATCTTGTCAAGGTTGGGTAGGTCTTTGCTCCATTGCTTTAATTTAATTCTCTTATAGTGTCTTTAAATCTAGCCACTAGATATTTAGCAGAGTTGCTGAAAAGAGTAGTGTTGTTCCAAGCAAGTTCAACCACATCCAAGAATCCCTCAAAATCAGTCCAGAATTCATCAAATCCACTTTTAGTTCAAGGGATTTTATTATCAATTTGCACTTTCATGGATACATAATTAGAAGTAACTCTAAAAGGCGAAATAGCCATAGTATTGGGATATGAAGTGGTCCAGGATGGAGCGGTAAAGGCCCAATCCAGTTTATTTAAGAAGGGGGTTACCCTACATATTACTCGAGATAAAAGTCCTACCTTTAAAGGGTGTCTCAACCAAATCATGTTGTTAAATAATAGAGCTGAAAAGAAGCATATTATTGTCATCACGTCCATGTCTGTTTCAGTTCTCGGGGCCCCTTATATTATCTCCCATGATAATCCATGGTTCAATATTACTAGTATCCAGGTTATATATCCAGTTGGAAAATTTAATCTTGCAATCAGTACTAGTTGGTCCATACACATTGGTCAGATACCATGCCACATTACTCATTTACTAGTAAATTCAATAGTAATCCGAAAGTATGACTGAGTGTATGAGTATTAGAGAGGAGAGAATTGGTGTAATATGGTGCATGTTGTATTGAGCCTAGAGAGCACAAGGCTTGGAGGGCAAGAAGGCTCTGCTAGAGATAAGGAAGGAGATGTTTACAAATCATAGTCTACCAAATATAGAGAGATATGCCTATATACTCTTACATCCCCCCAAAGTCGTAGTGGTAGCATCCATACAACAAAAGCATCATAGACGGTCAAACTAGAGAGAAACCGAAGGTAGAAGCCGACAGGCTGACATCCCCCCGCAATCGTAGCGGGAGCGTCGTGGACAGTGTCGCATCTTGGACGTGTTGAATATAGAGAAATCCACTGAGGTGCTCAAGCGAGGTGATAACCCTTTGTGTGGAAGTCGAGGTAGCTGAGAGCATGGACGATGGAGCCATGGTTGAGGCCGCCATGCGAGGGACGCCGTGGTCGATATCGAGGTCGGGGGTAGCTGGTGTCAAGGTAGTCGAAGGTGGGGCCGGGGTGAAAGGAAGCACCGACGAGCCAGGGACGCAATGTTGCGCCAGGAAGAAGATGGTGACGTGATTGAGGTAGTCGTCGTGGAGGGGGTCGATGCTAAAGGAAAACTTGTCAAAGCCATCGTAGACAAGGTGCCGCACCAGGTTTGCCAAGCCCGGGACACGTCGGGGGCGAAGGCACGCATCAGTGTTGCCAATATTGGGCATGCGTAGACGGGACCGGCACAGGATATACGCCATGCCGGAGGGACTAGTAGGGGAGGAGTCGACAATGATTGCGGCACAAATCGGCATGGGGTAGAAGGTGCCGATGTTGACCATGATTGTTGGAGTAGACCAAGTGGTCGAGGAAGACGACGGCGACGCTGGCGATGAGGTGGTGTTGGAAGAAGACGAAGATGTGGCTGGCGGAACCAGAGGTAACCTGAGACTGGGCCATGTCGGATGCCTGTAGAAGCGCGTCGACAGTGCTTGAACTAGTCCAGAAAGAACCCAACAGTGTGACGAAGACCATGCACGGACGGTGGTGTTCCTGCGCCTAGGGAAGCGGCACGGCACATACCATGTAGACGTCAACGCGCTAGAAACGGCGAAGTAGACTGTCTGCCGCGACGCTACTGTCCGAAGGGGTGACGCAGTGGCAGCATGCATGATGGTGCAATGGTGGAAAGCTTTCCGTGCGGCGGTGTGGACTATGTGATGTGGCGCTATGACCCGAAAAGGCGACGCAGTAGCAACATGTGTGTCATTGCAACCACGTCAAGACCTCGGGCGGCGGCGCTACATTCCCAAGGGATGTCACAACGGCAACCCGTTGCTCGATCAATAGAGAAGCTGCCATGCGGCACAGCAAAAAGTAGTTGTTGCGTTCAGTGCTCTTACCAAACATGCAAGCTCGGTCCACTTCTTCCCCGTAAAAAAAAACTCGGTCCAGTTCTAAAGGCTATATTCCATCAAGCTGCCTCATGTTGTTTGTACAAGGGCGGATTCGTTCTTCTACTAAATAGTCCTATCTCGCTTTTTCGAACATTATCTCTCTAATTTATATACGTCTGATAAGCCACCTTATTAAGAAATCAAAAAGGAGGGTGAGGAGTCGATCAGTTTGCCCACAAATATGAGCAGGAAGAAGGAAAGAAACTAAAGCATACCTTCATTTAAATTGTTTGTGCAATTTTAAGAAAAGTGTTCATGTATTAAAATAATGTTCATCTAATTTTAAAAATAGTCACCCTTTCCTGAAAAAAAATCATGTAATTCTAAAAAATCTTCACCTGCTTAAAAATATATTAGCTCGGGCTCCTGCGCGTATGCTGCTGCATTCAGGCGCCACGGCTCCGTTCCATGGTGGTTGCGCCTGCCCGGGGGCATTCATGGCGGACGCATTCAAGTCGAGCCTGCTCCAGCGACAGAGGAGGATGGGAGCGCCGCGCCCTGGACAACGATGGTCTTGAGGCGCCGTCCACGACGGGACACTTCTTTATGCCGACGCGATGGGCGTTCGGCCGGTCTCGGCGATAGCCTAGCCGAGGAGAGGAGGCTGCTGTTGTTCTTAAGGAGGACGCGGGGAAGGTGTTTTCACTGCCTCAGCAAACACCACCGCGCCCGCTCCTGCCGCGAACCCTTGCGCTGTCTCGCCTGTGGCAGCTCGGGCCACCGCGCTTGTTTCTGCACTGCGCGCGATGAGTTGCCCCCTTCGCCCGTGCCTCGCCCTCCGCCTTCCTGTAGGCCGTGCTCGGGGCGCTCCTGGGCTGACGTGGTCACCTCCCGCCTGGATTGCCCTTCTCCCCACCCCGCTCCGCCTCCGCTGGACATGGCTCAGCATGGCCTTGGCGCGCCGGAGTCCAGGCCGGAGGAGGACACCTGCATCATCGCGGCCACCTTCGACATCGACCGCGACCGACACACCTGGGAGTAGACGGCCGCCATCGCCTGGGCGGTGGACACCCCTCGTCGCTTGGCCCCTGCCGTGGTGGAGCGCCTGCTGCGCGACCGTCTTCGTCTGCAGCGGGGTGACGTCGCCGTCAGCAGCCACTACCCGAAGGAGTTCCTCCTCAAGTTCGAGAGCAAGGAGCTCTGCACGGCCGCGCTGGATAGGGGCCGGCTCCGAATGGGCGAAGGTACGTGGGTCTTCATCAAGCCTTGGAGGCCGCTGGCGCACGCGCTCGGCGCGGCCATGCCCTTCTGCGCGCGCCTCATCCTCGACGGCGTGCCCACCTACGTCTGGACGCACTCCATCGTCGAGCGCGTCATCGGCCGCACCTGCGCGCTGGACGTCATGGACGAGCGCTCCATCTCCATGTCGGACACTCGCCACATTGGCCTTTGGGCTTGGACGACCAATCCGAGCAGGATCCCGAAGGTGGTCTGGCTGACCTTCACGTCGCGCGCTCCCGACAACGTCACGATCTCGGCGAGGCAGCCGGCGCGTTGCCTGCGCGGCGCCACCTTCCGCGTCATCGTCCACCTTCTGAAGGTCGAAGACTACACCTCGGCCCCCCTTGACATGGAGACGCAAGACGGCCGGCAAGTGGCATACTCCCCTCCGACATCCGTGTTCCTGCCTTGCCACCGCGGAACCATCGACGGCCACGCTCCCGTGTCCACGGACGACGTCGCATCCCTGGTGAGTTCGACTCCCGCGGCACCACGACGCGGCGTTCGCCGCGTGGCCGTGCCAGTGGCGGCGGTGCCGGAGCCTGCCGCGAGCCGCGCCCGTGGAGGCGAGATGATGAAGGCGGCGACTTCGACGATCATTCGGGCGGCCCTGCTGGCAGGCGGGCTGGGCGTGGCCATGGCGAGGTCGTGGCGCGACCCCGCTCTCGCTCCCCGCATCAACGTGACGATCGTGTGGCTGGCCGTCGGGACAACGGCGGACGGTGTCACGCGGCCGAGTCCTCCGCGGCTGTGGGCTGCTTCAGGAAGATGGGAGATGGCGGTGGCCGAGGCCAAGGTCCGGAGGGTCTTCGGCGGCAAGAAGGCTGAGGAGCGCCTGGCGCTGCGCAAGGTCGTGCTTCGGGAGGCGGCCGAGCTGCGACGCCTCATCGCCCTGCCGGCTGCGTCTGCCACGGCTACAGCCGGTGTCGCTCTGGCGCCGCCTTCGCTGCGCCTGGAGTCCGCCATGCCTGCACCCGAGGTCGTGGGGAAGGAAGCCTGGTTCGACGGGGCATGCAGTGCTATGGGTGCGCTCAGCATCGATGGCGGCCCACCGGGATTTGGCTCCCTGCCTCCTCTGTCCGGCTTGGCGTCTGCGCGCAGCTGCGCTTCCCCCGTGCGCTCCCTGACGGCCAGGCTCAACTCGCCGCCCTGCTGCGACCCTCCTGGACGCACTCCGGTGGCCTCGCCCCTACCGCCTTCGGCGCTCCTGGGTCCATACCACGCCCCGCCTGAGGCCTCTGCGGCCTCTCCTGTCGGAGCGAGCCTGATGGCCGCGGATGTGTCGCCGGGGCCGGCCTCCTCTCCAGCCTCCCCTGCCCAGACGAGCCACCTTGGCGTTTTGGTGCCGGAGGGCGTTCCCCCGCCTGCTGCTGGCGGGGTACCGGAGTGCACTTCCATGCCTGCTGTCGCCGAGCTTGACCGGTTCCTGGGCTCCATCGCCATCCCCCCTGCAGCGCCCCTATTGCCTACCCCGGTGCCAAAGCCTGCCAAGGATAGAGGAGCCAGAGGCGTCAACCTCTCCTCGCCTTGTAGGAGCGGGAGGATCGCTCAAAAGAAATCGCGGCAGTGCCTTCAGGGTAGTTCGGCGGTCCAGGATCTACTTGCCCATGCATGCAACCCACTCGGCCCGGAATTGGAGATGGATGCCGGGGTTCAGTCTGCCTACGAGGTGCTGTTCAACACGCCTCTTGCTGCTCCAGTGATCCAGGCGATCGAGACCCTGGCGAAGCATGTGAAGGCGGCCAAGACTAAGCCAGCAAAGAAGTCAGCGGCCACTAGCGAGGCCCCCATTGTTGCCAATGTGTAGTTCTGCCATGTGTGTCGTAGTTCGCAGCTCAGTCTTCGCTGCTTCCTTTCGAGTTCTTCCGTCCCTTTGTTTGCAACTCCGAGCCAACACATCCGCGACCTGGCAACCCAGCATGTTACTTGTCTATGAACCCAGCGTGAACTATGTTTACCCATATGGCGCAACCTAATGTCAAGCTTCTATGATGGAATGTGCGCGACCTTAATGCCCATGCCCGTCGCGACGCCATTCGTGACCTTATCCGTGACTGCAATGCCACCATTGTGTGCCTCCAAGAGACTAAACTCGAACACGTCGACGATTCTCTGATCGCAAGCATGCTCAGTCCCTCGTTCACCGCTAACTACCAAGTCCTACCGGCGGTTGGATCAAGGGGGGGGGGGGCATGATCATGGTCATCTCCGACGCTTATTTCCGCTTTTCAGACATCCAAGCCACGCATGGATCCATCTCGGCCACCGTCACCATGCTGGCTGATGGCATCGACTGGACCTTGTCATGCGTTTACGGCCCTCAGGGGGAGCAAGAAAAGCTTCTTTTCATCAACGAGCTCAGGGGGCTGAAACATGTGGTGAAGCCCCGGTGGCTAATTCTTGGAGACTTCAACCTGATCACCAAAGCGACTGACAAGAACAACCTGAACATCAACAACCATCTCATTGGCAGTTTCCGGTCCGCGTTGAATCACCTACAGCTAAAAGAGATGCGGCTTTCAGGCCATAAATTCACATGGTCCAATGCTCAGGAGAACCCGGTGCTAACAAAGATTGATCATTTCTTCCACTCCGATGATTGGGATGAGCTTTTTCCTAATGCTCACCTCGAGGCCATCACGTCTGCATGCTCGGATCATGCACCGTTGTTCCTCCTTGGGGACACGGAGGTGCGGCGGCGTCCGTCCTTTAAGTTTGAGGAGTTCTGGCTTCGACTGTCTGGTTTCAAGGAAGCGGTGGCCACGGCCTGGAACAAGCCAGTGCAGTCAAGTGAGTCAACCAATGCAATCCGCAAGATTCACATCAAATTTTCTCGGACTGCAAAGGCTCTCAAGAAATGGCAAAGAGATACAGTTGGAGTCCTCAATACCTAGATTGGCGTCGCAAAGGAGGTAATCTGGAGGCTGGACCTTGCCGAGGAGGGGAGGTCCCTCTCCCCTGCTGAGCTGGAGCTAAGGCGCCGGCTTAAGCTCTCTTACCTCGGCCTCCTATCCTTTCGGAAGGTTAAGCTGCGCTAGCGCGCACGACTCTCGGGTATCAGGCTGGGTGATGTCAACTCAAAGTTTTTCAATGCCAAGGTGAATGGACGCCGGCGGAAAAACTACATCCAGACACTGCACTCGGACCACGGTTGCCATCACGGCAGAAGATAAGGAGCAAGTGCTCCTTTCCCACTTCCAAGACCATTTGGGCACCCCCACGCCACGGCACTCAAGCTTAATTTGGGACAGCCTCGAGAAAACCTCGCATGATCTCTCGGAGCTCGATGCATCTTTTGATGTGGATGAGATAAAAGACGCGGTTTTCTCGCTGCCCTTTGTCAAAGCGCCTGGCCCAGATGGGTTTATTGGAGCCTTCTTAAAAGCATGCTGGGAGATCATCCGAAATGACGTCATTCAAGCAATCTTCCAGCTTGCTAATCTCCGCGGAGACGGTGCCTCCCTCATCAACTCAACGAACATCATTTTGCTCCCTAAGAAAGCTGACGCTCGGGTGGTCGGGGATTATAGACCAATCAGCCTCATTCATAGCCTCTCCAAGATCTTCTCCAAGCTCCTCGCCAATAGACTGGCTCCAATCCTACCTACGTTGGTCTCCAAATGCCAGAGTGCATTCGTGCAGAAGCGCTCCATCCACAACAACTTCTTGCACATCCAGAATCTCATTAAGGACCTGCATCGTCGGAACATCCCGGGCCTCTTCCTCAAGCAGGACATCTCAAAAGCCTTTGACTCCGTCAATTGGGCCTTCCTCCTGGAGGTCATGCAACGCCTCGGATTTGGGCAGGGTTGGTGAGACTGGATTTGTCTTTCCCTGTCTTCCTCTTCGTCAAGAGTGCTGCTCAACGGAAACCACGGAAGGATGTTCAGACACGCAAAGGGCCTCCGTCAAAGCGATCCGATTTCTCCGATGCTTTTCATCCTCGCCATTGACCCTCTCCAGCAGATCCTCCAACTCGCCTCCCGACGTGGCATCCTCAAGCCCATTTGTGCAAGAACGGCCAGATGTAGGATCTCCCTTTACGCTGACGATGCGAGCATCTTTGTGAACCCAGACAAGGATGAGCTTCACACGATTTCTGCAATCCTGAAGACCTTTGGGGAGGCAAGCGGACTGATCACAATCTTGAGCAAGACCGAGGTCTTCCCGATCAGATGTGCCGACATTGACCTCCAAGATGTGCTGTCGGTCTTCCCTGCCAGGATTGCCACCTTCCCGGGACGCTACTTGGGGCTCCCCCTACATTATCGCCGCCTTAAAGGGGTTGATCTGCAACCCTTCATTGACAAGTTCGCAGGCAGACAACCGGGATGGAAAGGAAAGCTTCTCAACAAGCCTGGCAGGGTGGCACTCGCTCAGTCTGTCCTCACGGCCATGGCCACCTTCCACATAACAGCTCTCAACTTGTCGAAGGGGACTCTTAGGAAGACCGACAAAATCATTCGGGCCTTCATCTGGCAAAAAGAGGACCATTCTCAGACCTCGGAAGGTCATTCCCTTGTTAACTGGAAAACCGTCTGCCGCCCAAAGCATTAGGACGGTCTTGGGATCATGGACCTGGAGAGATTTAGCCGTGCCCTGCGCCTCAGGTGGCCGTGGCTGCAATGGACTGACCCAGAAAGACCATGGGTGGGATCGGAGCTGCCGTGTGACCAATCAGACATGAGCCTCTTTCGTGCATGCACCTCGATGAAGCTGGAAAATGGGCAGAAGACACTGTTCTGGCACGACAACTGGACCGGGGACGGTCCGCTCATGCTTATTGCTCTAGAGCTCTACAAGATTGCCTCTAGAAAGAACAGATCGGTGCACAATGAGCTCACGAACGAGTGCTGGATCAGGGCGGTCGCCAGACTGCAGACCATTCAGCAGCTGGGTGAATTCGTATCTCTCTCGAACCACATTTCTCAGATCACCCTCCTCCCTGACCAAGAGGACACCATTCACTGGAACTTAACCACCTCGAGGACATACTCGGCTGCCTCTGCCTACGGCGCGCAGTTCCTTGGCTCCTACTCACATTTCGACACGACCAAGGTCTGGTCCGCAAATGCTGAGCCCAAGTGCAAATTCTTTGCTTGGCTAGCTCTACACAGAAGAATCCTCACTGCGGATATGCTGGCTGTGAGGGGATGGCCCCACGAGCCCACATGCCTGCTTTGTCTTCAACAGCCAGAAACAGCAACTCACCTCTGTAAAGACTGCCCCTTCACGGTCGCGGTCTGGAACCAGGTGAACACTTGGACTAACGAAGGCGTTCCAAACTTGGGCTTCCTCCCGGAGCCAGGAAACGTGTCAGACTGGTGGGACAAGACTCTCAATTCACAGACCAATCATGTGCGCAAGAGGCGCAGTGGAAGAATCATTTACACGATATGGTCCATATGGAAGGAGCGAAATAGGCGGGTGTTCACTCGACAAAGGCGGACGCATCGCGAGGTGGCTGCTCTAGCCCTAGACGCAATCAATCAGCGTGACCTGGCGTTTGCTGGCAGCCTGCCAACCGCAGGCATTGGTTAATCTAGTTTCTAGGTTAGTCTTTTTGTGGTTTCTGCGACGTTTCCTAAAAACGCTCGCCCCTCTGTAAATTGCGTCCTTTCGCCATCTCTTCTATAAGAAAAAGGCAGTGCTCCTGCCGGTTCCTCAAGAAATATTCAAAAATATTCATGATGTTTAGAAAAGTCCATGTAATTTAGAAAGTGTTTATGTATGTTTTAGAAATAAGGTTTGTTAGACGGGAGAGAGATGGATTTTTGCGGAATATGATGGATGTATTATTGAGCCTGGAGGGCGAGTATATATTGAGTACAAGGCTTGGAGGGCAAGACGCCTCTCCTAAAGATAAGGTAGGAGATGGATTACAAATCCTAGAATACCAAAACATATGTAACCCAAATATATCTCTAACATCCCCCCGCAGTCGTAGCGGTAGCGTTGCGAACAATAGGAGCGACGCGGACGGTCAGACTAGAGAGAATAGCAGCCGATGGACTGACATCCCCCCGCAGTCCTAGCGGGAGCATCGTGGACGGTGTCGCGTCGCGGACGCGTTGACTGTAGAGGAAGCCGACGAGTTGCTCAAGCGGATGATAACCCTTTGTGCCGATGTCGATGTAGCCGAGAGCGTAGGGTGGCGTTGCCGTCGGCTGCGTAGCATCGTGGTCGATGTCGAGTCGGGGTAGCCGGTGTCGAGGGAGTCGCCATGGAGCCGCGGTCGCAAGGAGGCGCTGAGTTAGTCATGGGCGCAGTGGTGTCGAGGAAGTGGTGCGCCAGGAAGGAGAATGGTGTTGACGACGCGTCGCACCGGGGTTGCCAACCCCGGGGACACATCGTAGACGAAGGCACGCGCCGGTGTTGCCAGCACCGCGCATGAGTAGAAGGACGAACACGAAGTTGACGAAGCGCCGAACCAGGCTTGCCAGGCCCAGGGACACGTTGTGGACGAAGGCACGCAATGGTGTTGCCAGCACCGGGCATGCGTAGACTGGGACCTGCACGAGCTGTACGCCATGTCGAAGAAGTCGGAGAGGCAGCAGAGAAGGACTCGACGACGGTTGCGGCGCCAATCGGCGCGGGGCCAATGTCGCCTGTGGTTGTCGGAGTAGATGAAAAGGTCGGGGTAGATGACAGCGACGCTGGCGACGAGCTGGTGCTAGACGAAGACGAAGGGGGTGGACAGGCGGCGGCGGCTATGGAGGTAGCGGCGGCGGCGGCCAAAGAAGAGCGGCGGCGGCAGCCTGACGACGGCGGCGGCGGCTAGGTTAGGACTGCGGTGGCGTTGCTCGAAGTAGGCGAATAACCTTGACAGCGTGACGAAGACCGGCGCGGACGGTGGCGTTCCCGCGCCATGGGAGACGGCGCGGGGCATACCACGGGAGGTCGACGCGCGATGACGGCAGAGTGGACCGCGGGCCGCGGCGCTACGGCCCGAAGGGGCGACGCATCGGCGGCAGGTGGCTCGGGGCGATGGCGGGAAGACCTCGGGGCGGCGGCGGGGACCGCTGGCCGTGACGCTGCGGTCCGAAGGGGCGACGCAACGGCGGTTCGCGAGTCGATGCAGCCGCGGGGACGGCCTCGGGGTGGCGGCGTGGACCACGTGCCACGCTCGTTACGGCCCAATGGGGCGACAAAGTGGCGGCGCGAGGGTCGGTGTAGCCACGGGGACGACCTGGAGCGGACGGCCTCGGGGCGGCGGTAGACGGTGACGCGGGTCGGTGCAGCTGGGAAAAGAACCACGTGGGGCGGCGCTGCGGCCCGACGGGGCAACGCAGCGGCAGCCCGTTGCTCGATCGGTGAAGAAGCGTGCTCAATTCAGGGATGATTTTCACGAGGCCGGTGGAGAGCGCGCAGACGACTGATCAAATCGACCGGGGCGAGGATGTAGTGGATCACGTTCGCTCGGATGATCAGTCCAAATGGCCGCGAAGTCAAAGTTTCCGCTCGACAGAAGTCAGACGGGAGGCGGCTGGATGTGGCAGATGCATGTAACCCTGCGGGAGAGAGAAAAACCTGAAGCAAGGGCTTGGAAAAAAGACTCTCTAGGACAGCCTGTCGACACAACCGGCTGACGAACCCTAGGTACGGGCGGCGGTCATTAAGGCCGACCGCCCTGGGGGCGGCGCGCAGGTGCGGAAGCGGCGGCGGCTAGGGTTTAGTATCGAGGTAAGGCTGATACCATGTTAGACGGGAGAGAGATGGATTTTTGCGAAATATGATGGATGTATTATTGAGCCTCGAGGGCGAGCATATATTGAGTACAAGGCTTGGAGGGCAAGACGCCTCTCCTAAAGATAAGGTAGGAGATGGATTATAAATCGTAGACTACCAAAATATATGTAACCCAAATATATCTCTAACAATGTTGATGCATTTTGAAAAATAAAATTTAAAAGTGAGTGGGTGTATGAGGGATGGGGTATGGACTAGGGAGGACTACTATTGCGCGCTCGCGTGTTGAGACGCTTGGTTTTCGACAGAGCGTGGTTTCCTTTTTAAGCATCCGACAGTGATAACTTTTTCTTCAGCGCTTCGCCTATGGGAATCACGCGCTGCAATGCGCGAGCGTGAAAAAGCGATTTCGTGGACTAGGTGTAGATCCTAGCTCGGAAAGGGCGGCCGTCATGTCCAGCTCGACGATAATTGTTTTGAAATTTCAGACGCATAAACACATCTGTCATTGCAAGTATGGGCTGTTTGCAATTACATCATCATGTATTCAGGAGGTAGGTTTTTTTTTTTTAACATATTCAGGAGGTAGGTTGTAAGGTCCACTTACGATTAGGCGTGGTAGTAGTTTGCTTCCGAAGTTTCCGCCTCCTAAGTCACGTGTTGCGACAGGATTCCCGCATTTTTTGGCAAGTTTTGCAATCATGCTAAATCAAATCTGAATATACCGGTTAGTTTCTGGTGGGCTTCTCCCGAGCAGTTGCATCCTCATCGATCTCTAGCCATGGCGTCCGCGCCGCAAAACACGGCGTCGACGCACGGGTCGGCGGTCGTCCGAGGCATGCACGAGTTTCTCATCGTCGGCTACAGCGAGCGTAAGCCTTTCGCCCGCCTCGCCAGCGACCCCGCCCGCGCCCTCCACGACCTCATGCACGGCAATGCCCACGTTAGGTACCACTCCATCAACTCCGGTGCCTTCCAGGTCAGCAACTGCATCTGGGATCTCGTCTGCACCTTCGACGACCAAGACCACCTCACATCTATCACCCTCGACCTGCTCGGCACCGACATAACCAAGGACGTGATTGTCACGGCCAGCCTTCAGATCGACGACCCGCGCGGCCAGTGGCCGCCCGCTGTGTGGCGAAGCGACGCCGCCTATAGATTCTCAACCAATTTTTTTTCCAAGAGTATGAGCTGGAAGCTGTCGCTCCCAGATGCGTTCTGTGGGCACGAGGAGCGCTACGTCACCGACGACGACCGCCTCACCATCCTCTGCACCCTCGACATTCTCCAAGAGGATGCCCAGACCGCCGCAGAGGCAAGGAAGTGCTTGGTCTCCTTGGTGCCGGCGCCCACCATCCGCCGGGATTTCCAGCAGCTTCTACTACGTCCCTCAAAGATACCCCCGTCATCGAGAGTGACCTTCCTCGTTGAGGATACCAAGTTCCGCGCCCACAGGCTTGTGCTTGCTATGCGGTCGCCGGTCTTCGCCGCGGAGCTCTTTGGTCACATGAGGGAGAGCACCACGCAACGTGTTAGGATCGAGGACATGCGTGCCTCCACATTCAGGGCCATGCTCCAGTTCATCTATACTGACGAGCTTCCCATCAAGCCAAACAACGACGAGGAATCAGGAAGCAGTCGTAATAACTTCAAAAAGGAATTCATGGCGAGGGGCCGTGAAGCCATGGTACACAAGCTGCTTGTGGCAGCTGATCGGTACGATCTCGAGAGGCTCAGGCTCATGTGCGAGAACATACTATGCGAGAGCATCGATGTGGAAACTGTCATGACGACTTTGCTGCTAGTGCGGGGCCGCCAAAGGTGTTGTCTGCTCGAGGATTGCTGCATCAAGTACATAACATCTAGTCCTGATGTGTACCAAGCGGTGAGGGCGACCAAGGAGTATGAGGAGCTCAAGGAAACATGCAGCTCTTTTATAATTGAGGTCAACGAAAGAGTAGCCACTCACAACATGGCCCGCCACACTAGCTCCCCTTCTTCCTCCTTCATTATCCGTCGGCCAATAGAAGAGAAGAGCACATCCAGGTACAAGTTGGAGGTGGTCCGCGGCACACACGAGTTTATGATCCCCAACTTTAGCTCCGTGCAAAGGAGCCATGGTGTTGGCCAAGTAATCACTTCAGACATATTCAACATAGGCGGTTACGACTGGACGGTCAATGTGTACCCGTCTGGGTACTCGGCGGAGGAGGGTGGGGAGCACATATCTGTCTACCTCCGTTTACAGACTGATCCTGGAACTGCTAGGGTCAAATTGTCCAAGGCGTTCCGGATCGGTGACCCTAATGGCAAATCACCATCGATTGTGCTTGGTTCAGAAGATATTTTTACCAAGGTACGTGAAACCTGGGGGTTTCAAAAGTTCATCACAATGAATTCTGCAAAGTCACGATACATAGGGCACAATGGTTCCCTTACCATACGTTGCGACCTTGAAGTCCACACGAAGCCGTGCACTACTAGTACTAGCACCACCATCGCCAAACCTATGATCATCGTGCCGCCGTCCAACATTGTCAGGCACCTCGAGCAGCTGATGGTTAGCAAGCAATGGTCAGACGTGACGTTCCTGGTCCAGGAGAGTGAGATTCACACGCACTGGCTCATCATCGCCATGCGGTCGCCGCTTCTATATGAAATGTTGGTGGCATCGACAACCAAAAGTGTCGTACGGATCAGTGATATGAAGGCCGTTGTGCTCAGGGCCATACTCCACTTTGTCTATACCGACGAGCTGCTTCCTGTGGATGACACGGCGGTGGCCAGAGAAATGCTGGAGGCGGCATGCCGGTTCCGCTTGGAGAGGATGAAGGCCATGTGTGAGAATTTGCTCGCTCATCTCCTATCGAAAGACAACGCGGTGAGCACTCTGGAGCTGGCGTTCCGACACCACTGCGAGGGGCTCAAGATTTACTGCAACGACTTCATCAACCGTGCAATGAAGTGATGAAAAAACTTTTTAATATTATATATTTACTGTACAGAAAGGGTTTCATCATGAGTACCATATATACATTCCACAGCTTTAGTATTTCCAAAAAAATTAAGGATCATTATTTTTGTCATTTGAAGTTGTAGAACTGAAGCTTGCAGATTCCAAACTGTATGCCTAAGAATTCTTAACTAGTTTCGTCCATGCATCTATCGACAAGTTTGAATATATATATATACACACACATACATACTAGTATAATGCATGTACAATCTACATAACATGAAACATCTAGCAATATGTGAGATGATCACAATACTCTTAACTTTCCTGTGGTCGCGCTTTTTCCCCTCCCTCCCGAGCCGCTCGCGCGAGCGGCTCCGGAGGCGCCAACCCTAGCCCCGCGAGCGCCCCCCTCCTCGAGCTCCCCTGGCCGTCGCCGCCGGCGGTGGCGGCGCCCGGCCGTCAAAGGCGACGGGCGAAGTCTAGCGCGCCCCGACGGGCCTCCCACGCGCGGGGGAGTGGCGTCAAGAGGACGGCGCGGTGGTCGCTCCGGCGATGAGGCGGGTGGCGTGGCAGGCGGCGAGGTGCGCATGGGGAGGCGGAGCACGGCCGCGGGCTCGTGGAGGAGGTGTTAGTGCGCGGCGGCCCTCCCGGTCATGGAGGCGGCGGATCTCGGAGGTGACGGCGCGCCCGGTCATGGAGGCACCAGAGCTCGGCCAGGTGGGCTGCGCTAGCGGCGGTCGGGAGCTGCTGCGGTGGACGGGGTGCGTTGTGCCTCCTGGTGAAGCCGGTGTGGGGGCTGCTGCTGGCAAGTGGAAGGAGGCGGAGATGGAGCGGTGCTGGATCTGAGATTGAGCTCGGAACAGCGGCTCTCGGCAGGGAGCTCCATCCTCTGTTCGTGGGTTCCAGGTGTCAAGGTTGCTTTCTGTGCGTGGCTGTCCAGCAGGAGTGGCGCGTTCAGCCGTTGCTTGAGGCGCCGGCGGCCCCTGGCCATGTTGGTTTTGGGTCGGGAAGGTGGTCTGGAGTTGCTTTACCCGGCCGTGTGGGAGGTGGATGATGGTCTGAGTGCCCTCGGCCGTGCTGGGCGTCGGTGTCCTGCGATGTTACATCCATGATGGCGAGGTGCTGCGGCGGCGGCGTGATCCTTTACAGTTGAGTGGCCCAATTCGTTACGAGGGATGGGAGGTGGGCGACATTACGGATGAAAATCCTGCCCGTCTTTGGTTGGTGCTGGCGATGACGACGCCTGTGGGTATCGTTCACCTCCTTGGAGGCGTTGCTACGGTGTGTTGCCATCTTCCCCCTCTTGTTCGGATTGTCGTCTCTGGGCGAAAGCCTAGGTCTTGGACCGGCGATGGCGGCGTTGTTACGTCGTTTCTCTGTTGGGAGCATCGGGTGTGGAGACATGGCTTGGTGATTCTATAATGCGGTCCTCCGGTGCATGTCGTTGGTCCGCCTGAAGGTTGTGGGCGCAATGTACGCCATTGTCGGTGAGCTCAAGACGGTGGCTTTCTTGGGACCAGCCGAGTCCCGCCAACTGCTCGCCATCTCCTCTTCAGCATTCAAGGGTGGTTGGTGCGTCGACTAAGGTAGTCCAATTGAAGTTGTTGCTCTTTGAGATGATCGGTGCTGGTCGCGACGTGACCATGTTGCTTTAGTTAGGGCAGGCGCCCTTGCGTTGTGTATGTAATGTGTGCGGAGGCTTTTCTTCGGATTAGCTTGGATGTGGTGTTTGTCTACACTTGTTGTTCGCAACGAGTTGTAGCTTCTTATAATTGTCTTTTGCCTTCTATAAATATATGGTACGTCTTTGGCGTACTTTCGAAAAAACTTTCCTGTGGTCGCTCACCACCCTCAGCATTCTCACTGCATATGTTCATGCAGCAACCGTCAACAAGTCCTGCAACCCGCTGGCACACTTACGTTTGGCACGGGCTAGTGGTACACCGTACACCGCGTACACCCTTGGCGTTGCACGGCATCGAGGGGGCTTAGGATTTTAGTTGTGTCATGGAGGAGAGGGTTTTTTTCCCCAGGAAGGTGTGCTGGATATTAATATGCATGAGAGATAAGTCGTAGAGAAGGGAAAAATAAATGCTACTTGTCCCAATTTTATCTTCGACATTTCCTGTTTAGAAAAGACAATTTATTCATTCCATAGATTTTAGCAGATCCAGGTAAACGACATCTCCTTTGAAACATGTTCATGCCGCTCACAATATCTTAACTTTCCTGTGGTCGCTCACCACCTTCAGCAGCCCACTGCACATGTTCTTGCCGCTGCCGCGTGCCCCAGAGGGCTTTTTCCCAAGGATACTGTGTTACAAAATATGCAAAGTTCTTTCATAGACCGAGCTCTCGGGTACCTTATATCTGGAGCTCGGCCAACAAAATGTTTGCAGGTAAGTTGTACAAGAGAAAAGCAAATGCTACTTGTCCCAATTTATATAAGTTTCTCTAGAACAGCTGGCAATACGTAGCTATAGTGGAGCTACATATATCGATTTTAGCAGGTTCAGGTAAACGACATCCATAGTTTAGCGCCATTTAGCTCCTGTTTAGTGACAATAATCTAGCCGATTTAGAGGCTGCAGCTATTTACCATAGCACTCTATTTTGCACTTTTGGTTGTTATCGTCCCGATTATTAAACCGATACCATTAAAACTTACCTTGCCGTAAGGGAGAGGACACCATCTAAATTTATCCTGAATATTGGTGGAAATGCAGTTGCACTTTAACCTAAGAACAAACAAATAAGAATAAAACTCTTGACCGAAAATATCATGAAGTAACATCAAATCAGGAATCTTCTTAAAACATTGTCCAACCATCTAAATTCCAGGTCGATAGAGATGTTAGGAATCAGCGTTCAAGCACTAGAGGATGACGATGCGGAAGCATGGTTAGCAGCGTCACCGGAAGCACTCGAGGACGATGGTGCAGAAGTGGGGTGGGTAGCATCGCTCAAAGCACTCAAGGTCAAGGATGATGGTACGGATGCAAGGTCAACCGTATCGCTGGCCTCTTCAACTTTGCTTCTCTGCAGAGCTTCCATTGCTTCACCCAGCATCCCTGTTACCTTCCCTCCTGATAAGGGCTCAAGCTGTTCAGCCAGTGGGTACAATTTCTCGCCTTGAATCTGCAAGTTAAACAAAATATACAACCAAACTGAAAATCACCTTTCATTGACATAAATGGCCAATTTATAAACATGCATAACAAGTAAAACTTGTAACTGTGAAATTAGCACGTCCTAATATAATTCGATTGTCCTTACGAGATGTTGTTTCTCCGAGTCAGAAGAATCTACAGCAGTGGTAGTGGTGTTCTTGCTTGGAATAAATGGAGCACAGATAGTATTATCAGTTTGTGCGAAGCCCGGGGGAACCATCACAGAGTTGGTATTTACATTCATACCATTCGGCAGGTATGTGAAGGCTTGGTTCGCATTTGGGTACACCATCTGCATAGTAAAAGCACCAAAATCTGGTGAATTGACTACTTGTGACATAATCAGAACATGGGCACGGCTGGATGCACTTTGCAAGACCAGCTGATGCATTCAGGATTAATAAAATTAAGTCAAAAAATGGTCATCTCTCATGGCCTCATGCCATAATGCACACCACGCCCAGCATGGTGCAGTGGCCTCGGCATGTTATACGTGTATGGCGTCATGCCGCTAGGAACCCAAGGAGTGAAATGCTGTTGTGGGAATTGCCGATACCCGAAGCCTGCAGGAACCTGTGGTGGGAACATGCCAGGCACTCCTGGACCGACGTAGAACTGACGGGGAGCAAAATTTTGTGGTACTGCGGGTGCTAGAACTCCTGCGTTCTGAATACGAGCAAAGTGTGCCTAGAAACAATGTCAGTCGCATTAAGCTTCTGCTGTGTCCCTTGTATATATTCTTGAAACAGTTCAGATCTAATGTTCAAATATTCAGTGACACACAGGTGACAAGAGAGAACTTGTTTTACTTAACATTATTTGGACAGTAAAAAATAACCATTTTGTTAACAGTCATCCACATTGATTCTCAGTCTATGTTATTCTTAGGATGGGACAATATACAACTTATTTATAACTGAACAGATTTTCTTTTAGTTCATCAGCTATGTGTAAAAATGAAACAAATAATACGTAAATAATTGGACATGTAGTAGACATGGACACATAGCAATATTAGAACTCAAACAGCACTTATCAGCATATAAGATTAATTGAAAGAAGTCACTACTTATCACTTATCAGCAGAAGGCACCTAATGTACAAAATGATCACTTGGGAAAGACTTACCACTAGCATCGCTCGCCTTTCCTCTTTGCGTTGAGCTACACCAACATACAATGGCTTTTTGCCGACTATCTTCCTGTTCATCCCGTCAATCTACCACATTGATTAAAGATGATTTAATAATCTAAACTAGTCAACTGGATGCATTAGGCTCATTTGCATACAACTAAACCATGTTACTTACAGCCTTGTGGACAGCTTCAATAGTTTAAATGACACAAAGCCATAACCCTTGCTCCTTCCTAGTGAATCAACCATAACCTAAAAATATGTTAAGAAGGTGAGCCATGATACTAAGAAACAGAATTAGCTAGCAAATAAAGAGAGAAGACCTTGCATGATCCTATCTCACCAAAAAATTCAAATAACCCTCTAAGATTTAGATCATTAATACTATCATCTAGATTCTTCACGTATAGATTGGACCCTTCAAATTTTTTGAATTTCTCATTTCTCGCACGCTCAAAGTTTTCTTTCAGCTCTGCTTCTCTTTCTGACTTTTTCTGAGCTCTTCCAACATACAGAATTGTATCCTTAATCATCTGCAGCACATTCTGATTACCCATATATATAGTTAACGAATCCGAAGCATTTGGATATTCCATCATTATCTCTCATGATTACAGCGCTAGTAATTGTACCGAATGGACCAAACTCTTGCAGAAGGTCATTGTGAGTGAATTCCTTTGGCAAGTTCTTCACATATACATTTGTATAATTACTCAAGCTGATATTTGGCTGCCTCTCCTGACGATGAATGAAGAGACCTACACAAATTCATTTGCCATTCACCAACTTGCCATTCAAGTTGTCGATGGCATCATTGGAAGGTGTCTCCTCTGCAAACTGAACAAACCCATACCCTTTTGATTGACCGTTAAAGTGAGTGGCCATTTGCATGATAGTATAGTGCCATAGCGACCAAACATATCACTCAAGCTCTTGCCATCAATATTTGGCACAAGATTTTTTATGTATATATTGGCCTTTCCACTCAATCGCAGCGTTAGGTCCCTATTCGAGAACATAAGTCGGATATGCTTGCCGTTGGCAGGGGTAAAAATTAAAGAGTCTAATGCACGTTTGGCTGCAAAACAATCACATACAAAATTATTAGAGGTAATTGTAGTATTAAACTCAAATCATCTAGTAGGGCAAGCAAACATACAAAGAAAAAGAAATCAGGTTCTGATGAAAACAATAGTGTAGGTATGGTATGTATATGTATAATTGACCATGATACAACATGGTGTATTATATATGACAGGATGTTCATCGAACAGACAATTATCAGATGTCCGATATGCAAGGCTAATATCCAATTTGAACTATGTACAATTTCGCTCTTCACTAATTTGGCAGCATGGAGCATGAATAAGCTGATGAAAATTTGACTAGGTTAACTATGAAATCCATGGGGCCATCATGATCATACAATCTACCTAGTGTAATGTAGCACATTTCAACACCATGGTGCACAAACAAGAAAAATTCTTAACGAACTTTTAATCCACATTCAGTTCCCTCCTGTATATATTTTCCAAATTGCCACGCCAACTTATGGAAACAACAATGAATATTGGTTAAACTAGAAAACAAACTGCATGGACTAAACTTTTAAAAAACTAGGTCAATGCCCGTGCGTTGCAACTGAAGTCAGTTCTTTCTATATTCAGAATATAGTCTTTTTTGCAAGGAAAATTTTCAATCTATTCATCAACTCTCAAAATAATACAAAGAACACCAGAAGTAAAAAATATATCCAGGTCCTTAGACCACCTAGCGGGACTACAAGCACTGGAGCGAGTTGAAGGCGCTCTGCCGTCATCGTCCCTCCCTCATTGAAGCCGAGCAAACCTTGTTGTAGTAGATAGTCGAGAAGTCGTTGTGTTAAAGCCACATAGGACCAACGCACCAGAAAAGCAACTGCCGCTGATGAAGAGAAGCGTAGATCGGAATGATCCAACCTGTAGACACACGAACGCAAACAAACGAAGACCGGATCCACATGGATCCACCAAAGATAAACGCCGACCGAATCCCATGAGATCCACCGGAGGCAAACCTCCACACGCCCTCCGACGATGCTAGAAACACCAACGAAACGGGGGCTAGACGGGGAGGACCTTATTCCATCAACAGAGAGTCACCTCCGCCCCGCATCTCTGCGTAGGACACAAACCCTAAGAAAAACTCAACAAAGCATCAGAAAACGGATCCCTCCCGCCGCAAGGGTTGGTTCACCACGCCCATGGTCCTAAGACCACAGGAGACGAGGTAGACATTGTACACATAGATGGATGGAGTAGTATAATGGAAACTATATATATTCCTTTCTTTCACAAAACAATATTGATACCAACAAAAATGGGTAAGAGAAAATAATAGAACTACTAATTTTATTTCATCTATAATAGTAAAATACTGATAACTACAAGAATCCGGTGAGAGAAAATAATAGAACTACAGAGACGGGTGCAGTAGTACAATGGAATCTATACTCGGGCAACACCCCCAGCAACTATGTTTCATTACCTTGCTTATCAAATTTATATGAAACTATCAAATCCATATATGTCCATCATTGTAACACCCCATATTTTTAGTTGAATGATCAAATTATTCCTACAAAAAGAAATAATATAGAAAATCAACAGCCAAAAAATTTTAAAATATGTTTTATAACACACACAAAAACAAAAAAAAATACATTTTTAACAACAACATAAACATATTTAGCTCTCATGAATGAATGTGTTGCATCTACATCTAACCTTTTTCTCTCATGCCGAAGGTGATCCGATATTTAGCTTTTGCATTTATACAATCTACGAAACAGAGATAGTGGAACATTAATTTGTGAAGACACTTGAAGCAAGCAAGCACCTTACAAAAAACTGAATATGTAGCTTCGCAATTAGCATGTTTGCCCTGCTCACATTAGACCTTCATTGCGCATCATGGCCTCATGGCTTGCTACACTTTCCAAGATCAAACAAATTAAAATCATCTCACTTTAGTTACATTGTTAATTGGGATACAATGTGACATCTCATTCGAATATTCCAAAACCACTAAGGATACTAATAAACACAATAATACTGGTAGTCATTCGGCAGTTTGGCAAACTACAAACCATGGCTGAATTCTTTCACGTACTGTATAGTGCATCATCAAAACAAGAGAAAGGGGAAAACATTAAATTGATCCTCGCCTTGGTGAATGGAGTAACACCGTGTTGATGTAGGATGCGGATATTTTAAGCTTAGGCGCATGGGTCGCGTTATCACGTGCGTTCCTTCCAGGGCCTGGATCTCGAGATGTACAACGGCCAGAACGATTAACCAATGCCAGTACCAGTTCGTGCAAAGGCTACTTAAGGTTTTGATTGGAATAGTTGCGTGCCAGGAAGAAGAAGGTTGTAGGCTAGGCTTCCAATGGCGAGGGATTTATTTCTGAGCAAGATGCCTCTCCAACAGCCATGGCGCGGCATTAATTTCTTCATGGGTGATGTAACTAAGCAGATCCCATCTGGACATCTCCAGTTCTCCTCTTGCATGTGGGCCAGATTGTTACCCCAGTCGATCGATGGTTCATGGTTTCTGAGTTCACGAACAGCTCCCCTTATGTCGATCTGGCTTGTCTGCAAGCCGAGCAACGACCCAAATATAGCTTGCTCTCCACGGGCAGGTTTGGGCCTTCATCTTCTCACTCCTCGTCGCGATCAGTGCACAGCAGGAGCAAGAAGCCAACTACAAATAGATGAGAGGGCTGCACGGGGAGAGAGTGAAAGAGAGGAAAGAAGAAGAGAAAGACACGCGCATGATTTTGTAAACAAGAACTAACTGCGAATGAAGCAAACATAGACGTATGCACATGGGCTGAACAAAATTTGGCAAGCCGAAGAACAAATACCTCAACTGATGAATGTAATGGAGTAGGAGTTGCAGGTAGCCCCTCGCCCCTGGGCATGGTATAGATGTAGGCTCCTGCCCGGGCGGCTGAGCGTCAGGGTTCGGTGGTCGCGGGGTCGTCGTCGCCTCCGAAGTTATGTGGATCCAGAGGGGGCTGTTCTTTGGACGAACTGAAGGGTTCATGGAGCGTGCTTGTATCACACGCAGCTCGTCTGCGATGACATGACGAGATACACGGCGAGAAGCGGATGTGACAAGACGGGAGATCGGGCTGATGGCATGCAAGCCAAGCAGGAGCGGGACGTGAGCAAGGCGTAGGGCTGCGGCATGGCGTGGGGCTTGCCTGCGTGTCGTGCTCCTAGACGGGGTCGCAGATGGGGAGGGCGCCTGAGCATCACGGTGACAACGATGGAGAAAAAACAGGTTGTTGAGTAGATCACGGAGATAAATTAAAGCCTCTAATCAAGGCTGATTTTCAGGAAACCCGGTTGGAAGGAAGGTTGGGCCAAAAAATCACGATGAGAGGGGGACGACGTACGATGAAACGGAGGTTGGACGAAGAGATTGACGTAAGAGGGGAGAGGGAACCTTACGGTTCTTTTAGGTAGTAGAAGTAGAGAAGAGATAGAGATAGAGATTTAGGTAGTAGAGATAGCTCACTAACCAAGTCAACTCCCAAATGTGACACCATAAAAAAGATAGACAACACATATAACAGAAACATGTCTTCTGTTTAGATAGAAAGAAATAAGAACCTAGACACACATTAACTGTAACCAAATTCTAGCTATTTGTTTTTTCCTAATCATATGCACATCCGAGTCCGACTCGGATTGTGTTAACTTCCACGATGATGTTTTACACCATGCATGGTGCAGAATCTACAATGAAATCATAAGGAAATTTAAGTTCTACTTCCATTCTCTTATGTTCTTAATTCCCGTGTGCAATCTACGAATCTTGGCGATCTTATAAATAAACCGTGTGGCCCAATCTAACAAAGAGCTAAATTTTCTCTCGCTAACCAATTCAACTCCCAAAAGTTAGACCGTAAGTAAGATAGACGACGCCAATAATATGAACATAACATTTTGTTTATGACAGAATCCCACAAGTAGAAAAAATGCATTAATTGAAATAATTGTGTGTGCCTACTTGTTTTTTCAAAATAATATATCCAATTTTGAGTCGGATTCCAACATATTCGGCAACATTATTTTCCGCGTCAAATTTTACACCATGGTGCACAATCTACGCAGAAATCTTAATAGGATTTTAACCCAAATTCTATTATTTTCTATTCGTAATGACCAGAAGAAATCTATGAAGCCATAAACTCAGATGAAATCAACAATTAATGTTAGCTAACTTGAAACAAACCAAACCAAAGTTCACAAAAAACTACAATTCCTCTCGCTGACGATTCAATCCAAGTATTACAGCATAAGTAATATAGACATCAACAATAATGGGAACATTTAGTTTGTGACAAAAATATGTAGGTAGATAAAAACACATTAATTACAATCGGTGTGTGTGTGCCTACTTGACTTTTCCGAATCATACATCCGACTCTGAGTCGTATTCCGACAGCATTTGTTTCCACGAAGATTTTTTGCCATATCGGAAACCCGAATCGGTTACGGATTCCAACACTGATGTCAGTGCTCGGCAACATGTTCTACAAACTACTGATTCCATTCTCTTCCCAATTTACAAACTGCTGATTCCATTCTCTTCCTAATCTACAGTGCCTTGAAGTTATATTTCTTGTTGTGATCTATCAAAGCGAGGGTCTTGGTTTTTTTTATGGAATGTGCATAAACCCAATCTATAAAGAAGTCTTACCGAGATTTAGTCAAAATTCCATTCTCTTCCTAATTGCCAAATGAAATCTATCAAGTCATTCCCTCATTGGTAACAATGATGAACCTTGGCTGACTTGAAAACAAATCATGTGACCTAATGTAATAAAAACTACAATTCCTCTCGCTAACAATTCAACTCCCAAATGTTACACCATAAATAAGATAGACAACCACCACTAATATGAACATGTCATTTTGTTTACGGCATAACTCAGCGAACAGATAAACACATATTAATTGAAACAATTGTGTGTGTCTACTTATTTTTCCCAAATCATTCATCTGGTTCTGAGTCGGATTGACAGCGCTATTTTCTGCGGCGTTTTTTTACCCCATGGTACACAATCTATGGAGAACTCTTAACAGAATTTTAGCCCAAATTCCTATTCTCTTCTGTTCATAATAAACACAAGCAATCTATGAAGCCTTTCACTCAGACACAAACACCAATTAATGTTGGCTAATTTGAAAACAACCAACCCAACTTAACAACAAACTACAATTCAACTTGCCGATCGATTCAATTCCATAGTGTTACGACCTGAATAAGATAGGCATCACCAATAATAGGAACATGTCAGTTTCTTTACGACAGAAATATATGGTATATAGGTAAACACACATTTAATTGCAACCACTGTGTGTGTCCATTTGCTTTTCCCAATCATATATCCTATTTCGAGTCCGATTCCGATAGCATCATATTCCGCAAACCCGAATTGGTTATGGATTCCAACACTATTTATGTTAGTGACACGTTGTTCTACAAACTGCAGGTCGACACACTATCTACCCACGTTCCATCAAAAGACCCTCACCTCGGTGGACTAGAACAAGAAAACGCCAAAATAGAACTTCAACCGATCGTGTGCCACATCTTGTACGGGAAATCTAGTAAATCACAGACTTCATCACAACCAAACAGATCTAAAACCACGCAACCAAGTTCTTTGTAACCCCTCTCCTGAGCCACCATGAGCAGAAGGATAGCCGTTGGGAGGTCGCCGGAGAAGAAAGCTGCAGAGGCCAAGAGGCGGAGCAAGGGGAGCACCAGGTCCCGTCCCAATGTCCGCAGAGAACACTTGCAGGAACGAGCACCCTCCATAGAAAAAAACGCAACCTTGGCCTCGCAGCCGACAGACACCCACCATCCACATCGCCTCACTCCCGAAGAACAAGACACCCCAGATGGCGCCTCCAACGAGGACGCGACGCGCTAGGCGCCGCCGCCGGCCAGCCCGAGACGGGCTTTGGGTTTTCACCCGGGGTCTTGGACGGGGGTGAAGAGGAGAGCCCTCAACGACGCCTCCAGGGAAGTACACGACGCGCACACGCGCCGCCGCCGTCGTGGCCGGAGGACCGGCCAAAGGTTTCCCCCGGGCTCAAACCTGAGCACCCGCACCCCACCAGCACCGGATCCGGCGACCAAAGTCGCAGAAGGGCACGACCGGAGGGGAGGAGAGAGCAGGGGACGGGGACGCCTGACATTCAGAGCTGAGGCAAAGGAAAATCCGCGCCGCGACCGCCCACCAGATCCTCGCTGCCCGGGCAGCCGAGGATGTCGGCCACCACTTCCTGCGCGCGCCGCCCGTCACGGAGGCAGCGCCGCCTCGCCGACCGGGGCCACCGCCCAGGCTTCCCGGTCCTTCGCGGGGCCATGAGGCGACGCAGCACCTCACCGCCACCTTCATCGACAACCGACCAGGCTTGCCCGTCAATCCCCTCAGGTGGCGGCGAGGAGGGGCTGGGATTTAAGGGGTGGCGGCGCTGGGGGAAACCCTAGTCTTCCCCGGGTCATCCTCGGGAGGACGACGCGAGGGCCGAGAGGGGGCAGGGAAGAAAACTTTCGGTGCCTGCTGTCACCCTTTCCACCCCATAACTTTTCACATTGCAAGCTTAATTTTATTTGTATTTATGCAAGAAAATAAGTAAGACATTTAAAAAAGATTAGTGCATTTGAACGCACTGCCTCCTGGTGCTCGCACCGCCCCTGGTCAGATCATGTCCCCTTGTTGTCATCCGGGGAAACTAGTCCTCGATTGCCGCCATAGTTCCGTTTTGAGTTATTGGGGCTATGCCAGGCGGGTTTTACCGAGGCGGTCAAGTCCAAGTGGTTCAGGCGCTCGACTCCCCCACCGATCGATGTCGGTGTTATACACTTGGCATCACTGCACCAAATTATCCAGGAAATTCATGCGGTGTTGGGGGGCCAACTTGGGCCAGACTCGAAGATCCGCAAGGTGGGGCTCCTTGTGGCCATCAAGTCCTTTGATGATCAGTCAGCCACGGCGGGCCTAGATACGGTGGAATGGATGGAGAGATATGCTCTCGAGGATAGCATCATGATGTTGTTCCGGAACGATGAGATTTACTGTCGTCTTAGGGTGGTTTAAATATGACATTTATGGGTGACTCCAACACGACATAATTCGAGGCTATTGCCAATGGCCGTCATCGTGATCCTCAGTTGTGGTCCTTTGGGATGGTCTCACAATGCTTTAGGACAAGGTGGAGATCCACTCTCACATTGATGGTTTTTACAAAAACCCTTTCAACAGTCAACAATGGGCTGGGGTGAGTCTCCCGGAGGATGTTTGGCCCTTCGAGATGCGGGTCTCGGGGGGGGGCATGAGGCTCATGGAGCCCTTTCCAGAAGTTGAAGCGGCAATGAACTCGATAAAACCCGACTCTGCCCTGGGCCCGGCTGGGCTTCTTGCATGACTTTTTTATGAAATTCTGGATGGTCATCAACGGGTTGGTGATGGTTATATTCCGGGATTTCTATAAAGGGGTGCTCGACGCACTCCGCCTTAACTATGGAGTGGTTACATTGATCTCCAAAGTAGTTCGGGCGACGAACATTCACCAGTTTCGGCGATCAGGGTTATTAATGTGATCTTCCGCATCCTAGCCAAGGCGCGCGCCATTTCGGAGGCACATATAGTGGCTAGAATTACCCATCCAAACCAGTCGGCCTTCATTAAGGGTGATCTAATTTATGATGGGCTACTGGTACTACATGAAATCATCCACGAGGTTAAGACTAAACATCAAAAGGCGATCTTTTTCAAGATTGATTTCAGTAAGGCTTATGATGCACTTAGTTGGGATTTCCGCACAGATTCCCTTCAGCGCGAAGGGTTCGATGATAGATGGATTACATGCATTATGTAGCTTGTCAGTAGTGGGCACACTGCCATCAACATTAATAGGGAGATGGACACTCTCTCCGTTCTTGTTTAATATTGTTGTGATGGCCTAGCAACCATTATGGATAAAGCGAGATGTGATGGCCTTCTGTGTAGGGTGGTGGCACACTTGATTGCAGTAGGTAGAGTCTCACACCTCCAATATGCGGATGACAGCATCCTTATGTGGAGCGAACTCTAATGGATACAATAAATTTGAAGTTCCTTTTTATTTGCTTCCAAGAGATGTCGGGTTTGACGATTAATTTCGCCAAAAGTGACATGATGGTACTGCGTTATTCTCAGAAGCAACGATCCTCCATAGCCAACCTCTTACATTGCTTCCCAGAATCATTCCCTATTTGGTACCTCAGTTTATCGGATAGTGAGTCGATGGTCCGTATGAGAGATTTGCGACCGGTGATGGTAAGGGTGAGACACCGGGTAGATCTGTGGCAAGGAAGATTGGCTTCTAAAGCCGGGAAATCGTCTCTCATTATATCTTCCTTGGCTATCCTTCGTATGTTTGCGATGGGCCTATACCTTTTCCTGAAGGAGCCCATGCGGACATGGACAAATATCAATCCAAATTCTTCTGGCATGGTGAGGCAGATAAGCAGAAATATCATATGGTCAAATGGCAGGACATTTTCCTAAAGGACAGGGGGTCTCGCACTACTGCAGGATGCTGCTAACGCGACACTACGTTCAGAGACCCTTCGACAAAACTGTGTGCGATGCAATAATCGCAAACGGTGGTGTAAAATAACCTTCAAAAAGATGCAAAACGTTTGCGATGCAGGATGCATCAAACACGGTTCATATTTTAGTTGCATGTGCGATGCAGGGCATACAGTCAGCTCAATTAACTGTTTGCGATGAGGAGCAACAAAAGAAACAGGCAGCCAGATGAAGGTGTGTGCGATGTATATCACATGGTTCACTCGGATGAACTATTTGTGATTAGACAACACAAAAGAAACGGTCAGCCCGATCAAGGTGTGTGTGATGTACAGCATATGGTTCACTCGGATGAACTGTTTGTGATTAGGCAAGAGAACAGAAACGGTTCAATATAACAAGATGTGTGTGATACGCGGCAAACAGGTCTGTAATTAGAAATGTGTGCGAAGACCGATAATAACACAGACGATTGCTTCTAATAAGACGTATGTGATATGCTCTGTCTACACAACATCTATTGGCCATTGTGGGACGGACAGTCATCCGGATACGCCATAAGGATGCGAAGAGGCATTCCTATCAACAAGGACTAGCTGTTCCACCAGTAGCTCATGTAAGAAAACTATCAAGTTAAGTGTGCTCAGGCTGGAGCAGCCATCAGATGGGTGACTGGATGGGAAGCTATGTCGATGTTAAATTACCTGATAGGATGGGTCATTTTGGTGAAATTACCCATTCCCTGAGCTAATTTAACATCCAGGTCCTTGTTTTTTAACACATGTTAAAGAAGGTCTACCGCATTACTTTTTGACAATGTGCGATATGTGGCATACAGTTGATCCATCCGACCTGTTTGTGATGGAATAGGCCGTGTGTGTTGTGGGAAAACGCTTGCTAGTATTCAACCTTTTGGGATTGATGAATTCATCACTGACGGGTTTCCTAGTGTGGTCCATGTTCATCTGATCATCATCTACTTCTTGTGCTAGCTCGATGTTCCTTCTATGCTAAGTTTCCATTAATTGATGACGTTTTATGAACACGCCACCATTTCCCGCTATTTCCTCACCTGTTTTCCGCCACCCTGCTATATTGCACATAGGGGGCACGCGATGCACGGAGGCGACAAGCGCAACCTGTAGTACATCCACCTTTTCCAAGCATGCCAACCCACCAAAGCGCCGCCTCTGCCATCAACCTCGTCAACGAGGAAAACGTGCAGGCGCCACGGCCCGTCGAGGCCAAGGCGCTCCCCGGCAACGTGATGGACGATGCCGTGATGCGCGTCATCACCAGGGTTGAGCAGACCTTTGGCGCATGGCGCTTGAGCGCTGCAGATCAAGATGGGCATGTCAGCGCCGACAGGCTGCAGCTCGTCGCACAACATGATCGATGGCGCGCCGCAGGGCAAGTTAGGCGCGTCCGCGCCGATAGGCTGCGGCTCGCCGCACGGCGAGACCATTGGAACATCGTAGAGCAAGAGGCGCGCCGCACAGCAAGAGCGGATCCATCGGTGCTTGCCTGCTGTCGACACAGCGTCGCGGCTGGGTACACGTCCCGTCAGTACCCCCATTCCTCCCCAGGAGTGGGTAGAGGCCCTCAGCGCCGTACTTGCACCATAGGCTGGCCGCGCCGTACTTGCACCGGACGCTTGTTACGCCGTTCGCATGGGTTCCGTCGTTCGCCTTGTCCGCGGCCCGCTGGATGCCAACGCGCTGGTCCGTAGGCTCGACCGCCTCCTTGGCCCAGGTGTCCACCTGTGCGCAGTAGAGGAACATGGCCGTCGCATCCTCGAGCTGGTGATCTCCGATGAAGTAGCCAACTTGGAGCTCGAGATCGCGCTCCAGATGTACCGCAAGCGTGTCGACCGCTTGGACGAACGCGTGCACGAGTTCAGGCAGAGCCAAGAGCTACCCTAGGCAAGGGCTGCTGGTCATGGTCTCATGGACGCGTTTTATTTTGAAAAGTCGTTTTGACGTGGATAGCTATGTATTCACAGCAGTCATAGTATTGCTCTGTTTATTGCTCTGTTTCAATGTGTGTACTCCGTTTTCCATTCTTATATGTTCTGTTTCAATGTGTGTATATACGCTTTCCATTCTGTATATGTGGATGATAACAACTAGATTCAAATTAGTATACAAAGACAGATAATAAATGGAATTCATAATATATATCTGTCTTTGTATACTAATATCTATATATTAATTGTTTATTAGCTCATCACAGAATATATATATATATATATAAAATTATAATATCATCACATATACGTGATGATACTTAACTATAAGGTACAATGCATAAAATTGAAAACGGACAATACTAAAACTAATAATCCCTCCTGGGCCAGTATTCCTGCAGCCCCTCGCCAGCAGCTCCCTGGTGCACGGCGTCTTCCCAGTGCGGAGGCAGTACTTGGACTCCTCCGCCTCGCAGCGCTTGATGTACCGATCTGCCTCTAGCTGGCGGACGCGCGCGGCCGATCTTGGCATTTTGTTGGGAGCCCACCGGAGCTCCTCGTCGGTGGCACGCTGGAGCTTATCGGCCCACCTCCACGCAGTGATGAGACGCCCAGTGCCTATGACCTTCCTCGCGATGTACCCGTCTTCGTACACCTCCTCGGCACGACGACGCGCCCGCCCCCAAATCTCTGCCGCCTCCTTTTTTCCAGGCGGCATCACGGGCTTCACAGGCCGCCTGGTACCTAGCTTCCTGCTCCGCCATCTCCTTCTTGAACGCCACTTGCCTGGCTTTCTCAGCCGGCGGCAGCGACTTCCACAGACAAAGATTGTATTGGCCCCAAAACCAATCTAAAGTTGGGGGGTCCGGCACAACCTCGTCAGGCGGCGTGTAGGGGTCCTCGTCGCTG
Organism: Aegilops longissima; assembly: GCA_021605205.1. Lineage (NCBI taxonomy): Eukaryota > Viridiplantae > Streptophyta > Magnoliopsida > Poales > Poaceae > Aegilops > Aegilops longissima. The sequence goes on from CM038678.1 coordinate 51,551,469, forward strand.
CTAATCGAGTGAGCGTCCTCGGGGCGGCGATCCTCGTCGCTACAGCAGGCAGATCGGGCGGGCGCCATGGCAGAGATTTGAGAGAGAGAGAGAGAGAGAGAGAGAGAGAGAGAGAGAGAGAGAGCGAGGGGAGGATGTAGATGAGAATGCAGGCGGGACGACGTGAGCAAGGTAGTATTTATTGGCGGCCGGATTCTAGATCCACGGGGACAGTACACACGCCAGTCGCCGGTATTTATGAGTACTGTAGTTTGAATTACACACGGTTCCCACAGCAAAATCCGTGTGTGAAGATAATAGCTGACGGTTTCCAATACAGAACCGTGTCTGATTAATGATCCCCGCCAATCACCTACCAAACCTCGAGCCGCGAGATAGAGTGCCAATCGTGTGGGGGCCAATTGTCTTGCCAGATCTTTACATTTTCTTTTTTGAACAGCAGATATTTACATCATCTGATGATTTTTTAACTCACACACTAGTACACAAAAAATGATTTTCAAACCGTTATGGTTAGGTGTTGCATGTAGATGTAGTTCACATTAGAATTGCGGTCATTAAATGGTTAGAAAATCACTTAAATGTCTTAAAAAGGTCAAATGACCCCTGAAATTTTCTTAATTTTCACATGACGGTTGTATTAGTGCTCGTTAAACATAGAAAAAAATTGAAGGCGGTAAGAGGAAGCTATCTCCCGTTCATCATCAAACATGCATTGTTCCCTCTCGGAACCACGAACCTTCTAGCGAGTTGCTCCGGTTTGTGAGGGGTGTATGTCCAAACGTTCGTCAAACATGCCAATTTCCTTACCACATCATGATGGGTCCTTAGGTGTATTTTCTTTGTTTCAAAATTTTCATGGTCTTCAAAACCCATCCTCTCCAAGACATAGCGTCTTGCATGACATGGGATAAGCTAGTCGAATTGTAAAAGATGAAAATTAGACGTTGAAATAGTTGAAGTCATGCTTAATTACGAAAAAAACTCTTGCCGTTATTGCGTACCGTTTCAACATCGAAGGTCTCCTCGAGCTTAATGCTGAAGCGCCGATCTTCGTCCAACTCAACGAACCTGTCACATATACCTCGATCGTCGTGGCACCAGCTGCACTCCCCCGGGAGACTGTCGTCGTCCGAGTACGACATTTCCTATGTTCATAATTCAAAGATTAAACTTGTACAATTAAATATATGTACTAAAAAACCTAAATTAGATCATTATTTTTCGAGAAAATCCAGGCCACTCGATATTTCCTACATATTCTAGCACAAGTCATGCTAGAATTCACGGAAAAATCCGGCATGACCTTTGCTAAAAAAGGACATATCGAGCGCCTGAAATTTGCCGGAACGAAAATTAATCAACACTCCGGCAAAACATAGGCCACTCGGAGGTGTAAACTGAACATGAGCGGCCACTTGGGCAACCACATATACTAATTGAGCAACAAAAGATATACATGGATATTTGGCTGGTCTCACCTCGATGTCGGAGGGGGTTGGTGACGGGGACGACGGCGGGGATGATGGAGGGGCTCCTTGATTTCTGCAAAAGCAAAAACCGTATAAGTTATCACTAATACATCCCGAATAATTGCTTAAACTAAAAAATAACAACAACTATGACATGTTCAACTAGTTTTATTAATTCAACTAGTTCTTACTAAATATAAACTTACTATAAATAGAAAAAAACTAGTTCTTTCTAAAAATAAAGTAGTTCAACTAGTTATATTAATTATCTTAGTAAAAATACATTAGTTCTATTAATTCAACTAGTTCAACTAGTTTATTAATTGACTTACTAAACTAGTTCAACTACAACTAAAGTAGTTCAACTACAACTACTATTAATCGTACTGCCCTAGTTAACTAGTACCATCACTACTAGTAATTAACATCTACTACTACTAAAAATCATTATCTATGAACCCTAAATTAACATCTACTACTACTAAACAACATCTAGTACTAACTAACTAGGGGGTGGGGGCGACGGAGAGGTAGGGGCGGCGAGGGCGGGATCGGGAGGCGGCGGTGCTGGGTGGGCTCGGGTGGTGGCAGTGAGGTCGACGGCGGTGGGAGGAGGGCTGCCGGCCGAGGAGGGAGGAGGGGCGGCCGCAGGTGGAGGGAGGAGGGCGGCGGCGGAGGAGGGAGGGGCGGCCGCAGGCCGAGGGAGGACGTGCGAGGAGGAGGGAGGAGGGACGGAAGGAGGGGAGTACCTCGGCGGCGGACGGACGAAGGCGGTGGCGGCGGCGACGCACGACGACGGTTATCGGCGCGCGGGCGAGAGTGAGAGTGTGAGTGAGAGAGAGGGTCGACGGTCGTGCGCGCATGTGGGGGGAGATAAGGTAATGATAGTTGTAGCGCGTTTACCGAAACACGCTACAGCTAATAGGACTAGCAGTAGCGCTTTGCAGATAAGGCGCTACTGCTAAGTGTAAGTATACAAAAAATACGTCAATGCAAAAATACATTGGCCATCAATGGTCTTTTTGTGTACAATCTGAATTGTCAATATGAGTCCTCTCCGGTAGGAACTGGAGAGGACACATATTGCGGCCACAAATTTTACACATAGATTTCAGTGAAGACCAACTGGTTGTGATACTTTCAGAAGTAACATATTTAAGGTGGTAAACACCCTGTTCGCGGAGCGAGGTGGGACTAAACTTGTGGGCTGATCTTAGCAGTAGCGATTTTCTTAGAAGGGCGCTGCTGCTAACTTCTATAGCAGTAGCGCGGTTCAGTATAGGGCACTACTGCTATAACTAGCTGGGTGGCGAGGTCATGGCAATTAGAGCAGTAGCGCGGTTTTGTGCTGACGCGCTACTGCTATTTTCCTTTCAGCAGCGCGTTTTGCTATCACGTGCTGCTGCTAAATAGCAGTAGCGCCTGATTTTAAAGCGCGCTGCTGGTAAGATTCTGTGTATAGGCTTTTCCCTAGTAGTGAGTGCACGTTAAACATAGAAAAAATTTGAAGGCCGTAAGAGGAAGCTATCTCCCGTTCGTCATCAAACATGCATTGTTCCCTCTCGGAACCATGAACCTTCTAGCGAGTTGCTCCGGTTTGTGAGGGGTGTGTGTCCAAACGTTCGTCAAACATGCCAATTTTTACCACATTATCTTGGTGGCATGACATTAAATCAAGCAAGGTTTCATGTTTTTCTGATCATTTATTAATTTATTGGAATTAAACTGCCATGGCATGCACTCCATGCATGTGCCCATGCCTTGAGACCAATATGTTTGAAAATTTCCTTCTAATTTACTGCACATGGAATTAACTCGCACACAAGTACACAAAAATATGATTTTTTGAAACCGTTATGGTTAGGCGGTGCATGTAGATATAGTTCAAATTTGAATTACAGTCATTAAATGGTTAGAAAATCACTTAAATGTCTTTAAAAGGTGAAATGACCCCTGAAATTTTCCAATTTTCACATGACAATTGTATTAGTGCACGTTAAACATAGGAAGACATTTGAAGGCCGTAAGAGGAAGCTATCTCCTGTTTATCATCAAACATGCATTGTTCCCTCTCGGAACAACGAACCTTCTAGCGAGTTGCTCCGGTTTGTGAGTGGCGTAAGTCCAAACGTTCGTCAAACATGCCAATTTTTTACCACATCATCTTGGTGGCATGACATTAAATCAAGCAAGGTTTCATGTTTTTTTGATCATTTTTATTTTTTTGGAATTAAAATGCATGGCATGCACTCCATGCATGTGCCCCTGCCTTTAGACTGATATCTTTGAAAATTCCTTCTAATTTACTGCGCATGGAATTAACTCGCACACAAGTACACAAAAATATGATTTTTCAAACCGTTATGGTTAGGCGTTGCATGTAGATGTAGTTCAAATTTGAATTACGGTCATTAAATGGTCAAAAATCACTTAAATGTCTTTAAAAGGTCAAATGACCTCTGAAATTTTCCAAATTTTGACATGACGGTTGTACTAGTGCACGTTAAACATAGAAAAAAATTTAAAGGCCGTAAGAGGAAGCTATCTCCCGTTCGTCATCAAACATGCATTGTTCCCTCTGGGAACCATGAACCTTCTAGCGAGTTGCTCCGGTTTGTGAGGGGTGTGTGTCCAAACGTTCGTCAAACATGCCAATTTCTTTACCATATCATCTTGGTGGCATGACATTAAATCAAGCAAGGTTTCATGTTTTTTTGATCATTTTTTTCATTTTTTGGAATTAAAATGCCATGGCACTCCATGCATACATATGCATGTGTCCATGTCGTGAGGCCAATGTGTTTGAAAATTCCTTCTAATTTACTGCACAAGGAATTAACTCGCACACAAGTACACAAAAATATGATTTTTCAAACCGTTATGGTTAGGCGTTGCATGCAGATGTAGTTCAAATTTGAATTACGGTCATTAAATGGTTACAAAATCACTTAAATATCTTTTAAAAGTGAAATGACTCCGCAAATTTTCCAAAATTTCACATGAAAGTTCTATTAGTGTACGTTAAATGTAGGAAAAAATTTGAAGGCCGTAAAAGGAAGCTATCTCCCGTTCGTCATCAAACATGAATTGTTCCCTCTCGGAACCACGAATCTTCTAGCGAGATGCTCCGGTTTGTGAGGGGTGTGTGTCCAAACGTTCGTCAAACATGTCAATTTCTTTACCACATCATCTTGGTGGCACGACATTAAATCAAGAAAGGTTTCATGTTTTTCTGATCATTTTTTAATTTTTTGGAATTAAAATGCTATGGCACTCCATGCATACGTATGCATGTGTCCATGTCGTGAGACCAATATGTTTGAAAATTCCTTCTAATTTACTGCACATGTAATTAACTCGCACACAAGTACACATATATGATATTTCAAACCGTTTTGGTTAGGCGTTGCATATAGATGTAGTTCAAATTTGAATTACGGTCATTAAATTGTTAGAAAATCACTTAAATAAAAGGTCAAATGACCCCTAAAATTTACCAAAATTTGACATGACAGTTGTATTAGTACTAAAAAATTTCTCGTTCATTTAAAACACAATCTGTTGGCACTTCACTCCAAATTCGGCTTTCACAGCTTATAAAAAATATCTACAACATCACACAGTTGTTTTCTAGGAACCGTTTGCGATGAGAATATCTGGGTCTATTTAAGTCTCCCTCCTTAAGCTTCGCCGGCTCGTCTGCTCTAGTGCCGGCAACTCCCGAACCCACGAATCCCGATCCCCATTCCCGCATCCCCTTCTTGCAAAGATGACGCCGTGGAAATGCTTCGTGAAGGCCCGTACGATGGTCGCGTCCCCCCTCCCCCCCCCCCCCGAGCGCCACCGCCTACCCCGAGAGTGCCACCGCATCCGCATTGAGCGTGGCCGCTTCTGCCGAGAGCGCGTCTGCGGCAGCCGACAAGGCAGCTGCAGCAGTCGAGACGGCTGCAGCTTCTGCTGGGACGGCAGCTGCAAACACCGAGAGCGCTTGATCTGCCGTCCGTGCCGCTGATGTCGCCTTGGACCGGGTCGAGGCCATCCACACCAAAATCAAGGATGCACACGCCAAGATATTCCAGGCCACCTCAGACTCCAGCATGCAACCCACTTCTAAAAAGGCGGCGGTGGCCATGGAACACCTGCTTCCTCATGAGGTCGCCGAGCGGGAGCTGGATATGCGGGAGGCGGCGGAGATCGAGGAGCGCTGGGAGGAGGAGTTGTGCGTGGCTGAGGTCAAGGTAGAGAAGAGTCTGTCCGTCGAGGAATCGACAGTGGAGTACCAACGCTAGCTCTGGCGCAACCACTACTACGAGTACTACAACCTTGAGGGCGGCGCCGAGGACAAGGACGAGGACGCGGTCGACTTCAGCAGGGGGGACGCGGAGTCCACCAATGGCAGCATGTCACTAGGACAAGTCATCGACGTCTCATCTCACACCGGCGATGCATAGGCCGGCGTGGTGGCAGATTTGTTAAAATTATGCGTACTTAGGCTTTATTTTTAATGCTGGTCTTTTGTTAGAGCAATATTTAGGTCAACTGGCTCTGTGTAATTACTGAAATTGCTCAATTCAGTAAGTGTGGCCTGTCTGCTGTATGCTCTTTTGTGTGCCCAAATTAGCAAGCGATGTTAAATTATGCAATGACGTACCCGGGGAAATTTCCACAAAAATTTGAATTATCAAACTCATCCCATGCACGTAAAGCAGAAGAATCATTTGCGATGCACACAATCGTTCAAAGTGAATAGTCCGGCGGCACCGCCTGCAAAGTTTCCCTCCACATTTTCAAAATTTTGGCCTACCGCCGAAATATCTACCCCCGCCCCCTTCCTCCGCACCCCCTTTTCTCCCCGACCACAAGTCACATTTCCCCTATTCCCTCCTTCCTTCCTTCCTTGCTAAGCTATGGCCGCTTCCTCGCTCTTGCCGTCTCGCATCCTACTGCCGGGGTCGCCATGGTCTTATTCAAAGACCTCTCCAGCGGTTCCTCCTCCGGCGACTACTCCTTCACCACCCGGGTATGCCTCTCTTCTCTCTCTCGGGCTATGCCTTGGAATGAAGGATTTTTACCCGGCGGTCGATTTGAGTCATTTCTTCCTCTTGTAGCTCCCTAGGACCATCTGTGGCAACGAATGGAGCGGGGTGGCTGAAGATCTATCTGCTCGTTGTCACCATCAATCTCCATGCGTGAAGCTAGTTGCGTTTGATTCTGTGGACTATGGTAGGAAGTTTCTTGCATGTGCGGAGAAGGTTAGACCCTCTTTCGTTGTTAGAAATCATTTGTTAGATGTGATTCAGACACTGTCACGGTCCCAACCCATTCATACCACACCTTCAACCAAACGCATCCTAGGACAGTGTCACAGTTTGTACCTAGTATCTTAAATTGTTGTCATCTCATCAGTGGTGCCATTAGAAAATTATTTGGCACCGCTTCAACAGTTTGTGCTGCCAATTTTGGTCCACACATTCGAGCAACCAAGCAGTAAAATACTAAATCTTTATGGCACGAAGGAACTGGGCATCGGAGCAACTACGTGCTCCGGAGTCCAGGTCCCTGATTTTTTCCCGCTGCATCGGCTCGCCAGTGCAGGGCACCGGTGCTAGATGTAGCAACAGTTCTCTTTACCCCAGTTTTGGCATACATAGTGGACGGACTTAGTGCTATTAGTTCTATGTTACCAAATTTGTGCATGTATACACCTGTTAGTATCAATTCGCTATCATCCAAACACTGTCGCTATGTTGTTGCAGCTATATTTACCTTCCTCATAAAATGTTCAATTTGTTATTTATTGTACATGAGTAAGAACTTGTAGTGTCGTTGTAGTTAATTATAGCTTCTGATGTTCCAGAATTTGGTTGTGGTCTCAGTACCAATTATTTCATTTGCACATTGATCTTTTTGAGAAGATATGTCATAATTAACATGTTTCTTCAGTTTTCCAAAATAAGCATTGGTGATTTTCTATGTTGCTATAAACCCATTTCCCCTACAATTATTACTGATCTAGTTTTAAATATTATAGGATGAAAGGAAGTGTTCTTACTTGGAGTGGGTTGATCAAGAGTGGCCACTGTCTTTTAAGATGTGCCTAGCGAAGCTCTGGAACATGTATGAGGAAGAGAACACACGTAGGCTTAGAGAAAGTCTTGTCAACACTGAAGCATATTTCAAGATGCAGGATAAAAAGTTGATGTGGAGAATGAGCTCAGATTTTTTAAATCAGACTTTGCTAAGATGGTGTTGGCGAAGGAGGAGGCACTTTCCCTATTGGCCTGTGGAAAACGGGTTCTTACTGAACTGAAAGCAGAGGTGGATAAGACGATCCTGGATGATCTCAATTAGAGAAATGAATATATTGTTCTTATTAAGTTGAACTAGCTATATGTTGTATTGTGTTGTTTTCATGTAGCTACCAGACTGTGATATTATAATATATTTATGTGCCTGATATGAAATTGGCAAACATCTGTTCGATATGAAATGTGAATTTGCGTAATACTATAATTATTAATTTTAAACTAATAAACCTGCTAAATGTGTCATGGACCTTTGCAAATAGTTCTAGCAGTAAAAGCGCTTGCGATGGATAGCCCAATGCCACACAGTTTTCCACATCAAATCGTGTGTGATGTAGTTAATGAAAGCAAACTGTTAACCAAGGCAGAGCGTGTGTGATAGCTACACCTTTCACACACGAGCGTATACATAAAACCGTGTGGGATGTACATCCAAACGGAAACGTTTTCCCTGGATTCACTGTGTGGGATGTACATAAGAACGGAAACGTATTCCCTGGATTGACTGTGTGTGATATACATACGAACGGAAATGTTTTTCTGGGATTCACCGTGTGGGATGTACATACCTAAGGAAATGATTTTCTCGGATTACCGTGTGGGGTGTACATACCTATGGAAATAATTTTATCGGATTACCGTGTGGAATGTACATACCTATGGAAATGATTTTCTCGAATTACCGCGTGGGATGTACATACCTACAGAAATGATTGGTTTCAATGCCTCGCCCGACCGCACACGGCCCCAGCCTGGGTCCCAGGAGGGCTTATCCCCGATGATTTTTGGGTCGTGTGGGAAGGACACCTAATCGCACACACTCACTTGGCGACGATTCCAAATGCCATCACGGAAAGGGGTTAAAAACCGTTTGTTTAGGACCGAAGCGCATCAGTGTCGTCATCACTTCTACTCGTCGCATGAACCTGTGCCTGATGATAAAATGGATCTAATTAGGGACAAATATCTTAAGGGGCGGTCCTTCATTCATTGCTCCACGACCAAAGCCTCGTAATTTTGGTAGGCCATTCAATCTATCAAACAGGTTTTCCGTTTGGGGATTTGGTGATGTCAAGAGAGGAATGGACACCCATTTTTGGTTGAATAGTTTAGCTTGATGACCGACCACTCCTTGCTCAGTTCATGGCGCTCTTCACCATTCTGGTCAACCTTCTATCTCAGTGGCCTTTACGGTTGCGGATGCAAGGAGGAACCTCTCATTCAGCCGCTCTTTCGGTCCCCTCGAATCCACCGAGAGGTTAGCGCTCTCCTCCATTGTGACAAGTGTTACCTTGTATGCGGCTCCGAATATCACATCATGGAAATTGGGGCCCTCAAGTAAATTCTCAACTAAGTCATTATACATTCGCCTTGCGGTGGGATTCGGGCCTGACAAGTTAATTGAACTTTGGAAGGTGCGTCTGCCACCTTGGATCGAAATATTCTTGTGGCAGCTTACTAGGGGTAGATTGCCCTTGGGTGGCCAAGTGCTTAGGCAGAACGGCCGTGGGAATGGTAGTGCTTGTTGTGTGGGGTAGACGAGGACCTGAACCATATTCTCTTCTACTGGGTGTTGGCCCAGTTCATGTGGAGTTGCTTCAGGGAGGTTTGGGGCAATAGTTAGCACCCAACCAACTTCCCTGTTTGGCATCAACTCATGGAAAATTGCTAGTGGCAGGTCCGCAGAAGGTTGTGTGTGAATTTTGGAACCTTGGCTTGGACCATGCATGTGGTGTGATAGAAATAAAGTTGTCATAGAACATATATACCCATCTAGGGCCACAGGTGCGATTTATAAATTGTGCGAATTTTTGCAGCTTTTGAAGCCCCTCTCTAAACGGCGGGATAAGACGGCCATTGATGAGCTGACAAGGAAACAAAAAGAGGTTGCGTCCAGATTACTTATGGTCATCTATCCGCCTTCAGACCCTGCTATGTTCTTTTGCGGGCTTGTTTTGCTGTTCCCCCAACAGGTACATTTTCCCTTTCTTGTTGTTCAACATATTTTCTTTGTGTGGACCTCCATTTCGTTGTGTTTGTATCCTGTCATGGATTTATTTATAAAGCGGGGCGAGAAGCCTTTTTCAGTAATTACATGTCTGTGCAATTGTGATTAAATAAGGATAGTATGCAAACATTAATAAAGAATATTCATATATATTGGTAAATAATATTCATATGTATGGCTTTCCTAAAACATTAGGGTATTTTTTACCTAAAATAATTGCAAGTGAACTTTGCTTTGGTATACCATAGAAAACTTTATGGATTTCGACGTTGATTAAAGATGGAGATTAGAAGTTGCCCTTTTCGATCAAAACGGGTAATATAGCCTTTTGTATTCAAATCAATCTATTAAATGCAATTGATCTATGTGCTAATATGACAGCAACCTTTCTATGTAACTTTAAGATTCATGTAAGCTTTTAGGGGGGTGTGAAGGAAATATGCCCTAGAGGCAATAATAAAGTTGTTATTTTATATTAACTTATATCATGATAAATGTTTATTATTCATGCTAGAATTGTATTACCAGGAAACTTGATACATGTGTGGATACATAGAAAAAACACAGTGTCCCTAGTAAGCCTCTACTAGACTAGCTCGTTAATCATAGATGGTTACGTTTCCTAACCATAGACATGTGTTGTCATTTGATGAACGGGATCACATCATTAGGAGAATGATGTGATGGACAAGACCGATCCGTTAGCTTAGCATAATGATCGTTAAGTTTCATTGCTATTGCTTTCTTCATGACTTGTACATATTCCTTTGACTATGAGATTATGCAACTCCCTGATACCGGAGGAATACCTTGTGTTCTATCAAACGTCACAATGTAACTAGGTGATTATAAAGATGCTCTATAGGTATCTCCAAAGGTGTTTGTTGGGTTGGCATAGATCGAGATTAGGATTTGCCACTCCGAGTATCGGAGAGGTATCTCTGGGCCCTCTCGGTAATGCACATCATGATAAGCCTTGCAAGCAATGTGACTAATGAGTTAGTTGCGGGATGATGCATTATGGAACGAGTAAAGAGGCTTGCCGGTAATGAGATTGAACTAGGTATGAAGATACCGACGATCGAATCTCGAGCATGTAACATACCGATGACAAAGGGAATAATGTATGTTGTCATTGCGGTTCGACCGATAAAGATCTTTGTAGAATATGTGGGAGCCAATATGAGTATCCAGTTCAGCTATTGGTTATTGACCGGAGAAGTGTCTCGGTCATGTCTACATAGTTCTGGAACCCGTAGGGTCCGCACGCTTAACGTTCGATGACGATTTGTATTATCTAAGTTATGTGATCTGGTGACCGAATGTTGTTCGAATTCCCGGATGAGATCATGGACATGACGAGGAGTCTCACAATGGCTGAGAGGTAAAGATTGATATATTGGATGATAGTATTCGGACACCGGAAGTGTTTCAGAATGTATGGGGTACATATCGGAGTAATGGGGGGTTACCGGAACCCCCCGGGGGAAGATATGGGCCATATGGGCCACAGGAGGGAGGCACACCAGCCCACAAAGGGGTGGCACGCCCCCCACAGGGAAGGAGGCCAAATTGGACTAGGGGAGGGGGCGGCGCCCCCTTTCCTTCTTCCCCTCTCTCTCTCTCTCTCTCTCTCTCTCTCTCTCTCTCTCTCTCTCTCTCTCTCTCTCCCCCTTTCCCCCTCTGGTAAAAGGAAAGGGGGTGGGGCGAATCCTACTAGGACCCCAAGTAGGATTCCTCATACTTGGGTGCACGGCCTCCTCCCCCTCCCTCCTTTATATACGTGGTGGGTGCCTACAACACAAATCAATTGTTCCAAGCTATGTGCGGAGGCCCCCCTCCACAGTTTATGCCTCTGGTCATATTCACGTAGTGCATAGGCAAAGCCCTGCGCGGATCACTTCACCATCACCGTCACCATGTCGTCGTGCTGAAGGTACTCTCTCTCGACACTTTGCTGGATCAAGAGTTTGAGGGACGTCATTGAGCTGAACGTGTGCAGAACTCGGAGGTGCCATAGGTTCGGTGCTTGATTGGTCGGATCGAGAAGAAGTTCGACTACATCAACCGTGTTGTCAAACGCTTCCGCTTTCGATCTACGTGGGTACATGGACACACTCTCCCCTCGTTGTTATGCATCTCCTAGGTAGATCTTGCGTGAGCGTAGGAATTTTTATGAAATTGCATGTTACGTTCCCCAACAGTGGCATCCGAGCCAGGTCTATGCGTAGATGATAAGCACGAGTAGAACACAAACAGTTGTGGGTGGTGATCGTCATACTGCTTACCACCAATGTCTTATTTTGATTCAGCGGTATTGTTGGATGAAGTGGCCCAGACCAACCTTACATGACCACGTTCATGAGACCGGTTCCACCGACAGACATGCAAGTAGTTTTGCATAAAGGTGGCTGGCGGGTGTCGGTCTCTCCAACTTTAGTTGAATCGAATTTGACTGTGGCTTTGACTGTGGCCGGTCCTTGTTGAAGGTTAAAACAACAAACTTGATAAATCACCGTTGTGGTTTTGATGCGTAGGTAAGAACAGTTCTTACTAGAAGCTCGTAGCAGCCACGTAAAACTTGCAACAACAAAGTAGAGGACGGCTAACTTGTTTTTGCAGGGCATGTTGTGATGTGATATGGTCAAGACATGATGTGATATACATTATAGTATGAGATGATCATGTCCTGTAAAAGTTATCGGAAACTGGCACGAGCCTTATGGTTATCGCTTTGTTGTATGAAATGCAATCGCCATGTAATTGCTTTACTTTATCACTATGCGTTAGCGATAGTTGTAGAAGCAATAGTTGGTGAGACGACAACGACGCTACGATGGAGATCAAGGTGTCAAGCCGGTGATGATGGAAATCATGGCGGTGCTTTGGAGATGGAGATCAAAGGCACAAGATGATGATGGCCATATCATGTCACATATTTTGATTGTATGTGATGTTTATCTTTTATGCATCTTATTTTTCTTAGTACAGCGGTAGCATTATAAGATGATCCCTCACTAAAATTTCAAGGTATAAGTGTTCTCCCTGAGTATCCACCATTGCGACAGTTCGTCGTGCCGAGACACCACGTGATGATCGGGTGTGATAAGCTCTACGTTCACATACAACGGGTGCAAGACAGTTTTGCACATGCGAAATACTCGGGTTAAACTTGACGAGCCTAGCATGTACATACATGGCCTCGGAACACTGTAGACTGAAAGGTCGAACGTGAATCATATAGTAGATATGATCAACATAGAGATGTTCACCATTGAAAACTACTCCATCTCACGTGATGATCGGACATGGTTTAGTTGATATGGAACACGTGATCATTTAGGTGACTCAAGGGATGTCTATCTAAGTGGGAGTTCTTAAATAATTTGATTAATTGAACTTAATTTATCATGAACTTAGTCCTGATAGCTTTTGCATATCTATGTTGTAGATCAATGGCCCGTGCTACCGTTCCCTTGAATTTTAATTCATTCCTGGAGAAAGCTAAGTTGAAAGATGATGGTAGCAACTACACGGACTGGGTCCGTAACTTGAGGATTATCCTCATTGCTGCACAGTGTAATTATGTCCTTAATGCACCGCTAGGTGACAAGCCCCCTCCCGCTAATGTAGACGCTTTGAACGTCTGGCAGACGCGGTCTGATGACTACTCTATAGTTTAGTGTGCCATGCTCTACGGCTTAGAATCAGGAGTTCAAAGACATTTTGAACGTCATGGACCATATGAGATGTTCCAGGAGTTGAAGTTAATATTTCAAGCAAATGCCCGAGTTGAGAGATATGAAGTCTCCAACAAGTTCTATAGCTGCAAGATGGAGGAGAACAGTTCTGTCAGTGAACACATACTCATAATGTCTGGGTATCATAACCACTTGATTCAGCTGGGAGTTAATCTTATGGATGATAGTGTTATTGACAGAGTTCTTCAATCACTGCCGCCAAGCTACAAAGGCTTCGTGATGAACTATAATATGCAAGGGATGGATAAGACAATTCCCGAGCTCTTCTCTATGCTCAAAGCTGCGGAGGTAGAAATCAAGAAAGAGCATCAAGTGTTGATGGTTAACAAGACCACTAGTTTCAAGAAAAAGGGCAAGGGAAAGAAGGGGAACTTTCAAGAAGAATGGCAAGCAAGTTGTCACTCCCGGGAAGAAGCCCAAGTCTGGACCAAAGCCTGAAACTGAGTGCTTCTACTGCAAAGGGACTGGTCACTGGAAGCGGAACTGCCCCAAGTATTTGGCGGATAAGAAGGATGGCAAAGTGAACAAAGGTATATTTGATATACATGTTATTTATGTGTACCTTACTAATGCTCGTAGTAGCGCATGGGTATTTGATACTGGTTCTGTTGCTCATATTTGCAACTCTAAACAGGGGCTACGGATTAAACGAAGATTGGCTAAGGACGAGGTGACGATGCGCATCGGGAATGGTTTTAAGGTCGATGTGATCACCGTCGGGACACTACCTCTACATCTACCTTCCGGGTTAGTTTTAGACCTGAATAATTGTTATTTTGTGCCAGCGTTCAGCATGAACATTATATCTGGATCTTGTTTGATGCGATACGATTATTCATTTAAATCAGAGAATAATGGTTGTTATATTTATATGAGTAATATATTTTATGGTCATGCACCCTTGACGAGTGGTCTATTTTTGTTGAATCTCGATCGTGGTGATACACATATACATAATATTGATGCTAAAAGATGCAAAGTTGATAATGATAGTGCAACATATTTGTGGCACTGCCGTTTAGGTCCTATTGGTGTAAAGCGCATGAAGAAACTCCATGCGGATGGACTTTTGTAATCACTTGATTATGAATCATTTGATGCTTGCGAACCATGCCTCATGGGCAAGAGGACTAAAACTCCGTTCTCCGGAACAATGGAGTGAGCCGTTGACTTACTGGAAATAATACATACCGATGTATGCCGTCTGATGAGTGTTGAGGCTCGTGGCGGGTATCGTTATTTTCTGACCTTCACAGATGATTTGAGCACATATGGGTATATCTACGTAATGGAACACAAGTCTGAAACATTTGAAAAGTTCAAAGCATTTCAGAGTGAAGTGGAGAATCATCATAACAAGAAAATAAAGTTTCTATGATCTGATCGCGGAGGTGAATATTTGAGTTACGAGTTTGACCTTCATTTAAAACAATGTGGAATAGTTTCACAACTCACGCCACCTGGAACACCACAGCGTAATGGTGTGTCCGGACGTCGTAACCGTACTTTATTGGATATGGTGCGATCTACGATGTCTCTTACCGATTTACCACTATCGTTTTGGGGTTATGCATTAGAGACAGCTGCATTCACGTTAAATAGGGCAGCATCTAAATCCGTTGAGACGACACCGTATGAATTGTGGTTTAGCAAGAAACCTAAGCCGTCGTTTCTTAAACTTTGGGGTTGCGATGCTTATGTGAACAAACTTTAGCATGATAAGCTGGAACTCAAAAAGGAGAAGTGCATCTTCATAGGATACCCAAAAGAAGCTGTTGGGTACACCTTCTATCACAGATCCGAAGGCAAGATCTTTGTTGCTAAGAATGGATCCTTTCTAGAGAAGGAGTTTCTCTCGAAAGAAGTGAGTGGGAGGAAAGAAGAACTTGATGAGGTAATTGTACTTTCTCTCGAATTGGAAAGTAGCTCATCACAGAAAACTGTTCCCGTGATGCCTACACCAACTAGTGAGGAAGCTAATGATAATGATCATGAAACTTCGGATCAAGTTACTACTGAACCTCGTACGTCAACTAGAGCATGTTCCACACCACAGTAGTACGGTATTCCTGTTCTGGAAGTCATGTGACTAGACCATGACAAGCCTACGAACTATGAGGAAGTGATGATGACCCCAGATTCTGTGAAATGACTTGAGGCCATGAAATCTGAGATGGGATCGGCAAGCCATAGAGAATAAATGGATCTTCAAGAAGAATACTGACGCTGATGGTAATGTTGCTGTCTACAAAGCTCGACTCGTTGCAAAAGGTTTTCAACAAGTTCAAGGAGTTTACTACGATGAGACTTTCTCACCCGTAGGGATGCTTATGTCTGTCCAAATCATGTTAGCAATTGCCGCATTTTATGACTATGAAATCTGGCGAATGGACGTCAAAACTGCATTCCTTAATGGATTTTTGAAAGTAGGGTTGTATATGATGTAACCAGAAGGTTTTGTCGATCCTAAAGGTGCCAACAAAGTGTACAAGCTCCAGTGATCCATTTATGGACTGGTGCGAGCATCTCGGAGTTGGAATATAAGCTTTGATGAGGTGATCAAAACATATGGTTTTATACAAACTTTTGGAGAAGCATGTATTTCCAAGAAAGTGAGTGGGATCTCTGTAGCACTTCTAATATTATATGTGGATGACATATTGTTGATTGGAAATGATATAGAATTATTGGATAGCATAGAAGGATACTTGAATAGGAGTTTCTCAATGAAAGACCTCGGTAAAGCTGCTTATATATTGGACATCGAGATCTATAGAGATAGATCAATACGCTTAATTGGACTTTCACAAAGCATATACCTTGATAAAGTTTTGAAGAAGTTAAAAATGGATCAGTCAAAGAAAGGGTTCTTGCCTGTGTTACAAGGTGTGAAGTTGAGTCAGAATCAACGCCCGACCACTGCAGAAGAGAGAGAAAAATGAAAGTCATTCCCTATGCCTCAGCCATAGGATCTATCATGTATGAAATATTGTGTACCAGACCTGATGTGTGCCTTGCTATAAGTCTAGCAGGGAGGTACCAAAGTAATCCAGGAGTGGCTCACTGGACAGCGGTCAAGAACTTCCTAAAGTACCTGAAAAGGACTAAGGATATGTTTCTCATTTATGGAGGTGACAAAGAGCTTGTCGTAGATGGTTACGTCGATGCTAGCTTTGACATTGATCCTGATAACTCTAAGTCACAAACCGGATACGTATTTATATTGAATGGTGGAGTTGTCAGTTGGTGCAGTTCCAAGCAAAGCGTCGTGGCGGGATCTACGTGTGAAGCGGAGTACATAGCTGCTTCGGAAGCTGCGAATGAAGGAGTCTGGATGAAGGAGTTCATATCCGATCTAGGTATAATACCTAGTGCATCGGGTCCAATGAAAATCTTTTGTGAAAATACTGGAGCAATTGCCTTGGCGAAGGAATCCGGATTTCAAGAAAGAACCAAACACATCAAGAGACGCTTCAACTCCATCCGTGATCAAGTCAAGGAGGGAGACATAGAGATTTGCAAAATACATATGGAACTGAATGTGGCAGAACCGTTGACTAAGCCTCTTCCATGAGCAAAACATGATCATCACCAAGACTCCATGGGTGTTAGAATCATTACATTGTAATCTAGATTATTGTCTCTAGTGCAAGTGGGACACTGAAGGAAATATTCTCTATGGCTTGCCGATCATCGGGCAATTCAACCAAAGTCCATACTTTTTGTGCGTTCAGTATGCACCATTCAAAGCCACGTCATCAGCTTTCAACCCTTTCTGACTTATTTGCTATTTTTCATGCATTTACTGACTTTTTTAGCTAAATGACTCTGAAGTTGATAAGCACTACAAATGAACTTTGAAAAGGTTGAAAGTTAGCATGGTATCATCATTTCACCCACATAGCATGTGCAAAAAAGTAGAGAGGGTTACGGCAAAAACTTGATGCACTTCATGTACAAAATGGACAATCTCTTTAGAAGTATTAGGGTTTCGGACGAAAACTCATCTGTTACAAAGGCATTTCATTTTTTTAAACTTATTGTAACTCCAGACTTTTTGCGCTCCAGTATGCATTATTAAAAGGCACGTCATCAATTTTCATACCTTTTTGACTTCATTTGCAATTTTTTATGCATATACTAATTTTTTTGAGCTAAATGGCCCTGAAATTGAAAAGGGCTGCAAATGAACTCTGATAAGGTTTAAAGTTGGCATGGTATCATCATTTCACCCACATAGCATGTGCAAAAAAGCTGAGAGGGTTACGGCAAAAACTGGATGCACTTCGTGTACAAAATGGACAATGTCTTTCGAAGTATCAGGGTTTCGGACGAAAACTCATCTGTTACAAAGGCATTTCTTTTTTTTAAACCTAAGTACTACCAAATTGAATGTAATGATAAAAACACACTAATATTAAGCAGCGGAAAAAAGAATTACTGAAAAAATATTTTTAAAGTAAAGTTATTCACAAACTAGTGATTCACACAAAATTCAAATAATTCAAATTTAAACTATCCAAATTTTAAAAATACTCGCACTAACAGAAAATTTTATATTTTTTAACCTAAAGAAAAAAGGTTCACATAGAAACTCTAAATAAAGCAAAAAAACGACTCAGAAATAAAAGAAAATAATAAAGCAGAAAAGAACAAAAAAAAATAAATTGAAAAAAGCCCGGCTACTGGACCGCCACGGCCTGCATACGACTAGAAACCCAGCCTGTAGTTGGGCCAAAATGCAGGCCCGTACGGCCCAGTAGGCCCCATAGGGCAGAAGAGTTGCAATAGGCCCACAAAGGCCTACTTAGAGAGGAGCTCGACACGGTAGCCGCGGCGGGGGTTATAAACCGGTGCGAGCTCTTCTCAACTAGCGATGTGGGACTAAGCTTTGTGCACCGCGGGTGGCACCGCACCACCTTTAGTACCGGTTGGTGGCTCCAATCGGTACTAAAGGGGTGGTCTTTAGTACTGGTTGGAGCCACCAGCCCGTACTAAAGGGGTGCGCTTCCCGCTGGTTGGCCTCGCGAAAACAGACCTTTAGTGCCGGTTGGTGGCTCCAATCAGTACTAAAGGTCCATCATATATATACAACACTTCAAAATTTTACAGTTTCATCTCCCTCTTCCTCTCTTCTTTCGACATCGCCGCCACCCCCGCCACCCCGTCGCAAGATCGTCACCGTCCCCGTCGCCGCCCCGTCGTCACCGTATCGCCGCCACCCCGTCGTCCCCACGCCTGTTGCCGCCCCCCGTCGCCGCCCTGGTCGTCCCGCTGTGAGCCCCCTGCGCCTAGGTCGCGCGCTCGATCATCCGATCGAGCCCGCCCCCCCGCGCGCACACACACAGGACACACACACACACACACACACATTTTTCTTAATTATTTCATGTTTTCTATTTTTTTTTCTTTTTTATACTTTTAGTTATATAAATGTTAGATTAATGTCAAAGTTTTAGCTACATGAATTAGATTAATGTCAAAGTAGCTAGATGAATAGATTAATGTAAAATTATTAGATGATCGAATGAGGTATATTAATGTCAAATGTTGGTTGAATTAGATAGAGATGTTAGATTAATGTCAAATGTTAGATGAATTGGCTAGATAGAAATGTTAGATGAATTAGTTTTTATACTTTTAGTTATAGATGAATTATGTATATTAATGTTAGATGAATTAGTTTTTTATACTTCGGTCAAATGTTACATGAATTAGGTAGCTAGCTAGATATCATATGTCAAAGTTTGAATTTTGACATATGCAACATTTGATAATATATCAAAGTTTGATCATATGTCAGTGTTTGAATTTTGACATATGCAACATTTGATCATATGTCAAAGTTTGAATTTTGACATATGCGACAATATTCGATCATATGTCAAAGTTTGACTTTTGACATAGATTTATCAAGAATGCCCCCATTATGGATGTGCACAAGTTGATCCAATTTTTTTCTGATCTCATCTATATATATATTCTTCCATATGTCACATTGTGTGTCAAAGTATTGAAAAAATCCATGGCTTCATCATTAGCCGGAAGTAACAGGCGTGTGATGCTACGAAGCTCTTCAAAGTTGTTTTGGAACGGAGTTTCGGATAGAATAATTCACTTTTTTGTACGAATTTCAGCAAAGGCCTTCCAAATAGCGATATTCTGAAGGCTCTTGCGGAACTTCGTACCAAAAAGCTAATTATCCTATCCGGTACTCCGTTCCAAAACAACTTTGGAGAGCTTCGTACCATTATGCGACTGTTACTTTCGGCTAATGATGAAGGCATGGTTTTCTTGAATCCTTTGACACTAGACAACATGACATATAGAAGGGTAAATGAGATCAGGAAAAATATGGACCATTTTCTGCACATCCAGAATGGCGCCATTTTGTTAAATCACTTAAAGGTTAAGAGAATCTGTTATGTTACATTTGCATATAGAATTTTTTTATATAAGAAATTACAATCGAATCATTTAAAAATGTTACATTTGCATATAGAATTTGTTCTCGACGTCAACGATTGTGACGTCCCCGGTACAATCGTACACTAATCATACACGCAAACGTGTACGATCAAGATCAGGGACTCACAGGAAGATATCACAACACAACTCTAAAAATAAAATAAGTCATACAAGCATCATAATACAAGCCAGGGGCCTCGAGGGCTCGAATACAAGTGCTCGATCATAGACGAGTCAGCGGAAGCAACAATATCTGAGTACAGACATAAGTTAAACAAGTTTGACTTAAGAGGGCTAGCACAAACTGGGATACAGATCGAAAGAGGCGTAGGCCTCCTGCCTGGGATCCTCCTTACTACTCCTGGTCGTCGTCAACGGGTTGCACGTAGTAGTAGGCACCTCCGGTGTAGTAGTCGTCATCGACGGTGGCGTCTGACTCCTGGGCTCCAACGTCTGGTCGCAGCAACCGGGTAAAGAAAGGGGGAAAAGGGGGAACAAGGCAACCGTGAGTACTCATCCAAAGTACTCGCAAGCAAGGAGCTATACTACATATGCATGGATATGTGTGTAAAGGGCCATATCAGTGGACTGAACTGCAGAATGCCAGAATAAGAGGGGGATAGCTAATCCTGTTGAAGACTACGCTTCTGGCAGCCTCCGTCTTGCAGCATGTAGAAGAGAGTAGACTGAAGTCCTCCAAGTAGCATCGCATAGCATAATCCCCCGGCGATCCCCTCCTCGTAACCCTGAGAGAGAGCGACCACCGGGTTATATCTGGCACTTGGAAGGGTGTGTTTTATTAAGTATCCGGTTCTAGTTGTCATAAGGTCAAGGTACAACTCCAAGTCGTCCTGTTACCGAAGATCACGGCTATTCGAATAGATTAACTTCCCATGCAGGGGTGCACCACATAACCCAACACGCTTGATCCCATTTGGCCGGACACACTTTCCTGGGTCATGCCCGGCCGTGGAAGATCAACACGTCGTAGCCCCACCTAGGCTCAACAGAGAGGTCAACACGCCGGTCTAAACCTAAGCGCACAGGGGTCTAGGCCCATCGCCCTTAGCACACCTGCGACGCGTGGCGGCGGAAGCGAACTAGCCCCTTAATACAAGAGCAGGCTTACGTTCCAATCCGGCGCGCGCCGCTCAGTCGCTGACGTCACGAAGTGCTTCGGCTGATACCACGACGTCGGGATACCCATAACAACTCCCGCGTAGATGGTTAGTGCGTATAGACCAAATGGCCAGACTCAGATCAAATACCAAGATCTCGTTAAGCGTGTTAACACTAGTAGAAAACAGGGCTTTCGTCCAGGCCAGTTTAGCCCATTATTCCCGGTTCAATCGAGAACGGGACCAATGGAACTATTGCCCGGTTCGTGAGCCCGGGGGGCGGCTGGGCCACGTGGGCCATTGGTCCCGGTTCGTCCGGACCTTTTGGTCCCGGTTGGTGGGACGAACAGGACCAATGGTCTGGCTCTGGCCCACCACTATTGGTCCCGGTTGGTGGCTTGAACCGGGACGAAAGGCTTCCCTTTAGTCGGCTCATGCCACCAACCGGGCTAATGGTGCTGCTATATATAGCCCCTCGCGCAAAGAGCAGAGCACACTTTGCTCTCTGTTTTTTCTGGCCGAGGAGAGAGGGCTTGGTGGTGCTCTAGCTCACCTCCTATGCACACAAGGTGTTTGATGGAATGCCGAGCCACACTACTTAAGGTTTCTCCTCTCCAAGCTCGACCGCCAAGCTCCATTTTCCTCAATATTTATCTAGGTTTAGCGGTCCGTCACGCCCGTCCCGTCTTCATCGCCGTCGATCACCCGCACCGATCTCATCGCCGGCACCACCGTAGTGAGCCTCTTGTTCTTATCTTCTTTACGAAAGGAAAAATATTATTACTTGTTTGTTTAGATAGATACTTGTATTATTTTCTTACTTTTATTATTGCATCTTATATAGTGCGATGGTTTTGGTATCCGCCCGTCGGCCCTCGCCCTGTCTATGATTCGGATGTGGTATATATTATCTTTTCATAACTATTGGTTCATTTATTGTTTATGAAAATTATGCCGACCAACGTGACATAGATTTTATTTATCTAGGAGGTTGTTGAACCGGAAATTCCCACCGACCGTATTGTCGAGAGGTTAAATTTAGTTGAAGAAGAAAACAATTTCTTAAAGGAAAAAATAAAAAAAACTTGAGGAGGAGAAGATGATATTGGAGTTGCATGTTGCGGATGTCATCGATGATCACAAGATCAAGATGGATGCAATGCGCTTGAAGATGAGAAAGATTAGAAAATATGCCATTCATACCGAGGCTTGGTATCATTATGCCGTTGGATTAGTTGTTACCTTGGTTGCGATTATGATCGTATTTGTTTTCGCATTGAAATGTTTTACATAGTTTCAATGTATGGTTTAATTAATTTAGATGCTCTGCAGAGCTTTATGTTGTTAGATGAGAACTATGTATGTACTTTGGTTTTTATGTGAAGATGAACTTCTATTAATTTGGTCGCTTAATTATCTATTCATGATGTTACGTAATGATTTTTGACACATAATTATATATAATGCATGCAGATGAACCGCAATGGATGTACGATGACAGACACACCTCCAAGTACATTAAGGCGTGCATGATTTTCTCGAAGTGGCTGAGGCAAACAAGCAGAATGGTTTTATGTGTTGTCCATGCCCTATATGTGGGAATCTGAAGTCTTACTCGACCGGAAAATCCTTCACACCCACCTGCTTTACAAGGGTTTCATGCCACACTATAATGTTTGGACGAGGCACGGAGAAATAGGGGTTATGATGGAAGGCGGCGAGGAAGAAGAATACGATGACAACTATTTGCCCCTGAATACGGTGATGCT
Organism: Aegilops longissima; assembly: GCA_021605205.1. Lineage (NCBI taxonomy): Eukaryota > Viridiplantae > Streptophyta > Magnoliopsida > Poales > Poaceae > Aegilops > Aegilops longissima. The sequence goes on from CM038678.1 coordinate 51,574,370, forward strand.
CTTGAACATCAAGATGCACAGACGATGTGCACCGATGGTGCTGGAAGCGTAAGCTGCTGAAGATCAAGAGGAACCAGACGATGTGCCCGATGATGATGATCTCCGCCGGGTCATTGTCGATGCAAGGACACAATGCGAAAGTCAAAAGGAGAAGCTGAAGTTCGATCGCATGTTAGAGGATCACAAAAAAGGGTTGTACCCCAATTGCGAAGATGGCAACACAAAGCTCGGCACCGTACTCGAATTGCTGCGGTGGAAGGCAGAGAATGCGGTGCTCGATAAAGGATTTGAGAAGCTACTGAAAATAATGAAGAAGAAGCTTCCAAAGGATAACGAATTGCCCGACAGTACATACGCAGCAAAGAAGGTCGTATGCCCTCTAGGATTGGAGGTGGAGAAGATACATGCATGCCCTAATGACTGCATCCTCTACCGTGGTGCCTACAAGGATCTGAACGCATGCCCGGTATGCGGTGCATTGCGGTATAAGATCGCACGAGATGACCACGGTGATGTTGATGGCGAGCCTCCCGGAAGAGGGTTCTGCGAAGGTGATGTGGTATGCTCCTATAGTACCACGGTTGAAACGTCTGTTCGAAGCGGAGAGCATGCCAAGTTGATGCGATGGCACAGTGAGGACCGTAAGAAATACGGGAAGTTGAGAGCACCCACGACGGGTCATGATGGAGAAAAATCGAGAGAAATCTGGGATGAGTTTGCAAAGGACCCAAGGAATGTATGGTTTGCTTTAAGCGCGGATGGCATTAATCCTTTCGGGAGCAGAGCAGCAATCACAGCACCTGGCCCGTGACTCTATGTATGTATAACCTTCCTCCTTGGATGTGCATGAAGCGGAAGTTCATTATGATGCAGTTCTCATCCAAGGCCCTAAGCAACCCGGCAACGACATTGATGTGTACCTAAGGCCATTAGTTGAAGAACTTTTACAGCTGTGGAATGGAAGCGGTGTGCGTCGTGGGATGAGCACAAAAGGAGGAATTTGACCTAAAGGCGTTGTTGTTTGTGACCATCAACGATTGGCCCGCTCTCAATAACCTTCGGTGACGGACAAACAAGGGATACCACGCATGCACGCACTGTTTACTTGACACCGATAGTATATACCGGGAAGCTGCGGGAAGAATGTGTACAGGCCATCATCTATTTCTTCCGACCAACCATCAATGTCGAAAGAAAGGAAAGCATTTCAAAGGCGAGGCAGATCACCGGAAGAAGGCCGCCATGCGTACCGGTGATCACGTACTTGCCATGGTCAATGATTTACACGTAGTCTTTGGAAAGGGTCCCGGCGGACTAGCTGTTCCGAATGACGCTGAGAATCACGCACCCATGTGGAAGAAGAAATCTATATTTGGGACCTACCCTCTTGGAAAGACCTAGAGGTCCGCTCTTGATCGACGTGATGCACGTGACGAAGAACCTTTGCGTGAACCTGCTAGGCTTCTTGGGCGTGTATGGGAAGACAAAAGATACACCGAGGCACGAGAGGACTTGCAACGCTTACGAAAAAGAGGGCATGCCTCCGAAGCGATATGAAGGTCCCGCCAGCTACGCTCTTACGAAAGAAGAGAAAGAAATATTCTTTCAATGCCTGCTCGATATGAAGGTCCCGACGGCTCTCGTCGAATATAAAGGGAATAATAAATATGCGGAGAAAAGTTCCGAACCTAAAGTCTCATGACTGCCACGTGATTATGACGCAAGCGCTTCGGTTGCATTAAGGGGCTTCTACCGGAAGCGTCCGGTTAGCCATTGTGAAGCTATGTGCATTCCTCAATGCAATATCTCGAAGGTGATCGATCCAGAAATCATACCAACGCTAAGGAGTGATGTGGCGCAATGTCTTGTCGGTTTGAGCTGGTGTTCCCACCATCCTTCTTCAATATCATGGCCGCGTCCTAGTTCATCTAGTCGACGAGATTGTCATTACGGGCCCGTATTTCTACACAATATGTACCCTTTGAGAGGTTCATGGAGTCCTAAAGAAATATGTTAAGTAATCGCGCTAGGCCGAAGGAAGCATCTCCATGGGCCATCAAGCGAGAGGATGTCATCGGGTCTTGTGTTGACTTCATTCCTGGCCTTAAGAAGATAGGTCTCCCTAAATCGCGGTATGAGGGGAGACTATTGGAAAAACACGCTTGGAAGAGACTCAATAATATGCAGGGACGGATATTCTTGGTCTCAAGCACACTACATAGTTCTCTGAACTCTACCTTGGTGACCCGTATGTCGATGAACACAAGAACAGATCTGCGCTCCAAACACCGGAGCGGTCGACGATCGGATTACATGTGAACACATCGGGACTTTCAGCAGTTGGTTGGAAACACGTCTTAGAGGTGACAGCACTGTTTGTGATGAGCTGTACTTGTTGTCCAGGGGACCATCTTCGACTGTAATGATTTGGAAAGGATACGAGATAAATGGGAATACATTTTACACGATTGACCAAGATGAAAAGAGCATCAACCAAAACAGCGGTGTCCGCTTTGATGCAACAACCGACAAGGAAATGACACATATTATGGTTACATAGTAGACATATGGGAACTTGACTACGGAGTAGATTTTAAGGTCCCTTTGTTTAAGTGCAAGTGGGTCAATCTGTTAGGAGGCGGGAGTGCAGGTAGACCCACGATGCGGAATTACAACAAGTGGATCTAAAAATCTTGGGTACACTGACGAACCGTTCGTCCTAGCCAATGATGTGGCACAGGTTATCTATGTGAAGGACATGTCTACTAGACCGAGGAAAAGAAAAGATAAGGAAGCGAATACATCATACAATGAGCCAAAGAGCCACATAGTTCTTTCAGGAAAAAGGGACATCCCGGTAGTGGAGGGCAAGACGGACATGTCGAAGAGTATGAAAGGTTTCATGAAATTCCCCCTTCAAAGTCAAGGCTGACCCAAGCATCCCGATAAACGATGAAGATTATCCATGGTTACGGCGCAATAAGCAAACGACACAAGCGAAGAAAAAGTGAAGACTTTCTCCATAACTATTATGATGATACCATGCCAACTTTGTAACAGATTTGAGTATGATACCATTGTCCGTTTTGTACATGCACATGCTATGCCAACTTTTCAGAGTTCATTTGAAAACTATGAATTTGAAAACCTCGCCAACCGAAGGGCGCTCACACCGGTTTATAAGCCCGTCCCTCTACACACCGTTTTGTTGTAAGCAGAAACAAAATAAAATAAATAAAGCAACAAAGAAAACAAAAAAAGTGTTTTCAAATCTGAAAACTAATGGCACTAACAGAAAGTTTATAATTTTTCTAAAACTAAAAGCAAGCAGAATTAAAAAATAAAGAAAAAAAATAATGCAGAAAACAGAACAAAAAACTAAAAAAATAAAAATTGCAACAATAAGTATTTTGTTGTAAGTAGAAACAAAATAAAATAAATAAAGCAACAAAGAAAACAAACAAAGAGTTTCCAAATTTGAAAACTAATGGCACTAACAGAAAGTTTATAATTTTTCTAAAACTAAAAGCAAAAAGAATTAAAAATAAAGCAAAAACAACAAAAACTAAACAATGGAGAAAACAGAACAAAAACTGAAATAAAAATAAAAATAGCAACAATAAGTATTTTGTTGTAAGTAGAAACAAAATAAAATAAATAAAGCAACAAAGAAAACAAAAAAGAGTTTTCAAATTTGGAAACTAATGGCACTAACAGAAATTTTATAATTTTTCTAAAACTAAAAGCAAAAAGAATTAAAAATAAAGCAAAAAACAACAAAAATAAATAATAATGCAGAAAACAAAACAAAAAACTGGAAAAAATAGTGCACGCCTCTTTGGCCCCCACGGCTGAATACGACTAGAAACCCTACATGGGCGAGATTCAGGCCCGCAGGGCGCCAAGTAGGCCCACAGCACATAGCTAGTGACAGATTAGGCCGAAGCCTGCAGTTGAGAGGAGCTCGAGAGGTTGGCGCAGCAGCGCTTATAAACCACTCTCGAGCTCTCTCAACTAGCGAGGCGGACTAAACTTTTGGGCGAGGGCAGCACAAGGCCTTTGGTCCCGGTTGGTGGCACCAACCGGGACTAAAAGGCATTAGTACCGGTTCGTAGCACCAGCGGGACTAATGCCCCTTTAGTCCCGGTTGGTGCCACCAACCGACCAAAGGCCGCTTCCGCCCTTTGGGCTGCTGAAAATTGGCCTTTGGTCGGTTGGTGGCACCAACCGGGACTAAAGGCATTAGTCGGTTGGTGCCACGAACCGAGACTAAAGGATTTGCTATATAAGCAGCACTTAGCAGTTTTCGACCAAATCACCCACTTCTCCCCCGACGCCCCCTGCTCCTCCTCATCGCCGTCGCCGCCCGGCGCCCTAGTCCACCTTGCCGTTGCCACCGCCACCGACACCGTCAGACTGCTCGCTTCGCCGTCGCCCGCCGTCACCGCCGCCGTCAGCTGCTCGCGCTTCGCCGTCGCCCGCCCCCCTGTGAGCATAGCCTGCCTCCCGCGCCCTCCCATCCAGCGCCCCCATCCTGCTGTGGCCATCGTCTTGCCGCCCCTGTCCTGTGACCACCGCGCGCCTGCCCCCCTGCCTCTATTTGGGGCGCGTGCCGCCCGCCGCCCTGCCTGCAGAAGATAGATTTTTGTTTTTGCATTTTTATAAAATGTATATATGTATGTATATATGTCTCTGTGTATATATATGTTCATGAATATATGCAAAAGATAGATTTTAGAAAAATAGTATTTTTTTCTGTTCATAGATTTTTTGGTGATATTAATTATTGTAAATATGCAAATGTTTGTATATTCATATGAACAATGAATTAGGCAAAACCTTTACTTTTTCTAAAATTTATATTTGATCATTATTTTTAAAAAACAAGCAATACTACTTCATGTATTTTTAAGAAAGGAAGAAGAAGAAAAGAATGAGAGGAAAAGGAAATAAGAAGAGGAAGAAAGGAGAAGAAGAGGGAGAGGAAGAAGAGGAGAAATAAATAAGAAGAAGAAAAAAAAAAGAAGAAGAGGAGAAGAAGAAAGAGAAGAAGAAAAAAGAAAAAATTCTATTTAGAAAAAAATTCTATTCTTTCTTCTTCTTCTTCTTTTTTCTTCTTCTTCTTCTTCTTCTTCTTCTTCCTCTTTTCTTCCTTTTCCTTATTTTCCTTTCTCGAGGATAAGAAGAAAAAAAGAGGAGAAGAAGAAAGAAAGGAATAGAGGAGAAAGAAGAAACTCGACACGAGGGGGGTACCGATACCCCTCCCCAATAACATTATTTTCCCATGTATATGTATGTTGCGTCGTTGTCGATATAACGAGGGTGTCGAGGATCGCCGAGGGTCGAGGGTCGGGAACTAGGGTAGAGGGTCGAGGGTAGTTAAGGGTCAAGGGTGAAGGTTTGAGGTCGAGGTTCCTATAGTGTCAAAGTATTGAAGAAATCCATGGCTTCATCATTAGCGGAGTAACCATGGCATGATGGTGAAGTCCTCAAAGTTATTCGGAATGGAGTCCGGATAGGATAATTTGCCTTTTATGCGAATCTCATCAAAGGCCTTTCAAATAACGATATTGGAAGGTTCTTGCTGAACTTCGTACCAAAAGCTAATTATCCTATCTGGGACTCCGTTCAAAATAACTTTGAGAGCTTCACCATCATGCACCTACACTTTACCAATGATGAAGACATGGTTTTGTTGAATCCTTTGACACTAGGCAACCTCCCGACCCTCGGCGATCTTCGACCCTTGACCTCGACCGCTCGGCGATCCACGACCCTCTACCCTACATGGCGTCGATGCCCACGTCACTTGTGGGACATAGATGTAGTGTTCAACGCCGACCCCTCCCGATAGCTTCAACACGTGGGGGGTCGATATTACCCTCCTAGCTTGAAGCGTTCTCGAGGCCACCCCTAACCCTTGAAGCGTTCTCGAGGCCACCCCAAACCCTAGAGAAGCAGCGTCGAGGCCACTAATATGATTCCTTATTGTGATTAGCTAGCTAGTTCTCGTTTGCCACTAATATATCCATATCTGTCATGTTTGAATAATAATTGCCATGTTGTAAATATTTGTAGAAACTATGGACACCCCGAGGCGAAGCACAAGAAGTGTTGTTGAGGTACATAATCGCACAAGGAAGTGATGCCGTCGCTCGTTGATTTTCTCAACGACAACGATGGTCTGGAAGGAGAGGGTGAAGAAGCAGCTGGCTATGATTTACATGGCTCCGATGACCCAATGTCGGTGCAAGAAGGAGAGGGTGAAGAAGTAGACCGTGAGGACGGCTCCGGTGATCACCAAACCGAGTCCGGCCAGGTATATATATTAGTTAAGCCTGTGTTGACTAGCTCTCGTCTTTCTTTTGGTATGTACATATTAATTAACTCTCGTCTTTGTTCTTTTTCTAGCCCTCCGGATCGAGCACAACCGGTAAAGAGACGAGGCCCGAAGAAAAGTTGAGCTTGGATGAAAAGTTTGAGATCATACAAATCGCGCAAGCGGCCAACCGATTGAACCCTACTGGGACAAAGAAGGCATTTGTTGCTCGGTCAGGGGTTCGGTTAGGGACAAGATCCCGATCAGCATCCACCAATGGTATAAGCCAAGAACGAAGACCACGAGGTGTCTTGTGTCAATGATATGCAGAAAAATGATCTTTGGGTGAGCTGAAGTCAAATTTTACCCTACCGCTAGAGGATGATCCGGAGAAGCCAGATAATAGAGCCATTAATCAAGTCTTTTGCTCTTAAGAAGATGGCAGAACTATTCAGGAATTGGAAGAAAGAACTCAATACGTATGTCAAAAAAATGAGACACCAGAATTCAAGGGAAAATATGAGAAGATCAGAGATGGTGGCCCGCATTTGTGGCCTACAAGACATCGAAAAGAGTAAAAAGATGTCGGCGACAAACAAGAGAAATGCTGCGAAGAAGAAGCTTCACCATCGCACGGGGTCGGTGGCTACCTCGTGAGACCGGCCTAAGTGGGCCAAGGCTGAGAATGATCTGCTTGATAAAGGGATCGAACCGAGACAATGAACTGGCCAGACCGTTGCGGACTTGGTTCTTGGGGCGGCGGATCCTTGGACCCTCTAACGAGGAAGTGCATTTGGACGGACGAACAATTGGACATACCGGTCAAGAGGCTTTAGCAATATATCAAAGCAGCGCAGCAAGGGAAGTTCGTTCGAGCGGGGAGAAGGACGAGCTCACAATGGCCCTCGGGAATCTCGAGCACCTGGACGGACACGAGGCACGCCGAGCTCCGTTTCGTGGAAGGCTGGATTTCGGACGCAGGGGTTACAAAACCCATGAGAGGAGGAAGAAAGCGGAGCAGAGCCTAATGCAGGCGCTGCACGAAGGGTAATGGGGCTAGAGGAGCGAGAAGAGGAGCGAGAAGCAGCAGATCACAACAAGCGACCTGCGAAGCTTCCCCGAAGCTACCCCGCCATCTCGGCGGGAAGCAGCGTGGCTTCCACCGAGCTGCTTCAGCCGAGCAGCATGCCTTGGCGGCTCTGCGAGCTATCCGTGGATGCTATCACGGATGCTGAAAATTTCCACCTTATGGCGCAATGGAGCAATTTGAAGGTCAAGGCGGCTGTTGGCTCTGTTTATCCTACTAAACCTGACTCAACTTTTCACTGTCGGCCGATTCCAGAAGGATATGCTAAGGTGATGGTCGATGAAATAACGGAGGATTTGAGGACCTCGGCTTGACCACCCTACCGGTGAAGGGGAGTATCGGCTGGGTTCGCTCTGAAGACTCCATGCCTATGGCGGAAGGATCTCATCAACCTTCCGAACTGGGCGCCTCCGCCTCCTCCTCCTCCTTGGCGAGTCGGGGCACTCCGCCTCCTCCACCGCCTCCTCCTCCGCGAGTGACGATCGGGGCACTCGGCGGCTCCTTCTCCAGCGCGTGGCGGCACTCCGCCTCCTTCTCCCTTTGCACCGCTTGCGCCCGAGCAGCCAGCCTCCTCCTTCTCCGCCTCATCGGCAAGGGCGGAAGAGACCCGCCGCTCCGGCTGCTCCGTGGCGTCATAGTCCTTCTCCTCCGCCTCGTAAGCAAGGAAAGAAGACATCCGCTCCGGCTGCTCTGTCGGCGTCTAGCAGTACAGCCATAGGCGGGAGGAGATCTGATTCGGTCCTTCTCTGAAGACTCGGAGAAGTTACCGTCTGAGAGGAGCGAGGAGGAAAGCGTGAAGATCGCAGACCGAAGTGGATGACTGGTTTCAAGGGTTGAAAGCAAAGAGACATCCACCTCCGGAGGAGAAGGTAGATCTGGTCAAAGCGAAGCGCACTCTGCTGCCCCGACAAAACCACCCAAGTCTCCGCGAAAGGCAACTATGAGCGCATTATTGGAAGGCATTTGCGAAGCGAGAGATCGGGAAGTCTTGTCGGTGATCAAAGGATGAAAGAACGACGAGCTGGGAAACAAATTGCCCAGCTCGGCGAACAAGCAGCAATCGTGCCCCCGCTCAAGGTGCTGCTAGCGCATCGTCGATCCGAGGATGGTGCCCGGTTATGGCAATCCTGCAGATTACCCGCTTGACGATGTACATTATGATTTCTTGGAGGTTCAGATACAAAGATACGATGCGGAAGCCTCTCTCAAAGATGAAAGCTCTCTATCAACGATGATGCGAAGATTGCATGATTGGTACATGAAAACCTGCAAAGAGTCCGAGGGAGGAGTACTTTGTATGTGAGAGTTAAAAGGAGCATGACCTCCTTGGAATTGAACTATTGCCTATTCCATTTGAGGAGTTCTATCAGTTTTAATCAATTGGCCCTCGATAAAGCAACGGTCACCTGCACGTCTGTAAGTAGTACTACTTCTGTCATTAAGTATCTCTATATAATTCAGCTCTTTCGTTGCATGTATTTATAAATATCCTCACTATATTATGCAGATTGAAGATCGCGAAATGAAGAAAAGACAAGTGGGTGATATTGGGTTCATTAACACATATCTCATAGATGCAAATGAGGTTAAATATCGTGCCGACGAAACCGAGGCCAACTTACTACGATCGTTGGAAATAAATGAACACAAAAATATAATACTCTTTCCTTACAACTACACGTGAGTATTCTGTCTTGTGGCATATTCGGTTTCCTTATTAGTCCAGGTTATAGTAATGTAATATTGATGAGTTATGCATAAATGCATGCAGGTACCACTATATTCTCCTAGAGATTAAGCTTGAGCAGGGAGTAGTAACTGTCTTAGACTCGAGACGAAAAGATCCCAAGGAGTATGCGGACATGACTGAAATGCTCGAGAAGTAAGTTAAATCGATCATTATCCACCATATCAGCAACTTTGTTCATTTCTGATATCAAGTAATTGTTTTCTTTGTATGGCAAGGCTTGGGAAAATTCACCAAAAAGCTCGAGACTACCGAAGAAGCTGCAATTTAGACACCCGAAAGTAAGTACTATATAGTAGCATATTCCACGCGCATCTCCTAGTGATTCAAGCGCTAGTTTCATCAATACCATTTAGCATGCTTGCTAATTATCAGTTTGATTGACCTCTGTTTCTTGTAAAGTGGTTGTGGCAGGAACAAGGGAATGATTTCTGTGGATACTACGTTTGCGAGTCCATCCGCCACACGACCTGTGAGAGGGCTACTCCGACAAACAATATGAAGTGCGTAAATAAAATATTCACAATTTTATTTTATTACCATCATTTGTGTTGAGTTTCATTCATTCATATATATATATATATATATATATATATATATATATATATATATATATATATATATATATATATATATATATATATATATATATATATATATGTATGTATGTATTGACCCTTTCTTAAAATTAGATGTTTGAGCGGGATGAACTCCTAGCACCAGATCGCATGCAGCAATTCAAGAGGAATTGGCGGCATTCTTTCTTGACCACGTGATCGCTGAAGGCGGAGAATACTATGTGGACCACGCGTCCGTATTGTAAAAGATAATTATTGTATATATGTAGCCGCTAGTGTCGGATAGATATACGAGAACTTGTTGTTCGACCAATCTCGGAGAAGGAGAGGTGGTCGATATCACTTCTCTGTATGCATATATGTTCATGACGATCTTCATTTGCTTAATTACTAGCTAGCTAGCGTGTCTAGCTAGTCCTCTCTATATGTATGTATAGTGCGTAGCGTCGACCAAGCACGGACAAAAGAGAGGACACTTTTCTCTATTAATTAGCTAGCTATAGCACAATATATGAAACACCTAAATTAACCCCCATAACCCCCCCAACCCCCCTTTTCAAAAAAAAACAAAACCAGAGCCATAGAAATGCTGACGCGTGGATGCCTATTGGTCCCGGTTGGTGACCAAAGGCCCTCCTGCCTGGGCTCAGCGGACAGGCCACGTGGAGGCCCATCAGTCCCGGTTCTGGATAGAACCGGGACTAAATGGCCAGGGTATTAGTACCGACCCTTTAGTCCCGGTATTACTACTCTAATGCAAGCAGTATAGAGAAGAGTAGGCGATATCTGGTGATCAAAGGGGGGGCTTGCCTGGTTGCTCAGACAAGAAGGAGGGGTCTTCGGTGATGTAGTCGACCACAGGGGCATCAGCATCGTCACGGGGTCTACCGAAGAGAAGAGGGGGGAGAAACAGTAAATACATAGCAAGCAAATGCATAACAGGACAACAGGCAGAGCTAGACGTGTTCTAACGCGGTAAGAGGTGATACCGGTGAAGGGGGGAAACATCCGGGAAAGTATCCCCGGTGTTCTGTGTTTTCGGACAATTGAACCGGAGGTGAAATGTTGCAGGTTCACTATGCTAGGGACACGTGGCAGACGAACGGGCTGCGTATCCGGATTCGTCTCGTCGTTCTGAGCAACTTTCATGTATAAAGTTTTTCCATCCGAGCTACGGTTTATTTTATATTAATTTTTAAAATATTTAAATCATTTTTAGGATTTACTTAATTATTTTAAATCAACATTATCCAGAATAGTGTTTGCTGACGTCATCATGACATCAGAAGTCAATTTTGACCATTGACCGGTCAAACTGACAGGTGGGCTCGTTCGTCATTGTCTTAGACTAACTAAGCTGGTTTAATTAGTTTAATTAAGTAATTATGTTAATTTAACAGATTTAATTAAGTTAATTAATTATCTAATTAATTAATTAATATTTTTCTAATTAATTTTCTATTTTTTTATGGGGGTGTGGGGCCCATAAGTCATAGGCTCTGGGGGAGCCTAGCGGCTTCAGGGGGCCTGGGCTGCTGGCGCCCGGCTGTTTGGCGCTTTGCCCAAGCGATGGAGGCGCTTGCGCCCGGCTGCTGCAGCGAGGTGGGTTTAAGCAGCGGCGAGCGCGATAATTGTCTTGGCAGCGCGCAGGCGGCGGCGACATCTTGTGAGGAGCGGAGGTGCGGACACGGACATGGCGGTGGGGCAGCAACATGCATTGTGGATCGAGGTCGATGCATGGCGGAAGGAGGCGCTCACCAAGGGAGCTCACGGAGGCTCGTTGGGCGGGTTAGTAGCAGCGAGGCGGCGGATTCGCCGCGAGGCGCCCGCGACCGAGGAAGAAGACGGGTCGATCCGGAGCTTGGCGGCGTCGGCTTGAGCTCGATAGTGCGAGCAAGTAAGGCGAGCATGGAGGTTCTCTGAACAACAACTTCGGCGTCGGGGAGTTGATTATGCGTCTGGTAGGTTAGCCATAGCAAAAGCGGCGACGGGTTCTCGGCGCCAATGGACGGCGGCGAAGGGCAGGCGCAGGGCGTCGAAGCGGCGTTGGGCGCGGCGGAGGTGGCGATGGCGGCGGCGGCGGTGGTATTGTTGAGTGCGGCGTGGGGATGACGAAAGAAGCTGCAAAGCGGGCGGCAGTCCTCGGCGTGGCGTGCTTGCGAGGTCGCGAGGAAGAGATGGGGACGGGGTACGGCAACGGATGACGACGAGGTCGAGGCGGCGAGGGGCTCCTGTGAGGTCGTCGGCAGAACGCGTGAGGCCGGGGGGGACGCTTTTACTCCCTTTTGTTTTGGTTTTGAATTTTCCCTTGTATGTATTTTTCCTTTCCTGTTTTCATTTAGTTCCTAATTATCTTAGTATTAATAAAATACCAAAGTGGCACCTAAATTGATGTTACAACTTATGTCACAACCACAAAAGGTTTCAACCCAAAATAATTTAGTTTAGTAATTTTCAAAACATAAAAGGCATTTAATTAATGGTTTTAGCTAATGATTTAATTAATTTAGTGCATTTAAACATTTGGTAAAGAGTTGGTTTCTCCACTAATATTACTTATGAATTATTTGGCTCACTCCGAACATTTTAGTTTTAATATTTGAAATCTTTTATTGTTTTCTTGATTATGAATTTGAATTCGAATCGGTTTCGAACTAACGATAGATTAGCCACAGTAATCGAGGTGACGTGGCATCATTAGCAGAGGGTTACTGTGGCTTAATTATCCGGGCGTCACAATTCTCCTCTACTACAAGAAATCTCGTCCCGAGATTTAAGAGAGGTCTAAGGGGGAAACGTTTGGTTACGAAATTCTAACGAATCTTCTCGGTCTTGGTTGTTCCTCTCAAAGTGGTCGATCCATTATATTGATGTCTTCATTTTTCTGCTTCAGGTCATCAAGATGAAGTCGACATCCTTTCTTTGGGGGTTCCATCGTACTTACGAAAGAATAAGGGGGTTATTCCGGGAGAACGAACCTCTACAAGGTTGACTATCTGGTCGATAACATCGGGGAAGGTGGCAGAAAGTAACTCTCGAATCGAAACTTAAGTAAATATCGAGAGCAAGTAATGAGGTTTCATGGGAAGTTTTGAGCGGGCAGGCAATCGTTCGATGCCTGAAACGAAGTGTTGAAGGGGTTTAGAGCAATGTGAATAAGCATTGCATCAGATACCAGAATATATTACTGGGCAGGTGGCCCGTGAATTACTTACAAAGTCAAGTGCGAGGAATAACTTTGACAACAAGGTGTATAGGGGAGTCAGGTTTCGATCCTGTGGAACTGTGGGTTATGGGCCCACCATGTGGGTTAAAGGTAGGAAGGGGGGCTGACATCTTGCACGGTCACAATAGAAAGGCATGCCAGAGGGTAGCCTGTTAGTTATGTCGGCAACAACATCGATACCAAGGGCGAGGGACGAAGAGAACCATTTTCCTGCTCGTTGAACGAGGCGGACCATTAGGCAAAGTTCTCGTCCATCGGTGGATACCAGAATGTCATCAACAATAGTAACAGGGTCTTACTGACAGAGTTATACACCGAGGTATTTACATAAGCAGAAGAACATTACTGCTTAGATCATATAGATCACTAGAAAGGTTAAACAAAACAATGGAAAGGAAAAGGTGATCATCAGATTAAATAGTACAATGGAAAGGAAAATGTGTTTAAACACATTATTCAGGGGTATATCTTTCCCAAGGAGAAACAGAGCATGATATCCATGACAAGATATAACATAGAAAACCCTTTAGTTAGGGGAGAGAATTTTCATGACATTACCCATACAGCGGTGTTTGGATAATTGAGCAGGAAACATTTAGCATTGGGCTTCAAATTTTCCTGTTGAAAATCGGAGTACCATAGACATGCCTCGAGATAGCATTGACATGGTCTTCAAGCAAAGGTCGGACTTTGGATACACAAAGGATCCATCAGGAACAACTCATAGAATAGGTCTTACAATTCCCTCATGGAAGAATGGCAATCCTTGCTAAAATGGAAACTATAACAATAGGCCTCTGGCCAGATGTGCTAGGCATGACATCACCTTACCGGGTCACATAAAGACCATTGTTATAACTCTTGGAAATATGTTCCAACCATCATATCTGACCGACATTCTGTTCTGATTGGTGTCAGGATACCTCAGACCCAGGATGCCTGAGAAGAAAGGTGCAACACAAATTGTCGAGATGACATTGTAAGATTCTCGGGAAATTTACTACGGAAGTGAGTTCCGAAACAAAAACTCAACATTAAACCAATGAAGGGATAAGGAGGTAGCTGATGAACTCAGCGACAATTCATCGAGACTTCCAAAAGATGGGTTTCCACAATTATGTGAACAAGGAGATAACATTAGTCAGATGAAATGATATAAGGGGATATGCTCGAGGAAAACATACCCAATTTAAACATTGGGTGATAGGTGCACCCGAAATATGGGCTGGGTTGCACGACCAACGTCGGAATGGTGATTCCATAATCAATAGTCTAAGAATGAATGGCAGACCATTAACTTCAAAGCAATAGGGTTGCTAGAAGGGCAGAATCCAAACAGCACCGTTCACTTGTTGGTACACCGGTTGGAATCAACACGAGGACCAAGAAAGAATGGTGATGGTGAGAAGCATCACAATACCAAGAATTCCTTAAGCGGTGGAGCAGTCCTCACAACATCCTAGATGGTAATACTCCAAGGTAAAGAAGAACAAATGCTTGATAGCAGGGAGCTCAAGGTATAACACAAAACACGAACAAATTTGTGTTGAACGGAAGGCAATAAAGTGGTCAACGATAACACAAATCATCGGGGGCAAGGAGGGTATTTCTCATCATGAACTCAATTGATATCCTGGAAGAGCTCATAAGGTTGATGACGATCACGACACATTTGTCGATAGATTTCATGAAGATGTAATCAATCGGCGACGACATCAAGTCAAAGGTATGATGAAGCGGAAGGTTATTGGAACCATGGGTACGGCACAAACTCGAAATCAAGTTTGTTGTTCAAGGTGGAACGATAAGACGAGGAAATCGGTGTAAGCTTAGCTCATCATCGAAAGTTGTGCTCCGGAATTAAGGACCCGGTAGCACAGTTAAAATTAGCACGATAATGATGTAGCCGATCAGGCTAGGAGTGACGGGATGGAGTATTAAAATTCTCAACCACAAAGTACTGGGGGTACCGAATCTCAGTGTTGATTCGATTCACAAATCGGGGTTCTCGGTTGACGACAACCCATAACCCGTGGAGTGACTGTGATGGGGAAACGTACTACTTCATCAGAAATTCATAAGATGAAGTGCAATGGGTTGATATCCTCGAGATACCAGGGGGTAATACTCGAAGGTAGAACAAAATAGAGGTCGGGAAGGAGTCTTGATCCATGTAGGCAAGTACTTTAACTTGTCCAGAAATAGAATCAAGGAGAACAATCATGGTGGAACCCACGATCATAAAGGATCGAACCACGGATACAAGATGAACTTATAACAAGGGGGTAATTATTTTTACGAGCAGCTTCCATGATAAGTTATACATCGTGTCCATGGGCATGTAACACCCGGATGATTAAGGAACAGTAATCACCCCGGTTCGGTGACTAACCTCACGTTGATTCGAACCCGTTCTAAAACAAAATCAAAACAAAAGCAAAGATGAAAAGTTTCAAAAACTAAATCTAAAATGTTCGGGGGTTGTCTAAAATAGCAAACCTAATTATGGTGGGGTGCACAAATTTTTGTAAAATGTTTTGGCCTTTTTAATTAAACTAAAACAGAAAGCAGAAAAGGTAAAATAATAAAAGAAAAGAAAGACAAAAAAAGAGAGGAGGAAAACCCCTGCCCAGCCAGCCCCTCCCCACAGCCCTCGCCTGGCCCATTCCCCACTGGGCGGCCCAACAGCAGCCACTTAACCCACCCCAGCGGCGAACCCTAGCCCATCTCCCCCCACCCCCCGTTTCCCTCTCGTCTCCGTGACCCAGGCGCCCTCGCCCCTCCCCAGCCACGAACCCCGCCCCTTCGGCGATCTCCCCCTCCCAGCCTTGCTTGAGTGTGGCCTGTGATCGGCTCAGTGCCCCCTTGCCTGCCTGGCCAGCCCCGGCCTCCCGTCGCCCGGCTCCACGCCGTCCGTCAGCGCCCATGAGCCCCTCCCTTCCCTCGCGCCCGTCGCTCGACCCTCGGACCCCGTGCACGTTCCCCCACGGTCGGTGCGAACCCCCCCACCACCTCGTCGCCTCATGCGCGCCGCTCCGCCCCGGCCGATCTCGCCGTGACCCATGGCCCCTCAGCCGCCTTCTTGGCCTCGGCCGCCCAGTCCCCGTTGGCCTCGGGCTCAGGCTCCGCCCGCACCCCCCGCCGCCCGATTGACCCCTCTGGGTCCATGACATGGGGCCCCACCCCCCCACGTGAGCGGTTTTTTATTAAAACAGGGAATAAAATTTAAATGAAACTAATTAAGTAATTAATTAATTAATTAATTAATTAAGTAATTAATTAATCAAATTAATTCTGATTAGTCAACCCTAATCACTAATTAACCTAATTAACTAATGTTAATTAACTCTGATTAGGTTAATTAGATATTAGAGAATGACATGCGGGACCAACCTGTCAGGGTTGACTCGGTCAACCCTGTTGACTGCTGATGTCAGCATGACATCATGCTGATGTCATAAATGCATTTTCGAGATTAATTAAATAATTAATTAAAATTCCAGAAATTAATAAAATCTTTTAAAAATCATATCTTTTAATCCGTAATCCGGATTAAAATATTTTCAACATGAAAGTTGCTCAGAACGACGAGACGAATCCGGATACGCAGTTCGTTCGTCCACCACACGCCTCTAACCTATCGAACCTGTAAACTTTCCTCTCCGGTTCATCATCGACAGACGTCCGGGCAGGAAAACTTCCGGATGTTTTCCCCTAAACGATACCCCTCATACCACGTTAGGGCACGCCTAGCATCGCTTCTTGACATGTCATGCATCGATATGCATCTGTTTACTTTGTATTCATTGTTTCTTCCCCTCTTCTCTCCGGTAGACTACGAGACCGGACGCTGCGGTGGCGGTTCGACTACGGTGTTGGCGACCCCTCTCTCTTGCGAGCAACCAGGCAAGCCCCCCCCTTGATCACGGATATCGCCTACTCTTATCTACTTTGCTTGCATTAGAGTAGTATAGCATATTCTTGTTTGGATACTCCTATCTTTGCTGCATAGCACATCCTTGTAACTTCTATTGTTACCTTACCGCAATCCTATATGCTTAGTATAGGATGCTAGTACTTTCATCTGTGGCCCTACTTTCTTGTCCGTCGCGTGCTATACTATCGGGCCGTGATCACTCGGGAGGTGATCACGGGTATATACCATATACTTTATACAGGATACATGTGAGACTAAAGTCGGGTTGGTGATGGAGCACCCATGAGTGGATCTTTGTGGCGGGCGGCAGGGCAGAGTTGAGACCGCCTAGGAGAGAGGTGGGGCTGGCCTGTTTCGGCGTTATGGTTACTTAACACGCTTAACGAGGTCTTGGTATTTGATGCGGGTTGGCTACGAGCTTATACGCACTAACCATCTACGCGGGAGTAGTTATGGGTATCCGGCGTCGTGGTATCGGCCGAAGCACTTGAGACGTCGTGACGGGCGGCCTTGGCCGGATTGGGCCTGGAACGCTGTTAGGCTAGGTGCGCTTCCGGCCACCCTACATAACGTCGGGTGTGCTCGAGGCGATGGGCCCCAGACCTCTGGCGCTTAGGTTTAGACCCGTGTTGGCCTCTCTGTTGTGCCTAGGTGGGGTTGCGGCGTGTTGATCTTACGCGGCGGGCATGACCCCGGAAAGTGTGTCCGGCCAAATGGGATCAGCGTCTTTGGGTAAGATGGTGCACCCTGCAGGTGATTAATCTATTCGGATAGCCGTGATCTTGATAACAGGACGACTTGGAGTTGTACCTTGAGCTTATGACAACTAGAACTGGATACTTGATAAAACACACTCTTCCAAGTGCGGATACAACCGGTGGTCGCTCTCGCTCAGGGATATGGCGAGGGGATTGCGGGTAGGATTATTGCTATATGATGTTACTTGGAGGACTTGGATCGTCCCCTCCTACTGTTGCAAGAGCGGTGTCGAGCGTAGTCTTTGTTAAGACTAGCTATCCCCTCTTATTACGGCATTCTGCAGTTCAGTCCATCGATATGGCCTTTACACATATATCCATGCATATGTAGTGTAGCTCCTTGCTTGCAGTACTGGATGAGTACTCACGGTTGCCTTGTTCCCCTTTTCCCCTACCTCTACTCGATTGCTGCAAACTGGGCGATGGAGCCCGAGAGTCAGGCGCCACCGCCTATGGCGACTACTACTCGGAGGTGCCTACTTCTACGTGTAGCCCGGCGGCGACCGGGAGTTACCTAGGAGGATCGAGGCGGGAGGCCTGCTCCTCTTCGATCTGTATCCCGGTTTGTGCTAGCCATCTTATGGCAACTTGTTTAACTTATGTACGTACTCAGATA
Organism: Aegilops longissima; assembly: GCA_021605205.1. Lineage (NCBI taxonomy): Eukaryota > Viridiplantae > Streptophyta > Magnoliopsida > Poales > Poaceae > Aegilops > Aegilops longissima. The sequence continues at coordinate 51,592,638 of CM038678.1, forward strand.
TTGTTGCTTCCGGTGACTTCGTCTATGATCGAGCACTTGTATTCGAGCCCTCGAGGCCCTGGCTTGTATTATGATGCTTGTATGACTTATTTTATTGTAGAGTTGTGTTGTGATATCTTCCGTGAGTCCTTGATCTTGATCGTACACATTTTGCGTCTTTGGGTAAGATGGTGCACCCTGCAGTGAAGTTAATCTATTCGGATAGCCGTGATCTTGATGCAGGACGACTTGGAGTTGTACCTTGAGCTTATGACAACTAGAACCGGATACTTGATAAAACACACCCTTCCAAGTGCGGATACAACGGTGGTCGCTCTTGCTCGAGGATATGAGCGGGATTGCGGGTAGGATTATTGCTATATGATGTTACTTGGAGGACTTCAGATCGTCCCCTCCTACTGTTGCAAGACAGGTGTCGAGCGTAGTCTTCATTAAGACTAGCTATCCCCTCTTATTCGGCATTCTGTAGTTCAGTCCATCGATATGGCCTTTACACATATATCCATGCATATGTAGTGTAGCTCCTTGCTTGCAGTACTTTGGATGAGTACTCACGGTTGCCTTGTTCCCCTTTTCCCCTACCTCTACTCGATTGCTGCAGCAGACGATGGAGCCCAGGAGTCGACGCCACCGCCTATGGCGACTACTACTCGGAGGTGCCTACTTCTACGTGCAGCCCGGCGGCGGCGACCGGGAGTGACCTAGGAGGATCGAGGCGGGAGGCCTGCTCCTCTTCGATCTGTATCCCGGTTTGTGCTAGCCATCTTATGGCAACTTGTTTAAATTATATGCGTACTCAGATATTGTTGCTTCCGCTGACTTCGTCTATGATCGAGCACTTGTATTCGAGCCCTCGAGGCCCCTGGCTTGTATTAAGATGCTTGTATGACTTATTTTATTGTAGAGTTGTGTTGTGATATCTTCCGTGAGTCCTTGATCTTGATCGTACACATTTGCGTGCATGATTAGTGTCGATTGAATCGAAGCGTCACAAGTTAATATCGAGCCATTGCTGTAGGAATCCCCTTCCACACTCCTTGGCGAAGTCGAGTCTAGACATTGCAAAACTTTTACTAACTTGGCTGTGTGCCTTACGGGCCCACGTCGCCATCGGGTGGTACTAGGATCTTTTACTCCTCGACCTTTACTCTGGGACTTTGAACTCTCTTCTACTCGGGTTAAGCGATTTTACTAACTATCACTAGGATCCCGTGACCGCATTCACCCCAAAGTTGGATATAGCCTAAGTTGTTTTGGAATTGTATTTGAGCAATTTCCACACTGTCATTGACTCCTTTGAAGCGTCTTTGTTTTAGATGGAACCCACGAGGCAGGTCGTGCGCCACACACGCGGCCATTGGTGCCTCGGGATCACTGCGGTGCTAGCCGAGATGATGACCTATCGGGTTATCGCTGGCACCCTGAGTACACCGTCTATGAGGAGTACCGGGACTATAACCGAGCAGCGATGCAGCGCCATCGTCCACCTCTACTCTCGGGATGCTGAGTCCACTCTTGTCTGCACACCGCACATGGTGTTGGAGTGACTATCGATATGGCGATCCACGATGCTGCTTATGCTGCTCGACACGTCTTCGTGCGAGTATCGAGTTGGACACCTCCCCTTGAGCACATTGCTATCGCGTCGATGTTGGTGAGGAGGGTTACTACACCGCTGCCTACACCATTGTCACCGAGAGCCCTTCCACCATCGAACTTTGTTACGCATGCGATGGGCTGGATCGAGCTAACCGAGCTCTTCGCCACGAGTTGTACATCACCCGTCGGCACCTCTACCGTGCTCGACGCTGATGCACCCTTTGTCCGATCCGAGAGCTGCCACGTTCTGCGATCTACCCAGCCAGGACCGTGATGCCCCGGGGTGTCGGTTGGCGGGCGTGGGAGGCTACTCTCCGACTTGGCCCTTTTCTCGCCACCGGGCGTCGGATTCAGCACGAGTATCGCGGCCCCAGTCAGCAGCGTGGAGGACTATCGCTGCCGCACTATCACTTTAGACTCTACACTACCTCCAGCGATGCCGTGTGGGACTGATGTGAACTTGCTTGTTAGTGTTCGATGTATTCGCCCATGAGCCTGCGTGCCGCCTATGATGTAGTAGTCTATGTATTGGACTCTATGTATCGAACTCTATGCATGATTCCTTTTGTAAGATATGCCAACTACTATGTAGTTCCCATCATCTTGCTTTCATTATGCATGTTTCATCATGAATGATTCCTGTCTCTTGCTTAATTTCTCAAATCTTTGAACTACCTGTTATATAATAGCGGGATGGTTAGGCCAGCAGGTCGTGGTCGTGGTGCCAACTTCCCACCACCGCTTTGAGTACATGGCTGGTATGGTCCAGCAGCTCGAGATGAATCGCCAGTTCATGGAGAACATGATGGCTCAGTTTCCTCGCCCCAATATGAACCAGCAACCAAGCGGAACAACTCTCAGGATTTCATCGCTTTGAACCCGGCGTGTACCGCAGCTCAACTCAGCCTTTGGATCTTGATGGTAGCTCCGTGACATCACCTATGAGATGGAGTCTGCTGATGTAGCCCCTGCCAGCTATGTCACTTTTGCTTCCTTCTTCTGAAGGGACCCGCAGCTCAATGGTGGGACAGCCACCGGCGTACTCTGCCAGTTGGAACACTCATCACTGGCGGAATTCCAGGCTGCCTTCCGTGCCGCTTCATCCCTCAAGGGGTCATGGACGGAAGAAGCGTGAGTTCCATAACCTCACCCAAGGCAACAAGACTGTTGAAGCCTATCGCGAGAGTTCTGAACTTGTCTCGCTATGCGAAGAGGATATTGCAAGCGATGCGTGAGCGGGAGAAGTTCGTGGCGGTCTTCAAGCGACATCAAGCTCGCACTTTTAGTACGACTTTGCTGATTTAGCCACCTTGGTGAACAAAGCTATCAATGTCGAAACTGGTCTGCAGGAATACGAGTTCTAACAGGCGAACCGTGACACGGGCTCATCTTGGGCCCGTCCTCGCGAAGCGCAAGATATGGATTCCCAACAGCATGTACCAGCCGAATGCTCTGCTTCAAAGCAGAACTATGCTACACCTCGTGCGCCTACAACTAAGCAGCGAAGCTTCCAGCTCCACCACCCCAAGCTCTGTCCCACTCCCAATAATGGCTTATGCTTGGTGCGGACAGCGAGGGCACCGTGCTAGAGAATGCAACGAACCAGAATCAGTGGCCCTTCCAAAGGTGGCCGTGGAAACACCCGAACCGCAACAACAACGGCAAGTCTTATGGGCAAGCTCGGGCCAACCACGTTGATCTGAATGAAGCTCAAGACCAACCTGCTCTTGTGATGGGTACACTTCTCGTAAATTCAGTACCGGCATGTGTCTTATTTGATACGGGGCATCGCATTCATTCATGTCGAAGATTTTGCATTCATGCATGGCATTAAAAGTGAAGACATGAATGCTTCACTATCGATACACACTCCAGCGGGCCAATGTCGGACTTCCATGATTTGCAACAGCGTCCCGTTGAAATCGAAGGAATGGAATTCCTTGTCTCGCCCATCGTCTTTGAAGTCTTGTAGCATTGACCTCATTCAGGAATGAATTGGTTGAAAGCACATCTGGCGTCAATCGTTTGCGCCACTAAGACCGTCCATCTGCTACACCCTTGGATGAAATAGTCCTTACCAAGCTCATCTGGTGCAAAATGCGAGGCAAGGCTCTATGCATTGAATGCATTGAGCGCCGCACCCTCGAGGTATTGAAAACATTCACGTCGTTCGCGACTTCCAAGGCGTCTTTCTGAAGAACTTCGAGGATTCCCCTGCTAGAGCTGTCGAATTCGTCATCGACTTGAAACCAGGCACCACTCCTATAGCCAGCGACCCTACAAGATGCCGCGCGCATGAACTCCTTGAGCTAAAGGAGGAAATCGACAAATCTCTTCAAAGCGGTTTCATTCGCCCAAGTTGCTCTCCTTGGGGAGCACCTTCTCTCTTTGTTAAGAAGAAGGATGGGACAAACCGATTGGTCCAAGACTACCGTCCCATAAATCAAGCTACCATTGAATAAGTATCCTCTTCCTCGGATCAATGATCTTTATGATCAAGCTGGCTGGTTAAATCGGTGTTCTCGAAACTTCGACTTGAGGTTGGGTTACCACCAGATCCGTGTTCGTGAGGAGGATATCCCCAAGACCGCATTTGTGACTCGTTATGGTTCATACGAGTACACCGTCATGTCTTCGCTTAACAGAATGCTCCAGCCACCTTCTCTCGCTTTGATGAACTATATATTCATGGATTACCTCGACAAGTTAAATGCGTGGTTTATCTGGATGATATCTGATCTTTTCCAAGAATGAAGAAGAACATCTTGAACATCTTAGTCTTGTCTTTGGAAAAGCTACGAGAGCATCAACTCTATGCCAAGTTCTCCAAATGTGAATTACGGCTTCGAAGTAACCTATCTTGGGCATGTCATTTCTAAGGATGGTATTGCCGTCAACCACGAAAGAGTTCAGGCCATTCTCGATTGGACTCCTCCGAAGAGCGTTAAGCAAGTCGAAGTTTTCTCGGTCTGCCTTGACTATTGCCGTCGATTAAGTGAGAACTTCTCCAAGATTGCCGAGCCTCGACTAACTTTGTTGCATAAAGGCGTCAAATTCCAATGGACGAGATAAATGTCGGGAAAGTTTCCGGGCACTCAAAGACAAGTTGACGGCTGCCCGATGCTAGCTCCTCGATACTAAGAAGGACTTCGTCATTTCTTGCGGCGCTTCTCGTCAAGGATTAGGCGGTGTCCTAATGCAAAGCGCAAAGTAGTTGCTTATGCCTCTCGACAGTTGCGCCCTCACGAGGAGAACTACCCAGTTCATGACCTTGAACTTGCTGCCGTCATCCATGCACTGAAGCAGTGGCGACATTACCTTCTCGGTAATCGTTGCGAGATCTTCACCGACCACCAAAGTCTGAAGTATCTGTTTACTCAGCCAGACCTGAACCTCCGTCGGCGAGAGATGGATGGAGACGATTCTGAACTTTGATTTGGGTATCTCCTATCGCCCGAGCAAGGCTAATGTAATGGCTGATGCCTTGAGCATAAGTCTTCTGCAACCACCTTGAGTTCACAAAGTTCAGCCCTCACTTGTTGAAGAATTGAAAGCTGAACCTCCATATTGTTCCTCCGGTGCACTCCTCCCCTCCTCCGGAGTTCCATAAGATGAATCTCCGTGTTGTTCCCCAGGGTTCCCTCTATACCCTGGCTGTTGAACCCGATCTCGTGGGCACCATAAAGACAATGCAGGGATTTGACTTTGAAGTCTACAAGCTTAAACAAGACGTCAAGAAAGGAAATCCCTCATCCTTCACTATTGCTGATGATGGCGCCTTGTACTTCAAAGGCCGCCTAGTGGTGCCGTGTAAGAAGGAAAACCTGAATATGACTCAGAAGGTTATGAAAGAAGCTCATGATCGCCTCTATGTATCCATCCTGGCGGTACAAAGATGTATCAAGACATTAAATCGGAGATTACGGTGGTCTAATATGAAGCGAGGACATTGCTCGCTATGTTTACGAGTGTGGCGTTTGCCGTCGTATCAAAGCAGAACATCAAAGGCCTCTTTGGAACTCTGCAACCTATCTCTATTCGGAATGGAAATGGGACCATGTTGAAATGGACTTAATCCTTGGATTTCCCAAATCGCAGAAAGGTAATGATGCTATTCTTGTCGTCATTGACCGGCTTTCTAAAGTTGCTCATTTTCGGCGGTCAAAGAAACGATCACGCTAGCCAGCTTGCAGCGCTCTATATGTCGAAATTGTTTCACTTCACGGTATTCCACTTTGGTTATCGATTCGGACCGTGGCAGCTTATTCACTTCAAGATTACGGGCAAGTTTTCAAGAAGCTATGGGTACTCATTTATCTTTCGATCTGCGTTTCATCCATGATCCCAAGGGCAAGTTGAGCGTGTCAACCAAATTCTTGAAGACATGCTTGAGCTTGTGTCGTTTCCTTGCAAGAAATGGGAGGAATCTCTCCGTATGCTGAGTTCTCTTATAATAATAGCTATCAAGCTAGTCGAAGATGGCCCCTTGAAGTGTTATATGGACGAAAGTGCGAACCCCTACGAACTGGTCGAAGCGGGAGCGTCCACTCTTGGTCCGGATATTATCAACATGCCGAAGAACAAGTCCGCATTATTCGCGAGAATCTCAAGACTGCTCGATCGCGTCAAAAGAGTAATTATGACCGTCATCACAAGGACATGGTCTATCAACTTTGGCGAAAAGGCCTATCTTAGCGTTACACCAATGAAGGGTGCTCACGCCGGGATCAAGGGAAAGTTAGCGCCTCGCTATATTGGCCCTTTCACTATTACGGAAAGGCGTGGAAAAGTGGCTTATCAAGCTGGAGCTTCCGTCGAACCTTTCTCGGGTTCACGATGTGTTACACGTGTCACAACTCCGGCGCTGCTTCAAGGACCCAATCCGGCGATGGACCATGAAGTGCTCGAATTGCAACAGGACCTCTCCTATAAAGAGCATCCGGTCCGCATTCTCGACCAAGCTAAACGCCGCTGCGTCGGAAGGCGATCAAGTTCCTCAAGGTCCGATGGTGAATCACTCACGAAAGCGAAGCCACACAGGGAGCGAGGATCGTCTTGAGATGAATACCCGCACTCCTTCCTTTCGCCTCCTAAATCTCGGGGCGAGATTTCTTGTAATGGAGGAGATTTGTAACACCGGATGATTAAGAGCAGTAATCACCCGGTTCGGTGACTAACCTCACGTTGATTGAACCCGTTCTAAAACAAAATCAAAACAAAAGCAAAGATGAAAAGTTTCAAAAACTAAATCTAAAATGTTAGGGGTTGTCTAAAATAGCAAACCTAATTATGGTGGGGTGCACAAATTTTTGTAAAATGTTTTGGCCTTTTAATTAAACTAAAACGAAAGCGAGAAAAGGTAAAATAATAAAAGAAAAGAAAGACAAAAAAAAGAGGAGGGAAACCCCTGGCCCAGCCAGCCCCCCCCCACAGCCCCTCGCCCTGGCCCATTCCCCCACAGGCGGCCCAACAGCCCAGCCACTTAACCCCCTTCGCGGCCGAACCCTAGCCGCCCCTCTCCCCCACGCCACCCCCCGTTCCCTCTCGTCTCCGTGACCAGGCAGCGCCTCGCCCCTCCCACGGCCACGAACCCCGCCCCCGGCGATCTCCCCTCCCGGGCGCCGACGCCGGTGTGTGGCCCTGTGATCGGCTCGGTGCCCGCCTTGCCCCACGGCCAGCCTCCCAGGCCTCCCGTCGCCCGGCTCCACGCCGTCCGCGGCAGCATGCCATGAGCCCCTCCCTCCCTCGCGCCCGTCGCTCGACCCCGGGCCCCGTGCACGTTCCCCCCCCGTCGGGGCCAGACCCCCCACCACCTCGTCGCCTGCATGGCGCCGCTCGCCGCCCGGCCGATCTCGCCGTGACCATGGCCCCTCAAGCCGCCTTCTTGGCCTCGGCCGCCCGGTCCCCGTTGGCCTCGGGCTCGGGCTCCGCCCGCCTCCCCCCCACGCCTCGATTGACCCCTCGGGCCCATGACATGGGGCCCCACCCCCCCACACGAGCGGTTTTTATTAAAACAGGGAATAAAATTTAAATGAAACTAATTAATTAATTAATTAATTAATTAATCAAATTAATTCTGATTAATCAACCCTAATCACTAATTAACCTAATTAACTAATGTTAATTAACTCTGATTAGGTTAATTAGATATTAGAGAATGACATGCGGGACCCACTGTCGGGGTTGACTCGGTCAACCTGTTGATCTCTGATGTCGGCATGACATCATCTTGATGTCATAAATGCATTTTCAAGATTAATTAAAATTCCGAAATTAATAAAATCTTTTAAAATCATATCTTTTAATCCGTAATCCGGTTAAAATATTTTCAACATGAAAGTTGCTCGAGCAGCGAGGCGAATCCGGATCGCGATCCGTTCGTTCACCACACGCCTCTAACCTATCGAACCTGCAAACTTTCCTCTCGGTTCATCATGCTCGACGAGACATCCGGGCAGGAAAACTTCCGGATGTTTTCCCCTAACAGTACCCCCTCATACCACGTTAGGGCACGCCTAGCATCGCTTCTTGACATGTCATGCATCGACATGCATCTGTTTACTTTGTATTCATTGTTTCTTCCCCTCTTCTCTCCGGTAGACTACGAGACCGACGCTGCTGGTGGCGATTCGACTACGGTGTTGGCGACCCTCTCTCTTGCGGAGCAACCAGGCAAGCCCCCCTTGATCACGGATATCGCCTACTCTTATCTACTGCTTGCATTAGAGTAGTATAGCATATTCTTGTTTTCAGATACTCCTATCTTTGCTGCATAGCTTTGTCCTTGTAACTTCTATTGTTACCTTACGCAATCCTATATGCTTAGTATAGGATGCTAGTACTTTCATCTGTGGCCCTACTTTCTTGTCAAATCGCGTGCTATACTATCGGGCCGTGATCACTCGGGAGGTGATCACGGGTATATACTATATACTTTATACATGATACATGTGAGACTAAAGTCGAATTGGTGATGGAGCACCCATGAGTGGATCTTTGTGGCGGAGCGGCAGGCAGGTTGAGACCGCCTAGAGAGAGGTGGGCCTGGCCTGTTGGGGCGTTCGCGGTTACTTAACTGCGCTTAACGAGGTCTTGGTATTTGATCTGGGTTGGCTCTGAGCTTATCGCACTAACCATCTACGGGGAGTAGTTATGGGTATCCGGCGTCGTGGTATCGGCGAAGCACTTCAGACGTCGGCGACGGAGCGGCGGCCGCCGGATTGGACTGGAGCGCTGTTAGGCTAGAGTGCTTCGGCCGCCCTACATAGCGTCTTGAGTGTGCTCGAGGCGATGGGCCCGGACCCTGGCGCTTAGGTTTAGACCGGCGTGTTGGCCTCTCTGTTGTGCCTAGGTGGGGCTGCGGCGTGTTGATCTTTGGCGCGGGCATGACCGGAAAGTGTGTCCGGCCAAATGGGATCAAGCGTCTTTGGGTAAGATGGTGCACCCTGCAGTGAAGTTAATCTATTGGATAGCCGTGATCTTGTAATGGGGACGACTTGGAGTTGTACCTTGAGCTTATGACAACTAGAACCGGATACTTGATAAAACACACCCTTCCAAGTGCGGATACAACGGTGGTCGCTCTCGCTCGGGGATATGAGCAGGGATTGCGGGTAGGATTATTGCTATATGATGTTACTTGGAGGACTTCAGATCGTCCCCTCCTACTGTTGCAAGGCGGTGTCGAGCGTAGTCTTCGTTAAGACTAGCTATCCCCTCTTATTCGCCATTCTGCAGTTCAGTCCTTGATATGGCCTTTACACATATATCCATGCATATGTAGTGTAGCTCCTTGCTTGCAGTACTTTGGATGAGTACTCATGGTTGCCTTGTTCCCCTTTTCCCCTACCTCTACTCGATTGCTGCAAGCAGACGATGGAGCCCAGGAGTTAGGCGCCACCGCCTATGGCGACTACTACTCCGGAGGTGCCTACTACTCACGTGCAGCCCCGGCGGCGACCGGGAGTGACCTAGGAGGATCCCAGGCGGGAGGCCTGCTCCTCTTCGATCTGTATCCCGCTTTGTGCTAGCCATCTTATGGCAACTTGTTTAACTTATATACGTACTCAGATATTGTTGCTTCCGCTGACTCGTCTATGATCGAGCACTTGTATTCGAGCCCTCGAGGCCCTGGCTTGTATTATGATGCTTGTATGACTTATTTTATTGTAGAGTTGTGTTGTGATATCTTCCCATGAGTCCTTGATCTTGATCGTACACATTTGCGTGCATGATTAGTGTACGATTGAATCGAGGGCGTCACAGGGCATGAACGCAAGGTTCAAGGTCGACTCCCACTTCTTCAATGTATAACCTTCCATTCACTTCTTGCTTTGATAAAGGCATTAGTGTTGAAAGTTTTACCTGGTGAAATACCAGATGAGTATGACTCGTGAAAACTTCCGAGTTCACACTTATAAAGGAAGGCATAGGTTCAACCCGTCAGGGTATCGTGGAAACATATACCACAAGCTTCAATAGTAAATACCACCAGCTCGAAAGCAGAGCATGGTTGGCCAAGTAGATGATACGATTTATCAAGGGCATTATGTATCAGGTAAAGAACTCACAAGAATTTTGGTTGTGAAGAACATTGTCGGATAATAACCCGACAATGGGTATGGTGGTCCACAACAGGGCTGACGTGAGTATCGGTACTCAATCAAAGGAAGAAGGAACGCCAAGGCATCGGATTATAGAAACAACTGACTAATTCAAAGCTTAATGCAAAGAAATTTTATGATTTCCAAATCAAGGGATCAGAAGCAATCATTTTGATCGAAAATGAATAAGTTCAATAGACTTAGAAGCACAAACGATCAAGGCATTGATTGGTCAAGAACCAGCTCATATCCAAATGACGTCTGAGCCGGAAGGATGAATTCTAGAATTCAACTGAGGAATGCGAACATCCTCAACATATTGAATCAACGAACTTAAAATGATAAAACAAGGGAGGCCAATAAGATTAGGAAACTTATTGGATTAACCATAATGCAATAAAGCGAGAATTTCAAGAGCAATAGGCTGCTCAGGATTTTCGGAACATCGAATAATATTTTGAAGTCCTTTTTGGAACACATGAACAACTGGGAATGAGCGGATACTCGATAAGTGCGAGAATTATCCATAGGGGTATTCAGGTGACAAAGATCAGCAAGGCAGTAAGCTCAAAGGATTCTCGGAACAACAGAGAGAATTTCGAGGTATCTTGTAATAACAAGATCAACTGGGAAGCATTGTATGAATGGCGAGCATACGTGCTTATCCATAGGGGTTTATCGATGGAAGGGAATTGCATAAGTGACCATAAAGTCTCGAGAGAACATTAGAGAGTATCTTCGGATCCTTCTGTTGCAACAGACGATCATCTGCAGCAAGGGGCTCTCCGGTAGAAAGTTGCTACGAGAACCTAATGTTAGAGCTTAGCAAATTTATTTAACCCAAATAGAAGAGAGATCAGAGTCCCAGAGTATAGGTCGAGGAATAAAATATCCTAATACCACCCAATGGCGACGTGAGCCCATGGGCCGCACAGCCATGTTAGTAAAAGTTTTGTAAAGTCTAGACTCGACTTCGGCCAAGGAGTTGGAAGGGGGATTCCTACAGGCAGTCGGCTCTGATACCAACTTGTGACGCCCCCGGTACAATCGTACACTAATCATACACGCAAACGTGTATGATCAAGACCAGGGACTCACGGGAAGATATCACAACACAACTCTAAAAATAAAATAAGTCATACAAGCATCATAATACAAGCCGGGGCCTCGAGGGCTCGAATACAAGTGCTCGATCATAGGCGAAGTCAGCGGAAGCAACAATATCTGATCTGTAGACATAAGTTAAACAAGTTTGCCTTAAGAGGGCTAGCACAAACTGGGATACAGATCGAAGAGGCGAGGCCTCTGCTGGGATCCTCCTAACTACTCACGGTCGCCGTCAGCGGGTTGCGCGTAGTAGTAGGCACCTCCGGTGTAGTAGTCTTCATCGACGGTGGCGTCGACTCACAGGCTCCAACGCCCGTCGCGACAAGCGGGTAAAGAAAGGGGAAAAGGGGAACAAGGCAACCGTGAGTACTCATCCAAAGTACTGCAAGCAAGGAGCTATACTACATATGCATGGATATGTGTGTAAAGGGCCATATCGAGTGGACTGAACTGCGAGAATGCCGAATAAGAGGGGATAGCTAATCACGTCGAAGACTACGCACGGCAGCCGCCTCTTGCAACATGTAGAAGAGAGTAGACTGAAGTCCTCCAAGTAGCATCGCATAGCATAATCCCGGCGATCCCTCCTCGTAACCACGAGAGAGCGACCACGGGTTATATCGGCACTTGGAAGGTGTGTTTTATTAAGTATCCGGTTCTAGTTGTCATAAGGTCAAGGTACAACTCCAAGTCGTCCTGTTACCGAAGATCACGGCTATTCGAATAGATTAACTTCCCTGCAGGGGTGCACCACATAACCCAACACGCTTGATCCCATTTGGCCGGACACACTTTCCTGGGTCATGCCCGGCCGCGGAAGATCAACATGTCACAGCCCCACCAAGGCTCAACAGAGAGGTCAGCACGCCGGTCTAAACCTAAGCGCACACGGGTCTGGGCCCATCGCCCTTAGCACACCTGCACGTTGAGTGGGCGGCCGGAAGCAGAACTAGCCCCCTTAATACAAGAGCAGGCTAACGTTCCAATCCGACGCGCGCCGCTCAGTCGCTGACGTCACGAAGTGCTTTGGCTGATACCACGACATCGGGATACCCATAACTACTCCTGCGTAGATGGTTAGTGCGTATAGACCAAATGGCCAGACTCAGATCAAATACCAAGATCTCGTTAAGTGTGTTAAGTATCCGCGAACGCCGACCAGGGCCAGGCCCACCTGTCTCCTAGGTGGTCTCAACCTGCCCTGTCGCTCCGCCACAAAGTAACGATCGGGGCCGTCGGGAACCAGGCCCACCTCTACCGGGAAGGAGCCACCGTCCTTTCAGCCCCATCTCGAACAGTATCACGGTAATGTATGATGTAAAGTATATAGTATATGCCCGTGATCACCTCCCGAAGTGATCACAGCCGAAGAGTATAGCATGGCGGAGCGGACAAGAGTGTAGGGTCAGCGATGGAACACTAGCATCCTATACTAAGCAAGAGGATAGCGGTAAAGGTAACAACAAGATAGTAGCAAGGACAGGCTATGCAGCAGTATAGGATTAAGCGAAAGTAGTAACATGCTACACTACTCTAATGCAAGCGGTATAGAGAAGAGTAGGCGATATCTGGTGATCAAAGGGGGCTTGCTTGGTTGCTCGAGACAAGAAGGAGGGGTCGTCGGTGGCGTAGTCGACCACAGAGGCATCGGCATAAGATCGCCACGGGGTCATCAAGAGAAGAGGGGGAGAAACAGTAAATACATAGCAAGCAAGTGCATAACAGGACAACAGGCAGAGCTAGACGTGTTCTAACGCGGTAAGAGGTGATACCGGTGAAGGGGGGAAACATCCAGGAAAGTATCCCCGGTGTTCTGTGTTTTCGGACAGTTGAACCGGAGGTGAAATGTTGCAGGTTCACTATGCTAGGGACACGTGGCGGACGAACAGGCTGCGTATCCGGATTCGTCTCGTCGTTCTGAGCAACTTTCATGTATAAAGTTTTTCCATCCGAGCTACGGTTTATTTTATATTAATTTTTAAAATATTTAAATCATTTTTAGGATTTATTTAATTATTTTAAATCAACATTATCCAGAATAGTGTTTGCTGACGTCATCATGACATCGAAGTCAACTTTGACCATTGACGGTCAAAGCGGCAGTGGGCCCGTTCGTCATTGTCTTAGACTAACTAAGCTCGTTTAATTAGTTTAATTAAGTAATTATGTTAATTTAACAGATTTAATTAAGTTAATTAATTATCGAATTAATTAATTAATATTTTCTAATTAATTTTCTATTTTTTATGGGGCGTGGGGCCCATAAGTCATAAACTCGGGGAGCCTAGCGGCCTTGGGGATCTGGCGCTGCAGGGCGCCGGCCCGTTTGGCGCTTGCCCAAGCCGATGGGCGTCGAGGCGCCCGGCGGCTGCAATGAGTGGGCGGAGCGGCGAAGCGCGACAATGGTGCGCGCGCAGGCGGCAGCGGCATCTGTGAGGAGCGGAGGTGCACGAACACGGACATGGCGGTGGGGCAGCAACATGCGTTGTGGATCGAGGTCGATGCAAAGCGGAAGCGGGCGCTCACCAAGGGAGCTCACGGAGGCTCGTTGGGCGGGTTAGTAGCAGCAGAGGCGACGGATTCGCGAGGCGCCGGCGACGAGGAAGAAGGCGGGTCGATCCGGAGCTTGGCGGCGTCAGCTTGAGCTCGATGGTGCGAGCAAGTAAGCGAGCATGGAGGTTCTCCTGGACAGCAACTCGGGCGTCGGGGATTTCGGTGTACGTACGTGCATGCGAGGTTGGCCATGGCGAAGGCGGCAACGGGGGTTCTCGGGCGGCGATGGACGGCGAAGGACGGGCGCAGGGCGTCGGGGGCGACTTTGGGTGACGGCGGAGGTGGCGATGACGGCGGCGGCCGGTGGTGTTGCAGGTGCGGCATGGAGATGTGAAGAAGCTGCAAAGCGGGCGGCAGTCCTCGGTATGGCGTCCTTGCGAGGCCGCGAGGAAGAGATGGGGCGAAATGCAGCGACGGATGACGACGAGGTCGAGGCGACGAGGGCTCTGCGAGGTCGTTGGCAGAATCGCGAGGCCGGGGGGGGGGTAGGAGGCGCTCGGGATGGCGACGGCCCGATCCCGATCTGGATCGGGTGAGGGGCAGAGGGAGGACACGAGGGAGAGGGGGATCGTGGGGGGTGTGCGCTAGGGTTTGGGTATAGGAGTGGGGTTATCCGGCCGGGGTGGGCCGATTGGGCCGCGTGGGTGGCCAGCTGGGCCAAGATGCCCGGTGAGGCGCTTTACTCCCTTTTGTTTTGGTTTTGAATTTTCCCTTGTATGTATTTTTCCTTTACTGTTTTCATTTAGTTCCTAATTATCTTAGTATTAATAAAATACCAAAGTGGCACCTAAATTGATGTTACAACTTATGTCACAACCACAAAAGGTTTCAACCCAAAATAATTTAGTTTAGTAATTTTCAAAACATAAAAGGCATTTAGTTAATGGTTTTAGCTAATGATTTAATTAGTTTAGTGCATTTAAACATTTGGTAAAGAGTTGGTTTCTCCACCAATATTACTTATGAACTATTTGGCTCCTCCGAACATTTTAGTTTTAATATTTGAAATCTTTTATTGTTTGCTTGATTATGAATTTGAATTGAATCGGTTTGAACTAACGCTAGATTAGCCACGATGTCGGTGGTGTGGCATCATTAGCAAAGGGTTACTATGGCTTAATTATCTGGGCGTCACAACGATGTCCGGCCCGCATCCTCGCCGTCGACCCGTTCGTGTCGACGTCGTGCTTCAGAGGAGCCATATCCGGGACTGGGCTCCGCCAGGCTGGCACTGGGAGGTGCTACCTTCAGAGGCGCGCCGCTTGGTGAGGAACCCGGCCCCGGGTCCCGTCGTCGACCCGGAGCTCCTTTGGTGGCGTTCGCATGGGCCACTTTCGGTGCGCGAAGGGAGCCGGCCCCTTTGGAGGTGGTACGTCGCCATGTCAAGGAAGAGGACAAGCACGTCCATCACTACATGGCTGCCTTGGACGTCAGGTTCTCCAATACCTGGCAGGTTCTTCTGGGATCTCACCCAAGCTATGATCCTATGATGGTTCCTTCTCTTTGGGTGTCCACCGCCCGCGCCTCAGGAACCGCGAATGAACTAGATTATTCGATAGTATTCTATCTATATTAGCTAGTTGGTGATGTATTCGATAATATTCGAGACGATGTATTCGAGATTATATATATTATTCGATAATATTCGAGACGATGTATTCGATATTATATGTACTAGTCAACAACCCGTGCATCTGCACGGGCTAGATATTACTTTGATATTGTGTAAATCCAAAGCATTAGTTCAGCGATGAGTATATTCTGTAGAAGGATACTAACTGAAAAAATAATTGACAAATCCAGAATATGAAGGACAAAACATTCTAGGGTTTGAAAATAATTGGAAAACCAATATTGATTGACATTTTTGAATGAAACCAAGAAAATACAATGAATGATCGTTACCAAGGCTAGAAGCTTATTACGTTGGTTTCGAACGGTGAAGTGCATCATGGTACTTAGTAGACAAAGGACAAAGTACTTCTTCAGCCTGCTTCATATGAAAGTTGTTAAATTGAATATATAGTTATGATTGTAAGACCATTGTGTATGGGGACCTTGAAATAATTGGTTAAAGTGTAATAAATTTTAAAAATAAATATAACTCTAAGGGAAGAGTGAAATGAAAATAACTCAACTACGGAATCAGAGACCATATATCTTCCACACAGCTTTAGATCACTACCAGCAATGTAGAGAAAATATAGAAATAGGGAATGTGCATTAGCGGATAGAACCTTAAGGTATGTGTTGCTCAAGTGCATTATGGTCTCTTCGTTGATGAACAAACATGCATAGATATCCTCATATGCTTTTGTCGGACTGGTATTTGTTGCCAATTAAGAAAGGAGATAAGAACTCTTGGATCAATGCCCCACAATTTAATAGCATATGTACTCATATGATGGCACATCACTACTATTGTTCAATGCTACATACATTATGATAGCAAGGAAACAATATTGATTTTTTTGGTATCCAAAGATGATACAAACTAATAATAGGCACGTGGTTATACGTTTGTAGAATAAGTCATACAGAATCAGCATAATAGAACTGATAAATTCTTGCTGAAAGGAAAAGTGTACCCGATGATTAGTACAATATATAACAGTGTCACGAACTACAGTATAAAAATATGGTTCTGAATTGTCCAGACAAATCTAATTGAGATAGAAAATGGATTAGAATCTGCATTGGCCAAATCTGTTTCAGTTCACTTTATCTGGTTTTCTGAAAACACATAAACATTAATACAAGGAAATTAGAATAATGAAAAAGTAACTGGTGTTCAGCCACTTGAGACCACTATTTCGTTGAGCTTGTAGAACAAAGCTGTTCTGCATTTGGGTGACCACATGTAATTATTTATATGTAATAATGTGCAGCAAGTTTCTGAAAAGGAATTGTGCTACGAAGAATCAATGAACCAAGAACAAAAAAGCAACAACACATGAGAAATAACAGAAGATAAGTAACTGCTTTAACCTAATGTCGAGCATTGGTATGCACACACCTGATCTACTGAAGTTAAAACTGTATAATTTAAGGATTTATTTCAATGCACACATACTCATTAAAACCTACATAGCAAGATCACAATCTGAGAAGGACACATCAGATTTGTTCCATAACATATATATAAGGAAAAATGAAATACTATTGAAATCACAAACTATCGATGTAGTTGCTAAAGAAAGTGATTTACTACTTTAATCTAAAGATAATGGACATGCACTAATCTGATATTCCTTCAACATCCAAAAGAAAAATAGTAGAACCCAGGGACATGTATTATCATTGCACCAATTAGTTTCTATGGATCAGAAATTGAACCAATAGTAAGGCGGATTATTGGCCAGAGCCTCATGGTCACGTTCAAGCGTCCTGCCTTTGAATATATAGTTATGATTGTAAGACCATTGTGTATGGGGACCTTGAAATAATTGGTTAAAGTGTAATAAATTTTAAAAATAAATATAACTCTAAGGGAAGAGTGAAATGAAAATAACTCAACTACGGAATCAGAGACCATATATCTTCCACGCAGCTTCAGATCACTACCAGCAATGTAGAGAAAATATAGAAATAGGGAATGTGCATTAGCGGATAGAACCTTAAGGTATGTGTTGCTCAAGTGCATTATGGTCTCTTCGTTGATGAACAAACATGCATAGATATCCTCATATGCTTTTGTCGGACTGGTATTTGTTGCCAATTGAGAAAGGAGATAAGAACTCTTGGATCAATGCCCCACAATTTAATAGCATATGTAATCATATGATGGCACATCACTACTATTGTTCAATGCTACATACATTATGATAGCAAGGAAACAATATTGATTTTTTTGGTATCCAAATATGATACAAACTAATAATAGGCACATGGTTATACGTTTGTAGAATAAGTCATACAGAATCAACATAATAGAATTGATAAATTCTTGCTGAAAGGAAAAGTGTACCCGATGATTAGTACAATATATAACAGTGTCACGAACTACAGTATAAAAATATGGTTCTGAATTGTCCAGACAAATCTAATTGAGATAGAAAATGGATTAAAATCTGCATTGGCCAAATCTGTTTCAGTTCACTTTATCTGGTTTTCTGAAAACACATAAACATTAATCCAAGGAAAATAGAATAATGAAAAAGTAACTGGTGTTCAGCCACTTGAGACCACTATTTCGTTGAGCTTGTAGAACAAAGCTGTTCTGCATTTAGGTGACCACATGTAATTATTTATATGTAATAATGTGCAGCAAGTTTCTGAAAAGGAATTGTGCTACCAAGAATCAATGAACCAAGAACAAAAAAGCAACGACACATGAGAAATAACAGAAAATAAGTAACTGCTTTAACCTAATGTCGAGCATTGGTATGCACACACCTGATCTACTGAAGTTAAAACTGTATAATTTAAGGATTTATTTCAATGCACACATACTCATTAAAACCTACATAGCAAGATCACAATACAGAAGGACACATCAGATTTGTTCCATAACATATATATAAGGAAAAATGAAATACTATTGAAATCACAAACTATCAGTGTAGTTGCTAAAGAAAGTGATTTACTACTTTAATCTGAAGATAATGGACATGCACTAATCTGATATTCCTTCAACATCCAAAAGAAAAATAGTAGAACCTAGGGACATGTATTATCATTGCACCAATTAGTTTCTATGGATCAGAAATTGAACCAATAGTAAGGCGGATTATTGGCCAGAGCCTCATGGTCACGTTCATGCGTCCTGCCTGTTCCGAGCTGTGTATTGTGGCCTGATTGATACAATAATACATGTTGATACAGAAATTAAAGTTTCCCTCAAATAGAGAGCGCATGAACACTCACGTCAAAAGGAGCAATACATGAAACCAAGCCAAAGCGGAAGGCCGATGGTGTACCTCCCAGCCGTGCGGCACACAACTAGTCGGAGGATGCGTAGGTGTCTATTTGAAACCCGGTACAGGTACTTGTAGTGTCGAAAGAGTCAGTCGCCAAACCTGAGTAGGTCAGAAGGGCACCCATGGAGGGGACGTTCTAGAGGAGGAAAGACCAGATTGATCAAAAGGGTCACCACGAACTGCCCGCAAACCATGGAAGGCCAATCAACATGCATGGATTACATCATGTCCCAGAAGATTGAAAGATTGGAGAGAAGCGGATCTGGGAGAGGCTGATTTGGCTGGTTCTAGGAGCATCGTGGAAGATGAGGACAACTTTGGGATAGGCGAAGAGGAAGATTAGCCTACTTTTTTTTCATGATATAGGAAGATGAGGCTGCTAGCGTCTACATTGTGGACTACCTGTCAATGTTTATTTGTGCAGCCCATGAAAGAATTCCTAAAAGGCCTATGCGTGGGACAAAAGGTGAGGACTCTCTCGGGTATAGTACTTCATCTAACGGCTGTCAACAACTATTATGCGGATCTGATGGACAATAAGTGTACTTTGTGAGAATTAATTTGGAGCTTTCGTTGGTGCCTCCAATTAGTAAATATAAGATTATTCGATAATATTTGAGATGATGTATTCGAGATTGTATTCGATGATGCATATTATGTACTATAATTCAGTTTTTCCTTATTGATTGCATGCATGCATTCTAATTGAATACAAAATTGTTTTATATTTCTTCTGGATTAGTTAAATAAAAGCTATGGACAATACCGGCAGAGAAGGAGATGAGTCCCTGTTCAACATCATACGCTCATCCCCTCGCCCAGATGAGTTTGAAGAAGATGACGGCTCGCAATATCTGAACCCTACCGGCGAGGATATGATATTTGATGAAGATGAACGAATAGATGAAGTCCAGAACTATGATGACGAAGAAAATGTTGATCTTGAAATAACAAAGACCGGCGAGGTATATTTATATCAGCAGGCATCTGGTTATCGTCACATGTTTTATTTGTTTCTTTATATATATTAACGAATCGATCTTTCTTCTTTCAGCCCTCCGGATCAAGCAAATCTTCGACAGGCAGCAGGACAGTGCGAGGCCCGGCCAAAAAGTTGAAGGATGGCATAAAGTACAACATAGATGCCATCAAACCTAATGGCGAACCAAGCGAGCCTAAGAAGAATGTGGGCAAGTTCGTTCGTCAGTGCGGAGTTCTTGTGACAGACCAAATCCCGATCTCCATTCAAGAATGGAAAAAGGCAGCAAAGGAACGTCCAGATCTTACTTTTGTTGACCAAAGAGCAAAAGATCTGCTTTGGGAATCTCTCATGTCACATTTAACCCTACCAGATCATTTCACAGATGCAGATGTGCAGAAAGTCAAGGACGCCGCTCTTAGGAAGATGGCGGTTGCATTCAACAACCACAAGAAAACTATATGGGCCAAGTACATCGAAGGAGGAAAGAAGACTCCAGAATTCACGGAACCTATGAGATGGAGTCTGCTGATGTAGCCCCCGCCAGCTATGTCACCTTTACTTCCTTCTTCCTGAAGGGACCCGCAGCTCAATGGTGGGACAGCCACAGGCGTACTCAGCCAGCTGGAACAATCATCACCTGGCCAGACTTCCAAGCTGCTTTCCGTGCCCGCTTCATCCCTCAAGGAGTCATGGACCGGAAGAAGCGTGAGTTCCGCAACCTCACCCAAGGCAACAAGACTGTTGAAGCTTACCAGCGAGAGTTTCTGGACTTATCTCGCTATGCTGAAGAGGACATTGCAACTGATGCACGCAGACAGGAGAAGTTCCATGACGGCCTTCAAGCTGACATCAAGCTCGCACTTCTAGTGCACGACTTTGCTGATTTCGCCACCTTGGTGAACAAAGCTATCAATGTCGAAACTGGTCTGCAGGAATACCAGAGCTCTAACAGGTGCAACCGTGAAACGGGCTCATCTTCGGGCCCGTCCTCGTAGAAGCGTAAGATATGGATTCCCAACAGCATGTACCAGCCAAAATGCACCTGCCCCAAGGCAGAGCTATGCTGCACCTCGTCTGCCTACTCCAACTAGGCAGCCAAAGCTTCCAGCTCCACCACCCCAAGCTCCTGTTCCCACCCCCAATAATGGTTTGTGCTTCAGGTGTGGTCAACCAGGGTACCGTGCTAGAGAATGCAACCAGAACCAGAATCAGCTGGCCCTTCCAGCGACTGGCCGTGGAAGCAACCAACCCCGCAACAACAATGCCAAGCCTTATGGTCGAGTTCATGCCAACCACGTTGATCTGAACGAAGCTCAAGACCAGCCTGCTACTGTGATGGGTACACTCCTCGTAAATTCAGTACCTGCATCCGTTTTATTCGATACAGGTGCATCGCATTCATTCATGTCAGAAGATTTTGCATGCTTGCACGACATTAAATGTGAAGACATGAATACTTCACTATTAGTACACACCCCTGCGGGCCAATGTCGAACCTCCATGATTTGCAACGATGTCCCCGTTGAAATCGAAGGACTGGAATTCCTTGTCTCACCCATCGTACTGAAGTCTTGTAGCATTGACCTCATTCTGGGAATGAATTGTTTAAAGGCGCATAGTTCTTCTATAGTTTGCGCCACTAAGACCGTCCATCTGCTACACCCTTCAGATGAAATAGTTACTTACCAAGCTCATCTGGTGCAAAATGCCGAGGCACGACTTTATGCCTTGAATGCATTGAACGCCGCACCACTCGAGGGCATTGAAAACATTCCTATCGTTCGCGACTTCCAGGACGTCTTTCCTGAAGAACTTCCAGGGATTCCCCCTGCTAGAGCTGTCGAATTCGTCATCGACTTGAAACCACGCACCACTCCTATAGCCAAGCGACCCTACAAGATGCCACCGCATGAACTCCTTGAGCTTAAGGAGGAAATCGACAAATCTCTTTGAAGTGGTTTCATT
Source organism: Aegilops longissima (assembly GCA_021605205.1). NCBI lineage: Eukaryota > Viridiplantae > Streptophyta > Magnoliopsida > Poales > Poaceae > Aegilops > Aegilops longissima. The sequence goes on from CM038678.1 coordinate 51,614,366, forward strand.
CGCCCAAGTTGCTCTCCTTGGGGAGCACCTTCTCTCTTTGTCAAGAAGAAGGATGGGACAAACCGATTGGTCCAAGACTACCGTCCTATAAACCAAGCTACCATTCAGAATAAGTATCCTCTTCCTCGGATCAATGATCTGTATGATCAACTGGCTGGTTCGTTAGTGTTCTCTAAACTCGACTTGAGGTTGGGTTACCACCAGATCCGTGTTCGTGAAGAGGATATCCCAAAGACCGCCTTTGTGACTCGTTATGGTTCATATGAGTACACCGTCATGTCTTTCGGCTTAACCAATGCTCCAGCCACCTTCTCTCAATGATGAACTATATATTCATGGATTACCTCGACAAGTTAAATCGTGGTTTATCTGGATGATATCCTGGTATTTTCCAAGAATGAAGAAGAGCATCTTGAACATCTTCGTCTTGTCTTTGGAAAAGCTACGAGAGCATCAACTTTATGCCAAGTTCTCCAAATGTGAATTCTGGCTTCCGAAGTACCTATCTTGGGCATGTCATCTCTAAGGATGGTATTGCCGTCAACCCTAAAAGAGTTCAAGCTATTCTCGATTGGACTCCTCAGAAGAATGTCAAGCAAGTCGAAGTTTTCTCGGTCTCGCCTTGACTATTGCCGTCGATTCATCGAGAACTTCTCCAAGATTGCCAGGCCTCTGACTAACCTATTGCATAAGGGCGTCAAGTTCCAATGGACAGACAAATGTCAGGAAAGCTTCCAGGCACTCAAAGACAAGTTGACTTCTGCCTGAGTACTAGCTCCACCTGATACTAAGAAGGACTTCGTCATTTACTGCGACGCTTCCCGTCAAGGATTAGGCTGTGTCCTAATGCAGGAGCGCAAAGTGGTTGCTTATGCCTCTCGGCAATTGCGCCCTCACGAAGAGAACTACCCAGTTCACGACCTCGAGCTTGCTGCTGTCATTCATGCACTGAAGCAGTGGTGACATTACCTTCTCGTGTAATTGCGATATCTTCACCGCCACCAAAGTCTAAAGTATCATTTACTCAGCCGGACCTGAACCTCCGTCGGCGAGAGATGGATGGAGACTGTTGCAGACTTTGACTTGGGTATTTCCTATACACTAGGCAAGGCTAATGTAATGGCTGATGCCTTGAGCCGCAAGTCTTACTGCAACCACCTCCAGGTTCACAAAGTTCAGCCCTCACTCTTTGAAGAATTCAGAAGGCTGAACCTCCATATTGTTCCTTCGGGTGCACTCACTCCCCCTCCTGAGGAGTCTCGCAAGATGAATCTCCATGTTGTTTCCCAGGGTTCCCTCTATACCCTGGCTGTCGAACCCGATCTCGTGAGCTCCATCAAGACAATACAGGGATATGACTCTGAAGTCCACAAGATTAAGCGCGACCTCAAAGAAGGAAAGCCCTCATTCTTCACTATTGCTGATGATGGCGCCTTGTACTTCAAAGGCCGCCTAGTGGTGACGTGTAAGAAGGAAAACCTGAATATGACTCAGGAGGTTATGAAAGAAGCTCATGATACGCCTCTATGTATCCATCCTGGTAGTACAAAGATGTACCAAGACATCCGTCAGAGATTCTGGTGGTCTAATATGAAGCAAGACATTGCTCGCTATGTTGCTGAGTGTGACGTTTGCCGTCGTATCAAAGCAGAACATCAAAGGCCTGCTGGAACTCTGCAACCTATCTCTATTCCTGAATGGAAATGGGACCATGTTGAAATGGACTTCGTCATTGGATTTCCTAAGTCGCAGAAAGGTAATGATGCTATTCTTGTCGTCATTGACCGGCTTTCTAAAGTTGCACATTTTCTGGCGGTCAAAGAAACGATCACTGCTAGTCAGCTTGCAACTCTCTATATGTCCAAAATTGTTTCACTTCACGGTATTCCACTGGTTATCAGTTCAGACCGTGGCGGCTTATTCACTTCAAGATTCTGGGCAAGTTTCCAAGAAGCTATGGGGACTCACTTATCTTTCAGTACTGCGTTTCATCCGCAGTCACAAGGGCAAGTTGAACGTGTCAACCAAGTTCTCGAAGACATGCTTCGAGCTTGTGTTATTTCCTTCGGCAAGAAATGGGAGGAATCTCTCCCGTATGCTGAGTTCTCTTATAATAATAGCTATCAAGCTAGTCTGAAGATGGCCCCCTTCGAAATGTTATATGGACGAAAGTGTTGGAAATATGCCCTAGAGGCAATAATAAATTAGTTATTATTATATTTCCTTGTTCATGATAATCGTTTATTATCCATGCTATAATTGTATTAATAGGAAACTCATATACATGTGTGGATACATAGACAACACCATGTCCCTAGTAAGCCTCTAGTTGACTAGCTCGTTGATCAATAGATGGTTACGGTTTCCTGACCATGGACATTGGATGTCATTGATAACGGATCACATCATTAGTAGAATGATGTGATGGACAAGACCCAATACTAAGCCTAGCACAAAGATCGTAGTTCGTATGCTAAAGCTTTTCTAATGTCAAGTATCTTTTCCTTAGACCATGAGATTGTGCAACTCCGGATACCATAGGAATGCTTTGGGTGTACCAAGCGCCACAACGTAATCTGGGTGACTATAAAGGTGCACTACAAGTATCTCCGAAAGTGTCATTGGGTTGGTACGAATCGAGGCTGGATTTGTCACTCCGTGTAAGCGGAGAGGTATCTCTGGGCCCACTCGGTAGGACATCATCATAATGTGCACAATGTGACCAAGGGGTTGATCACGGGATGATGTGTTACGGAACGAGTAAAGAGACTTGCGGAAGCGAGATTGAACAAGGTATCGGGATACCGACGATCGAATCTCGGGCAAGTACAATACCGCTAGACAAAGGGAATTGTATACGGGATCGATTGAGTCCTTGACATCGTGGTTCATCCGATGAGATCATCGTGGAACATGTAGGAGCCAACATGGGTATCCAGATCCGCTGTTGGTTATTGACCGAGAACGTCTCGGTCATGTTCGCATGGTTCCCGAACCCGTAGGGTCTACACATAAGGTTCGATGACGCTAGGGTTATAAAGGAAGTTTGTATGTGGTTACCGAATGTTGTTCGAGTCCGGATGAGATCCCGGACGTCAGAGGAGTTCGGAATAGTCCGGAGGTAAAGATTTATATATGGGAAGTCCTGTTTTGGTCACAGGAAAAGTTTGGGTGATATCGGTAATGTCTGGGACCACGGGAGGGTCGGGGTCCACCAAGTGGGGCCACCTGCCCCGAGAAGGCTGCGTGGGCCAAGTGTGGAGGGACCAGCCCCTAGGTGGGCTGGGGCGCCCCACCAAGGCCCAAGGCGTGGGAAGTGGAGGAAGGGGAACCCTAGGTCGAGATGGGCCTTAAGGCCCATCTAGTGGGCGCCTCCCCTCTCTCCCTCTTGGCCGCCTCCCTTGATCCCATCTGGGGCTGGCGCGCCTCTAGGGGTGGGAACCCAGAGGGGCGCACTCTCCTCCCTTCCCTATATATATGAGGCCTAGGGGCTGCCCATAACACGCGATTCGATCTCTCGTTGGTGCAGCCCTCGTCTCTCTTCCTCCTCCTCCTCTCTTGTGATGCTTGGCGAAGCCTGCAAGATTGCCACGCTCCTCCACCACCACCACGCCGTTGTGCTGCTGCTGGATGGAGTCTTCCTCAACCTCTCCTCTCTCCTTGCTGGATCAAGGCGTGGGAGGCGTCACCGGCTGTCACGTGTGTTGAACGCGGAGGTGCCGTCCGTTCGGCACTAGGATCATCGGTGATTTGGATCACAACGAGTACGACTCCTTCAACCCCGTTCACATGAACGCTTCCGCTTAGCGATCTACAAGGGTATGTAGATGCACTCTCCTTCCCCTCGTTGCTGGTTTCTCCATAAATAAATCTTGGTGACACGTGGGAAAATTTTGAATTTCGCCTCGTTCCCCAATGATGGCATCATGAGCTAGGTCTATTGCGTAGATTCTTTGCACGAGTAGAACACAAAGTAGTTGTGGGCGTTGATTTTGTTCAATATGCTTACCGTTACTAGTCCAATCTTGTTTCGACGGTATTGTGGGATGAAGCGGCCGGACCGACCTTACACATACTCTTCGTGAGGCAGGTTCCACCGACCGACATGCACTTGGTGCATAAGGTGGCTAGCGGGTGCGATCTCTCCCACTTTAGTCGAATGGATTCGATGAAAAGGGTCCTTATGAAGGGTAAATAGCAATTGGCATATCACGTTGTGGTTTTGCGTAGGTAAGAAACGTTCTTGCTAGAAACCCATAGCAGCCACGTAAAACATGCAAACAACAATTAGAGGACGTCTAACTTGTTTTTGCAGGGTATGCTATGTGATGTGAATGTGATGAATGATATGTGATGTATGAGATTGATCATGTTCTTGTAATAGGATTCACGACTTGCATGTCGATGAGTATGACAACCGGCAGGAGCCATAGGAGTTGTCTTTATTTATTGTATGACCTGTGTGTCATTAAACAACGCCATGTAATTACTTTACTTTATTGCTAACCGGTAGCCATAGTAGTAGAAGTAATAGTTGGCGAGACAACTTCATGGAGACACGATGATGGAGATCATGATGATGGAGATCATGGTGTCATGCCGGTGACGATGATCATGGAGCCCCGAAGATGGAGATCAATGGAGCTATATGATATTGGCCATATCATGTCACTACTATATAATTGCATGTGATGTTTATTATGTTTATGCATCTTGTTTACTTAGAACGACGGTAGTAAATAAGATGATCCCTTACAACAATTTCAAGAAGTGTTCTCCCCTAACTGTGCACCATTGCCAAAAGTTCGTCGCTTCTAAGCACCACGTGATGATCGGGTGTGATGGATTCTTACGTTCACATACAACGGGTGTTGACGAGCCTAGCATGTACAGACATGGCCTCGGAACACATGCAATACACTTAGGGTTAACTTGACGAGCCTAGCATGTACAGACATGGCCTCGGAACACAGAGACCGAAAGGTCAAGCATGAGTCGTATAGTAGATACGATCAACATGAAGATGTTCACCGATGATGACTAGTCCGTCTCACGTGATGATCGGACACGGCCTAGTTGACTCGGATCATGTAATCACTTAGATGACCAGAGGGATGTCTATCTGAGTGGGAGTTCCTAAGATGAACTTAATTATCCTGAACATAGTCAAAAACCCTTTGCAAATTATGTCATAGCTCACTCTTTAGTTCTACTGTTTAGATATGTTCCTAGAGAAAATATAGTTGAAAGTTGACAGTAGCAATTATGCGGTCAAGTAGAAAGCTTATGTCCTTAATGCACCGCTCAGTGTGCTGAACCCCAAACGTCGTCTGTGGATGTTGCGAACATCGGACATACACATTTTGATAACTACGTGATAGTTCATTTAAACGGTTTAGAGTTGAGGCACCAAAGACGTTTTTCGAAACGTCGCGGAACATATGAGATGTTTCAAGGGCTGAAATTGGGATTTCAGGCTCGTGCCCACGTCAAGAGGTATAAGACCTCTGACGATTTTCTTAGCCTGCAAACTAAGGGAGAAAAGCTCAATCATTGAGCTTGTGCTCAGATTATCTGAGTGCAACAATCACTTGAATCGAGTGGGAGTTGATCTTCCAGAGATAGTGATGTTTCTCCAAAGTCATTGCCGCCAAGCTGCTAGAGCTTCGTGATGAACTATAACATATCAGGGATAGATATGATGATCCTTGAGACATTCATGATGTTTGACACCGTGAAAGTAGAAATCAAGAAGGAGCATCAATTGTTGATGGTTGGTGAAACCACTAGTTTCAAGAAGGGCACGGGTAAGAAGGGACACTTCATGAAACGGCAAATCAGCTGCTGCTCTAGTGAAGAAACCCAAGGTTGAACCCAAACCCGAGACTAAGTGCTTACGTAATAAGGGAACAGCCTTTGGAGCAGCATTACCCTAGATACTTGGTAGATAAGAAGGCTGGCAAGGTCGATAGAAGTATATTGGATATACATTATGTTAATGTGTACTTTACTAGTACTCCTAGTAGCACCAGGGTATTAGATACCGGTTCGGTTGCTAAGTGTTAGTAACTCGAAATAAAAGCTACGGAATAAACGGAGACTAGCTAAAGGTGAGCTGACGATATGTGTTGAAAGTGTTTCCAAGGTTGATGTGATCAAGCATCGCACGCTCCCTCTACCATCGAGATTTGGTGTTTGCGTTGAGCATAGACATGATTGGATCATGTCTATCATAATCTGATTATTCATTTAAGGAGAATAATGGTTACTCTATTTATTTGAATAACACCTTCAATGGTCTTGCACCTAAAGGAATGGTTTATTGAATCTCGATCGTAGTGATACACATTTTCATGCCAAAAGATATAAGATAGTAATGATAGTACCACCTGCTTGTGGCACTGCCATTTGAGTCATATTGGTATAAAACGCATGAAGAAGCTCCATGTTGATGGATCTTTGGACTCACTCGTTTTGAAAAGTTTGAGACATGTGAACCATGTCTACTGGTGTATACGCATGAAGAAACTCCATGCAGATGGATCGTTTGGACTCACTTGATTTTGAATCACTTGAGATATGCAAATCATACCACATGGGCAAAATGACCTGAAAAGCCTCGGTTTGAAGAAGATGGAACAAGATAGCAACTTGTTGGAAGTAACACATTTTGATGTGTGCAGTCCAATGAGTCTTTGAGGCATCTGATGAATATCGTTATGTTCTTACTTCACGGATGATTTGAGTAGATCTTGAGTGTATTTACTTGATGAAACACAAGTCTGAATTATTGAAAGGTTCAAGTAATTTCAGAGTGAAGTTGAAGATCTTCGTGACAAGAGGATAAAATGTCTGTGATGTGATCATAGAGATGAATATCTGAGTTGCGAGTTTGGTACACAATTGAGACATTGTGGAAATTGTTTCACAATTAATACCGCCTGGAACACCATAGTGTGATGGTGTGTCCGAACATCATAGTTGCACCCTATTAGATATGGTGTGTACCATGATGTCTCTTATCGAATTACCACTATCGTTCATGGGTTAGGCATTAGAGACAACCGCACTCACTTTAATAGGGTACCACGTAATTCCATTAAGATGACACCGTATGAACTATGGTTTAGAGAAACCTAAGCTGTCATTTCTTAAAAGGTTTGGGGCTATGACGCTTATGTGAAAAAGTTTCAGATTGATAAGCTCGAACCCAAAGCGGATAAAATGCATCTTCATAGGACACCCAAAACAGTTGGGTATACCTCCTAATTCAGATCCGAAAGCAATAGGGATTGTTTCTTGAATCGGGTCCTTTCTCGAGGAAAAGTTTGTCTCGAAAGGTTGAGTGGGAGGATGGTGGAGACTTGATGAGGTTATTGAACCGTCACTTCAACTAGTGTGTAGCAGGGCACAGGAAGTTGTTCCCATGGCACATACACCAATTGAAGTAGAAGCTTATGATAGTGATCATGAAACTTCGGATCAAGTCACTACCGTACCTCGTAGGGTGACAAGGATGCGTACTGCTTCAGAGTGGTACAGTAATCCTGTCTTGAAGGTCATGTTGCTAGACAACAATGAACCTACGAGCTATGGAGAAGCGATGGTGGGCCCATATTCCGACAAATGGTTAGAGGCCATGAAATCCGAGATAGGATCCATGTATCAGAACAAAGCATGGACTTTGGTGGACTTGCCCGATGATCGGCAAGCTATTGACATAAATGGATTTTTAAGAAGAAGACGGACGTGGATGGTAATGTCACCATCTATGAAGCTCGACTTGTGGCAAAGAGTTTTTCACAAGTTCAAGGAGTTGACTACGATGATATTCTCTCATTCGTAGCGATGCTTAAGTCCGTCGGAATCATGTTAGCATAAGCTGCATTTATGAAATCTGGCAGATGGATGTCAAAATGAGTTTCCTTACCGGCCAGTAAGGAAAAGTTGTATGTGATACAATCAGAAAGTTTTTGTCGATCCTAAGGATGCTAAAAGGTATGCTGGCTCCAGCGATCCTTCTAAGGAATGGAGTAAGCATCTCGAAGTTGGAATGTGCACTTTGATGAGATGATCAAAGATTTTAGGTTTATACAAAGTTTATGAGAAACTTGTATTTCCAAAGAAGTGAGTGGGAGCACTATAGAATTTTTGATGAGTATATGTTGTTGACATATTGTTGATCAGAAATGATGTAGAATTTCTGGAAAGCATATAGGGTTATTTGAAAAGTATTTTTCAAGTGAAAACCTGTATTAAGCTACTTGAACATTGAGCATCAAGATCTATAGGATAGATCAAAACCGCTTAATGGTACTTTCAAATGAGCATATACCTTGACATGATCTTGAAGGTGTTCAAGATGGATCATCAAAGAAGGAGTTCTTTCCTGAGATGTAAGGTATGAAGTTAAGACTTAAAGCTCGACCACGGCAGAAAAGAGAAAAAAGGACGAAGGTCGCCCCTATGCTTCGACATAGGCTCTATAGTATGCTATCTTGTGTACCGCACCGAAGTGTGCCTTGCCATGAGTCAGTCAAGGGGTACAAGAATGATCCAGGAATGGATCATTGGACAGCGGTCAAAATTGTCCTTGGAGTAAATAAGGACATGTTTCTCGATTATGGGGGTAATAAAGAGTTCGGCGTAAGGGATTACGTCAATGCAAGCTTTAACACCTATCCGAGTGACTCTGAGTAGCAAACCGGATACGTATAGTGGAGCAACCATTTGGAATAGATCCAAGTGGAGTGTGGAAGCAGCATTTACAATATGACATAGAGAATTGCGAAGTACACACGGATCTGAAAGGTTCAGACCCGTTGACTAAAACCTCTCTCACAAGCAAAACATGATCAAACCTCGAACCCATTGAGTCTTTATCACATGATGATGTGAACTAGTTTACCAGACACTAGTAAACTCTTTGGATGTTGGTCACATGGCGATGTGACCTATCAGTGTTGATCACATGGCGATGTGAACTAGATTATTGACTCTAGTGCAAGTGGGAGACTGTTGGAAATATGCCCTAGAGGCAATAATAAATTAGTTATTATTATATTTCCTTGTTCATGATAATCGTTTATTATCCATGCTATAATTGTATTAATAGGAAACTCATATACATGTGTGGATACATAGACAACACCATGTCCCTAGTAAGCCTCTAGTTGACTAACTCGTTGATCAATAGATGGTTACGGTTTCCTGACCATGGACATTGGATGTCATTGATAACGGGATCACATCATTAGTAGAATGATGTGATGGACAAGACCCAATACTAAGCCTAGCACAAAGATCGTAGTTCAGTATGCTAAAGCTTTTCTAATGTCAAGTATCTTTTCCTTAGACCATGAGATTGTGCAACTCCGGATACCGTAGGAATGCTTTGGGTGTACCAAGCGTCACAACGTAACTAGGTGACTATAAAGGTGCACTACGGTATCTCCGAAAGTGTCTGCATTGGGTTGGTACGAATCGAGGCTGGATTTGTCACTCCGTAAACGGAGAGGTATCTCTGGGCCCACTCGGTAGGACATCATCATAATGTGCACAATGTGACCAAGGGGTTGATCACGGATGATGTGTTACGGAACGAGTAAAGAGACTTGCCGGAAACGAGATTGAACAAGGTATCGGGATACCGACGATCGAATCTCGGGCAAGTACAATACCGCTAGACAAAGGGAATTGTATACGGGATCGATTGAGTCCTTGACATCGTGGTTCATCCGATGAGATCATCGTGGAACATGTGGGAGCCAACATGGGTATCCAGATCCCGCTGTTGGTTATTGACCGGAGAACGTCTCGGTCATGTCTGCATGGTTCCCGAACCCGTAGGGTCTACACTTAAGGTTCGATGGCGCTAGGGTTATAAAGGAAGTTTGTATGTGGTTACCGAATGTTGTTGAGTCCGGATGAGATCCCGGACGTCACGAGGAGTTCCGGAATAGTCCGGAGGTAAAGATTTATATATGGCAAGTCCTGTTTTGGTCACCGGAAAAGTTTCGGGTGATATCGGTAATGTACCGGGACCACCGGGAGGGTCCCGGGGGTCCACCAAGTGGGGCCACCTGCCCCAGAAGGCTGCGTGGGCCAAGTGTGGGAGGGGACCAGCCCCTAGGTGGGCTGGGGCGCCCCCCACCAAGGCCCAAGGCGTGGGAAGTGGAGGGAAGGGGAAACCCTAGGTCCAGATGGACCTTAAGGACCATCTAGTGGGTGCCTCCCCCTCTCTCCCCTCTTGGCCGCCTCCCCTTGATCCCATCTAGGGCTGCCGCCCATCTAGGGGTGGGAACCCTAGAGGGGGCGCACCCTCCTCCCCTTCCCCTATATATATGAGGCCTAGGGGCTGCCCATAACACGCGATTCGATCTCTCATTGGTGCAGCCCTGCGTCTCTTCTTCCTCCTCCTCCTCTCTTGTGATGCTTGGCGAAGCCCTGCAAGATTGCCACGCTCCTCCACCACCACCACGCCGTTGTGCTGCTGCTGGATGGAGTCTTCCTCAACCTCTCCCTCTCTCCTTGCTGGATCAAGGCGTGGGAGGCGCCACCGGGCTGTACGTGTGTTGAGCGCGGAGGTGCCGTCCGTTCGCACTAGGATCATCGGTGATTTGGATCACGGCAGTACGACTCCTTCAACCCCGTTCACATGAGCGCCGCTTAGCGATCTACAAGGGTATGTAGATGCACTCTCCTTCCCCTCGTTGCTGGTTTCTCCATAGATAAATCTTGGTGACACGTAGGAAAATTTTGAATTTCTGCTACGTTCCCCAACAGAAAGTGCCGAACCCCTCTGAACTGGTCAGAAACTGGGGAACATCCACTCTTCGGTCCGGATATTATCCAACTTGCCGAAGAACAAGTCCGCATTATTCACGAGAATCTCAAGACTGCTCAGTCACGTCAAAAGAGTAATTATGACCGTCATCATAAAGACATGGTCTATCAACCTGGCGAAAAGGCCTATCTTCGCGTTACACCAATGAAGGTTGCTCACCGCTTCGGGATCAAGGGCAAGCTAGCTCCTCGCTATATTGGCCCATTCACTATTCTGGAAAGGTGTGGAAAAGTGGCATATCAACTCGAGCTTCCGTCGAACCTTTCTCAGGTTCACGATGTGTTCCACGTGTCCCAGCTCCGTCGCTGCTTCAAGGACCCAATCCGAGCAGTGGATCATGAAGTGCTCGAATTGCAGCAGGACCTCTCCTATAAAGAGCATCCGGTCCGCATTCTCGACCAAACTGAACGCCGCACACGTCAGAAGGCGATCAAGTTCCTCAAGGTCCAGTGGTCGAATCACTCTGAAGACGAAGCCACCTGGGAACGCGAGGATCGCCTGCGTGATGAGTACCCCGCACTGTTTCCTTCTACCTCCTAAATCTCGGGACGAGATTTCTTGTAGTGGAGGAGATTTGTAACGCCCGGATAATCTTGCTACAGTAATCCCTCTTTAATCATGCCACGTCATCCCGATTACTGTTGCTAAACGCCCGTTAGTTCAAACCGTTCGAAATTCAGATTCAAATTATTGACAAACGGCAAAAGTTTCAAAAATTAAAACTAAAATGTTCGGTGGTTGTCAAATATTACAAAGGTAATTGTGGTGAAGTAAACACATTTTTAGAAAATGTCTAAATAATTTAAACTGATTTAAAACAGAAAAGAAAATAAATAAAAAAAAGACAGAAAAACTAAAACCTAAAACTATCAAAAAAAGGGGGGAGAAGAGAAACCCCCACCCGTTGGGCCAACCGCCCGGTAGCCACCAGGCCTGGCTAGGCCGCCCACCCCGCACCCCATAAGCCTCCCCCACTCCCCTCGGTCCAACCCACGCCCCCACCGACACCCCGCTCCCAAAATATCTCCTCCTCCTCCCGATTGGATCGGGATCGAGGAGGAGGGCGCCACCACCGATGCCGCCCGGAGCTTGCCGCCACCTCGCCGAACTGCATCCACTCCGTCGCGCGTCCCCGTCGGCCTCCGTAACCTTCCCCGAGCCCACTGCCGTTGCCCTACTCCCCCTAGTGAGCCCTGACCTCTCCTCTCTCCCCCTCGCTCGCTCACGCGCGTGCCCGCTCCAGACGCCCGCGCCTTGCCAGCGCCCGACGCGTGCCACGCTGCCACGGTTGCCGCGGCCCCCAGACGCGCCGGGCAGCGCCAGACGCACGCGATCCGCCCCCTCCCGACTGAGGCCTCGCCCCGGTTCTCCATCGACCCAGCGGTCCGCGCTCCGGCGCCCATGGTCGCCGCGCTCTCCCCAGTCGCCTCGCCTCAACCCCGGCGTCCTCTCCCTCCGGCGACGCTGCCCCGAGGCCCCCCCCGCCGCCTCCTCTGCTGCCGCAGCAGCAGACCGATCGCCGGCCACCGCTTCGCCATGGCGAGGCACGCCATAGCCAGCGCCGTTCGCCGCCTCGGCCGGTGCCCAGCTGCTGCGGTGGCCCGTGCTCCCCGCCTCTCCGTCGGCCGCCCGGCCACCACCGCGTCGCCTCGCCCCACTTCCTTGTCGGCGCCGCGCCCGGCCCACGGCTTGCCTCGGCCTCCTCGCCCGGCGATTTGGCGATCGCCGATCGGGCGCCAGAACGCCTGAACCGCCCGTGGCGCCTGAACCGCTAGGACCCCCTGTGCCTATGACAGGGGGGCCCCACACCACGAAACGGTTTTTTAAAAGAAAAGAAAAGAAAAAGAATTAGAAAAAAATTATAAAAAATATATATAATAAATAAATAATTAAAAATAAAATTAATTAATTAATTAACTAAATAATTAACTTAATTAATCATGTTTAGTTTAACTAATTAAGATTAATTAACCTAATAAATAGTTAGCCTAATTAACTACTGTTAATTAGCTAAACAATCCCTACCAGGTGGGACCCACCTGTCAGGTTGACCAAGTCAACTCCGTTGACTGCTGATGTCAGCATGACATCATGCTGATGTCATTAATCTGTTTTTCGAATTAATTAAATTCCAGAAATTAATAAAATCTTTAGAAAATCATATTTTTTTAATCCGTAACTCGGATTAAAATATTTTCAACATGAAAGTTGCTCAGAACGACGAGACGAATCCGGATACGCAGTCCGTTCGTCCGCCACACACCCCTAACCTATCGAACTCGCAACTTTCCCCCTCCGGCTCCTCTGCCCGAAAACATGAAACACCGGGGATATTTTCCCGGATGTTTCCCCCCTTAACCGGTACCACCTCATACCACGTTAGGGCACGCCTAGCATCGTTACTTGTCATGTCATGCATCCATATGCATATGTTTGCATGGTATTCATTGTTTCTTCCCCCTCTTCTCTCCGGTAGACTACGAGACCGACGCTGCTGCTGCCTGGTTCGACTACGGAGTTGACGACCCTCTCTCTTGCCAGAGCAACAGGCAAGCCCCCTTGATCACCAGATATCGCCTATTCTACTCTATACTGCTTGCATTAGAGTAGTGTAGCATGTTACTGCTTTCCGTTATACCTATCCTGATGCATAGCCTGTCCTTGTTACTACTGTTGTTACCTTTACCTGCAATCCTACATGCTTAGTATAGGATGCTAGTATTCCATCTGTGGCCCTACATTCGTGTCCGTCTGCTGTGCTATACTATCGGGCCGTGATCACTCGGGAGGTGATCACGGGTATATACTATATACTTATACATGATACATGTGGAGACTAAAGTTGGGTCGGCTTGTGGAGCACCTGCGAGTGGATCTTTGAGGCGGAGCGACAGGGCAGGTTGAGACTACCTGGGTGAGAGGTGGGCTGGCCTGCTCGGTGTTCGCGGATACTTAACACGCTTAACGAGATCCGGTATTTGATCCGAGTCCGCCATTTGGTCTATACGCACTAACCATCTACGTGGGAGTAGTTATGGGTATCCCGGCGTCGTGGTATCAGCCGAAGCACTTTGTGACGTCAGCGATTGAGCGGCACGCGCCGGATTGGACTGGAACGCCACTAGGCTAGGTCTGCTTCGCCGCCACGCAACGTCTTGTGTGTGCTCAGGCGATGGGCCTGACCCTGCGCGCTTAGGTTTAGACCGGCGGTTGACCTCTCTGTTGATCTTCCGCGGCGGGCATGACCCAGAAAGTGTGTCCGGCCAAATGGGATCAAGCGTGTTGGGTTATGTGGTGCACCCCTGCAGGGAAGTTTAATCTATTCGAATAGCCGTGATCTTCGGTAACAGGACGACTTGGAGTTGTACCTTGACATTATGACAACTAGAATCGGATACTTAATAAAACACACCCTTCCAAGTGCCAGATACAACTGGTGGTCGCTCTCTCTCAGGGCAATGAGGAGGGGATCGCCGGGTAGGATTATTGCTATGCGATGCTACTTGGAGAACTTCAGTCTACTCTCTTCTACCTGTTGCAAGACGAAGGTGACCAGAAGCGTAGTCTTCGATAAGACTAGCTATCCCCCTCTTATCCTGGCATTCTGCAGTTCAGTCCACTGATATGGCCCTTTACACATATATCCATGCATATGTAGTGTAGCTCCTTGCTTGCGAGTACTTTGGATGAGTACTCACGGTTGCATTGTTCCCCCTTTCCCCCTTTCTTTATCCGGTTGCAGCGACCAGACGATGGAGCCCAGGAGCCAGACGCCACCGTCGATGACGACTACTACACCGGAGGTGCCTACTACTACGTGCAGCCCGCTGACGACGACCAGGAGTAGTTAGGAGGATCCCAGGCAGGAGGTCTGCGCCTCTTTCGATCTGTATCCCAGTTTGTGCTAGTCATCTTATGGCAACTTGTTTAACTTATGTCTGTACTCATATATTGCTGCTTCCGCTGACTCGTCTATGATCGAGCACTTGTATTCGAGCCCTCGAGGCCCCTGGCTTGTATTATGATGCTTGTATGACTTATTTTATTATTAGAGTTGTGTTGTGATATCTTCCCGTGAGTCCCTGATCTTGATCGTACACATTTGCGTGCATGATTAGTGTACGATTAAATCGGGGCCGTCACAGAGCTCGTGGTGCAGCCTCGCACCGACCACTAGTGGGATTCTCGCCCGCATCAAACCCACAAAGGCTTAGTCGCATCAAATATGAAGGAAATATGTCGTAAAGGCATTTATAAAAGTCATTATTTATTTCTATGTTCGTAACTTATTATAAATAAACAACGAGATTTCAGATTTTCTAGGAGTGAACTAAATTGCTGAAGTTTCAGACTCAGACGCGCCATGGTTGTAGAGTTTGACTGTAGGCACTTGGTAACGAGTGCCCCTATGTCAACGAGTGGGGAGGAACCCTCGCTGAAGGGGAGGCCAAGATGGACTGGCCCAGCAGCGCGAGACGACACAACCTTCTTTTTTCTATATTTTTCGTTTTCCTTTTTTTGCTTTATTTTAACTTTTATTTATACTTTAAATATTTTATATATACATATGTTAATGAATTTGAAAAAACATTAACCAGCATTTGAAATAATGGTGAATGTGTATAAAAAATGTTTATCACATATACGAAAAATGTATAAAAAATATGTTTACATTTTTTTGATCATGTATTTAAAAAATATTAATCGAGTATCTGAAATTTTTTTGAACAAGGTTTAGAAAATACTGATAATACATTTGGATTTTATTTAATGTGTATAGAAAAATGTTGACCGTGCTTTGAAAATGATGAATGTTTTTATCATGTATAAGAAAATGTTAATCAAGCATTTGAAAAAAATTGATCCAGGATTTGAAAATGTTAAATGTGCCTAGGAAAACATTTGACCATGTATTAAAAATGGTGATTTTTCATCATGTATATAAAATGTTAACCAAGCATTTGAAAAAGATGTTGAAAATGTTGGTCAATTATTTGAAAAATGTTAAACTTGTATAGAGAAAATGTGACATGTATCAAAAATGATGAAACATTTTGATAACTTATGTGAAAAAATGTTAATCAAGCATTGGAAAATGTTAAGAAGAATTTAAAAAGTTAAATGTGTATAGAAAAATGTTGACCATATACTAAAAAATGTTGATATTGCATTTGGAAAATATTATTCAAGCATTTGAAAAATCTTAAATGTGCATAGAAAATAGTTAATATTTGTATTTCAAAAATGTTGATCAATCATTTGACAAAATGTTAAAATGTGTATAGAGATAAATGGTGATCATGTATTAAAAATGTTAAACTCATATGAAAAAATAAAAGTCTATTAGAAAAATGTTGTTGACATATACAAAATGTAGAATAAAATAAGAAACAAACTAAACCAAAAAAGGAAGACTGGAAAAGGAAAAGTAAAAACTGAAAAATAAAACCCAAGAAACAAGTGTAGAAAGAACAAAAATAAAAAAATAACTGGAGAAGAAGAAAAAGAAACTAAAGAAAACAGAAAATAGGAAGAAACAAATGGAAAAATTAAAATGGAGAAGAAAAAATAACAAAAAAGCGAAAAGGGAAGAAAAACAAATAATTTAGAAGAAAATGGAGAAAGAAAAGAAAAAAATAAAAACAGAGAAAACCCAAAAAATAGTGAAAACCAGCTCTTTATGCCTCAAGTAGGGCGCGGCCAGCTAATTTAACATGAACTCGAGAGCTGAGAGGCTAGGAGTGTTGCGCAACACCCTTAAGACTAGGGATCGATTCCCGGGTTCCCCCATTTCTTCTCTCTTTTTCTAAGACTGTGCACGCGTAACGGGCCGGCCCGACACTATTGACGCGGGAGTTCCCTCTCGTCTCGCTTAATGCAAGATATAGACACCATGCTTGGTAACTCAACAAAGACTCCCCATGGTCTTTGATGTCGTGGGTTGTAACTATGATGGACTGGACATGCTACCCCTTTGGCTCATTATCCTTTTGACCTTATTTTTTATGGCCTAAGTGTTTTGCTAGGTCATATACGTACTAGGACTAGATATAATGCAGCCATTTTATGGAAAACATAATGTTCTAAACTTTCCATGTGACTAGTACAAAAATATTTTTCCACAATTTAGAAGATACAAAAATCAAATTTACCACGAGACAAGTGTATTTTTTCCATAATTGCCATGATGCAAAAAATATAATTATTAAATATTTCATGTGTGAATCAAAATAATAAATTATTATAATGAATAAGTAAATTAAATGCAACAGTATTACCTGTTAAAAGAAATCTTAACATAAATTTGGTTTCCAATTATATGCAAAAAAATCTTATAATAGTGGAATTTTCACCAAAAGAAGTTTACTTAACATGGAATGCATTAGTTGGATTGGTATTACCATTAAAAAGAGAAAATTAAATAAAACTACATTAAAAATGAAGTTTGCTAAAAAGAATGAACTATTGACTTTCGCATTACCGTTAAGAAGAAAGAAAATGAAATAGAAAAGAAAGCTAAATCAAAACGATGAAGTTTGTAAGAAAAATGAATTAGTGACATTGGTATTACATTTTAAGAAAAATGCAAAAGTAATAAAATAAATATTGAAAAATCCGTACACTATTTGCGCTGAATTTTATGTTTTAACAATATGTAAATAAGTATATAATAGTGGATATTTTTCTAGAAAAATGAGGTTTCTAAGAAGCGATGAATTAGTTGTATTTGTATTGCCATTAAAATAGAATGAAAATGAAATAACAACTAAATCAAAAAAATAATGAAGTTTTATAAGGACCAATGAATTGGTGCCAATTGGTATTACTCTTTTAAGAGGAAACACAACGATAAAAAGTTAAAACATAAAACATGCACACAACATTTGGTAGTATGCAAAAAACAATCATATGATAGTTGCACATAGGAGTAGTTGTGTGTATACATTTACACTCTCGCAATCTCCTGAGTATAACCACAAAAGAGAAAATGAAAACCAACTAATAAAAAGGAGTAATACAAAAGGAGAAACACATAAAAATAGAAAAACATAAAGGAAAATTGAAGAGAGAGAAAGAGAGAGGGAGAGAGAGAAAGAGAGAGAGAGAGAGGGAGGAGAGCTTGGCAATATAATTATGGGCTTCAACCTACTGGCAAATCGACTAAACCAATTATGCAGTCAATCAAAAAGAAACAACTCAAACCAGCTCACAAAACAGCCAGAAAAAAGCATGAATCGCAAAGCATAAATCATGGGCCAAAAAGTAGACTGGCCCAAAATAGCTAAACTTCAAACTAAAGTGGTTGGAGTTTGTAGCCATAGAATCTGCACAAACACAAACACAACGCATAACCCTCGAGATTTATTATGAAGGACCCTATATCCGATGACTAGTCACCAGGAGGAACAACCCATCAAACGTATTCGTTCGCTGGTGGGAGGTCCTTCAGCGAACATTTCCCTCGTCCACCAGCTGAGAGGGCCATGGCGCCTGCCCCCCCCCCCCATGGCCCAAAGGCCCATTAAATAGTTTTTTTTGTGAAAATGGCATGAAAAAAATTATAAAATGAACAAATGCCACAAAAGTTGCCATATCCTAGTCATCACCAAAAAATCTTGTGTGCAAAAAAAGGTGGCATTAAAAGAATGTCACCTCTCAATATTAAAAAGGCCATACTCTTAAATTATAAAAATGACATCCTTGCAATAATAAAAGTGCATTCCTATTATAAATAAACATGCCAGACTCTTAATAATATAATTGCCATGCCAGTAAAATTAAAAATTCCATCCTCTCACTATAAAAAATGTCACCATCTTAATGTAAAAACGCCATCATCACAATAAAAAATGTCATCATATTATTAACAAAGTGCCATACTCTTATTAACAAAACTGACATGCCAATAAAAATAAAAATGCCATCCTCTCCATAATAAAAATGCCTTGCTCTTAATAACGAACTTGCCATCCTCTTATAATAAAAATATCATTCCAGTAATAGTAAATTGCCCTCTGAGAAAGTAAAAAAAATCAGGATTTTTGAACAAACTAAAAAACAAAGAGGCTTTACAAAATGCCAAGTCATATATAGAAAATAGTTTTAACAAGAATGTTGACAAGCTCATGCCTTCAAAACCTACCAGGCTCGCGGGTTACACATTTTGAAGGAAATATGCCCTAGAGGCAATAATAAAGTTATTATTTATATTTCCTTATATCATGATAAATGTTTATTAGTCATGCTAGAATTGTATTAACCGGAAACTTTGTACACGTGTGAATACATAGATAAACAGAGTGTCCCTAGTATGCCTCTACTTGAGTAGCTCGTTAATCAAATATAAGTTTCCTAGCCATGGACATGTGTTGTCATTTGATGAACGGGATCACATCATTAGAGAATGATGTGATGGACAAGAACCATCCGTTAGCTTCGCACTACGATCGTTTAGTTTGTTGCTATTGCTTTCATCATGACTTATACATGTTCCTATGACTATGAGATTATGCAACTCCCGAATACTGGAGGAACACTTAGTGTACTATCAAACTTCACAACGTAACTGGGTGATTATAAAGATGCTCTACAGGCGTCTCCGATGGTGTTTGTTGAGTTGGCATAGATCGAGATTAGGATTTGTCACTCCGTGTATCGGAGAGGTATCTCTGGGCCCTCTCGGTAATGCTCATCACTATAAGCCTTGCAAGCAATGTGACTAATGAGTTAGTTACGGGATGATGCATTACGAAACGAGTAAAGAGACTTGCCGTTAACGAGATTGATATAGGTGTGAGGATACCGACGATCAAATCTCGGGCAAGTAACATACCGATGACAAAGGGAACAACTTATGTTGTTATGCGGTTTGACCGATAAAGATCTTCATAGAATATGTAAGAGCCAATATGAGCATCCAGGTTCCGCTATTGGTTATTGACCGGAGAGGTGTCTCGGTCATGTCTACATAGTTCTCGAACCCGTAGGGTCCGCACGCTTAACATTCGATGACGATTTGTATTATGAGTTTATGTGATTTGATGACCGAAGGTTTTTCGGAGTCGCGTATGAGATCACGGACATGACGAGGAGTCTCGAAATGGTCGAGACATAAAGATTGATATATTGGACCATGTTATTCGGACACCGAAAGTGTTCCGGATAGTTTCGGGTAAAAATGGAGTGCCGAAGGGGTTACCGGAACCCCCCGAGGAAGCAATGGGCCATCATGGGCCATAGGGGAGAGAGAGGACAGCCCACATAGGGCATACGCACCCCCCATGGGGATTCCGGATAGGACTAGGGGAGGGGCGCGGCCCCCTTTCCTTCTCCCTCTCCCTCTCCCTTCCTTCCCCTTCCACCAAGTGGAATCCTACTAGGACTTGGAGTCCTAGTAGGACTCCCTCTCCTTGGGCGCGCCACTAGGGTCGGCCGGCCTCCCCCTCCCTCCTTTATATAGGTGGCAGGGGGGCACCCTAGAACACACAAGTTGATCTTTTAACCGTGTTCGGTGCCCCCCTCCACAGTTACACACCTCGGTCATATCGTCGTAGTGCTTAGGCGAAGCCCTACGCCGGTAACTTCATAATCACTGTTGCCACGCCGTCGTGCTGATAGAATTGTAACATCCCAAAATTCTAAATTTTGGAATGTTATATTAAATAAATAACTATGCTTGATTGTCTGATTGTTGGTTTGATTGATTGAATGGAATTGAGTGGAAATTGAAACTTTTGAGAGTTGAATGAGAGGGAATAAAATGACTTTCCCAAACTTTCCATTTTGCATTTTTGGATCCCAATTGAACTCAAGTTCATTGCAACACCAAAACCTAGAGTGAAGATGACATGACTTCTTCCATGTTGAAATGAAAAGGGTTTTGGGAAAAAGATTGAATTTCATTTGGGGATATTTCAAATTCAAAACTTTATGCAACTCAATGATTTTCATGAGGGAAGATAAAATGACTCCTTCAGTTATATGAAATATGAGTTGGAAGTTAAAAAGAACCAAATTGAAAGTCATTGGAAGGTATTTTGAAACCCCCTTTCAAAATTTGGTATTATTTGGGCTTTATTCAAATTATTTTCCTCCTAAAAACAAATAAATGGAAATAGGGGTAAAATGATTCCTTCAATGAAAAATTAGGAGAAAATAAATTTGAAGTCATTTTGGTATTTTTAAAAATGATTTTATTGGATTTTATTAGGCAGAAACACTCTTTATTTTATTTAAATTTTGTGTATTTTATTTGAACTTGAAAAATAGTTCATGTTGTAGAAAATCTTTTTCGATCATTTTGGTATATATATACCCTATATAAAATATTTATAGATATTGTTTTATTTTTGTTTTTGTTTTATTTAAAAAAATAAAAACCCCCCAGGCTGGGCGCCACCAAGCCACCCAGCCCAGCCAGCGCCGCCCAGCCCTGGCCCTGCCAGTCGGCCCACTGAGGCCAGCCAGCCGAGCCGAGCCAGCTCCCTCACCTCTCCCTCGCCCGAATCCCTAGGCCGGCCACCCCCGCCGAGCCCCTCTCCTCTCACTGACCCGTGGGCCCGCCCGTCTTCTTCCCCACGCCCATGCCTCGGCCTCGCCGGAGATCGACCGGATCCCGGGATCCGGATCCCGATCGCCCGATCCCCGATCCCCGACGACTTCGCTATAAAAGCCGCCACCCCCGCACCCCATTCCCCCTCCCGAGACCACGCCGGACACCCTCTCCCTCCCGCACGACGTCGCCGGAGCCCGAAGCTCTCCCCGCCGCCATAGTCGCCGCCGTCGACGCCCTAGTCCCCCCCGACCAACCCCGAACCCACTGAACCCCTCCCCGTGCTCCCCCGCAGCTCCCCGACGACTCGCCGAAGCTCGCCGACGCCCGGACGCCCCGACGCACTCTCGCCGCCGCCGCCGCCGTCGCCGGAGTCCCGTAAGCCACCGGCATCGCCCTCCCCCGTCCGATCCTAGATCAACGGCCCCGATTAGAAGCCCCCGAAGGGGTAGGTTTTATAAAACCGGCCGGTTCAAATCGGTTTAGTTTTAGTTTAGGTTTATTTTATTTTAGGCCAGTTCGTTTTAGTTAACCCTAGAGCCCGTTAGGCTATCTAACGCACAGGGCACAGTATAGGCCCATTAGGCCTTTTTCTTTTATTTTGATTTTCTGTTTTAGCAGAATAGTTTCTGTTTTCAAAAATTGATATCTTTTATTCTGTTTATTATTTTTTGATGATTCTTTTTTTGTTGGATTGCAAATTTTATGTAGTTTCTGTAGAATATATATTTAGCTATGTTAAAATAATTAAAATGCTTTAATTTTGTTTTAGTCAGAATAGTAAATCTGCTATAACTTTAGTTAGAAAAATTATTTTGCATGATTCTTTTTGTCACCACTTTATTTTGACATTGCCAAACCCTAGAAATTAACTTTGGTATTTTAGGATTAATAAATAATTAGTTTTAGACAGAATCCAATTAATCCTAATTAATTAACTAGTTCCTGTTTTCCTATTAAATTAATTAGTAAATTAATTTATTTTTAACTTGTGATTAGTTATTCTAGGTTAGTTTCTGTCATTCTAGTAGATGAACTTTTATTTATAATTAATAAAAGTTTTAAATTATTTTCTTAATGGAAATTGGATTAGGCCTAAAATGAGTTTTATAATAGCTTTTAATTAATTCTTTTTGCTCCTAGTTGCTTAGTGAAACCTTTTCTGTTAAGTTAACCTAAAACCATGATTAGGTTATATTAAGAAAATTTTATTATATAAAACTATTTTTGTTATTGTTTGAAGTAGGGAAAACTTTGAGTGGCCTTTATTTGAGTTTTTCTTTTGGATTTGGGTTTTGGTGGTTTGTTGTGTTATGTTACTTTTGTTATGTTGTGTTATGTGATCCTATTGCTATGTGCTTAATATAGTTATTGTTTGCCTCGGTAGAATTTCCGAGTGCGAAGATTGCTACTCTGAAACCCTAGTTTTTTCAAGATCGTCAACCAGGCAAGTTCACTTTGACCATGCTTTTCTTACCTATGTTTTATTGCATTTAGTGGCACCTTTGCAACCACCCCTCAGTAGTGTTATTGAATCCTTGTAGTTGAGTAGTATGCATGAGGTAGGAACCCATCACCCTGTTACCAAGCCCGGGACGTTATTTATTTTAATGCTACGCTATAGTAGACGGGGTTTGGTATGAGTGCACGGGAGTGGTGTGAGAATGGAGGATTCTACGTCAATGACGACAACTCCATGATGGAATCTGCAAGGACTGCATCTTCAAGACCTCAAGACTTCAAGACTCGAGACAGGATTTCAATACACACTACTGGGTGAAGGACGGTTGACGGGCACCCTGGAGAACCCAATGGTTGGCCGGGATGCATGGAGAAGCGCCATGACATCTTGCGGAAAGCTTCACCCAGACTCAAAGAGACGGAAGAATACTTCACGCCCGGAAGCTTACCTGTGCAACCGCAAGTCATTATGGGCTCTGGCTTGGTTGACCTTAGTTGTGACTCTGGCTGGGACGGTACTAGCAGATGTAGAACTACGGTAGGACGGATGGGTACCGGACAGTGGTCAGAGGAACTCTTTGGAAGACCATGTTTCGGTCATCTTGATTCTCAAACACTCTGAAGTGCGAGAACGTAAAAAGAGGGATCGAATCTTGCGGGTAAAGTGTACAAACCTCTGCAGAGGGTTATAAACCTAATCGATTAGCCGTGTCCCCGGTTACGGACAATTTGAGCCTCTGGACTTGGATCTATCTCGGAACTCTCAACACCGGATTGATAACTTAATTGTGGGCAACATATGATGAATCTTGGGCTATGAGACATCGGTTGGCGGAACCATGTCATGATAGAAAACTCCATAGTACAGGCTTCATTTTATTCCTTTGATGTAGGTAAAATAAAACCAGCTTTTACGCAATCAAAATTCAGATACAGAGCCATAAAGCCATATTGCATATAGTATAGTTTTATCATCTGTTTTCTCATGTTGTGATCTTGCCGGTACATTCAATGTACTGACCTACACGGCTGCAACGTATCATGTTGCAGATATTTACTCGACGAGTAAGAGTTACGATACAGGGTTACGGTCTACACTCAACCTGCCGATGGCGATGATGGGACTCCACACCCGTTTGATTGTTTTCGCTGATTATTATGAGGTATATATCATTTTACGTTATTTATACATGTGATTGCACTTTGATATATACATTAATGTCTGTGTGTGCAAAGATATCTTGATCCGAGGATGGCATGAGATACACGAGGCTTGACCGTCGAGGTCGGGTCGCTCTGAGAGATGGTATCAGAGCACATGTTGACTGTAGGACGTGACCCTAGAAACCGGAAAAAAACCCTAGGACAAGATATCTCAAAAACTTTATTTACAAAAGACTCTTACTTCTCATCTTTTCTGATTTTATCAAATAGACCCTCTCACCTCAAATAGTTAGAATATACCCTTATCCTTTGATCACCGGAGGATCAATCAAGACGCTCAAGAAGGACTTGATATCGGAGAACCGATGGCCCCTTCAGAGTAAAGAGGATTTCACCAGGTATTAGAAGCTAGAACAGTTGAAGACTCCGAAGACTTGGAAAGATCTGAAGAATTATTAGACCTTTAGAAGACCAAACCCCTGTTATACATTTACGTTAGATACGATGATTTGTGAGCTGTCATTTGTTTGATGTTTTTCTGACAGCCACAAAGTAAAACTTGTTTCTTCAAAAACTATTGTCTGCATTGTGTGTATATCCCTCCCCACCCCTCTCTCATCTCACCCTAAAACCCTTGAACCCCATAGATGATGTATGAAGTTGGACTGATATTCTCTGGACCGAAGACTCAGCCCGAGGCAGAGCTATGGATGCAGAACATGGAAACCCCCTTCGGGAGCAATTTGGTTTCAAGGAGGTATGAGGTCCAATACGCTCTTCAGTACTTTACAGAAAGTGCTGCAACCTGGTGGAAAATGCATCAAGCCATACAGGGATTTAATGGAGCAAGAACTTGGGAGGATTTCAAGAAGACCCTGTTGAGATCACGTCTTATCCGGAAGCACCATGATACACCAAGAAATAAACCTTGTGCCTGCAGGATTTATGGAGAAATAGGACACACCGGGAGGAACACAAGGATGGATGCCCTCATTGTGAGGAGAAACACCCGGTGAGGAATGCCCAACTAGCGTGTGACTTGCTTCTGTGTGAAGGAACCACCCACTACCCGGTGCAGTGTCACATTTACTCCACGGTGCAACAAACTATTCCGAAGCAGGAAGATGGAATGAAAGAAGCCCTCAAGGAAGATCTAGAAGAATCAGTAATGAATGAAAGTGTTGAAGACACGGATGGAGAAGGTCTCAACAGATTTTACTCAATGCCTGCTATTCATGTGGAGAAGAAGGACATTTTCACAAGATTGCACCAAGGAAAGAAAAGAGTATCCGGGATACTTCCGACGAAGCAATAGAGTTTGACCCACGGGGAATAGAAGGTTTGATCGAACGAAGAAACACAGGAAGAGAAAACAAAGACACCCTCAGAACAACCCAATTTCTGCAAATAGGGACAAGAGTCATATTACCTGTTTTGAATGTAAGGACGTCGGGCATTATGCCAATCATCGTCCCGAAAGGAAGCAAGGAACTCAAGGAGCAGGCACCATCTCCAAGAAGCCCAAAGACTTATCGAAAGTCATTTGTTTTCGCTGCAAGGAAGCAGGACATTATGCTACTAAATGTTCCGACAAGACGAAAGCTGGAGCTGAGTAGTTGGAATTTTGATCATGGATAATAAGAGTAGTAGAAAGCAATTTCATTTTCATGAGCTCAATGAGTTGAGTTATGTAATAGATTACCCTGAGATTGTAATAGTTCATGACTCAATAAAGTTGTAATGTCACATGCTGAAAAGCTTTAAGGAGTTGTCATATTTTATCTTGGAAATTAATATTCTGGATGAACATGGAAGAAAGTGTGTTGTGATGCATAAACGGGAAATTGGAAATTGAGTTTGAAGTTTTGTTTGGATGATATGAATGTGTGCCCCATGGAGATACATCCCTTGTTCTGAGCACCCCTCTTATCCTACACATGCAGATGACAACCCTTTACGAGTCTTTCCTTAAAGGTCCGGAAACCATCATGACCCTGACAAGTGATCATGATTACCCGAAGATCCTTAAGGACATGATGAAGCATATTCACCTTGAAGGAGATGCAGTCTACAAAGGCTACCCCTTCATGCAAAAGGGAGTGGAACTTTGGTATGTGGAGGTACACCTCCACCGTTTGAAAGGAGTTTGCCCAAAGAGGATGGGGCATTACTTTTTCA
Organism: Aegilops longissima; assembly: GCA_021605205.1. Classification (NCBI taxonomy): domain Eukaryota; kingdom Viridiplantae; phylum Streptophyta; class Magnoliopsida; order Poales; family Poaceae; genus Aegilops; species Aegilops longissima. The sequence goes on from CM038678.1 coordinate 51,640,567, forward strand.
TCTCACGTGTGCCACAAGCAACTTTCTTCAACGCTGTTCGTGAAGCAGCCATGGAAGCCATACGCCAGATCGGAGAAATACTTGAAGCAAGACTCCGTTATACTCAGGAATACCTAAGCGAAGTGCATGCAGAGATGATGAAGGAGAAGCTCAAGACCACCATGATGAAAAAGAAGATTGAAGATTTCAAGGCTCATGTCGCACACTTCCAGTGGGACTGAAGAATCCTCGAGGAGGATAAATAAATAAAGTGGAAGTAATGTCTGACCATACCAAATCATGTGGGTGGCAGCATTTGTAATAAACTTTTTGGAATTTGGATTCACGAAAAATGATTAAGGATGTAATGAAAGATTGATATGAGAATAATGAGATGTTATGGATAAACTTGTGCATTTATTTTGGTCATAGTACTCTGTAAAGCCACAAGATCAATGAAGAAAGAAATGTGTTATTCATGACGGTCCATAGAAGGAAGCTGAACAAAAATAAGTTGGAGTTTTGTTTTGATATGATGGTATGAAGAAACAGTACTACAGATTCAAAGGAGGTGTAACAAGAGAGTTACTCCAAGGATGATTTAAAGCTGCACTAGTGTTGAAGTGGGCCATAACCCACGTGCCCGGATTTTGAGAAGGAACAGTTGTAACTGGATAAAGGAATACACTTGGAAGAAGCAAGTGATCAAATCAGCATACGTTCCGTAGGAGGTTACGCAAAAACCTAAGAGTGGTGAAGTAACGATAGATGTTTTGTTTGGCTTGCAGAAACCATGGATTTACTCGAAACCAGTTCGGGAACAAGAGAAATTCTGCAATGGTTGTGAGTATGCCCAAGTGTTAAAATACGTGATTCGATATTTACATATGTGGTAATGATTCAAGTACGGGATGGATTGGCCCCCATACCGGAGACTTCTATCATGAACTATCATATGTTGATGGAAAATCAGAGAGCCTTGAAAAACTTAGAAGAGTGTCGACGCGATAAGCCATAAAACCATAAAATGGTAGGACGATGGAACCCCATTACAGGCAACCGCTACAAGCGTAGGTTATCTTGTGAGGTTCAACCTGCACCGTTTTCTGCAGGAGAAAACCATAAACTGTAGACCACCATGAGTGTTTCGATAGTTGTTTAGAATGGACACAGACCCATCAGCTAAGAAGATCCAGTCTCGGACGAACTTCAACTTTGACGAACCGACCCAAGATTTTGAGGAAAACTCTATGCTTCTGACAGAAGAGCTTTAATGAAGGAGCTATTGTAAGATATGTGAAGAGACATACATTGTCAGCCCTCCCGAGGAAATATCTGAGTTTATTGGAACCATGACCTTGTTTTTAAGTGTGGTAGCACCCCTGACCTTTCTGACCAAGACATTTGCTAGAAGACCCCAACCCCTAACCTTTTCTTGCTAGCCTCTTTGAATCTCGAGGACGAGATTCATTTTAAGTGTGGTAGGTTTGTAACATCCCAAAATTCTAAATTTTGGAATGTTATATTAAATAAATAACTATGCTTGATTGTCTGATTGTTGGTTTGATTGATTGAATGGAATTGAGTGGAAATTGAAACTTTTGAAAGTTGAATGAGAGGGAATAAAATGACTTTCCCAAACTTTCCATTTTGCATTTTTGGATCCCAATTGAACTCAAGTTCATTGCAACACCAAAACCTAGAGTGAAGATGACATGACTTCTTCCATGTTGAAATGAAAAGGGTTTTGGGAAAAAGATTGAATTTCATTTGGGGATATTTCAAATTCAAAACTTTATGCAACTCAATGATTTTCATGAGGGAAGATAAAATGACTCCTTCAATTATATGAAATATGAGTTGGAAGTTAAAAAGAACCAAATTGAAAGTCATTGGAAGGTATTTTGAAACCCCCTTTCAAAATTTGGTATTATTTGGGCTTTATTCAAATTATTTTCCTCCTAAAAACAAATAAATGGAAATAGGGTAAAATGATTCCTTCAATGAAAAATTAGGAGAAAATAAATTTGAAGCCATTTTGGTATTTTTAAAATGATTTTATTGGATTTTATTAGGCGAAACACTCTTTATTTTATTTAAATTTTGTGTATTTTATTTGAACTTGAAAAATAGTTCATGTTGTAGAAAATCTTTTTCGATCATTTTGGTATATATATACCCTATATAAAATATTTATAGATATTGTTTTATTTTTGTTTTGTTTTATTTAAACCCCCCAGGCGCCGGCCAAGCCACCCAGCCCAACCCAGTGCCGCGCCTGCCTTGCCTGGCCCGGCCACGGTCGGCCCACCAGGGCCAGCCCAGCCGAGCCGAGCCAGCCCAGCTCCCTCACCCCTCGCCCCCTCGCCCGAATCCCCTAGGCTTCGGCCACCCGCTCGCCGAGCCCCCTCTCCCTCTCGCTGACACGTGGGCCCCGCCCCGTCTTCTTCCCCCTCGCCCACGCCTCGGCCTCGCCGGAGATCGACCGGATCCCGAAGGATCCAGGATCCCCGATCGCCCCCCGATCCCCCCCCCCCCCGATCCCCGACGACCCCCTGGCTATAAAAGCCGCCACCCCCGCACCCCATTCCCCCTCCCGAGACCACGCGGACCCCCTCTCCCTCCCGCACGACATCGCCGGAGCCAAGCTCTTCCGCCGCCATAGTCGCCGCCGTCGACGCCCTAGTCCCCGACCAACCCCGACCCCCCGAACCCTCCCGTGCTCCCAAGAGCTCCCGACGACTCGCTGGCTTCGCTGACGCCTGACGCCTGACGACTCTCGCCGCCGCCGCCGCCGTCGCTGAGTCCGTAAGCCACCGCATCGCCTCCCCGTCCGATCCTAGATCAACGGCCCCGATTAGAAGCCCCCGAAGGGGTAGGTTTTATTTATAAAACCGGCCGGTTCAAATCGGTTTAGTTTTAGTTTAGGTTTATTTTTTTAGGCGGTTCGTTTTAGTTAACCCTAGAGCCCGTTAGGCTATCTAACATATGAGCACTGATATAGGCCCATTAGGCCTTTTTCTTTTATTTTGATTTTCTGTTTTAGCGAATAGTTTACATTTTCAAAATTGATATCTTTTATTCTGTTTATTATTTTTGATGATTATTTTTTGTTGGATTGCAAATTTTATGTAGTTTCTGTAGAATATATATTTAGCTATGTTAAAATAATTAAAATGCTTTAATTTTGTTTTAGTCAGAATAGTAAATCTGCTATAACTTTAGTTAGAAAAATTATTTTTGCATGATTCTTTTTGTCACCACTTTATTTTGACATTGCCAAACCCTAGAAATTAACTTTGGTATTTTAAGATTAATAAATAATTAGTTTTTGACAGAATCCAATTAATCCTAATTAATTAACTAGTTCTGTTTTCCTATTAAATTAATTAGTAAATTAATTTATTTTTAACTTGTGATTAGTTATTCTAGGTTAGTTTCTGTCATTCTAGTAGATGAACTTTTATTTATAATTAATAAAAGTTTTAAATTATTTTCTTAATGGAAATTGGATTAGGCCTAAAATGAGTTTTATAATAGCTTTTAATTAATTCTGTTTGCTCCTAGTTGCTTAGTGAAACCTTTTCTGTTAAGTTAACCTAAAACCATGATTAGGTTATATTAAGAAAATTTTATTATATAAAACTATTTTTGTTATTGTTTGAAGTAGGGAAAACTTTGAGTGGCCTTTATTTGAGTTTTTCTTTTGGATTTGGGTTTTGGTGGTTTGTTGTGTTATGTTACTTTTGTTATGTTGTGTTATGTGATCCTATTGCTATGTGCTTAATATAGTTATTGTTTGCCTCGGTAGAATTTCCGGAGTGCGAAGATTGCTACTACGAAACCCTAGTTTTTTCGAAGATCGTCAACCAGGCAAGTTCACTTTGACCATGCTTTTCTTACCTATGTTTTATTGCATTTAGTGGCACCTTTGCAACCACCCCTCAGTAGTGTTATTGAATCCTTGTAGTTGAGTAGTATGCATGAGGTAGGAACCCATCACCCTGTTACCAAGCCCGGGACGTTATTTATTTTAATGCTACGCTATAGTAGACGGGGTTTGGTATGAGTGCACGGGAGTGGTGTGAGAATGGAGGATTCTACGTCAATGACGACAACTCCATGATGGAATCTGCAAGGACTGCATCTTCAAGACCTCAAGACCTCAAGACTCGAGACAGGATTTCAATACACACTCTTTGGGTGAAGGGCGGTTGACGGCACCTGGAGAACCCAGTGGTTGGCGGGATGCATGGAGAAGCGCCATGACATCTTGCGGAAAGCTTCACCCAGACTCAAAGAGACGGAAGAATACTTCACGCCGGAAGCTTACCTGCAACCGCAAGTCATTATGGGCTCTGTCTTGGTTGACCTTAGTTGTGACTCTGGCTGGGGCGGTACTAGCAGATGTAGAACTACGGTAGGGCGGATGGGTACCGGACGGTGGTCGAGGAACTCTTTGGAAGACCATGTTTGGTCATCTTGATTCTCAAACACTCGAAGTGCGAGAACGTAAAAGAGGGATCGAATCTTGCGGGTAAAGTGTACAAACCTCTGCAGAGGGTTATAAACCTAATCGATTAGCCGTGTCCCGATTCACGGACAATTTGAGCCTCGGACTTGGATCTATCTGGAACTCTCAACACGGATTGATAACTTAATTGTGGGCAACATATGATGAATCTTGGGCTATGAGACATCGGTTGGCGGAACCATGTCATGATAGAAAACTCCATAGTACAGGCTTCATTTTATTCCTTTGATGTAGGTAAAATAAAACCAGCTTTTACGCAATCAAAATTCAGATCTGAGCCATAAAGCCATATTGCATATAGTATAGTTTTATCATCTGTTTTCTCATGTTGTGATCTTGCGGTACATTCAATGTCTGACCTACACGGCTGCAACGTATCATGTTGCGATATTTCCTCGACAGTAAGAGTTACGATACAGGGTTACGGTCTACACTCAACCTGCCGATGGCGTTGATGGGACTCCACACCCGTTTGATTGTTTCCGCTGATTATTATGAGGTATATATCATTTCGTTATTTATACATGTGATTGCACTTTGATATATACATTAATGTCTGTGTGTGCAAAGATACCGATCCAGGGATGGCACAGATACACAGAGGCTTGACCGTCTGAGGTCGGGTCGCTACAAGAATTGTCCCTCGGCCTCAACTGGATCAAGAGTTCGAGGGACGTCACCGAGCTGAACGTGTGCTGATCGTGGAAGTGCCGTACGTTCGGTACTTGGATCGGTTGGATCGCGAAGACGTTCGACTACATCAACCGCGTTACTAAATGCTTCCTCTTTCGGTCTACGAGGGTACATAGACACACTCTCCCCGCTCGTTGATATGCCTCTCCTAGATAGATCTTGCGTGATCGTAGGCCAATTTTTTGAAATACAACGTTTCCCAACAGTGGCATCCGAGCCAGGTATATGCGTAGATGTTATATGCACGAGTAGAACCCAAAGTGTTGTGGGCGATAATAGTCATACTGCTTACCAGCATGTCATACTTTGATTCGGCGGTATTGTTGGATGAAGCGGCCCAGACCGACATAACATGACCGTGTTCATGAGACTGGTTCTACCGCCGTGCTTCGCACACAGGTGGCTGATACGTCTCCAACGTTCTATAATTTTTTAATGTTCCATGCTATTATATTATCCATCTAGGATGTTTTATATGCATTTATATGCTATTTTATAAGATTTATTGGACTAACCTATTAACCCAGAGCCCAGTGTCAGTTTCTATTTTTTCCTTTGTTTTTAAGTTTTACACGAATACCAAACGGAGTCCAATTGACGTGCCAATTTTTGATGATTTTTTATGGACCAAAAGAAGCCCCCGGAGTAAAATAGTTGGGCCAGAAGAATCCAGAGCCATCCAAGAGGGTGGAGGTCGCGCCCCCTGCCTCGTGGATGTCTCGGAGACCCCCCTGACGTGAGACCGACGCAAAAAATTCCTATAAATACAGAAACCCCCGAAAAGAAACCTAGATCGGGAGTTCCGCCGCCGCAAGCCTCTATAGCCACCAAAAACCAATCGGGACCCTGTTCCGGCACCCTGCCGGAGGGGGGAATCATCACCGGTGGCCATCTTCATCATCCCGGCGCTCTCCATGACGAGGAGGGAGTAGTTCACCGTCAGGGCTGAGGTTATGTACCAGTAGCTATGTGTTTGATCTCTCTCTCTCTCTTTCTCTCTCTCTCTCTCTCTCTCTCTCTCTCTCTCTCTCTCTCGTGTTCTTGATTTGGCACGATCTTGATGTATCGCGAGCTTTGCTATTATAGTTGGATCTTATGATGTTTCTCCCCCTCTATCTCTTGTAATGGATTGAGTTTTCCCTTTGAAGTTATCTTATCGGATTGAGTCTTTAAGGATTTGAGAACACTTGATGTATGTCTTGCGTGGGATACCCGTGGTGACAATGGGGTATTCTATTGACTCACTTGATGTATGTTTTGGTGATCAACTTGCGGGTTCTGTGACCTTGGGAATCTATGCATAGGGGTTGGCACACGTTTTCGTCTTGACTCTCCGGTAGAAACTTTGGGACACTCTTTGAAGTTCTTCATGTTGGTTGAATAGATGAATCTGAGATTGTGTGATGCATATCGTATAACCATACCCGCGGATACTTGTGTTGACATTGGAGTATCTAGGTGACATTAGGTTTTGGTTGATTTGTGTCTTAAGGTGTTATTTTACTACGAACTCTAGGGCTGTTTGTGACATTTATAGGAATATCCCAATGGATTGATCAGAAAGAATAACTTTGAGGTGGTTTCGTACCCTACAATAATCTCTTCGTTTGTTTTCCGCTACTAGTGACTTTGGAGTGACTCTATGTTGCATGTTGTGGGATAATTATATGATCTAATTATGTTATCCTTGTTGAGAGAACTTGCACTAGTGAAAGTATGAACCCTAGGCCTTGTTTCAACGCATTGCAGTATCATTTTCGCTCACTTTTATCATTAGTTACCTTGCTGTTTTTATATTTTCAGATTATAAAAACCTATATCTACCATCCATATTGCAGTTGTATCACCATCTCTTCGCGGAACTAGTGCACCTATACAATTTACCATTGTACTGGGTGTGTTGGGGACACAAGAGACTCTTTGCTATTTGGTTACAGGGTTGTTTGAGAGAGACCATATTCATCCTACGCCTCCCACGGATTGATAAACCTTAGGTCATCCACTTGAGGGAAATTTTCTACTGTCCTACAAACCTCTGCACTTGGAGGCCCAACAACGTCTATAAGAAAAAGGTTGTGTAGTAGACATCAAGATCTTTTCTGGCACTGTTGCCGGGGAGGTTAGTGCTTGAAGGTATATCTTTAGATCTCGCAATCTAATCTTTTAGTTTCTTGTTTTATCACTAATTTAGTTTATAAAAGAAAACTACAAAAAATGGAACTGAGGGTGCCTCATATGCTTCATCTTTTTAATATCTTTCGTGAAAATAAGGATTCCGATAATTGTGCCAAAATGTTAGAAGAAGAATGCTATAAAATGTTTGGCACACAATCTTTTAATGATGAGCATGATTGCAATGTTGTTAGTATGAACTCTTTGAATATCTGTAGTACTAATGATGATTGCACTAGTCATGATGAAAATGTCTCTTATAAGCATGTCAGTTTTTGTGGAGTGCATAGAGTTTGCAAGTACACACCAAATAGGGAAGATAGATTTTGCAAGAGTCATAAGTATTTAGAAATAAATGGTTGCAAGAGAGGCTAGATGCTTGTGCTGAAAATTTAAAATTTCTTTGCCATCCTTGTGAACTTTGCAATGAACACGATCATTTAAATCTCCAATGCAAATTGTTTCATGATCGTATCGTGTCCAAAAATTGTGATGACTTGATTTCCCTTGTGCATCATAATTAACTTCGTTTGCTTGTGGGTTATGAAGAAATGAAACGTATAACTAAGGATATTCCAGAAATTTTTCCTGATAAAGTTCTTGATTTTGATCTAGAGGAAATTTATATGTATTGTGCAGTGAATTGCATTGAAAATCCTTATATTGCCAATTACATAAAGACAAGAAAACAAATAGAAGATGAAGAGAATACTAATGAAAGGGAAGAGATTTACCAATATCCTCCTATTCTTTCTTATTATGAATCAGGTAATGAGGAGGAGCCTTCTATTCAACCAATCTCATTAATAAGGAGCTCCAAAACAAGGATTAAACCCATACTTAATGTGAAGAAGAAAAAGAAAAGACGAAGAAGCAAAGGTAAAAAGGTATCCCTCCCAAATGATGTTGCTCCTATTACTCATTGTGATGATGATAATTGTTATACTATTGGTGCTATCCATACTATTAATCATGAGAGTTATTATGCTTATGATATGAAAAGGCCCAAGCTTGGGGATGTTATGTTTAATGAAGATGATATTTTTAGTCTCCCATGTTTTGATGAGCAAATTTATTATGATGATAGCATGCCCCCTATTTATGATGATTATATTGATGAAAGTGGGTTTGGAAGAGTGTCAACTTTAGGAAGTAATGATCCAACTATTTTGGAGGATGTTGAATCTTATTGTGATAATTATAAAAGTGGATTTGGAGAGGTCATGACTTTATTTAGTAATGATTCCACTATCTTGGAAGTGGTTTCAATTGATTATGATTAGAACAAAGTTGCTACTTATGATGATTATTGTGAAGATACCTATGTTATAAAAAGTAGTGATGATTATATTTACAAAACTTGTCTTGATTATGATTACCCTTTTTCTGAAATTACTCTTTCAGTGTGGAAACAATTTATAGTATTCGAGTTTCTTATGATACTCCCACTATTCCGAATGAGAATAATTTTACTTATGTGTAGAGTAGTAAATTTTCTATGCTTGTAGATCATGAAAAGAATGCTTTATTTGATGATTTTTTATGGACCAAAAGAAGCCCCCGGAGTAAAATAGTTGGGCCAGAAGAGTCCCGAGCCATCCACGAGTGTGGAGGGCGAGCCCTACCCCCTGGGCGCGCCCCCTATCTCGTGGATGACTCGGAGACCCCCCTGACGTGAGACTGACGCCAAAAATTCCTATAAATACAGAAACTCCCGAAAAGAAACATAGATCTGGAGTTCCGCCGCTGCAAGCCTCTTTAGCCACCAAAAAATAACCGGGACCCTGTTCCGGCACTCTACCAGAGGGGGAATCCCTCACCGGTGGCCATCTTCATCATCCCGGTGCTCTACATGACGAGGAGGGAGTAATTCACCCTCGGGGCTGAGGGTATCTACTAGTAGCTATGTGTTTGATCTCTCTCTCTCTCTCTCTCTCTCTCTCTCTCTCTCTCTCTCTCTCTCTCATGATCTTGATATGGCACGATCTTGATGTACCGCGAGCTTTGCTATTATAGTTGGATCTTATGATGTTTCTCCCCCTCTACTCTCTTGTAATGGATTGAGTTTTCCCTTTGAAGTTATCCTATCGCATTGAGTCTTTAAGGATTTGAGAACACTTGATGCATGTCTTGCGTGGGATACCCGCGGTGACAATGGGGTATTCTATTGATCCTACTTGATGTATGTTTTGGTGATCAACTTGCAGGTTCCGTGACCTTGGGAATCTATGCATAGGGGTTGGCACACGTTTTCATCTTGACTCTCCGGTAGAATCTTTGGGGAACTCTTTCAAGTTCTTTGTGTTGATTGAATAGATGAATCTGAGATTGTGTGATGCATATCGTATAATCACACCCGTGGAACTTCAGGTCAGATTGGAGTATCTAGGTAACATTAGGGTTTTGGTTGATTTGTGTCTTAAGGTGTTATTTTATTACGAACTCTAGTGTTGTTTGTGACACTTATAGGAATAGCCCAATGGATTGATCGAAAAGAATAACTTTGAGGTGGTTTCATACCCTACAATAATCTCTTCGTTTGTTCTCCGCTATTAGTGACTTTGAAGTGACTCTTTGTTGCATGTTGAGGGATAGTTATATGATCTAATTATGTTATCCTTGTTGAGAGAACTTGCACTAGTGAAAGTATGAACCCTAGGCCTTGTTTCCTAGCATTGCAATACCATTTACGCTCACTTTTACCACTTGCTACCTTGCTGTTTTTATATTTTCAGATTACAAAAACCTATATCTACCATCCATATTGCACTTGTATCACCATCTCTTCGCCGAACTAGTGCACCTATACAATTTACCATTGTATTGGGTGTGTTGGGGACACAAGAGACTCTTTGCTATTTGGTTGCAGGGTTGTTTGAGAGAAACCATCTTCATCCTACGCCTCCCACGGATTGATAAACCTTAGGTCATCCACTTGAGGGAAATTTGCTATTGTCCTACAAACCTCTGCACTTGGAGGCCCAACTGTTGGAGAACGTAGTAATTTCAAAAAAAATACACGTACCCTCGTAGACCGTAAGCGGAAGCGTTATGAAAACGCGGTTGATGTAGTCGTACGTCTTCAGGATCGACCGATCCTAGTACCGAACGCACGACACCTCCGCGATTTGCACACGTTCAGCTCGGTGACGTCCCATGAACTCACGATCCAGTAGAGTGTTGAGGGAGAGCTTCGTTAGCACGATGGCGTGATGACAGTGATGATGAAGCAACCGGCACAGGGCTTCTCCTAAGCACTACGACGATACGACCGAGGTGGATTATGGTGGAGGGGGGCACCGCACAAGGCTAAGAGATCAATGATCAACTTGTGTATTCTAGGGTGCCCCCCACCCTCGTATATAAAGGAGCAAGGGGGGAGGCTGGTCGGCCCTTGGGGCACGCCAAGGAGGGGAGGAGTCCTCCTCCTACTAGGAGTAGGACTCCCCCTTTCTCAGTCCAACTAGGAGGAAGAAGGGTAAAGGAAGGAAGAGGAAGAGGAGAAGGAGAGGGGGAGCGCGCCCCCCTCCCTAGTCCAATTCGGACTCCCTATAGGGAGGGTCCGCGGCTGCCCCTTGTGGGCTGCCACCCCTCTCCCTATGGCCCATGTATGCCCAACTTCCCCCGGGGGGGGTCCGGTAACCCTCCAACACTCCGGTTTTCCCCGAAGCCACCCGGAACACTTCTGGTGTCCGAATATAGCCATCCAATATATCAATCTTTATGTCTCGATCATTTCGAGACTCCTCGTCATGTCCGTGATCACATCCGGGACTCTGAACTACCTTCGGTACATCAAAACACATAAGTAATACCGATCGTCAGCGATCGTTAAGTGTGCGGACCCGACGGGTTAGAGAACTATGTAGACATGACCGAGACACGTCTCCGGTCAATAACCAATAGCGGAACCTGGATGTTTATATTGGTTCCTACATATTCTACGAAGATCTTTATCGGTCAAACCGCATAACAACATACGTTGTTCCCTTTGTCATCGGTATGTTACTTGCCCAAGATTCGATCGTCGGTATCTCAATACCTAGTTCAATCTCATTACCAGCAGGTCTCTTTACTCGTTCCGTAATGCATCATCCCGCAACTAACTCATTAATCACATTGCTTGCAAGGCTTATAGTGATGTGCATTACCGAGAGGGCCCAAAGATACCTCTTCGACAATTGGAGTGACAAATCCTAATCTCGATCTATGCCAACTCAACAAACACCATTGGAGACACCTGTAGAGCACCTTTATAATCACCCAGTTACGTTGTGACATTTGGTAGCGCACAAAGTGTTCCTCTGGTATTCGGGAGTTGCATAATCTCATAGTCATAGGAACATGTATAAGTCATGAAGAAAGCAACAGCAACATACTAAACAATCAAGTGCTAAGCTAACGGAATGGGTCAAGTCAATCACATCATTCTCTAATGATGTGATCCCCTTAATCAAATGACAACTTATGTATATGGCTAGGAAACTTAACCATCTTTGATTCAACGAGCTAATCAAGTAGAGGCATACTAGTGACACTCTGTTTGTCTATGTATTCACACATGTACTAAGTTTCCGGTTAATACAATTCTAGCATGAATAATAAACATTTATCATGATATGAGTAAATAAATATTAACTTTATTATTGCCTCTAGGGCATATTTCCGTCAGTCTCCCACTTGCATTAGAGTCAATAATCTAGTTCACATCGCCATGTGATTTAACACCAATAGTTCACATCAGCATGCGATTAACACCCATAGTTCACATCGCCATGTGACCAACACTCAAAGGGTTTACTGGAGTCAGTAATGTAGTCCACATCGCCATGTGATTAACACCCAAAGAGTACTAAGGTGTGATCATGTTTTGCTTGTGAGAGAATTTTAGTCAACGGGTCTGCCCAATTCAGATCCGTATGTATTTTGCAAATTTCTATGTCTACAATGCTCTGCACGGAGATACTTTAGCTAATTGCTCCCACTTTCAATATGTTCCCGGATTGTGACTTAGAGTCATCCAGATCGGTGTCAAATCTTGCATCGACGTAACTCTTTACGACGAACTCTTTATCACCTCCATAAACAAGAAATATTTACTTAGTCCTCTAAGGATAATTTTGACCGTTGTCCAGTGATCTACTCCTAGATCAAAATTGTACGCCCTTGCGAAACTCAGGGGAGGGTATATAATAAGTCTAGTACACAGCATGGCATACTTTATAGAACCTATGGCTGAGGCATAGGGAATGAATTTCATTCTCTCTCTATCTTCTGCCATGCTCGGGTTTTGAGTCTTACTCAACTTCACACCTTGCAACACAGGCAAGAAATCTTTCTTTGACTGTTCCATTTTGAACTACTTCAAAAAGTTGTCAAGGTATGTACTCATTGAAAAAACTTATCAAGCGTCTTGATCTATCTTCTATAGATCTTGATGCTCAATATGTAAGCAGCTTCACCGAGGTTTTTCTTCGAAAAAACTCCTTTCAAACACTCCTTTATGCTTTCCAGAAATTTCTACATCATTTCTGATCAACAATATGTCATTCACATATACTTATCAGAAAGGCTGTAGTGCTCCCACTCACTTTCTTGAAAATACAGGCATCACCGCAAGTCTGTATAAAACTATGTGCTTTGATCAATTAAGGAATGCAGTTTTGTTTATCCATTTGCCATATTTCATAAAAATAAGCAATTGCTAACATGATTCGAACAGATTTAAGCATCGCTACGAGTGATAAAATCTCATCGTAGTCAACACCTTGAACTTATCAAAAACCTTTTGCGACAATCCGAGCTTTGTAGATAGTAACACTACTATCAGCGCTCGTCTTCCTCTTGAAGATCCATTTATTTTCTATTGCTTGCATATTATCAGGAAATTCAACCAAAGTCCATACTTTGTTCTCATACATGGATCCCATCTCAAATTTCATGGCCTCAAACCATTTCGCGAAATCTGGGCTCATCATCGCTTCCTCATAGTTTGTAGGTTCGTCATGGTCAAGTAACATGACCTCTAGAACAGGATTACGTACCACTCTGGTGCGGATCTTACACTGGTTGACCTACGAGGTTTAGTAGTAACTTGATCTGAAGTTACATGATCATCATCATTAGCTTCCTCACTAATTGGTGTAGGAGTCACATGAATTGATTTCTATGATGAACTACTTTCCAATAAGGGAGCAGGTACAGTTACCTCATCAAGTTCTACTTTCCTCCCACTCACTTCTTTCGAGAGAAACTCCTTCTCTAGAAAGGATCCACTCTTAGCAACAAAGATCTTGCCTTCGGATCTGTGATAGAAGGTGTACCCAACAGTTTCTTTTGGGTATCCTTATGAAGACACACTTTTCTGATTTGGGTTTGAGTTTATCAGGCTGAAACTTTTTCACATAAGCATCACAACCCCAAACTTTAAGAAACAATGTAAGGTCATATTTATCCCTAAGGTGTTTTGGTGATTGCTGACAATGCTTTTGTGGATTAATGGTGTGCCTTGAGTTTCTCAGACGTTTCATCGCTAGGCACAAGATGGTTTGGTGCCCCTCGAAGACTATTGAAGACGGCGTTTTTCTTCGTTTCTTTTCGGTGGATTTGAGTCGTAGGAAAGCCGTACTATTAAGATGGGGTCCGCTTCGGAAAGGTTAGGGTGGAATCATCACGTACACGTTATCTTCCTCTACGCCACCTTTCCCCTTGCACTTTGGAGCATTCTCCGTTTACCTCATTTCTATGCAAAAAGAAGGATTCCTAAGTGTTGCTGTTCTGGGGCACGCGGTAGTACTGCTCTACGGAGCGATAGTACCGCAGGACCCTGCGGTAGTACCGCAAGCCTTTGCGGTAGTACCGTAGGCCCTCGCGGTAGTACCGCTCCTACAGAGTCGTACTACTGTGGCCTCTGACCAGACTCAGCTGCTCGTGCGGCTGTAGGGACGGACGTAACCTTTTACGTCCGCGCCCTATGCGGTAGTACCGCCCCATGCGCGCGGTAGTACCGTGAGTCCTGCTCTAGCACAGTTACTTGAGCGGAAGTAGGGGCGGATGTAATTTTTTACATCCGCTCCATGCGCGGTAGTACCCCAAGCCATGTGCGGTAGTACCGTGTCGGATTTTTGCATCGATTGATTTTCAGCGGAAGTTGGCACGGATGTATTTTTATTCATCCGCGCCCTTCCCAGGCTAGGCCATTCCTGCCTTGTGGTAGTACCGCAAGGGGGAGTGGTAGTATCATGCCTGCGGCAGTACCGCCCTCAGCCTCTGTGCTTCAGGCCTGACCTAGTTCCTGCCGTAGCAGCGGTAGTACCGCGGTCACTCGCGGTAGTACTGTGTGGCCTTGCGGTAGTACCGCTTGTCAGGGGTGGTAGTACCGCAGGTCGCAGGCTGGTTAAGTGGATAACGGTTGGATTTGGTTCACCACTACATAAGGGGTGTCTTCTTCCTCTAGTGGACTATCTCTTCGAACCCCAAGCTCCATTGTTGCTCCAAGCTCCATTTTCACCCGATCTCTCTCCCTAGCCAATTTGTTGATTTGCTCGGGAGTGGTTGAGAAGGTCCGATCTACACTTCCAGAAAGAGAAATTTGATTCCCCCACTAATCCCTAGCGGATCTTGTTACTCTTGGGTGTTTGAGCACCTAGACGGTTGAGGTCACCGCGGAGCCATAGTCCATTGTGGTGAAGCTTCGTGGTGTCGTTGGGAGCTTCCAATTAAGTTGTGGAGATTGCCCCAACCTTATTTGTAAAGGTTCGGTCGCCGCCTCCAAGGGCACCAATAGTGGAATCACGGTATCTCGCATTGTGTGAGGGCGTGAGGAGAATACGGTGGCCCTAGTGGCTTCTTGGGGAGCATTGTGCCTCCACACCGCTCCGACGGAGACGTACTTCCCCTAAAATGGAAGGAACTTCGGTAACACATCCTCGTCTTCACCGGCTCCAATCTTGGTTATCTCGTGCCTTTACTTGTGCAAGCTTATTTGTGTTATATCCCTTGCTTGCGTGTGTGCTTGTTGTTGTTGCATCATATAGGTTGTTCACATAGTTGCATATCTAGACTACCTACTTTGATGCAAAGTTTAAATTGGTAAAGAAAAGCTAAAAATTGTTAGTTGCCTATTCACCCCCCTCTAGTCAACTATATCGGTCCTTTCAATTGGTATCAGAGCCTCGTCTCTTTATTAAGGACTTTACGTCCGAAGAGTATGGTTGACGTCGTAGACGGTGTGGATGAGCACTCCAGTGCGAATCCGGTCTCGTCTATGGGAGATGGGGGAACCACGATCTCTCATGAGGAATTCAATGTGGTGTTGGACACATTGAAAACCTCCATGACGACCGAGGTCGAAAGCATGTTTAATAAATTCATAGAATGGCTTAAACTTTCCACCGCACCGTTGAAAGTGGGTGATCTCGCTAACAAGGTGACGGATGCTACCTCCGACAAGGGGGAAGCTACTAGCGAGAAAGCTCCTTCTTCTAGTGGTAAAAATGGCACCGACATCTTTGCCCATGTGGAACCTCCACTTGTCTATGGTTGACCGCTTCCTTCCACTCATTTGAACCATGTCGGCCTGGCCCCTAAGATTGAGAAGAATGTGGAATTTGATTCTTGGGTCTATCGCTTTAAGCATCATTTAAATCATGTGAACACTAACCTTTGGACAGTCATTGAAGAAGGTTTCTATCCGCATGACCGAAGCAACTTCACTCCTAGAGAAGCCATGGATAATCAATTCAATGAGAATGCTCTCTTCATCATCCAAGAAGAAATTCCACCCGAAGATCTTCCTCATCTCCGGCCCTACTCCATGGCCAAAGATGCTTGGCACCAAGTTGTTTCCCTCTATCGGGGAAGCACAAGCATTCAACGCTCCAACTATGAAGTGGTGGAAGATGAAGCCGATGAGTTTGCAATGAAAGAAGATGAAGAACCTCGTGAGCTTTATCGGAGGGTAACCAAGCTCGCGGTCTCACTCCGAGATCATGGAAGTAAGGACACGGATGACAATTGGATCAAGCGCAAATTCCTCAAGGCAATGATGCCCTACCACAAAGCCATGTCCTCCGTCATTTGTCAAAGACCGGACTTCCACACCTTGTCCTCAAGTGAAGTGTTGGATGTGTTCGTTGCTATGAGAATCTTGGACAAGACCGCCGACAATGCGGTACTACGCTCTCAAAGAGTAAAGAAGCCCAACCTTACACTAAAGGCCAAGGTTAGTTTTGAGGAAGAGTATGAAGAGGAAGAAGAGGAGCAACCTCGAAGATACGAAGTATGCCTATCATGAACACATGGCTCTTGCTTCAAGGCAATTTTGGAGTAAGAAGAACTCAAGGCCCAACTTCAACAAGAACAATTCAAGTGGCGCAATGAGTGAAGACTTGCTTTAATTGTGGCAATGTGAGCCACTTTGTTGTGGAGTGCCCTTATGAGAAGAGGGAAGACAATGGTGGCAAGCTCATCCGAAAGGACAAGGCCAAGTCTTTCCCCAACAAGAGCAACTTCACCAAGAAGACTCCTCCCAAGGCATTGGTGGTACAAGAAGAGTACAATGAGGACGCACTACTAGGGAAAAGCCTAGCAGCAGCGCGGGTTTTGGGCCTCTCAGTAGCGCGGGGACCAGCGCTACTAATAAGGCGCTACAGCTAACGTATAGCAGTAGCGCATGTTGTCCCACGCTACTACTATACATGAATAGCTGTAGCGCTCTTTAGAAAAGGGCGCTGCTGATATTATCTACAACGCTGTTTCTTTGAAGCGCTCTTTGGTAAGGCGGCGCCATTGCTAAATTTTTCCCCTCGCTACTACTAGTTTTATTAGTTTTTCCTGCATATTTGTTTTGTATTTGTTTTGTATTTGAATAGGCTTTATACAATAATCTTTAGCATATCATACACATACAAATGTAATAATAGCATATACATACAATTAGTCTCATCAAATCATGTCATCATCATAATCATCATCCAACACAAAGTGGTCTCTCGTCATCATCTCGAAAATAGCGATACAAGTCTCGATTACTTGCAAATACATCGTCAACCATCTAAACAATGATATACGAGAAGAGATATCACTTTGAGTACATGAGTTCGTATCCTCTCTCGCATTAGCGTGAACCTAAACTAATTACTGCCGTCGCTCGAAAGCTGGAAACCGGTACACCGGGCACGACACTCGGCCACTTGTCGTATATATACTCCTGGCGTAGCACTTATTCACCATCGATGATCTATGCACCTGCATCGTCACATAAGTCAATGATATGCAACATATATAGTTGAGCAACAGAAAGAGATAGACTTGGCAAAAATAGAAACAACATATCATAAGCATAAATAACAAAGTTCATCGTACCCCAAAATGCCCTAACTAGAGTGATTTTCGCTAGTCGAGGAGGAGGACGCTTTAATTACATCACAAATACAGTTTCACTGTGCATAACTCAAAGTTTTGTCATACAGAAAGTATGGACTAAACGGACACATTGTCATATACCGACAATCACTCCAACATGTCATTCCATCCATCCATGTCAGGGAGATAGTCCCCGAGCCTAGTGAAAGGCTTCAGGTCGAGACGCTGAGCGGCTACCCGTGTTCGGACGTCTTCCCGCGACATTTGTCCTTCTTCGTAGAACATCCCTGTTTTTTCGACGACCTCCTTCATGATGATTTGGGCAAGTTCACGCTGGATGTGATAGAACTCGGCTCGAAGTCGATGATCCTCGATATCTCCTACGTTCTTTGCCCATTGCATAATATGGGCATCGCCGGATCTAGGTGACATGCGAAGGTTCTGGTGATCCCGTCCTGTACTCCAGCATGTGGTGTAGGACATAGAATCCATCATTAAGAGAATCGTTCGGTTGCTGGATGCAGCAGAAGTCGTTCTTATGGCCGAAGGCGACCCTGCTTCCCCTTCTCTTCTTGTCCCTGACCTCTCCACCCCTTGCTTGGTAGTAATGCATAGCACTGTCGAGAACATCCTTGATGTGGGTGTAATCCTTTTTGTGAATGTTCTTCGACGAGTCCAAGTAAAGAGCGTGGGAGAATCGGGGGTATAGGATGATGAGGACGGCGCGCCCGCTGCTGCGCAAAATAAGTACACCTCAATGTGGGTGTATGACACTATTCGGGATGTATTAGTGATAATATTCGATGATGTACAGATGCATGAGATGATTTACTTTTGCTTATTGAATGCATGCTAATTTGAGTCCTATAAGATATTTTGAAACGTATATCTTGTGTTGCTCAATATCCAAGTGGCCGGTCATGTTTGCAGGTTACACCTCCGAGTGGCCTATGTTTTGCCGGAGTGTTGATTCATTTCCGTTCCGGCAAATTTCAGGCGCTCGATATGTCCTATTCTAGCACAGTTCATGCCGGATTTTTCCGTGAATTTTGGCATGACTTGTGCCAGAATATGTAGGAAATATCGAGTGCCCCGGATTTATGTGTTGAGTATCCTCGTAGTTGTCTTCGATCGATTTTCAATTAATGTTTTAACTATGAACATAGGAAATGTCTGACGACGAAAAGGATTTCGGTATTTGCAAATACTGCAAAGACGAGTGCGGCGCTTCAGCATCAAGCTGGACGAGAACTTTGAAGTGGATACAACAAGGTTGTCAGAATCGCGATCCTGTTATACGATTCTATGACTTTATGATCCAAACTAACCCCTATGATTCTATGATTTTAGTTCATAGAATCTACGTTTCTACGATCATGATAGTGAAGATTCTACGATTTGCGATCCTACCATCGGAGCTCCAATCCGATTCAAAATCGCGATTCTGACAACCTTGGGATACAGTAAGTCACAACGACAAGTCTTTTTTCGTAATTAAGCATGACATTTGCTTCATTTGCTTCAACTTATAATTTAAGCATGGCATTAAGCATGACAAGTCTTTTTTTTACTATTCTACTAGTGTATCCCCTGCCATGCAAGAGTTTTTGTATTGGATAAGATAGGTTTCAGTCGTACTATGGAGGAAAATAAATTTTACTTGAAGACCGAGCATGGTTATATTTTCAACGTAAAATTATACAATTCAGACGACTACACCTATTTTGGATGCAAAACATGGCGAGCACTATGCAAGACTTATGCATTTGAGCCTGATATGGTTATCACCTTTGATATTCGTCCGGAAGATGATATTGAAGGTAATACCATCATCCGGGTCGATGTGTGACATACTCGATTATACCATTATGTAAGTTTCTCAACCATATTTATGTCTTTGATATTGTTTATTAAAAAATAGTTGACAACTAATTTGTATTGTCAGCTTATTTTGGTGAAAGCAAACATGTCCAACGCTTGGTAGACAGGACCTACTACCGTCCCGGGGCTGAACTAAACTGCGAGGAGCTAAGTCATTATGTTTCATGGCTTGAGGATCTAGATACTGTCAAGACAAATTTTCTTCCTGGATTTAGAAATGTTAGTACTGAAAACGTGTGACCAATGGTGTTCGTAATGAACTACGGTCACATCTATTTAGGAAGAATGGTAAGATTTTTACCATTTGTCCTCAGTGCATCTTTTCCATACATTATTTTTGAAGCTAAACTTCATTTCTAAGTATATTACCATACGATGTTCTTCAACAGGGACTCCCGATGAATGTTGTGCCTTATGGGATCGGGACTAAAGGTACCATGAGTATTATTAGCTTACGGCCAAGATATCCTACAGATTACTTTAGTGCATTCAATATTAGCGACGGATGCTTAATAGTGCAAGACTGGACCAAATATGTGATGGGGAGCGAGAGAAGTACTAGGGGCAGCAAGCAGGCGCTACCCACGATTAGGAGACAAGTTCATCTGCATGCTCCAACTTGATCAAGGAGGAGAGCTACACATGTTTTATGTTATTTTACCTAAGAGAGCAGCAGGAGTGATTAGCTAGCTAGAAATGAGTTTGAGGATGATGATGTGCTACACTATTACTATGATGATAAAATAGCTAGTGTTGGTGGTAATGACTATGATGATTATTATTAGCTAGTGTTAGTGGTGATTAAATAAATACTGTTGGTGGTAATGACCATGATGATGATTAAATATCTTGTCTTTGGCGGATTAGATTCAAGTGGAGGCAACATGTGGTGCACATCAAAAGTACTACTAGTCCAAACTAGATCAAGTTTGGATTAGTAGTATACTTTTGACATGCACCACATATTGCCTCCACTTGAACCTAATCCACCTTCATTTGACACACAGTTCTGGACATAATGATGTAAACCTCATAACTGGTATTGTACCAATATTTGTACGATGGCGCATAAATACACTAAAAATGAAAAATATAAAAAAAAGAATACTAGTAGCAATGGAGAGAAAACACGCTGCCAGTAGTTACATTAGCAGTAGCGTGGGAGTGAACAAATGCTGCAGCTATTCGTCCTAGCAGTAGCGCGTGCAGGCACGCGTTACAGCTGAGCAATAGCTGTATCGCCTTATTAGTAGCGCGCCTACCCGCGCTACTAGTGAGCACAAAACCAGTGCTACTGCTAGGGTTTTCCCTACTAGTGACGGCTAAGAGATCAATGATCAAATTGTGTGTTCTAGGGTGCCCCCTGCCCCCGTATATAAAGGAGCAAGGGGGATGACGGCTGGCCCATGGGGCGCGCCAAGGAAGGGAGGAGTCCTCCTCCTAGTAGGAGTAGGACTCCCGCTTTCCTAGTCCAACTAGGAGGAGGAAGGGGAAAGGAAGGAAGAGGAAGAGGAGAAGGAAAGGGGGAGCGCGCGTCCCTCCCTAGTCCAATTCGGACTCCCTATAGGGAGGGGGCGTAGCTGTCCCTTGTGGGCTGCCGCCCCTCTTCCCTATGGCCCATGTAGGCCCAACTTTCCCAGGGGTCCGTAACCTTTGGCACTCCGGTTTTCTCCGAAACCACCCGGAACACTTCCGGTGTCCGAATATAGCTGTCAAATATATCAATCTTTATGTCTGACCATTTTGAGACTCCTCGTCATGTCCGTGATCACATCCGGGACTCCAAACTACCTTCAGTACATCAAAACACATAAACTTGTAATACCGGTCGTCACCGAACATTAAGCGTGCGGACCCTACGGGTTCGAGAACTATGTAGACATGACCGAGACACGTCTCCGGTCAATAACCAATAGCGGAACCGGGATGTTCATATTGGTTCCTACATATTCTACGAAGATCTTTATCAGTCAAACCACATAGCAACATACGTTGTTCCCTTTGTCATCGGTATGTTACTTGCCCGAGATTCGATCTTCGGTATCTCAATACCTAGTTCAATCTCGTTACCGGCAAGTCTCTTTACTCGTTCCGTAGCGCATCATCCCGCAACTAACTCATTAGTAACATTTTTTGCAAGGCTTATAGTGATGTGCATTACCGAGAGGGCCCAGAGATACCTCTCCGACAATCGGAGTGACAAATCCTAATCTCGATCTATGCCAACTCAACAAACACCATTGGAGACACCTGTAGAGCACCTTTATAATCACCCAGTTACGTTGTGACGTTTGGTAGCACACAAAGTGTTCCTCCGGTATTCGGGAGTTGCATATAGGAACATGTATAAGTCATGAAGAAAGAAATAGCAACATACTAAACGATCAAGTGCTAAGCTAACGGAATGGGTCAAGTCAATCACATCATTCTCTAATGATGTGATCCCGTTAATCAAATGACAACTCATGTCTATGGCTAGGAAACTTAACCATCTTTGATTCAACGAGCTAGTCAAGTAGAGGCATACTAGTGACACTCTATTTGTCTATGTATTCACACATGTACTAAGTTTCCAGTTAATACAATTCTAGCATGAACAATAAACATTTATCATGATATAAGGAAATAAATCATAACTTTATTATTGCCTCTAGGGCATATTTCCTTAACCAACAACGTCTACAAGAAGAAGGTTGTGTAGTAGACATCATAGTTCATCACAGAAATAAGTTCCTATGATCCTTACACCAATTACTGAGAAAGCTAATGATGATGATCATGAAACTTCTGATCAAGTTACTACCGAACCTCGTAGGTCAACAAGAGTAAGATCCGCACCAGATTGGTACTGAAATCCTATTCTGGAAGTCATGTTACTTGACCATGAGGAACCTACGAACTATGAGGAAGCGATGATGAGCCCAGATTCCGTGAAATGGCTTGAGGCCATGAAATTAGAGTTGGGACCAATGTATGAGAACAAAGTATGGACTTCGATGGATTTGCCTGATGATCGGGAAGCCATAGAAAATAAATGGATCTTCAAGAAGAAGACCGAAGCTGACGGTAATGTTACTGTCTACAAAGCTCGACTTGTTGCAAAAGGTTTTCGACAAGTTCAAGGAGTTGACTACGATGAGACTTTCTCACCCGTGGCGATGCTTAAGTCTGTCCGAATCATGTTAGCAATTGTCGCATTTTATGATTATGAAATTTGGCAAATGGACACAAAACTGCATTCCTGAATGGATTTCTAGAAGAAGAGTTGTATATGATGCAACCAGAAGGTTTTATCGATCCAAAGGGTGCTAATAAAGTGTGCAAGCTCCAGATCCATTTATGGACTGGTGCAAGCCTCTCGGAGTTGGAATAAACGTTTTGATAGTGTGATCAAAGAATATGGTTTTATACAGACTTTTGGAGAAGCCTATATTTACAAGAAAGTGAGTGGGAGCTCTGTAGCATTTCTAATATTATATGTGGATGACATATTATTGATTGGAAATGATATAGAATTTCTGGATAGCATAAAAGGATACTTGAATAAGAGTTTTTCTATGAAAGACCTCGGTGAAGCTGCTTACAATAGATCAAGAAACTTAATTGGACTTTCACAAAGCACATACCTTGATAAGATTTTGAAGAAGTTCAAAATGGATCAGTCAAAGAAAGGGTTCTTGCCTGTGTTACAAGGTGTGAAGTTGAGTGAGACTCAATACCCGACCACTGCAGAAGATAGAGAGAAAATGAAAGTCATTCCCTATGCCTCAGCCATAGGTTCTATCATGTATGCAATGTCGTGTACTAGACCTGATGTGTGCCTTGCTATAAGTATAGTAGGGAGGTACCAAAGTAATCTAGGAGTGGATCACTGGACAGCGGTCAAGAACATCCTGAAATACTTGAAAAAGACTAACAATATGTTTCTCGTTTATCGAGGTGACAAAGAGCTCGTCGTAAATGGTTACGTCGATGCAAGCTTTGACACTGATCCGGATGACTCTAAGTCACAAAACGGATACATATTTATATTGAATGGTGGAGCTGCCAGTTGGAGCAGTTCTAAACAGAGCGTCGTGGCGGGATCTACGTGTGAAGTGGAGTACATAGCTGCTTCGGAAGCGGAAAATGAAGGAGTCTGGATGCAGGAGTTCATATCCGACCTAGGTGTCATACCTAGTGCATCGGGTCCAATGAAAATATTTTGTGACAATACTGGTGCAATTGCATTGGCAAAGGAATCCAGATTTCACAAGAGAACCAAGCACATCAAGAGGCGCTTCAATTCTATCCACGATCAAGTCAAGGAGGGAGACATAGAGATTTGCAAAATACATACGGATCTGAATGTTGCAGACCCGTTGACTAAGCCTCTCTCACGAGCAAAACATGATCAACACCAACACTCCATGGGTGTTAGAATCATTACTATGTAATCTAGATTATTGAATCTAGTGGAAGTGGGAGACTGAAGGAAATATGCCCTAGAGGCAATAATAAAGTTGTTATTTATATTTCCTTATATCATGATAAATGATTATTAATCATGCTAGAATTTTATTAACCGGAAACTTAGTACATGTGTGAATACATAGACAAACAGAGTGTCCCTAGTATGCCTCTACTAGACTAGCTCGTTAATCAAAGATGGTTAAGTTTCCTAGCCATAGACATGTGTTGTCATTTGATGAACGGGATCCCATCATTAGAGAATGATGTGATGGACAAGACCCATACGTTAGCTTCGCACTATGATCGTTTAGTTTATTGCTATTGCTTTCATCATGACTTATACATGTTCCTATGACTATGAGATTATGCAACTCCCGAATACCGGAGGAACACTTAGTGTGCTATCAAACGTCACAACATAATTGGGTGATTATAATGATGCTCTACAGGTGTCTCCGATGGTGTTTGTTGAGTTGCCATAGATCGAGATTAGGATTTGTCACTCCGTGTATCGGAGAGGTATCTCTGGTCCATCTCGGTAATGCTCATCACTATAAGCCTTGCAAGCAATGTGATTAATGAGTTAGTTGTGGGATGATGCACTACAGAACGAGTAAAGAGACTTTCCAGTAACGAGATTGAACTAGGTATGAGGATACCGACGACCGAATCTCGGGCAAGTAACACACCGATGACAAAGGGAACAACTTACGTTGTTATGCGGTTTGACCGATAAACATCTTCGTAGAAAATGTAGGAGCCAATATGAGCATCCAGGTTCCGCTATTGGTTATTGACTAGAGAGGTGTCTCGGTCATGCCTACATAGTTCTCGAACCCGTAGGGTCCGCACGCTTAACGTTCGATACCGATCTGTATTATGAGTTTATGTGATTTGATGACCGAAGGTTGTTCGGAGTCCTAGATGAGATTACAGATATGACGAGGAGTCTCGAAATGGTAGAGACATTAAGATTGATATATTGGACCATGTTATTCGTGTTGGGGAACGTAGTAATTTCAAAATTTTCCTACGCACACGCAAGATCATGGTGATGCCTAGCAACGAGTGGGGAGAGAGTTGTCTACGTACCCTCGTAGACAGAAAGCGGAAGCGTTATAAAAACGCGGTTGATGTAGTCTTACGTCTTCAAGGCCCGACCGATCAAGCACCAAAACTACGGCACCTCCGAGTTCTAGCACACGTTCAGCTCAATGACGATCCCCGGACTTCGATCCAGCAGAATGTCGGGGAAGAGTTACGTCAGCACGACGGCGTGGTGACGATCTTGATGTTCTACCGTCGTAGGGCTTCGCCTAAGCACCGCTACAATACTATCGAGGAGAACTATGGTGGAGGGGGGCACCGCACACGGCTAAGAGATCTCAAGGATCAATTGTTGTGTCTTTGGGGTGCCCCCCTACCCCCATATATAAAGGAGCAAGGGGGAGGCTGGCCGGCCCTCTATGGCACGTCCCCAAGAGGGGAATCCTACTAGGACTCCAAGTCCTAGTAGGTTTCCACCTAAAGGAAGAGAGTGGGAAGGAAGGAGAGGGAGAGGGAGAAGGAAAGGGGGGCACCGCCCCCCCTCTCCTATTCCAATTCGGACCAGAGGAGGAGGGGGCACGCGGCCTGCCCTGGCCGCCCCTCTCTCTCCACTAAGGCCCATCGATGCCCATTAGTTCCCCCGGGGGTTCCGATAACCCTCCAGCACTCCCGTTTTATCCAAAATTTCTTCCGAACACTTCCGGTGTCCGAATATAGTCGTCCAATATATCAATCTTCATGTCTCGACCATTCAGAGACACCTCGTCATGTCCTTAATCACATCCGGGACTCTGAACAAACTTCGGTACATCAAAACTCATAAACTCATAATATAACTGTCATCGAAACCTTAAGCGTGTGGACCCTACGGGTTCGAGAACTATGTAGACATGACCGAGAACCATTCCGGGTCAATAACCAATAGCGGAACCTGGATGCTCATATTGGCTCCTACATATTCTACGAAGATCTTTATCAGTCAAACCGCATAACAACATACGTTGTTCCCTTTGTCATCGGTATGTTACTTGCCTGAGATTCGATCGTCGGTATCTCAATACCTAGTTCAATCTCGTTACCGGCAAGTCTCTCTACTCGTTACGTAATGCATCATTCCGTAACCAACTCATTAGCTACATTGCTTGCAAGGCTTATAGTGATGTGCATTACCGAGAGGGCCCAGAGATACCTCTCCAACAATCGGAGTGACAAAACCTAATCTCGAAATACGCCAAATCAACATGTACCTTTGGAGACACCTATAAAGCTCATTTATAATCACCCAGTTACATTCTGATGTTTGGTAGCACACAAAGTGTTCCTTCGGTAAACGGGAGTTGCATAATCTCATAGTTATAGGAACTTGTATAAGTCATGAAGAAAGCAATAGCAACATACTAAAACTATCAAGTGCTAAGCTAACGGAATGGGTCAAGTCAATCATATCATTCTCTTAATGAAGTGATCTCGTTAATCAAATGACAACACATGTCTATGGTTAGGAAACATAACCATCTTTGATTAATGAGCTAGTCAAGTAGAGGCATACTAGTGACTTTAAGTTTGTCTATGTATTCACACATGTATCATGTTTTGGGTTAATACAATTCTAGCATGAATAATAAACATTTATCATGATATGAGGAAATAAATAATAACTTTATTATTGCCTCTAGGGAATATTTCCTTCAGTCTCCCACTTGCACTAGAGTCAATAATCTAGATTACACAGTAATGATTTTAACACCCATGGAGTCTTGGCGCTGATCATGTTTTGCTCGTGGAAGAGGCTTAGTCAATGGGTCTGCAACATTCAGATCCGTATGTATCTTGCAAATCTCTATGTCTCCCACCTGGACTTGGTCCCGGATGGAACTCAAGCGTCTCTTGATGTGGTTGGTCCTCTTGTGAAATCTGGATTCCTTTGCCAAGGAAATTGCACCAGTATTGTCACAGAAGATCTTCATTGGTCCCGATGCACTAGGTATGACACCTAGATCGGAAATGAACTCTTTCATCCAGACTCCTTCATTTGCTGCTTCCGAAGTAGCTATGTACTCCGCTTCGCATGTAGATCCTGCCACGACGCTTTGTTTAGAACTGCACCAACTGACAGCTCCACCATTCAATATAAACATGTATTCGGTTTGCGATTTAGAATCGTCAGGATCAGTGTCAAAGCTTGCATCGACGTAACCATTTACGACTAGCTCTTTGTCACCTCCATAAACCAGAAACATATCCTTAGTCCTTTTCAGGTATTTCAGGATATTCTTGACCGTTGTCTAGTGATCCACTCCTGGATTACTTTGGTACCTCCATGCCAAACTTATTGCTAAGCATACGTCAGGTCTGGTACACAGCATTGCATACATGATAGAGCCTATGGCTGAAGCATAGGGAACATCTTTCATTTTCTCTCTATCTTCTGCTGTGGTCGGGCATTGAGTGTGACTCAACTTCACACCTTGTAATACAGGCAAGAACCCTTTCTTTGCCGGATCCATTTTGAACTTTTTGAAAACTTTATCAAGGTATGTGCTTTGTGAAAGTCCAATTAAGCGTCTTGATCTATCTCTATAGATCTTGATGCCCAATATGTAAGCAGCTTCACCAAGGTCTTTCATTGAAAAACTTTTATTCAAGTATCCCTTTATACTATCTAGAAATTCTATATCATTTCCAATTAATAATATGTCATCTACGTATAATATCAGAAATGCTATAGAGCTCCCACTCACTTTCTTGTAAATACAGGCTTCTCCAAAAGTCTGTATAAAACCATATGCTTTGATCACACTATCAAAGCGTTTATTCCAACTCCGAGAGGCTTGCACCAGTCCATAAATGGATCGCTAGAGCTTGCACACTTTTTAGCACCTTTTGGATCGACAAAACCTTTCGGTTGCATCATATACAACTCTTCTTCCAGAAATCCATTCAGGAATGCACTTTTGACATCCATTTGCCATATTTCATAATCATAAAATGCGGCAATTGCTAACATGATTCGGACAGACTTAAGCATCGCTAAGGGTGAGAAAGTCTCATCGTAGTCAACCCCTTGAACTTGTCGAAAACCTTTCGCGACAAGTTGAGCTTTGTATGCAGCTACATTACCATCAGCGCCAGTCTTCTTCTTGAAGATCCATTTATTCTCGATGGCTTGCCGATCATCGGGCATGTCAACCAATGTCCACACTTTGTTCTCATACATGGATCCCATCTCAGATTTCATGGCCTCAAGCCATTTTGCGGAATCTGGGCTCATCATTGATTCCCCATAGTTCGTAGGTTCGCCATGGTCAAGTAACATGACTTCCAGAATAGGATTACAGTACCACTCTGGTGCGGATCTCACTCTGGTTGAACTACGAAGTTCGGTAGTAACTTGATCTGAAGTTTCATGATCATTATCATTAGCTTCCTCACTGATTGGTGTATTCGTCACAGGAACCGGTTCTTGTGATGAACTACTTTCCAATAAGGGAGTAGGTATAGTTACCTCAACAAGTTCTACTTTCCTCCCACTCACTTCTTTCGAGAGAAACTCCTTCTCTAGAAAGGATCCGAATTTAGCAACAAAAATCTTGCCCTTAGATATGTGATAGAAGGTGTACCCAATAGTCTCTTTTGGGTATCCTATGAAGACGCATTTCTCTGATTTGGGTTCGAGCTTATCTGGTTGAAGTTTCTTCACATAAGCATCGCAGCCCCAAACTTTAAGAAACGACAACTTTGGTTTCTTGCCAAACCACAGTTCATAAGGCATCGTCTCAACGGATTTTGATGGTGCCCTATTTAATGTGAATGCGGCCGTCTCTAAAGCATAACCCCAAAACGATAGCGGTAAATCAGTAAGAGACATCATAGATCGCACCATATCTAGTAAAGTATGATTACGATGTTCGGACACACCATTACGCTGTGGTGTTCCGGGTGGCGTGAGTTGCGAAACTATTCCGCATTGTTTCAAATGTAGACCAATCTCGTAACTCAAATATTCTCCTCCATGATCAGATCATAGAAACTTCATTTTCTTGTTACGATGATTTTCAACTTCACTCTGAAATTCTTTGAACTTTTAAAAAGTTTCAGACTTATGTTTCATCAAGTAGATATACCCATACCTGCTTAAATCATCTGTGAAGGTGAGAAAATAACGATATCTGCCACGAGCTTCAACATATATCGGACCACATACATCTGTATGTATGATTTCCAACAAATCTGTTGCTCTCTCCATAGTTTCGGAGAACGGTGTTTTAGTCATCTTGCCCATGAGGCACGGTTCGCAAGTACCAAGTGATACATAATCAAGTGATTCCAGAAGTCCATCAGTACAGAGTTTCTTCATGCGCTTTACACAAATATGACCCAAACGGTAGTGCCACAAATAAGTTGCAATATCATTATCAACTCTGCATATTTTGGCTTCAACATTATGAATATGTGTATCACTACTATCGAGATTTAATAAAAATAGACCACTCTTCAAGGGTGCATGACCATAAAAGATATTACTCATATAAATAGAACAACCATTATTCTCTGATTTAAATGAATAACCGTCTCGCATCAAAAAAGATCCAGATATAATGTTCATGCTCAACGCTGGCACCAAATAACAATTATTCAGGTCTAAAACTAATCCCGATGGTAGATGTAGAGGTAGCGTGCCGACCGCGATCACATCGACTTTGGAACCATTTCCCACGCGCATCGTCACCTCGTCCTTAGCCAATCTTCGCTTAATCCGTAGTCCTTGTTTCGAGTTGCAAATATTAGCAACAGAACCAGTATCAAATACCCAGGTGCTACTGCGAGCATTAGTAAGGTACACATCAATAACATGTATATCACATATACCTTTGTTCACCTTGCCATCCTTCTTATCCGCCAAATACTTGGGGCAGTTCCGCTTCGATGTCGATCGCTTGCGGTAGAAGCACTCGATCTCGGCTTAGGTCCAGATTTGGGTTTCTTCTCTTGAGCAGCAACTTGCTTGCTATTCTTCTTGAAGTTCCCCTTCTTCTTCCCTTTACCCTTTTCTTGGCTGGTGGTCTTATTGACCATCAACACTTGATGCTCCTTTTTGATCTCTACCTCGGCAGCCTTTAGCATTGCGAAGAGCTCGGGAATAGTCTTGTCCATCCCTTGCATATTATAGTTCATCACGAAGCTCTTGTAGCTTGGTGGCAGTGATTGAAGAATTCTGTCAATGACACTATCATCAGGAAGATTAACTCCCAGTTGAATCAAGTGATCATTATACCCAGACATTTTGAGTATATGTTCACTGACAGAACTATTCTCCTCCATCTTACAGCTATAGAACTTATTGGAGACTTCATATCTCTCAATCCGGGCATTTTCTTGAAATATTAACTTCAACTCCTAGAACATCTCATATGCTCCATGACGTTCAAAACTTCGTTGAAGACCCAGTTCTAAGCCGTAAAGCATGGCACACTGAACTATCGAGTAGTCATCAGCTTTGCTCTGCCAGACATTCTTAACGTCGTCAGTTGCATCTGCTGCAAGCTTGGCACCTAGCGGTGCTTCCAGGCCCTAATTCTCCTGTGCAGCAATGAGGATAATCCTCAAGTTACGGACCCAGTCCGTGTAATTGCTACCATCATTTTTCAACTTAGCTTTCTCAAGGAACGCATTAAAATTCAACGGAACAACCGCACGAGCCCTCTATCTACAACAAACATAGACAAGCAAAATACTATCAGGTACTAAGTTCATGATCAATTTAAGTTCAATTAATCATATTACTTAAGAACTCCCACTTAGACAGACATCTCTCTAGTCATCTAAGAGATCATGTGATCCAAATCAACTAAACCATGTCTGATCATCACGTGAGATGGAGTAGTTTCAATGGTGAACATCACTATGTTGACCATATCTACTATATGATTCACGTTCGACCTTTCGGTCTCCGTGTTTCGAGGCCATATCTGTATATGCTAGGCTCATCAAGTTTAACCTGAGTATTCTGCGTGTGCAACTGTTTTGCACCCGTTGTATTTGAATGTAGATCCTATCGCACCCGATCATCACGTGGTGTCTCAAAGACGAAGAACTTTCATAGCGGTGCATACTGTGGAGAACACTTCTTGATAATTAGTGAGAGATCATCTTAAAATGCTACCGTCAATCAAAGCAAGATAAGATGCATAAAGGATAAACATCACATGCAATCATTATAAGTGATATGATATGGCCATCATCATCTTGTGCTTCGATCTCCATCTCGAAGCACCATCGTGATCACCATCGTCACACCGCGCGACTCCTTGATCTCCATCGTAGCATCATTGTCGTCTCGCCAATTTTATGCTTCTCGACTATCGCTACCGCTTAGTGATAAAGTAAAGCATTACGAAGCGATTGCATTGCATACAATAAGCGACAACCATATGGCTCTCGCCGATTGCCGCTAACTCGGTTACAAAACATGATCATCTCATACAATAAAATATAGCATCACGTCTTGACCATATCACATCAAAACATGCCCTGCAAAAACAAGTTAGACGTCCTCTACTTTGTTGTTGCAAGTTTTACGTGGCTACTACGGGCTTAGCAAGAACCTTCTTACCTACGCATCAAAACCACAACGATAGTTTGTCAAGTTGTTGATGTTTTAACCTTCGCAAGGACCGGGCGTAGCCACACTCGGTTCAACTAAAGTTGGAGAAACTGACACCCGCTAGCCACCTCTGTGCAAAGCACGTCGTGAGAACCGGTCTCGCGTAAGCGTACGCGTAATGTCGGTTCGGGCTGCTTCATCCAACAATACCGCCGAACCAAAGTATGACATGCTGGTAAACAGTATGACTTGTATCGCCCACAACTCACTTGTGTTCTACTTGTGCATATAACATCTACGCATAGAACCAGGCTCGGATGCCACTGTTGGGGAACGTAGTAATTTCAAAATTTTCCTACGCACACGCAAGATCATGGTGATGCATAGCAACGAGAGGGGAGAGTGTTGTCCACGTACCCTCGAGACCGAAAGCGAAGCGTTATAACAACGGTTGATGTAGTCGTACGTCTTCACGGCCCGACCGATCAAGCACCGAAACTACGGCACCTCCGAGTTCTAGCACACGTTCAGCTCGATGACGATCGCCGGACTCCGATCCAGCAGAATGTCGGGGAAGAGTTCCGTCGGACGACGGCGTGGTGACGATCTTGATGTTCTACCGTCGCAGGGCTTCGCCTTAGCACCGCTACAATATTATCGAGGAGAACTATGGTGGAGGGGGGCACCGCACACGGCTAAGAGATCTCAAGGATCAATTGTTGTGTCTTTGGGGTGCCTGAGGGAGTCCCGGATTAGGGGGTGTCCGGATAGCCGGACTACCATCATCAGCCGGACTATCATCGGCCGGACTATCATCATCGACCGGACTCCAAGACTATGAAGATACAAGATTGAAGACTTCGCCCCGTGTCCGGATGGGACTTTCCTTGGCGTGGAAGGCAAGCTTGGAGATACGGATATGTAGATCTCCTACCATTGTAACCGACTCTATGTAACCCTAGCCCTCTACGGTGTCTATATAAACCGGATGGCTCTAGTCCGTAGGACACAACTGTGACGCCCGGATAATTAGACTACAGTAATCCCAAGCTAATGATGCCACGTCACCTCCGTTACTGTAATTAAACTCACGTTGACTCGAACCCGATTCAAATTCAAATTTAAAACATAGGCAAACAACAAAAGTTTCCAAACTTTAAAACTAAAATGTTCGGAGTGAACTAAATAATGCATAGGTAATTATGGTGGAGAAACCAAACTTTGATAAAGTGTTTAAAGGCTCTAAGATAATTAAAACAGTAGTTAAAACAATTAAATACATGCCTATTGAATTTTATAAAATATTAAACTATTTTATTTTCGGTTGAGAATTAAGGTGGCATAGTATATTTATAAATACAAATTTAGGTGCTAGTGTTTATTTTATAAAACTGTAATAAAAGGAACTTAAAATAAAATAGAAAAGAAATAGAAAACAAAAAGAAAAGACCCCCTCTCCCTGGGCCAAGTGGCCCGATTGGCCTGTGACCAGCCGACCAGAGCCACCCCGCCTATACCCCCACCACCACGGTAACCCTAGCCCACTACTCCACCACTCACTTTTACTCCCACGATCCCTTTTCCCCATCGAGCAGGATCGAGATCGAATAACGCCTGGTCGGCGCCGCCGCCCCAACGCCGTCACTCCCCAAGCGCCACCGCCTCGACGGCGCTCGATCGAGATCGAGAACAACGGCGCCCGACCCCATCGACCCAGCCGCTCGCCGCCCGAACCGCCGCCCAGCGTCGCCCGTCACCATCCCCCCGCCGGAGCCACCCGCCAACCGCCGTCGTCGATTCCGCCTCCCCGTCTACCTCGCTCGTCCCCATCCTCCTCCTCGCCCCGTGCCGAGGCCGCCGTTCCTGCGCCGCGCCCTCGACCCCGTCGCCCCGCTGTGCCCCGACACAAACGTCCCCGACACCGTCACCGTCGGCACCGCCCCGTCCCTCCTCTGCTCGATCCCGTCCGAATCGGGAGGAGGCCGCCACGACGCCGCCGCAGGACCTCACCGCCGTCGCCCCTACCTCGTCGGACCTCCCCGAGTCCATTGCCGCTCCCCTACGGCTCCGATGTGAGCTGCGCCCCCTCCTCCCGCTCTCTTCCCTCCCATGTCGTCCGTCGTGCACTTGAACGCCCGTGCACGACGCGCCTGCGCTTCTGCTGCCGTCCACGCCCTCCGCCGTGCTACTTGCCTTGGCCTCGCTGCACCACTGGGCGCAGACTCCCCATCCGCTCTGGCTGCTAGCCCTTTGCACCATGCGCCGCTGCCGGACGGCTTTGTCTTGTTGGCAGCGCCGTGGCCGGCCTTTGTCGTGGCCGGCGCCGCCCCCTGGTGGCTCGGGCACACACGGGTGCCCACGCCCGGTGCCCATTTCGCCCGCCCCACTAAGGCCCTTGTACCACTGCCACACGGGGCCCAGCCCCCTGTTTTAAAAAAAAGAAACAAAAATGTAAATTTAATAATAATTAAAAGTAATTAATTAATTAACTTAATTAATCCAGTTATTTAACCTAATGAAACTTATTAACTAATTAAACTGTTAATTAGTGTTAGTCTATGACAGTGTGACCCCACGTGTTAGGTTTGACCTGGCCAACCGGTCAGTTGACCTGCTGACGTCATCGTGACGTCACCTCCGCACTGTTCTGGATAATGTTGATCTAAATAACTAATAATAATTCCAGATTATTGCTAAAACTTTAGAAAACCATATAAAATAAACCGTAGCTCGGATTAAAAAACTTTGTACATGAAAGTTGCTCATAACGACGAGACGAACCCGGATACGCAGCCTGTTCGTCCGCCACACATCCCTAACATATCAAACCCGCAACTTTCCCCTCCGGTTCCTCTGTCCGAAAACGCGAAACACCAGGAATACTTTCCCGGATGTCTTCCCCCTTCACCGGTATCACCTCATACCGCGTTAGGGCACTCCTAGCAACATGCCTTGTCATGTCATGCATCGTCATGCACTTGTTTGCATTGTATTTATTGTTTCTTCCCCCTCTCCTCTCTGTTAGACTACGAGACCGATGCTGCTGCTGCCCAGTTCGACAACGGAGTTGACGACCCCTCTCTCTTGCCAGAGCAACCAGGCAAGCCCCCCTTTGATCACGGATATCGCCTACTCTTCTCTATCTGCTTGCATTAGAGTAGTGTAGCATATTCTTGCTTCGATTAATCCTATCTTGCTGCATAGCCTGTCCTTCCTACTATTGTTGTTACCTTTACCGCTATCCTCTTGCTTAGTATAGGATGCTAGTGTTCCATCGGTGGCCCTACATTCTTGTCCGTCTCGCCATGCTATACTCTTTGGGCTATGATCACTTCAGGAGGTGATCACGGGCATATACTATATGCTTTACACTATTACATTACCTGTGATCTTGTTAGGAGATGGGGGCTGAAAGGACGGGTAGCTCCATCCCGTAGAGGTGGGCTCGGGTCCCACGGCCCCGATCGTTACTTTGTGGAAGAGCGGCAGGGCAGGTTGAGACCACCTAGGAGAGAGGTGGGCCTGGCCCTGGTCGGCGTTCGCGGATACTTAACACGTTTAACGAGATCTGGGTATTTGATCTGAGTCTGGCCATTTGGTCTATCGCACTAACCATCTCGTGGGAGTAGTTATGGGTATCCCGACATCGTGGTATCGGCGGCACGCCGTGGCGCCACGACTAAGCGGCGGCGGATTGGAGCGTAAGCCTGCTCTTGTATTAAGGGGCTAGTTCGCTTTCGCCGCCCATAGCGTCTTGGTGTGCATTGGGCGATGGGCCCGGACCCCTATGCGCTTAGGTTTAGACCGGCGTGCTGGCCTCTCTGTTGTGCCTAGGTGGGGCTGCGACGTGTTGATCTTCTGCGGCGGGCATGACCCGAAAAGTGTGTCGGCCAAATGGGATCAAGCGTGTTGGGTTATGTGGTGCACCCTGCAGGAAGTTTAATCTATTGAATAGCCGTGATCTTGATAGCAGGGCGACTTGGAGTTGTACCTTGACCTTATGACAACTAGAACGGATACTTAATAAAACACACCCTTCCAAGTGCGGATACAACCCGGTGGTCGCTCTCTCTCGTGGTTACGAGGAGGGATCACGGGTAGGATTATGCTATACGATGCTACTTGAGGACTTCAACCTACCCTCTTTTACTGTTGCAAGACGGAGGTGACCAGAAGCGTAGTCTTCGATAAGACTAGCTATCCCCCTCTTATTCTGGCTTTCTGCAGTTCAGTCCACTGATATGGCCCTTTACACATATATCCATGCATATGTAGTGAGCTCCTTGCTTGCGAGTACTTTGGATGAGTACTCACGGTTGCCTTGTTCCCCCTTTCCCCCCTTTCTTTACCCGGTTGCTGCGACCAGACGATGGAGCCCAGGAGCCAGACGCCACCGTCGATGACGACTACTATCCCGGAGGTGCCTACTACTACGTGCTACCTGCTGACGATGACCAGGAGTAGTTTAGGAGGATCCCAGGCAGGAGGCCTGTGCCTCTTTCGATCTGTATCCCAGTTTTTGCTAGCCTTCTTAAGGCAAACTTGTTTAACTTATGTCTGTACTCAGATATTGTTGCTTCCGCTGACTCGTCTATGATCGAGCACTTGTATTCGAGTCCTCGAGGCCCCTGGCTTGTATTATGATGCTTGTATGACTTATTTTATTTTTAGAGTTGTGTTGTGATATCTTCCCGTGAGTCCCTGATCTTGATCGTACACGTTTGCGTGTATGATTAGTGTACGATTGAATCGGGGGCGTCACAAGTTGGTATCAGAGCCGACTGGCTGTAGGAATCCCCCTTCCAACTCCTTGGCCGAAGTCGAGTCTAGACTTTACAAAACTTTTACTAACATGGCTGTGCAGCCCATGGGCCCACGTCGCCATCGGGTGGTACTAGGATCTTTTACTCCTCGACCTTTACTCTGGGACTCTGAACTCTCTTCTATTCGGGTTAAACGATTTTGCTAAAAACAAAACTAACTTTAGGTTCTCGCAAGTATTTTCTCCCGGAGAGCCCTCACTTCAGATGATCTTTGCTGCACTAGAAGATTCGAAGTTACTCTACGATGTTTTCTCGAGTCTTTGTGCCATCGCATTTGCGATTTCCTTCCACCGTCAACCCCTATGAAAACTACTTACACTTGCCACTCATACGATCATCCCCCATTGATCTTGTTATTACAATATACCCCGAAGTTTTCTCTATTATTCAGAGAATACTTTGTGCCTACTGCCTAGCAGTTCTTTGCCACATGAATACCCCTTCAAATAAATCCTCGCACTTGTCGAGTATCCGCTCATCCCCAGTTGTTCATGTGTTTCACAAAAGTCTTCAAAATAATATTCGATCTTCCGAAAATCCTTTGGGGCCTTTGGCTCTTGAAATTCTTGCTTGCTTGCATTATGGTTAATCCCATAAGTCTCGTAGTCATATTGACATTCCTTGTCATTATCATTTTGAGTCTGTTGACTCAATATGTTTGCGAATACACGCAATCATCATTGATCTTTATAAATTACTTTTCCGGCTGAGCTGCCATTCTTTTAATTGGAATTGGTTCTCGACCAATCCAATTGTCTTTGATTGTACCCTAAGGCTATTCAACTTATCCACCCCTAATCAGAGCATTGCTTCTGATCCTTTGTTTTGGAAATCATAATTCCTTTGCATTTAAGCTTTGAATTATTCAGATGATTCCATAACCTGTTGCATTTGCATTCCTTCCTCTTCTGGTTGAGTATCGATACTCACATCAGATCCTTTGTGGACCATCAAGTCCTTTGTTGGATTGTTATCCCACAGTGTCCTTCACATTTGATCACTTTGTGAGTTCTTCCCCTGATACATAATGCCTTTGTTAAGTTGTATCCTCTGCTTGGCCAACCATTCTCGCTTCGGGCTTGTGTTATTTACTCTTGAAACTTGTGGTATATGTTTCTAAGAAGCCCTATGGGTTGAACATATGCCTTCACTAAACCGTGTGAACCGAAAGTTTTCACGAATCATACTCTTACGGTGCTTCGCCGGATAAAATTTCAACACCGCAACTTCATCGAGCGTGAGAAGTGAATGAAAGGTTATGCATTGGAGAAGTGGGAGTCGACCTTGAACTTGTGTTCATGCCCATGGACACGATGTAGATCTTATCATTAAAGCTTCTCTTAAATTAATTATTCCTTTGGTATAAGTTCATCTTATATCAGGATCGGCCTTTGCAATCGTGGTTCCGACCATGTTCTCTTTTAAATACCATTTCTCGTGCAAGTTTTAGCACTTGTCTTCTGTAGAGCAATACCCCCCATCCAACCTCTACTTTGAAATGTCATCGAGTATTACCCCCTGGTATCTCGAGATTATCATGGAACTGCATAACTTCTTATGAGTTCTTCATCAAGTGCTACCTTCCCACAGTTCCAATTTTTCACGGGCTCGAGTTATTAAACACTCATAGACACCGATAACTGAAGCGAGTCCGCACTACGGTTCAACAACTCTTCAGTAAGCTTCTATAAGTACGAGTTTGTACCCAATCACGCCACTCCTAGCCTGATCGGCTACCTCTTTATCGTGCTAATTTTAACTGTGCTACCTGGTCCTTATTCTCGGAGCACCAATTTGCGAGGATAGCTAAGCTTACGTTGATTTTCCTCGTCATACCCTTTCACCTTAAACAACAAGCTTGAGTTCGAGTTTGTGTCGTAACTGTGGTTCCAATAACCTCTTGCTTCATCATTCCTTCGACTTGATGTCGTCGCTGATTGATTACATCTGCATGAAATCTCTCGACAATTGTGTCGTGATCATCATCAACCTTATGAGCTCTTCCAGGAATTCAATTGAATTCATGATGGGTAATACCATCTTTGCCCCTCGATGATTCCTGTTCTCATCGACCACTTTATTGCCTTCCGTTCAACACAACTTGTTCGTGTTTTGTGTAAACCTTGAGATCCCTGCTACCCAGCAGTTGATCTTCCTTACCTCGGAAGTATTACCATCTCTTTTTGTCAAGAATGTCGTGAGAATTTCACCACCTCTTAAGAATTCTTGATATCATAATACTTCTTGCCATCTTCGTTCATTCCTTGGTCCCCGTATTGTTTTCAACCGGAATACCGACAATTGAGCTATGACGTGTGAATTCAAAACTTCTAGCAACCCTATTGCTTTGAAGTGAATGGGCGATAGTTCATTCTAAGTCTTTCGATAATTGAATCACCATTCTAACATTGGCGTGCAACCCAACCCATATTTCGGGTGCACCGTTCAACCAATGTTTAATTATGTATGTTTTCCTCGAGCATATCCCATTATATCATTTGATCTAACAAATGTCATCTTCTTGTTCACATTATCGTGGAAATCCATCCGTTTGGAATTCTCGATGAATTGTCGCTGAGCCCATCAGCCACCTTCTCATCCGCTCCTTGGTTTAATGATGAACTATTGCTTCAGAAACCCGCTCCCATAGTTCGTTTCTCGAGAATCTTGCAATGTCATTTAAATCGGTTTGTGTTGCACCTTTTCCTCTCGGACCCCCGAGTTTGAGGTATCATGACACCAATTGGATATGAATCTCGGTCAGATATGATGGTTGGGACAACTTTCCGAGAGTTATGATGTTGATCCTTTGGTGACCCGGTAACCTGATGTCATGCCTAGCACCCCGCTGGAGGACCTATCATTATAGATTCCTTTTCAGCAAGGTTATCCGTTCATCCATGAGGAAATTGTAAGACTTATTCTACAAGTTATTCTGATGGATCGCCGTGTTTCCAAAGTCGATCTTCACCTGAAGACCATGTCAATGCTATCTCGAAGCATGTCAATGGTACTCCGATTTTCAACAGGAACATTTGAAGCACGATGCTAAATTTTATTTATCATTTATCCTAACACCGTTGTATGGGTAATATCATGAGATTCCTCCCCCCTTACCTAAAGAGTTTTCTACATTATATCCTGCCACGGATATCATGCTCTGCTTGTCCTTGGGAAGGGTATATCCCTGAAATATGTGTTTAAACACATTTTCCTTTCCATTGTTCTGTTTAATATGATAATCATATTTTACTTTCCATTGGTTGTTTGAACCTTTGTTGTGATCTATATGATCTAAGCAGCAATATTCTACTGCTTATGTAAACTCCTCGGTGTGCAATTCTGTCAGCAAGAACCTGTTACTATTGTTGATGACATTCTGGTAGCCACCGATGGACGAGAACTTTGCCTAATGGTCCGCCTCGTTCAACGAGTAGGAAAATGGTTCTCTTCGTCCCTCGCCCTTGGTACCGACATTGTTGCCAACAAAACCGACAGGCTATCCTCTGACATACCTTGTTATCTTGACCGTGCACATATTAGCGCCTTCCTGCTTTTAACCCACATGGTGGGCCCATAACCCACAGTTCCACAGGATCGAAACCTGACTCTCCTGTACACCCTATTGTCAGAGTTATTCCTCGTGCTTGACTTTGTATGTAATTCACGGGCCACTTGCCTGTTGATCTATTCTGGTATCGGACACAATACTTATTCTCGTTGCTCTGAACCCCTTTCGCACTCTGCTTCAGGCAATGAACGATTGCCTATCCGCTTGAAACTTCTTATTACACCGTCTTACTTTGCTCTCGATGTGTGTCATTTGTTCAACTCGAGAGATACTCATATGTTTATTCACAGGATACCCCGGATGAATTTCCCTTATAACATCCTATCATTGTAGAGCTGCCCCTTACCTATTCGTAAGTACGATGGGGCTCCCCGAAGAAAGGACGACAACTTCATCATGATGCTTTGGGATAAAGAATTGAAGGCATCAACGAAAGGGATTAACTTCTTCAAGAAGATCCATTAGAATAACCAGAACTCCCCCCTTACTCCCCTCTTAAATCTCGGGACGAGATTTCTTGTAATGGAGGAGAATTGTGGCGCTTTGGATAATTAGACTACAGTAATCCCAAGCTAATGATGCCACGTCACCTCCGTTCTGTAATTAAACTCACGTTGATTGAACCGATTCAAATTCAAATTTAAAACATAGGCAAACAACAAAAGTTTCCAAACTTTAAAACTAAAATGTTATGAGTGAACTAAATAATGCATAGGTAATTATGGTGGAGAAACCAAACTTTGATAAAGTGTTTAAAGGCTCTAAGATAATTAAAACAGTAGTTAAAACAATTAAATACATGCCTATTGAATTTTATAAAATATTAAACTATTTTATTTTGGTTGAGAATTAAGGTGGCATTAGTATATTTATAAATACAAATTTAGGTGCTAGTGTTTATTTTTATAAAACTGTAATAAAAGGAACTTAAAATAAAATAGAAAAGAAATAGAAAACAAAAGAAAAGACCCCCTCTCCCTGGGCCAAGTGGCCCGATTAGCCTGTTGACCAGGCCGACCAGGCCACCCCGCCTATACCCCCACCACCACGGTAACCCTAGCCCACTACTCCACCACTGCACCCCACTCCCCACGATCCCTTTTACCCATCGAGCAGGATCGAGATCGCCAACGCCAGTCGCCCCCCCTCAACGTCGTCACTCCCGAACGCCACCGCCTCGGGCGCTCGATCCAGATCGGGGCAGCGGCGCCCGACCCATCGACCCAGGCGCTCGCCGCCCGGAGCCACCGCCCGGCGTCGCCGTCACCATCCCCCTGCCGAAGCCACCCCGCCAACCGCCGTCGTTGATGCCGCATCCCCGTCTACCTCGCTCGTCCCCATCCTCCTCCTCGCGCCCGTGAGGCCGCCGTTCTCGCGCGCGCCCTCGACCCGTCGCCGCCTGCGCCCGACACCGCGTCCCAGCGCCGTCACCGTCGGCACCGCCCCATCCCTCCTCTGCTCGATCCCGTCCGAATCGGGAGGAGGCCGCCACGACGTCGCCGCAGGACCTCACCGCCGTCGCCCCTACCTCGTCGGACCTCCCCGAGCCCATTGCCGCTCCCCTACGGCTCCGATGTGAGCTGCGCCCCCTCCTCCCGCTCTCTGCCCTCCCATGTCGTCCGTCGTGCCTTGCAACGCCCGTGCACGACGCGCCCGCGCTCGCTTTGCCCGCCCTCGCCCTCCGCCGTGCTGCGCCCCGCCTTGGCTCGCCGCACCACTGGCCGCGCGCCTCCCCATCCGCTCTGGCTGCTAGCTCCGCTGCGCCCATGCGCCGCTGCGGACGGCTTTGCTTGTGGCAGCGCCATGGCAACCTTTGTCGTGGCCGTGCGGCCCCTGGTGGTTTCGGGCACACACGGTGCCACGCCGGTGCCCATTTCGCCCGCCCACTAA
Source organism: Aegilops longissima (assembly GCA_021605205.1). NCBI lineage: Eukaryota > Viridiplantae > Streptophyta > Magnoliopsida > Poales > Poaceae > Aegilops > Aegilops longissima. The sequence continues at coordinate 51,682,578 of CM038678.1, forward strand.
GGCCCTTGTGTTATTGCCACACGGGCCCAGCCCCTGTTTAAAAAAAGCGAAAATGTAAATTTAATAATAATTAAAAGTAATTAATTAATTAACTTAATTAATCCAGTTATTTAACCTAATTAAACTTATTAACTAATTAAATTGTTAATTAGTGTTAGTCTATGACAGTGTGACCCCACGTGTTAGGTTTGACCTGGCCAACCGGTCAGTTGACCTGCTGACGTCATCGTGACGTCACCTCTGCACTGTTCTGGATAATGTTGATCTAAATAATTAATAATAATTCCAGATTATTGCTAAAACTTTAGAAAACCATATAAAATAAACCGTAGCTCGGATTAACAAACTTTATACATGAAAGTTGCTCAGAACGACGAGACGAACCCGGATACGCAGCCTGTTCGTCCGCCACACATCCCTAACATATCAAACCCGCAACTTTCCCCTCCGGTTCCTCTGTCCGAAAACGCGAAACACCAGGAATACTTTCCCGGATGTCTTCCGCCTTCACCGGTATCACCTCATACCGCGTTAGGGCACTCCTAGCAACACGCCTTGTCATGTCATGCATCGTCATGCACTTGTTTGCATTGTATTTATTGTTTCTTCCCCCTCTCCTCTCTGTTAGACTACGAGACCGACGCTGCTGCTGCCCAGTTCGACTACGGAGTTGACGACCCCTCTCTCTTGCCAGAGCAACCAGGCAAGCCCCCCCTTTGATCACGAGATATTGCCTACTCTTCTCTATACTGCTTGCATTAGAGTAGTGTAGCATATTCTGCTTCGATTAATCCTATCTTGCTGCATAGCATGTCCTTCCTACTCTTGTTGTTACCTTTACCGCTATCCTCTTGCTTAGTATAGGATGCTAGTGTTCCATCAATGGCCCTACATTCTTGTCAAATCGCCATGCTATACTCTTTGGGTTGTGATCACTTGGGAGGTGATCACGGGCATATACTATATGCTTTACACTATTACATTACCGTGATACTGTTAGGAGATGGGGCTGAAAGGACGGTGGCTCCATCCCGGTAGAGGTGGGCACAGGTTCCCGACGGCCCCGATTTGTTACTTTGTGGCGGGGCGGCGGGGCAGGTTGAGACCACCTAGAGAGAGGTGGGCCTGGCCTGGTCGGCGTTCGCGGATACTTAACACGTTTAACGAGATCTGGGTATTTGATCCGAGTCGGCCATTTGGTCTATACGCACTAACCATCTACGTGGGAGTAGTTATGGGTATCCCGGCGTCGTGGTATCGGCCGGCGCCGTGAAGCTAGCGGCCGAGCGGGCGCGCGCGATTGGAACGTAAGCCTGCTCTTGTATTAAGGGGCTAGTTCGCTTCGGCCGCCCTATAGCGTCTTGGTGTGCATTGGGCGATGGGCCTGGACCCTGTCGCTTAGGTTTAGACCGGCGTGCTGGCCTCTCTGTTGTGCCTAGGTGGGTCTGCGGCGTGTTGATCTTCAGCGGCGGGCATGACCCGAAAAGTGTGTCCGGCCAAATGGGATCAAGCGTGTTGGGTTATGTGGTGCACCCTGCAGGAAGTTTAATCTATTTGAATAGCCGTGATCTTGATAACAGGACGACTTGGAGTTGTACCTTGACCTTATGACAACTAGAACCGGATACTTAATAAAACACACCCTTCCAAGTGCCAGATACAACCCGGTGGTCGCTCTCTCTCAGGGTTACGAGGAGGGGATCGCCGGGTAGGATTATGCTATACGATGCTACTTGGAGGACTTCAACCTACCCTCTTCTACCTGTTGCAAGACGGAGGTGACCAGAAGCGTAGTCTTCGATAAGACTAGCTATCCCCCTCTTATTCGGCTTTCTGCGATTCGGTCCATCGATATGGCCCTTTACACATATATCCATGCATATGTAGTGTAGCTCCTTGCTTGCGAGTACTTTGGATGAGTACTCACGGTTGCCTTGTTCCCCCTTTTCCCCCTTTCTTTACCCGGTTGCTGCGACCAGACGATGGAGCCCAGGAGCCAGACGCCACCGTCGATGACGACTACTATCCCGGAGGTGCCTACTACTACGTGATGCCTTGTGACGTCGACCAGGAGTAGTTTAGGAGGATCCCACGCAGGAGGCCTGTGCCTCTTTCGATCTGTATCCCAGTTTGTGCTAGCCTTCTTAAGGCAAACTTGTTTAACTTATGTCTGTACTCAGATATTGTTGCTTCCGCTGACTCGTCTATGATCGAGCACTTGTATTCGAGCCCTCAAGGCCCCTGGCTTGTATTATGATGCTTGTATGACTTATTTTATTTTTAGATTGTGTTGTGATATCTTCCCGTGAGCCTCCTTGATCTCGTGGTAGATCCACTCTTGTAAACATCCACAATATCAATATCAATCAAGCAGGACGTAGGGTTTTACCTCCATCAAGAGGGCCCGAACCTGGGTAAAACATCGTGTCCCTTGTCTCCTGTTACCATCCGCCTAGACGCACAGTTCGGGACCCCCTACCCGAGATCCGTCGGTTTTGACACCGACAGTGCCCCCTGCCCCCGTATATAAAGGAGCGAGGGGGAGGCCGGCCGGCCCTCTATGGCGCGCCCCCAAGAGGGGAATCCTACTAGGACTCCATGTCCTAGTAAGTTTCCACCTAAAGGGAGAGAGGAGGAAGGAAGGAGAGGGAGAGGAAGAAGAAAAGGGGGGCGCCGCCCCCCCTCTCCTAGTCCAATTCGGACCAGAGGGGGAGGGGGCGCGCGGCCTACCCTGGCCGCCCCTCTCTCTCTCCACTAAGTCCCATCGAGGCCCATTAGTTCCCCCGGGGGTTCCGATAACCCTCCGGCACTCCGGTTTTATCCAAAATTTCTCCGGAACACTTCCGGTGTCCGAATATAGTCATACAATATATCAATATTCATGTCTCGACCATTTCGAGACTCCTCTTCATGTCTGTAATCACATCCGGGACTCCGAACAAACTTCAGTACATCAAAACTCATAATATAACTGTCATCGAAACATTAAGCGTGCGGACCCTACGGGTTCGAGAACTTTGTAGACATGACCGAGAACCATTCCGGGTCAATAACCAATAGCGGAACCAGGATGCTCATATGGATCCTACATATTCTTCGTAGATATTTATCGGTCAAAACGCATAACAACATACGTTGTTCCCTTTGTCATCGGTATGTTACTTGCCCAAGATTTGATCGTCGGTATCTCAATACCTAGTTCAATCTCGTTACCGGCAAGTCTCTCTACTCGTTACGTAATGCATCATTCCGTAACCAACTCATTAGCTACATTGCTTGCAAGGCTTATAGTGATGTGCATTACCGAGAGGGCCCAGACATACCTCTCCGACAATCGGAGTGACAAAACCTAATCTCGAAATACGCCAACTCAACATGTACCTTTGGAGACACCTGTAGAGCTCCTTTATAATCACCCAGTTATGCTGTGACGTTTGGTAGCACACAAAGTGTTCCTCCGGGAAACGGGAGTTGCATAATCTCATAGTTATAGGAACTTGTATAAGTCATGAAGAAAGCAATAGCAACATACTAAAACTATCAAGTGCTAAGCTAACGGAATGGGTCAAGTCAATCATATCATTCTCTTAATGAAGTGATCTCGTTAATCAAATGACAACACATGTCTATGGTTAGGAAACATAACCATCTTTGATTAATGAGCTAGTCAAGTAGAGGCATACTAGTGACTTTAAGTTTGTCTATGTATTCACACATGTATCATGTTTCGGGTTAATACAATTCTAGCATGAATAATAAACATTTATCATGATATGAGGAAATAAATAATAACTTTATTATTGCCTCTAGGGCATATTTCCTTCAGTCTCCCACTTGCACTAGAGTCAGTAATCTAGATTACACAGTAATGATTCTAACACCCATGGAGTCTTGGTGTTGATCATGTTTTGCTCGTGGAAGAGGCTTAGTCAACGGGTTTGCAACATTCAGATCCGTATGTATCTTGCAAATCTCTATGTCTCCCACCTGGACTTGGTCCCGGATGGAATTGAAGCACCTCTTGATGTGCTTGGTCCTCTTGTGAAATCTGGATTCCTTTGCCAAGGCAATTGCACCAGTATTGTCACAAAGGATCTTCATTGGTCCCGATGCACTAGGTATGACACCTAGATCAGAAATGAACTCTTTCATCCAGACTCCTTCATTTGCTGCTTTCGAAGCAGCTATGTACTCCGCTTCGCATGTAGATCCTGCCACGACGCTTTGTTTAGAACTGCACCAACTGACAGCTCCACCATTCAATATAAAAATGTATTCGGTTTGCGATTTAGAATCGTCCGGATCAGTGTCAAAGCTTGCATCGACGTAACCATTTACGACTAGCTCTTTGTCACCTCCATAAACGAGAAACATATCCTTAGTCCTTTTCAGGTATTTCAGGATATTCTTTACCGTTGTCCAGTGATCCACTCTTGGATTACTTTGGTACCTCCATGCCAAACTTATTGCTAAGCATACTCAGGTCTGGTACACAGCATTGCATACATGATATAGGCTATGGCTGAAGCATAGGGAACATCTTTCATTTTCTCTCTATCTTCTGTTGTGGTCGGGCATTGAGTCTGACTCAACTTCACACCTTGTGTCTGAGGCAAGAACCCTTTTTTGCACGATCCATTTTGAACCTTTTCAAAACTTTATCAAGGTATGTGCTTTGTGAAAGTCCAATTAAGCGTCTTGATCTATCTCTATAGATCTTGATGCCTAATATGTAAGCAGCTTCACCGAGGTCTTTCATTGAAAAACTTTTATTAAAGTATCCCTTTAGGCTATCCAGAAATTCTATATCATTTCCAATTAATAATATGTTATCTACATATAATATCGAAATGCTCTGAGCTCCCACTCACTTTCTTGTAAATCTGAGGCTTCTCCAAAAGTCTGTATTAAACCATATGCTTTGATCACACTATCAAAGCGTTTATTCCAACTCCGAGAGGCTTGCACCAGTCCATAAATGGATCGCTAGAGCTTGCACACTTTGTTAGCACCTTTGGGATTGACAAAACCTTCCGGTTGCATAATATACAACTTTTCTTCCAGAAATCCATTCAGGAATGCAGTTTTGACATCCATTTGCCATATTTCATAATCATAAAATGCGTCAATTGCTAACATGATTCGGACAGACTTAAGCATCGCTACGGGTGAGAAAGTCTCATCGTAGTCAACCCCTTGAACTTGTCGAAAACCTTTCGCAACAAGTCGAGCTTTGTAGACAGTTACATTACCATCAGCGTTAGTCTTTTTTCTTGAAGATCAATTTATTCTCGATGGCTTGCCGATCATCGGGCAAGTCAACCAAAGTCCATACTTTGTTCTCATACATGGATCCCATCTCAGATTTCATGGCCTCAAGCCATTTTGCAGAATCTGGGCTCATCATCACTTCCTCATAGTTCGTAGGTTTGCCATGGTCAAGTAACATGACTTCCAGAATAGGATTACCATACCACTCTGGTGCGGATCTCACTCTGGTTGACCAACGAAGTTCGGTAGTAACTTGATCTGAAGTTTCATGATCATTATCATTAGCTTCCTCACTGATTGGTTTAGTCGTCACAGGAACCGGTTCTTGTGATGAACTACTTTTCAATAAGGGAGTACGTATAGTTACCTCATCAAGTTCTACTTTCCTCCCACTCACTTCTTTCGAGAGAAACTCCTTCTCTAGAAAGGATCCTAATTTAGCAACAAAAATCTTGCCCTCAGATCTGTGGTAGAAGGTGTACCCAATAATCTCTTTTGGGTATCCTATGAAGACACATTTCTCCGATTTGGGTTCGAGCTTATCTGGTTGAAGTTTCTTCACATAAGCATCGCAGCCCCAAACTTTAAGAAACGACAACTTTGGTTTCTTGCCAAACCACAGTTCATAAGGCATCGTCTCAACGGATTTTGATGGTGCCCTATTTAATGTGAATGCGGTCGTCTCTAAAGCATAACCCCAAAACGATAGCTGTAAATCAGTAAGAGACATCATAGATCGCACCATATCTAGTAAAGTATGATTACGATGTTCGGACACACCATTACGATGTGGTGTTCCGGGTGGCGTGAGTTGCGAAACTATTCCGCATTGTTTCAAATGTAGACCAAACTCGTAACTCAAATATTCTCCTCCACGATCAGATCGTAGAAACTTTATTTTCTTGTTACGATGATTTTCAACTTCACTCTGAAATTCTTTGAACTTTTAAAAAGTTTCAGACTTATGTTTCATCAAGTAGATATACCCATACCTGCTTAAATCATCTGTGAAGGTGAGAAAATAACGATATCCGCCACGAGCTTCAACATTCATCGGACCACATACATCTGTATGTATGATTTCCAACAAATCTGTTGCTCTCTCCATAGTTCCGGAGAACGGGGTTTTAGTCATCTTGCCCATGAGGCACGGTTCGCAAGTACCAAGTGTTTCATAATCAAGTGATTCCAGAAGTCCATCAGTACAGAGTTTCTTCATGCGCTTTACACCAATATGACCCAAACGGTAGTGCCACAAATAAGTTGCACTATCATAATCAACTCTGCATCTTTTGGCTTCAACATTATGAATATGTGTATCACTACTATCGAGATTTAATAAAAATAGACCACTCTTCAAGGGTGCATGACCATAAAAGATATTACTCATATAAATAGAACAACCATTATTCTCTGATTTAAATGAATAACAGTCTCGCATCAAAGAAGATCCAGATATAATGTTCATGCTCAACGCTGGCACCAAATAACAATTATTCAGGTCTAAAACTAATCCCGATGGTAGATGTAGAGGTAGCGTGCCGACCGCGATCACATCGACTTTGGAACCATTTCCCACGCGCATCGTCACCTCGTCCTTAGCCAATCTTCGCAATCCGTAGTCCTTGTTTGAGTTGCAAATATTAGCAAGAACCAGTATCAAATACCTGTGTGCTCTGCGAGCATTAGTAAGGTACACATCAATAACATGTATATCACATATACCTTTGTTCACCTTGCCATCCTTCTTATCCGCCAAATACTTGGGGCAGTTCCGCTTCCGGTGTCGATCGCTTGCGGTAGAAGCACTCGATCTCGGGCTTAGGTCCAGATTTGGGTTTCTTCTCTTGAGCAGCAACTTGCTTGCTATTCTTATTGAAGTTCCCCTTCTTCTTCCCTTTACCCTTTTTCTTGAAACTGGTGGTCTTATTGACCATCAACACTTGATGCTCCTTCTTGATCTCTACCTCCGCAGCCTTTAGCATTGCGAAGAGCTCGGGAATAGTCTTGTCCATCCCTTGCATATTATAGTTCATCACGAAGCTCTTGTAGCTTGGTGGCGGTGATTGAAGAATTTCATCAATGACACTATCATCGGGAAGATTAACTCCTAGTTGAATCAAGTGATTATTATACCCAGACATTTTGAGTATATGTTCACTTGTGAACTATTCTCCTCCATCTTACAGCTACAGAACTTATTGGAGACTTCATATCTCTCAATCCGGGCATTTGCTTGAAATATTAACTTCAACTCCTGGAACATCTCATATGATCCATGACGTTAAAAACATCATTGAAGACCCGGTTCTAAGCCGTAAAGCATGGCACACTGAACTATCGAGTAGTCATCAGCTTTGCTCTGCCAGACGTTCTTAACGTCGTCAGTTGCATCTGCAGCAGGCCTGGCACCCAACGGTGCTTCCAGGACGTAATTCTTCTATGCAGCAATGAGGATAATCCTCAAGTTACGTACCCGGTCCGTGTAATTGCTACCATCATTTTTCAACTTAGCTTTCTCAAGGAACGCATTAAAATTCAACGGAACAACGGCACGAGCCATCTATCTACAACAAACATAGACAAGAAAAATACTATCAGGTACTAAGTTCATGATAAATTTAAGTTCAATTAATCATATTACTTAAGAACTCCCACTTAGACAGACATCTCTCTAGTCATCTAAGTGATCACGTGATCCAAATCAACTAAACCATGTTTGATCATCACGTGAGATGGAGTAGTCTCAATGGTGAACATCACTATGTTGATCATATCTACTATATGATTCACGTTCGACCTTTCGGTCTTCGTGTTCCGAGGCCATATATGTATATGCTAGGCTCGTCAAGTTTAACCTGAGTATTCTGCTTGTGCAACAGTTTTGCACCCGTTGTATTTGAACGTAGAGCCTATCACACCCGATCATCACGTGGTGTCTAAGCACGAAGAACTTTCGCAATGGTGCATACTCAGGGAGAACACTTCTTGATAATTAGTGAGAGATCATCTTAAAATGCTACCATCAATCAAAGTAAGATAAGATGCATAAAGGATAAACATCACATGCAATCATTATAAGTGATATGATATGGCCATCATCATCTTGTGCTTGTGATCTCCATCTCCGAAGCACCGTCGTGATCACTGATAACCCACAAGTATAGGGGATCGCAACAGCTTTCGAGGGTAGAGTATTCAACCCAATTTTATTGATTCGACACAAGGGGAGTCAAAGAATATTCTTGAGTATTAGCAGTTGAGTTGTCAATTCAACCACACCTGGATAACTTAGTATCTGCAGCAAAGTGTTTAGTAGCAAAAGTGGTATGATAATAAAGGTACTTGATAATAAAAGTAAAGATAAATGTTTTGGTTTTTGTAGTAGTTGTAACAAGAGTAACGGAAAAGTAAATAAGCGAAGAACAATATGTGAAAAGCTCGTAGGCAATGGATCAGTGATGGATAATTATGCCGGATGCCATTCCTCATGCAATAGTTATAACATAGGGTGATATAGAACTAGCTCCAATTCATCAATGCAATGTAGGCATGTATTCCGTAAATAGTCATACGCGCTTATGGAAAAGAACTTGTATGACATCTTTTGTCCTACCCTCCCGTTGAAGCGGGGTCCTAGCGGAAACTAAGGGATATTAAGGCCTCCTTTTAATAGAGAACCGGACCAAAGCATTAACACATAGTGAATACATGAACTCCTCAAACTACGGTCATCACCGAGAAGTGTCCCGATTATTGTCACTTCGGGGTTGTCGGATCATAACACACAATAGGTGACTACAGACTTGCAAGATAGGATCAAGAACACACATATATTCATGAGAACATAATAGGTTCAGATCTGAAATCATGGTACTCGGGCCCTAGTGACAAGCATTAAGCATAGCAAAGTCATAGCAACATCAATCTCAGAACATAGTGGATACTAGGGATCAAACCCTAACAAGACTAACTTGATTACATGGTAAATCTCATCCAACCCATCACCGTCCAGCAAGCCTACGATGGAATTACTTACGCACAGTGTTGAGCATCATGAAATTGGTGATGTAGGATGGTTGATGATGACGACAGCGACGAATCCCCCTCTCCGGAGCCCCGAACAGACTCCAGATCAGCCCTCCCGAGAGAGATTAGGGCTTGGCGGTGGCTCCATGTCGTAAAACGCGATGAAACTTTCTCTCTGGGTTTTTTTCTTGTAACGACCCGAATCTGATAAGATTCGATGTCTCTGTGCTCACTGTGCTAGTCCCTGGATCGACTCGCTAGCACACACAGTACATATGAATATCAAATAACAAGTGCATCATTTACTACAACGTATGATCCAGAATTTATAAATAAAGTATTACAAACCAAATAGCACACGGCTAACTTATTCAATAATAACAGCGGAAAGGTAGCATAATCAACGCATTTAGTCCATCAATGCCCCATGGAGAACATGTCGGTGAAGACTCGCAACCCTCTCAGATCTCATCGATCATCGAAAATCACGCAACATGATAAGTTGCGACCACAAGGGTCGATACATTGAATGTATTGGCAAATCACACAATATGATATAGCAAACCTACATCCACAAAGCAATGTATGACAAACAAAACACACTAGTTTGGAGAAGAATGTCTTCACCTACCTCCACTACGAACTCACAACCGTCTCTAATTTACTCGCCCAAGATAACCCAAAGATTCTAAATAAACATGACAAGAACTTGAAGTATGTCTCAAGTGCGCTCTGTCGTTGGCGCATTCTCTAGAAACAATAGAGCGCTCGCCAAGGACGCATTCACCTGATTTAAGTTCGAAAACTAAACCTCGCCTCAAGTGCGCTCTGTCGATGGCGCATTCTCTAGGGACGATAGAGCGCTCGCCAATGACGCATTCACCTGGTTAATAATCCCGAGCCTACGGCTATAAACACTCACCAGTTTCATGGATCACTCGACACATGCCCGCGTCTACCATATCAAGTTGATCACACCATTACCTAACACAATCGATAACAAAACATGGCAACACAAGATACACATATCAAGCCAAACATTTATCATAGCAATGAAACCACACATGCATAGCAGAATATAGGATGAGCAAAATCAAAAGTGCAAACTTGCCTTGAACGGTGTTGAAGTACTCTAACGCTTAATTCCGATCCGCTTCACACTCCGGACAATCAATACGATAACGAAGGCACCGATAAATAAACCGTACTCACATAACACCACAATAAAGTCAACAGCAAGGAAATCAAATAAAACTTAAATAACAAAACATATCAGTAGGTATATATTATCTACATGCTAGTAGGATCACAATGCAAAAGAATCAACTAATTTGGATCAAGCTGTTAAAAGATATGGCCTCAGGAAGATAAATTCTAAATTTGAGAAAATTCAAATTTAAACAGTTCAAAAATGTGAAATCTTGGTTCTACGATATTCGCCTGGTCTCTATGAGTACACAGGAAAAGAATCAATCAATTTGGAGATACGGATCTCAAGATATACCTAAATGAACATTTGATATGGAATCTGCCAAAATAAATTGTGCTAAAACAGATTTGTGGAAGAACTGCTGCGGCAGCTGTGGATGTGCCACGTGGCGCATTACTAGTGGCTGGATGTGTTTGCTGCGGGGCTTAAGCAACGAACGGTCACTATTTAGTGGAAAACGGTTCGGCTTAAAGAAAAAAAACAATAGATCTAATCTTGGCCCTCGGAGAAAGATCGGACGGTGCGTGTTGACTTACCGGAGAAGGAGGGCTCGGTGGCCGCCGGAGTTGAGGAAGACGGTGTGGCGCGGCTCGGACTTGGAGCTTACGCTCTCTAGAGAGGCCTCCCGAGCTCGGGGACGAAGGGACGATGTGCAGAGAGAGGCGGCGAACTCGAAACCGTCCTCGGGAACGGCCGGGACTTCTGCTAACGTCGGTAAGGTCCGGCTGGAGTGACGACGGCGGAGTTGAGCTTCGGGTCGAGGTCAGTACGATCGTTTAGATGCGTCCCTGCACGAACTAGGAGTCGGGGAGAAGGAGGAGACCAACTAGAAGTTGATAGAGCATGAGGAGGGGCTGTGAACCCACGGCAGCGACGAACTTGACCGGCGACAGGAGCTCTTGCAGCGAACTCCGGCCAGATCGGGACGAGGTCTTAGGGCACGGGAGGCGACGATTTTGGGGAAAACCGGACGAGAAGAACGAGGGGATTATTTATATGGAGTCAGGACAAGGCGAGGGGCAGCAGATCGATCGATTCGATTCGACCTGGGTTCAGCTCCTACAGAAGTTCAGGAAGAACACGGCTGAGGAACAACAACAAAAACAAAAAAAAACAGAAGAAGAAGAGGCGTGCGGGGTGAGCTGCGGTCTGCGTTGCTGGAATGGGCCGGCCTGCTAACCACAGCACGCTGCACTGCACGCGTGGGCGAAAATACAAACTGGGTTGCGCGCTAAGGCCCAGATGAACAGTAATATCTGCGAATATATACTGTACAGGAAATATATCGCTAAAACTAAAACTCCAGAATAAATTCTAAAAATATTATAAACACACAGTAAAATATTATATCTATTCTAGAAAATAGTGAACATTTTTACAACACAAATTAAATTTTGAAAATTTATTCTATGCAAAACAAGCACATAAAGAGCAACATAATAACCACTATAAAACAATTTTGAGTTTCTAAAAGACAAAATAATTTAGGTAGACACCAGAATATATTCTTAGCATTTACCATAAATAATTAATAGGCGAGAAGTAATATTATCTCCACTCCAAATATTTTTGCCTTGAGTAGGAAAACACTTTGAATAAACAATAATAATAATAATAATTCAAATATGCATAGAAATCATGATGACAAAGAATGATCCTATTAACATTCCAAATCTGAAAATTTGGGATGTTACAAATCTACCCCCCATAGAATGAATCTCGTCCTCGAGATTCGAGTTGGCTAGCAAGGTTAAAGATGGGAACTTGACATAATCCACATTCCAAAATATCGAGGCTTACTCATTGCATATTTCCAAATCTCCCTTGATATGACTAAATATGATGCATCAATGCTGATAGAACGGTCACAATACTTTGATCTTAATTAAGAATCTTACCAAAGACAGGTGCATTATCTGGTCTTCCTACCCTTGTGTGATTCACATGTCCACTCTCGAAGTGATCAATCTCCTTCTCTCTAGAATTCCCATTGTCATAATTCATTTTCTTCTCAGGACAGTTTGTTGAATAGTGTCCTGGGTTCCTGCATCTGTAGCAAAGTAGCTGGCTTAGATCCTTCTTTGTGGGTGTCGAAAGGTCGTGGTCGTTGTTGCCATTCCTCTGAGCATTGTGGTTGTGTCCATTGTTGTTGTGATGATTATGCTCATCATGGTTATGACTATTATAAATGTCCACTTCAGAATCATAGTACTCAGAAGATGTTGATGAATTACGATGCTTCCGTTGTCCTCCAAAATTGAACTCTGTGTCACTCGCCTTCCTCTTGCGGTTCTCCACCTCTAGAAACTTGCCTTCAAGTACAATAGCCTTATCAATAAGCTCCTGACAGTTGTTGAATGTCGCCACTGTCAACTGAATACTCAACTCATCATCCAGTCCTTCAAGAAACTTCTCTGTCTAGTCGCATCGGTGTTAACATCATTAGGTGCATACCGTGCAAGATTATTGAATTCCTCCACATATGCATTCACGGTCGACCTCCCCGACGCAAGCTGCGGAACTCTTTCTTCTTCGGACTCATGGCACCAGCAGACACATGTCTTGGCGCGAAAACCTGCTGGCTGCGCCCAAGTGATAGTAGCAATAGGATAAGTGACCAAGTAATTGTCCCACCATCTGCGGCTGGTCCTTCTAACAAATGAGAGGCAAACCGCACTCTCTCTGCATCGGTGCAACCAACTGTCTCCAAATTCCTATTAACCGAGCGAAGCCAATCATCACCACAATAGGTTCGGGGTGCTAGAAAACCTCGAGGATTCAACCTCAAGAAGCAGTAAGTGCATCAACGGGGGTGGTGGTGGATTATTGTTATTGTTGTTGTTGTTGTTGTTGTTGTTGTTGTTGTTGTTGTTGTTTTGGTTCGAACAAATGCTCGGATCTCTGAGTCATCCCTCAAGCAATTGCTTTGCATGTATGGCGGTATGTCATTGTTGTTGTTATCTCTGAACCACTTGCCTCTAGAGTTACGCCTCGGCTGACATCGATGGGTAAGCAAGGGTGAGATATAGAGAAATAGATCTAAGGGGAAAACACTACCCATATGCTCATGCTAGCAACTAAAACTCCAACAACAACAAAAACAAACGCTAAATTCACACAATTCACACAAGTCACCAAAATTGTCCTAAAGTAATCACATCAAGGAGCATATATGATCAATCAAAGCACCCAATTGCATAATATAAACATCCCACGAAATATGACAACGCAGAAAGCAATGACCAACCAAACATATGACATATCACAAAACACAAGCAAAACCTACAGGTAAGGTCATATCCACAAGAGATATGATCTCATCATACTACCGCAAATCGTTTATCGAATACAACTTAGGAATGGTGGTCTGCCAACTAAACTCCCTAAATAACACTAATAATAATACCAGGGGCCATCTATACTTTGAAAAGAAAAGATATGAGTACAAGAGTATGAACTAACAAGTAGACAACAAGTTGTAAAGTAGGTTTTCACCCTATGGCCTTTCTAATCCATTTTCTAGGGTCACGACTTACGATCAACACACTACTCGATACCATCAGAACGACCGAATCGATAAGATTCGATGTCTCTGTGCTCACCGTGCTAGTCCTGGATCGACTCGCTAGCACACACAAGTACATATGAATATCAAATAACAAGTGCATCATTTACTACAACGTATGATCCGAATTTATAAATAAAGTATTACAAGCGAATAGCACATGGCTAACTTATTCAATAATAACAGCGGAAAGGTAGCATAATCAACGACGAGTCCATCAATGCCCTTTGGAGAACATGTCGAGTGAAGACTCGCAACCCCATTGTATCTCATCGATCATCGAAAATCACGCAACATGATAAGTTGCACCACAAGGGTCGATACATTGAATGTATTGGCAAATCACACAATATGATATAGCAAACCTACATCCACAAAGCAATGTATGACAAACAAAACACACTAGTTTGGAGAAGAATGTCTTCACCTACCTCCACTACTGAACTCACAACCGTCTCTAATTTACTGCGCCCAAGATAACCCAAAGATTCTAAATAAACATGACAAGAACTTGAAGTATGACTCAAGTGCGCTCTGTCGGTGGCGCATTCTCTAGGAACAATAGAGCGCTCGCCAAGGACGCATTCACCTGATTTAAGTTCAAAACTAAACCTCGCCTCAAGTGCGCTCTGTCAATGGCGCATTCTCTAGGGACAATAGAGCGCTCTGCCAATGACGCATTCACCTGGTTAATAATCCCGAGCCTACGGCTATAAACACTCACCAGTTTCATGGATCACTCGACACATGCCTGCGTCTTCATCACACCATCACCTAACACAATCGATAACAAAACATGGCAACACGAGATACACATATCAAGCCAAACATTTATCATAGCAATGAAACCACACATGCATAGCAGAATATAGGATGAGCAAAATAAAAAGTGCAAACTTTCCTTGAACGGTGTTGAAGTACTCTAACGCTTAATTCCGATCCGCTTCACACTCCGGACAATCTATACGATAACGAAGGCACCGATAAATAAACCGTACTCACATAACACCACAATAAAGTCAACAGCAAGGAACTCAAATAAAAATTAAATAACAAAACATATCAGTAGGTATATATTATCTACATGCTAGTAGGATCACAATGCAAAAAGAATCAACTAATTTGGATCAACGGTTAAAAAGATATGGCCTCCGGAAGATAAATTCTAAATTTGAGAAAATTCAAATTTAAACAGTTCAAAAATGTGAAATCTTGGTTCTACGATATTCGCCTGGTCTCTATGAGTACACAGGAAAAAGAATCAATCAATTTGGAGATACGGATCTCAAGATATACCTAAATGAACATTTGATATGGAATCTGCCAAAATAAATTGTGCTAAAACAGATTTGTGGAAGAACTGCTGCGGCAGCTGTGGATGTGCCACGTGGCGCATTACTAGTGGCTGGATGTGTTTGCTGCGGGGCTTAAGCAACGAACGGTCACTATTTAGTGGAAAACGGTTCGGCTTAAAGAAAAAAAACAATAGATCTGATCTTGGCCCTCGGAGAAAGATCGGACGGTGCGTGTTGACTTACCGGAGAAGGAGGGCTCGGTGGCCGCCGGAGTTGAGGAAGACGGCGTGGCGCGGCTCGGACTTGGAGCTTACGCTCTCTAGAGAGGCCTCCCGAGCTCGGGGACGAAGGGACGATGTGCAGAGAGAGGCGGCGAACTCGAAACCGTCCTCGGGAACGGCCGGGACTTCTGCTAACGTCGGTAAGGTCCGGCTGGAGTGACGACGGCGGAGTTGAGCTTCGGGTTGAGGTCAGTACGGTCGTTTAGATGCGTCCCTGCACGAACTAGGAGTCAGGGAGAAGGAGGAGACCAACTAGAAGTTGATAGAGCATGAGGAGGGGCTGTGAACCCACGGCAGCGACGAACTTGACCGGCGACAGGAGCTCTTGCAGCGAACTCCGGCCAGATCGGGACGAGGTCTTAGGGCACGGGAGGCGATGATTTTGGCGAAAACCGGACGAGAAGAACGAGGGGATTATTTATATGGAGTCAGGACAAGGCGAGGGGCAGCAGATCGATCGATTCGATTCGACCTGGGTTCAGCTCCTACAGAAGTTCAGGAAGAACACGGCTGAGGAACAACAACAAAAACAAAAAAAAACAGAAGAAGAAGAGGCGTGCGGGGTGAGCTGCGGTCTGCGTTGCTGGAATGGGCCGGCCTGCTAACCACAGCACGCTGCACTGCACGCGTGGGCGAAAATACAAACTGGGTTGCGCGCTAAGGCCCGGATGAACAGTAATATCTGCGAATATATACTGTACAGGAAATATATCGCTAAAACTAAAACTCCAGAATAAATTCTAAAAATATTATAAACACACAGTAAAATATTATATCTATTCTAGAAAATAGTGAACATTTTTAAAACACAAATTAAATTTTGAAAATTTATTCTATGCAAAACAAGCACATAAAGAGCAACATAATAACCACTATAAAACAATTTTGAGTTTCTAAAAGAAAAAATAATTTAGGTAGACACCAGAATATATTCTTAGCATTTACCATAAATAATTAATAGGCGAGAATTCATATTATCTCCACTCCAAATATTTTTGCCTTGAGTAGGAAAACACTTTGAATAAACAATAATAATAATAATAATTCAAATATGCATAGAAATCATGATGACAAAGAATGATCCTATTAACATTCCAAATCTGAAAATTTGGGATGTTACATTTCTCCCCGAGACGGAATATATGGAGTTGGAGTTGAGGTCGGAGGAGGTCCAGGGGGCCCACGAGATAGGAGGCCGCGCCCTAGGGGGGCGCCCCCCTGTCTCGTGGACAGGCCGTGGGCCCCCTGGCATTAATTCTTTCGCCAAAAATTCTTATAAATTCTAAAAAGTGCCTCTGTGGATTTCCAAGACATTCCGAGAACTTTTCTTTTCTACACATAAAACAACATCATGACAGTTCTCCTGAAAACAGCGTCAGTCCGGGTTAGTTTTATTCAAATCATGCAAGTTAGAGTCCAAAACAAGGGCAAAAGTGTTTAGAAAAGTAGATACATTGGAGATGTATCAACTCCCCCAAGCTTAAATCGTTGCTTGTCCTCAAGCAATTTAGTTGATAAACTGAAAGTGATAAAGAAAAACTTTTACAAACTCTGTTTGCTCTTGTTGTTGTAAACATGAAAAGTCAGCATTCAAGTTTTAGCAAATATTATGAACTAACCATACCCACAATAACACATAGGTCTCACAATTACTCATATCAATAAAATAATCAGCTAGCAAGCCATAATAATAAAACTCGGATGGCAACACTTTCTCAAAATAATCATAACATGATATAACAAAATGGTATCTCGCTAGCCCTTTATGAGATCGCAAAACATAAATGCAGAGCACCTTTAAAGATCAAGGACTGACTAAACATTGTAATTCATGGTAAAAGAGATCCAGTCAAGTCATACCCAATATAAACCAATAATAATGAATTCTAATGACAGTGTGCTCTCCAGCGGGTGCTTTTAATAAGAAGGGTGATGACTCAACATAAAAGTAAATAGATAGGCCCTTCGCAGAGGGAAGCAGGGATTTGTAGAGGTGCCAGAGCTCGATTTTAAATTAGAGATTGAATAACATTTTGAGCGGCATACTTTCGCTGTCAACGCAACAACTATGAGATGGCTGTATCTTCCATACTACATGCATTATAGGCAGTTCCCAAACAGAATGGTAAAGGTTTATACTCCCCCAACCACCAACAAGCATCAATCCATGGCTTGCTCGAAACAACGAGTGCCTCCAACATACAACAGCCCTGGGGGAGTTTTGTTTAATTATTTTGATTTGCTTTGATCTTTTAGATCATGGGACTGGGCATCCCGGTTACCAGCCCTTTCTCGTGAATGAGGAGCGGAGTCCACTCCTCTTGAGAATAACCCACCTAGCATGGAAGATATAGGCAGCCCTAGTTGAAACATGAGCTGCTCGAGCATACAAAACAGAATTTCATTTGAAGGTTTGGAGTTTGGCACATACAAATTTACTTGGAACGGCAGGTAAATACCGCATATAGGAAGGCATAGTGGACTCATATGGAACAACTTTGGGGTTTAAGGAGTTTGGATGCACAAGCAGTATTCCCGCTTAGTACAGGTGAAGGCTAGCAAAAGACTGGGAAGCGACCAACTGAGAGAGCGACAACAGTCATAAACATGCATCAAAATTAATTCACACCGAGAACAAGCATGAGTAGGATATAATCCACCATGAACATAAATATCATGAAGGCTATGTTGATTTGATTCAACTACATATGTGAACATGTGCCAAGTCGAGTCACTCAATTCATTCAAAGGAGGATACCATCCCATCATACCACATCATAATCATTCTAATAGCATGTTGGCACGCAAGGTAAACCATTATAACTCATAGCTAATCAAGCATGGCACAAGCAACTATAATCTCTAAATGTCATTGCAAATATGTTTAGTTCATAATAGATGACTCAGGAACGATGAACTCATCATATTTACAAAAACAAGAGAGGTCGAGTTCATACCAGCTTTTCTCATCTCAATAAGTCCATCATATATCGTCATTATTGCCTTTCACTCGCACGACCGAACGATGTGTATAATAATAAGAGTGCACGTGCATTGGACTAAGCTGGAATCTGCAAGCATTCAACTCAAGAGAGAAGACAAGTAATATGGGCTCTAAGTTAAATAAACAATCATGCATATGAGAGCCACTAAGCATTTTCAATACGGTCTTCTCGACCCCCAAAGGAAAGAAAATAAAATAAAACTATTTACACGGGAAAGCTCCCAACAAGTAAGAAGAAGAACTAGAAATCTTTTTGGATTTTCATTTTAATTTCTACTACAAGCATGGAAATTAAACTAACTATTTTTTTTGGCTTTTCTTAAGGTTTATCAAACACACAAGAAGAAAACTAGAAAAAGAAAATTAAACTAGCATGGATAATACAATGATAGAGTATGAGCACCGACGACTAGTGTGTGAACATGAATGTAAAGTTGGTGAGAAATACATACTCCCCCAAGCTTAGGATTTTGGCCTAAGTTGGTCTAGTACCAAGGACCGCCTGGCTGATATCCATAAGTGAAATTGGGGTAGTACTGAGATGCAGAGGCGACCGCCTCCTGAGCAGCAGCATGTTGGCGAGCTGCCTCCATTCCCCTCTCATATTCAGTTTCTTCTTCCCTGGTGACAACATATCTTCCTTTTGCCTGATGATCAAAAAGGTAGGGAGCAGGAAGAGTAACAGGGACGACGTTGCGTCTATCATAGATTAGTCGATAATGGAGGAATTGTTCATTCCTCTCAAGAAAATGATGATCAAACGTAGCTTCTTTATCCAAATAAACATGAGGTACAATCATATCCCCCTCTCGTGGAGCTATATTAAGAAAATTAGCCACACAGGTTGCATAAATTCCTCCAAATAAATCACACCTTCTAGTATTATTCTGCAACCTACGTGCAACTATTGCCCCCAAGTTATAACCTTTATAACCTGACACAGCACTCTTGAGGACACAAAGATCAGGGGCACACATGTGACATACCTCGTCCTTATCGTTAACGCATCTACCAATAAAGAGAGCAAAGTAATGTATAGCAGGAAAATGAATGCTCCCTATGGTAGCTTGTGCTACGTCCCTAGATTCTCCCACAGTAACACTAGCAAGAAAATCTCTAAATTCAGATTTGGGAGGATCATTAATATTACCCCACCGCGGGAGTTTGCAAGCAGTTGTGAAATCCTCTAAATCCATGGTATAAGATGTATCATAAATATCAAACATGACACTAGGAGAATTACGCGCAGAAATATATTCGAACCTCCGCACAAAGGAATTAGTCAATTGATAATATTGAGGACACTTATCTTGTAAGAAGTCCTCCAGCTCGACATACGCACATATGCGTCAAATTCCTCCTTGAAGCCTGCCTCGACCATAAAATCATTGGATGGCCACTCAAAAGCCCGTACATTTGCGTCCCTTGGCAAATTAACATCTTGTTCACGTATAGCAATCATTGGCCCTTTCTTTGCCGAGGAACCTCCTTGGTACAATCTTCTAAGCATATTTCTTTTTCTGAAAATTTCTGAAATTTTAGTAACTTCAAAATAAAAGCGAATAAAACTAAACAAGATTGATAGCAACTACTCCTACAAGTGCCTAGAGCCTATATCATGCATTGGAATTGCTTGGGACCTCAAAAATTTAACATGCAAGCTCAAGAACATGGTCACCTATGCAGCAAAAAATTGCAATTAATAAAGCACTAGAACAAAAACTAATTGGACCAATGGAGGAGTCACATACCAAGCAACAATCCCCCAAAGCAGTTTTGCAAATGGAGCTTTGAGCTAAGAGATCGAAAATCGCAGCCAAACGAGCTAGAACTCGTGCTTGAGCTGGATGGGAATTTTTTTGGGTAGAAGATGAAGTGTGTGAGTGCTCGCATAAGTGGAGGGGGGCCACCAGGGGCCAACGAGACAGGGGGGCGCGCCCTCCTCTCTCGTGGCCTGGTGCTTGGCCCTCCTGCAGTGTTTTCAGTGCCTAGAATCCTCAAATATTCCAGAAAAAATTCATACTAAGTTTGCAGGGCATTTGGAGCACTTTTATTTTCGGACTATTTTATAATGCACGGATAAATCAGAAAACAGACGGGTAATACTATTTTGCTTTATTTATACTAAATAACAGAAAGTAAAAAGAGGGTACAGAAGGTTGTGCCTTCTAGTTTCATCCATCTCGTGATCTTCAAAATGAATCCACTAACAAGGTTGATCAAGTCTTGTTAACAAACTCATTCCGAATAACACGGAACCGGAGAAATTTCAAATAACACTAAGTTACCTCAACGGGGATATGAAAATCCCCAACAACAAGAATATCATACTTTTTATTGACAGTAGGGAGGGGAAATTCAAAACCTCCAAAAATAATAGTTGGAAATTTTTCAATAGAATTGATGCTATGAACTTGAGATTGTTTCCTCGGAAAGTGTACCATATGCTCACTACCATTAACATGAAAAGTGGCATTGCCTTTGTTGCAATCAATAACAGCCCCTGCAGTATTAAGAAAAGGTCTACCAAGGATAATAGACATACTATCGCCCTCGGGAATATCAAGAATAACAAAGTCCGTTAAGATAGTGACATTTTCCACCACAACAGGCACATCCTCACAAATACCGACAGGTATAACAGTTGATTTATCAGCCATTTGTAAAGATATTTCAGTAGGTGTCAACTTATTCAATTCAAGTCTAGGATATAAAGAGAGAGGCATAACACTAACACCGGCTCCAAGATCACATAAAGCAGTTCTAACATAATTTCTTTTAATAGAGCATGGTATAGTTGGTACACCCGGATCTCCAAGTTTCTTTGGCATTCCACCCTTAAAAGTGTAATTAGCAAGCATGGAGGAAATTTCAGCTTCCGGTATCTTTATTTTATTTGTGATGATATCCTTCATATACTTAGAATAAGGATTTACTTTAAGCATATCAGTTAAGCGCATACGTAAGAAAATAGGTCTAATCATTTCAGCAAAGCGCTCAAAATCCTCATCATCCTTTGACTTGGATGGTTTAGGAGGAAAGGGCATGGGTTTCTGAACCCATGGTTCTCTTTCTTTACCGTGCTTCCTAGCAACAAAATCTCTCTTATCATAACGTTGATTCTTTGATTGTGGATTATCAAGATCAACAACTGGTTCAATCTCTACATCATTGTCTTTGCTAGGTTGAGCATCAACATGAACATTATCATTAACATTATCACTAGGTTCATGTTCATCACCTGATTGAGTTTCAGCATCAGAAATAGAAATATCATGGGATTCTCAGGTGTGTCTACAGTAGGTTCACTAGAAGCATGCAAAGTCCTATCGTTGTTATTTTTATTCTTTTTAAAAGAACTAGGTGCCTCTAAATTATTTCTCTGAGAATCTTGTTCGATTCTCTTAGGGTGGCCTTCAGGATACAAAGGTTCCTGAGTCATTCTACCAGTTCTAGTAGCCACTCTAACAGCAAAGTCATTTTTATTATTTAATTCATCAAGAAAATCATTTTGAGCTTTGAGTACTTGCTCAGCTTGAGTAGCAACCATAGAAGCATATTTGCTAACGCGGTGAAGTTCATCTTTAACTCTAGCCAGATTATCACCTACGCGTCCTATCTCGAAAGCATTATTCTTTAACTCTCTACCAACATAAGCATTAAAACTTTCTTGTCTAGCCATAAAGTCGTCAAATTCATCTAAGCACGGGCTATGAAATTTAGTAGAGGGTATTTCAACTTTATCATATCTATAGAGAGAATTTACCTTTACTACCTGTGTCGGGTTATCAAGACAATGTAGTTCTTCAGGCGGTAAATTAAGACCATGTATTTCTTCAATAGGTGGTAAATTCTTAACATCTTCAGCTTTAATACCTTTTTCTTTCATTGAATTCTTTTCCTCTTGCATATCTTCAGGACTGAGAAATAAAACACCTCTCTTCTTCGGAGTGGGTTTAGGAATAGGCTCAGGAGTTGGCTCAATTGGTTCAGGAATTACTTCAG
The DNA here is from genome assembly GCA_021605205.1 of Aegilops longissima. Classification (NCBI taxonomy): domain Eukaryota; kingdom Viridiplantae; phylum Streptophyta; class Magnoliopsida; order Poales; family Poaceae; genus Aegilops; species Aegilops longissima. The sequence continues at coordinate 51,705,238 of CM038678.1, forward strand.
GAACTGGCTCGGGAAGAGTCCAATTATTTTCATTAGTCAACATATTATTCAATAGTATTTTAGCTTCGTCGACTGTTCTTTCCCTGAAAACACAACCAGCACGACTATCCAAGTAGTCCTTGGAAGCATCGGTTAGTCCGTTATAAAAGATATCGAGTATTTCATTTTTCTTAAGAGGATGATCAGGCAAAGCATTAAGTAACCGGAGAAGCCTCCCCCAAGCTTGTGGGAGACTCTCTTCTTTGATTTGCACAAAATTATATATTTCCCGCAAGGCAGCTTGTTTCTTATGAGCAGGGAAATATTTAGCAGAGAAGTAATAAATCATATCCTGGGGACTACGCACACAACCAGGAGCAAGAGAATTATACCAAGTCTTAGCATCACCCTTTAATGAGAACGGAAATATCTTAAGGATATATAAATAGCGAGACTTCTCATCATTAGTAAACAAGGTGGCTATATCATTCAACTTGGTAAGATGTGCCACAACAGTTTCAGATTCAAGGCCATAAAAAGGATCAGATTCAACTAAAGTAATAATATTAGGATCAACAGAGAATTCATAATGCTTATCAGTAACACAGATAGGTGAAGTAGCAAAAGCAGGATCGGGTTTCATTCTAGCATTAAGAGACTGCTGCTTCCATTTAGCTAATAATTTCTTAAGATCATTTCTATCATTGCAAGCAAGGATTTCCATAGCAGCTTTTTCATTCATAACATAACCCTTAGGAACAACAGGTAATACATAATCATTGGGGGAACCTTCATCATCACTATCATCAATAATAGGTTCTTCAATATTTTCATTCCCCCTAACTCTAGCAAGTTGTTCATCTAGAAATTCACCTAATGGCAAAGTAGTATCACGCACAGAAGTAGTTTCATCATGCATAGCAGAAGTGGCATCATCAATAACATGCAACATATCAGAATTCATAGCAGTAGCAGGTTTAGGTGTCGCAAGCTTACTAATAACGGAAGGAGAATCTAGTGCAGAGCTAGATGGCAGTTCCTTACCTCCCCTCGTAGTTGAGGGCAAAATCTTGGTCTTAGCGTCTTTCAAATTCTTCATAGTGATCAACAGATATAAATCCCAAGTGACTCAGAGAATAGAGCTATGCTCCCCGGCAAAGGCGCCAGAAATTAGTCTTGATAACACACAAGTATAGGGGATCGCAACAGCTTTCGAGGGTAGAGTATTCAACCCATATTTATTGATTCGACACAAGGGGAGACAAAGAATATTCTTGAGTATTAGCAGTTGAGTTGTCAATTCAACCACACCTGGATAACTTAGTATCTGCAGCAAAGTGTTTAGTAGCAAAATTGGTATGATAATAAAGGTAACAGTAGCAAAAGTAAAGATAAATGTTTTTTGGTTTTTGTAGTAGTTGTAACAGTAGCAACGGAAAAGTAAATAAGCGAAGAACAATATGTGAAAAGCTCGTAGGCAATGGATCAGTGATGGATAATTATGCCGGATGTGATTCCTCATGCAATAGTTATAACATAGGGTGATATAGAACTAGCTCCAATTCATCAATGTAATGTAGGCATGTATTACGTAAATAGTCATACACACTTATGGAAAAGAACTTGTATGACATCTTTTGTCCTACCCTCCCGTTGAAGCGGGGTCCTAGCGGAAACTAAGGGATATTAAGGCCTCCTTTTAATAGAGAACCGGACCAAAGCATTAACACATAGTGAATACATGAACTCCTCAAACTATGGTCATCACCGAGAAGTGTCCCGATTATTGTCACTTCGGGGTTGTCGGATCATAACACATAATAGGTGACTATAGACTTGCAAGATAGGATCAAGAACACACATATATTCATGAAAACATAATAGGTTCAGATCTGAAATCATGGCACTCGGGCCCTAGTGACAAGCATTAAGCATAGCAAAGTCATAGCAACATCAATCTCAGAACATAGTGGATACTAGGGATCAAACCCTAACAAAACTAACTTGATTACATGGTAAATCTCATCCAACCCATCACCATCCAGCAAGCCTATGATGGAATTACTCACGCAGGGCGGTGAGCATCAATTGGTGATGGAGGATGGTTGATGATGATGATGACGACGACGAATCCCCCTCTCCGGAGCCCCGAACGGACTCCAGATCAGCCCTCCAGAGAGAGATTAGGGCTTGGCGGCGGCTCCGTGTCGTAAAATGCGATGAAACTTTCTCTCTGGTTTTTTTCTCCCCGAGACGGTATATATAGAGTTGGAGTTGAGGTCGGAGGAGGTCCAGGGGGCCCACGAGATAGGAGGCCGCGCCCTAGGGGGGGCGCGCCCCCTGTCTCGTGGACAGGCTGTGGGCCCCCTGGCATTAATTCTTTCGCCAAAAATTCTTATAAATTACAAAAAGTGCCTCCATGGATTTCCAGGACATTCCGAGAACTTTTCTTTTCTACACATAAAACAACATCATGGCAGTTCTGCTGAAAACAACGTCAGTCCGGGTTAGTTTCATTCAAATCATGCAAGTTAGAGTCCAAAACAAGGGCAAAAGTGTTTGGAAAAGTAGATACATTGGAGACGTATCAATCACCATCGTCACCGGCGCGACACCTTGATCTCCATCGTAGCATCATTGTCGTCTCGCCAATCTTATGCTTCTACGACTATCGCTACCGCTTAGTGATAAAGTAAAGCATTACAGGGCGGTTGCATTGCATAAAATAAAGCGACAACCATATGGCTCCTGCCAGTTGCCGATAACTCGTTTACAAAACATGATCATATCATACAATAAAATATAGCATCACGTCTTGACCATATCACATCACAGCATGCCCTGCAAAAACAAGTTAGACGTCCTCTACTTTGTTGTTGCAAGTTTTACGTGGCTGCTACGGGCTTAGCAAGAACCGTTCTTACCTACGCATCAAAACCACAACGATAGTTTGTCAAGTTGGTGTTGTTTTAACCTTCGCAAGGACCGGGCGTAGCCACACTCGGTTCAACTAAAGTTGGAGAAACTGACACCCGCTAGCCACCTCTGTGCAAAGCACGTCGGGAGAACCGGTCTCGCGTAAGCATACACGTAATGTCGGTTTGGGCCGCTTCATCCAACAATACCGCCGAACCAAAGTATGACATGCTGGTAAGCAGTATGACTTGTATCGCCCACAACTCACATGTGTTCTACTCGTGCATATAACATCTACGCATAAAACCAGGCTCGGATGCCAGTGTTGGGGAACGTAGTAATTTCAAAATTTTCCTACGCACACGCAAGATCATGGTGATGCATAGCAACGAGAGGGGATATTGTTGTCCATGTACCCTCGTAGACCGAAAGCGGAAGCGTTATAACAACGCGGTTGATGTAGTCGTACGTCTTCACGGCCCGACCGATCAAGCACCGAAACTACGGCACCTCCGAGTTCTAGCACACGTTCAGCTCGATGACGATCCCCGGACTCCGATCCAGCAGAATGTCGGGGAAGAGTTCCGTCAGCATGACGGCGTGGTCACGATCTTGATGTTCTACCGTCGCAGGGCTTCGCCTAAGCACCGCTACAATATTATCGAGGAGAACTATGATGGAGGGGGGCACCACACACGGCTAAGAGATCTCAAGGATCAATTGTTGTGTCTTTGGGGTGCCCCCTGCCCCCGTATATAAAGGAGCAAGGGGGAGGCCGGACGGCCCTCTATGGTGCGCCCCCAAGAGGGGAATCCTACTAGGACTCCAAGTCCTAGTAGGTTTCCACCTAAAGGGAGAGAGGGGGGAGGAAGGAGAGGGAGAGGGAGAAGAAAAGGGGGGCGTCGCCCCTCCCCTCTCCTAGTCCAATTCAGACCAGAGGGGGAGGGGGCGCTCTGCGTGCCCTGGCCGCCCCTCTCTCTCCACTAAGGCCCATCGAGGCCCATTAGTTCCCCCGGGGGTTCCGATAACCCTCCGGCACTCCGGTTTTATCCGAAATTTCTCCGGAACACTTCCGGTGTCCGAATATAGTCGTCCAATATATCAATCTTCATGTCTTGACCACTTCGAGACTCCTCGTCATGTCCGTAGTCACGTCCGGGACTCTGAACAAACTTCGGTACATCAAAACTCATAAACTCATAATATAACTGTCATCGAAACCTTAAGCGTGCGGACCCTACGAGTTCGAGAACTACGTAGACATGACCGAGAACCATTCCGGGTCAATAACCAGTAGCGGAACCTGGATGCTCATATTGGCTCCTACATATTCTACGAAGATCTTTATCGGTCAAACCACATAACAACATACGTTGTTCCCTTTGTCATCGGTATGTTACTTGCCCGAGATTCGATCGTCGGTATCTCAATACCTAGTTCAATCTCGTTACCGGCAAGTCTCTTTACTCGTTACGTAATGCATCATTCTGTAACCAACTCATTAGCTACATTGCTTGCAAGGCTTATAGTGATGTGCATTACCGAGAGGGCCCAGAGATACCTCTCCGACAATCGGAGTGACAAAACCTAATCTCGAAATACGCCAACTCAACATGTACCTTTGAAGACACCTGTAGAACTCCTTTATAATCACCCAGTTACGTTGTGACGTTTGGTAGCACACAAAGTGTTCCTCGGTAAACGGGAGTTGCATAATCTCATAGTTATAGGAACTTGTATAAGTCATGAAGAAAGCAATAGCAACATACTAAAACGATCAAGTGCTAAGCTAACGGAATGGGTCAAGTCAATCACATCATTCTCCTAATAAAGTGATCTCGTTAATCAAATGACAACACATGTCTATGGTTAGAAAACATAACCATCTTTGATTAATGAGCTAGTCAAGTAGAGGCATATTAGTGACTTTAAGTTTGTCTATGTATTCACACATGTATCATGTTTCCGTTAATACAATTCTAGCATGAATAATAAACATTTATCATGATATGAGGAAATAAATAATAACTTTATTATTGTCTTTAAGGCATATTTCCTTCAATTCGGACATCGGAAGTGTTCCGGATAATTTCGGATAAAAACGGAGTGCCGGAGGGGTTACTGGAACCCTCCGGGGAAGCAATGGGCCATCATGGGCCATAGGAGGGAGAGAGGACAGCCCACATAGGGGAGCCCCCCAATGGGGAGTCCGAATAGGACTAGGGGAGGGGGCGCGGCCCCCTTTCCCTCTCCCTCTCCCTCTCCCTTCCTTCCGCCTTCCACCAAGTGGAATCCTACTAGGACTTGGAGTCCTAGTAGGACTCCCTCTCCTTGGGTGCGCCCCTAGGGCCGGCCGGCTTCCCCCTCCCTCCTTTATATACGGGGGCAGGGGGCACCCTAGAACACACAAGTTGATCTTTTAGCCGTGTGCGGTGCCCCCCTCCACAGTTACACACCTCGGTCATGTCGTCGTAGGTGAAGCCCTGCGCTCGTAACTTCATCATCACCGTCAACACGCCGTCGTGCTGACGGAACTCTCCCTCGGCCTCAACTGGATCAAGAGATCAAGGGACGTCACCGAGCTGAACGTGTGCTGATCGCGGAGGTGTCGTACGTTCGGTACTTGGATCGGTTGGATCGCGAAGACGTTCGACTACATCAACCGCATTACTAAACACTTCCGCTTTCGGTCTACGAGGGTACGTAGACACACTCTTCCCGCTCGTTGCTATGCTTCTCCTAGATAGATCTTGCGTTATCGTAGGCAAATTTTTAAAATACTACGTTTCCCAACACATTTTTGGGGGGAAAATGAGAGTTCGCCATGAATTGGCAGACAGCGAACGCCTCCAGTCATTTGACGGGGCAAGGCCCCTGCGTCGAGATTTCTGTGAAGGTGGGGAGGCTATTTGCCAGGGTCGCCCACCCGAGGAAGGTTCGCCAGATAGCTTTTCCGTTTATTAAACATTGATTAAGACGTTACACGCAATGGTTTCCATCATACTCTGGCAGGGCTACCGTCTTTCCTTGGATTGCTCACGGCAGTCAAGCCTCCCATGGAAGACGTTCTCGCTGCCGCTTGACACCGGCGCCTTCAAGTCCTGCACTATCATCTGGCACACGGCTGACCACACAGTGCCCTTGAGCACATGACTCTTCCGCCGCAAAAACTCCCTCGCCTCTGCTTTGAGCTCGATGACCTTGTCGTCGACCACTGTCTCGTCCTCGTACCGCACAACATTCGGCACGAGACTGTGGTACACCCTTGGGCTCTGCACGGCAACGAGAGGGCTCATCCCCAGGACGAAGTGGTTCAGGAATACCTGTGTCACCGCCGCGATGATGTTGGTACCGCCGCTTGCGCCCACCACGCCAGCCAGCTGCCCATCCTTTAGGATGATCGTCGGTGTCATCGATGAGAGCGGCCGCTTTCCCCCCGCGATGAAGTTGGCCGGCACCTGTGGGAGGTGGTCGGGGGTCGGGTACGATTGGCAACCAAAAGTCGTCCATCTAGTTGTTGAGCACGATGCCGGTGGACGGCGAGAGGACCTGTGCGCCAAAGTAGTAGTTCACCGTTGTCGTCATCGCCACCGCATTCCCCTCGCCGTCCACAACGCACAGGTGGCCCGTGCCATTGTCACGCAGCTGGCTCCACCTGACACACATACATAGAGTTTGTCATTGGAAAGGAAGCATGCGTACTGATATGACCGACAGGGACATATTCGAACGGAGCACTTACTTTGGGAGGTAGTAGGCCGGAGGGAAAGTGGTGTTGTCGGCGATCCTTTGCCGGACCTTATCGGCCAACGACGGCGACATCATCTCGGAGACGATCCCAGCGGCGTTGACGAAGCCAGGGTCGCCGAGGTTCATCCGGACGGCCAGCATGTGCTTAACCGCCTCGATCAGCCGGTGCACGCCCAGAAATCCTCTCACAAACTCCGCCGACTTGTACCCACCCAAGATGTTCAATACCTGCATACAAATCACCATCGTCACAACAATAATCATCAATGAATAAGATCAATTGATCGAGCCATGGACTGCAAGTGACGTACCAGTGCCATTCCGACGGTGCCGCTGGACGGCGGCGGCATGCCAAGGAAGGCGAGCCCCATGGCGTTGGCACGCAAGGCGGCGCTGACCGGTACCCCTTCAGATCATCCATCGTCACCACCCCACCACCTCTCCTCACGTCCTCCACGAGCCTCTCCCCGACGGCGCCACCGTACAGCACGGAGATGCCATGCTCCACCACGGCCTGCAGCGAGTCCGCCAGCGCCGGGTTGCGACAGAGTGCGCCGGCGCCCAGGACCTGCCCCTCCGGCGCGAACACGGCACGCAGGCCGGGGGCGGCCAGCACGTTGGCCTCCACTGCCTTGAGCGCGTTGGCGACGTAGGGCACGACGGTCTAGCCGTCGCGCGCGAGCTTGATTGCCGGCACGAAGAGGGACTTCCACGGCAGACGCCCGTAGCTCGACCACGCGGCATGGAGGCCGGCGAGCTCCCCGGGGACGCCCATGGCAAGCGCGCCCTTGAACTTGAGCATCGGGTCGGCGGTGTACATGGTCTGATTTACATTGTTGTACATAAACAGTGCGGTTAACCACGAGCACGTGAGCAATTATTAGTACGACTTCCTCTCCATGTGGTGTGTTATTTTCTTTAAGTTAAACATTCTATGTTAGCCTGCAAAAAAAAAAACATTCTATGTTAGACTAAATTTATAGAAAAATGTATTAACATCTACCATATTTCTTTACGGAGGGAGTACAACACTAAAAGCATCTCCCACAGAGGGAGCGCTAAAATAATTTTACAGCGCCACTATAGCACTTTTAGCGTGCCGCGGCCAATGTTGATTTTTAAAATACCCAAAAATGCGCGTCTAAATTAATATGCAGTGCAAATTATGAAGCGCGCATGATCCGGCACCCAACATTTGCAGCCTGCGATAGCGCTTTTAAGCGTGTGCGTTAAATTCTTTTGCGCGCACACTATTTTACAGCATTTGCTGGAGCATCTCTAGCGTTAATAAGGACGAATTTTAGTGTGCGGAGTAGTTTTCAGCGCCTGTTGAAGATGCTCTAAGCACCATGTGGCACTCTGTGGTAAGCAATCGGAACTTGATGAAAACAAATCCACAATACTAAGCACCACATGGCACTTGTGTAAGTAATCGGAACTTGATGAAAACAAATCCACAACACTAAGCAAAAAATATATAGGCTAATATAATGATACTGATTTGGCTTTCTAAGTCCTGATGTTTTTCGCTATAAATTTTGGTCAAACCAAGACAAGTTTGACTTTTTTTTAAATGTAGGAATTATAAATAAATTAAAAAGGACAGTACACAGTTCTCTTATTTATTGATTTAATTTTTCAGGAATATCTAATTAATGAAATTTCTTTTTAGGAATCCACTCTCTTAGATGCACCATGTTAATTCACAACATCAAATTATTTCTGTAGTTAAATCTACAATGCACGTTCACGATTTAACCACGAGCATGTGAACAATCTATTATTTCAGTAGTTAAATCTACAATACATGAACAGTGCGGTTACCCACGAGTACGTGAACAATCTATTAATCCCTCCTTTCCAGAATATGTGGAGTATTATATTCTTTAATTTCAACCTTTCTATGTTAGACTAATTTATACAAAAATATAGACATTAATAGCATTAAGCAAAAAATATGGTGACTAATATAATGGTATTGATTATATTTGGCATTCTAAATTTTGGTATTTTTGTTATAAACTTTGTTTACTTGGTCAAATCAAGACAAGTTTGACATTTCAAAATATTAATAACTTATATTTCAACTTTTTAGGAAGTATCAATTAAAAACACAGCACGTGGTTCTCTTATTTATTTATTTACTTATTTATCGAATAACGTTTAATTAATGATATTTTGTCTTAGGAATACACTCTCTTAGATGCAAAATTTTAATTCACAACATTATAAATTATTTAAGTACGTAGTTAAATCCACAATCATTTAACATAGAAAGAACTACTCCTCATACATACGGAAGTAAAATAAATATTCTTATATTTTATTGGACCAATAAGGATAATTATCTTTCATTTAACTTCATGTAGCAAATTTACTTTTCCATCATTCATAAGATCATCCAAAATCATTTTCTCACTCCTCAAAGAGGGTATGAATTAATATTTTGACCACATTGTATATAGTTTGATCACCCGGTGCAAACGGAAAGCCCACCACCCGCACCGGTCAATATTCGCCCTCGCCTATGTTGGATGTGGTGTCACTGCGAGGACTTGTCGCCTATCTAATATGAGTGATGGTGCAAACGAAATGTCCCCTCACCCACACCGGTTACCCCTCGTCCTCGTCAGGGCATGCGACGCAATGGCTAGCCGCATGGTCCGCATCTACAGTGAAGTTCTAGCAAGAGGTCCTGCAGTGGTGTCATTTCTCAACCTTGGGACTACGCGCAGGCATGCACTGATCCAAAGCTAAAATTCACGGAAGTGATATTTCACAAACACACAAGAAGAAAATATATGGGCACTTAGTCATCTCAGATGGTAGTTGCTAAGTACACTTTACTTTTGAAATGGGGTCGGTGGAAGTACATAAGGGCAAATGTTCTCTTACTTTAAATATTTTGAGATAATGTTCTCTTACTTTATGGTTACGCATAAGGCCATGTTAGTACTCCCTCCGTTCGGAATTACTCGTCCAAAAAATGAACGTATCTAGATGTATTTTAGTTGTAGATATATCCATTTTTGTGACAAGTAATTCCGAACGGAGGGAGTACCTTTCTATTACTTGTGAGGCACGAGATGCGGCTTTTTCTTATTGTTTTGATGGAGGCACGAGAATCTTAAGCTAGAAATAGTGATGGAAAAATACTGTCAACTCGATCCACCACTATTGAGTGGGTAGATATTTTGCAACGATAATGTTTTGTCATACTAATTAAATATATTTTATTGATGTTATTTGCTTTCATATGTCTAAGCCATCAGTACGATTAGAACGAGCTACCAATTCATTCGCCTAATGAACATTGGAATAAAGTGGTAATTGCGGAATAACACATGGTCCGAAAAATATTTGAGTAATAATACAGGGTCCACAGAACAGTGACCTTCAGCCTGACCGGGCTGGGTCCTGCAAGTTATATGTATAAGCATAACGAACGCACTGAAGAAGAGAAACAAATCCCCCGCAAAAAAAAAAAAGAAGAAGAGAAACAAATCATTTCTTTTTTTCTGTCTTGCCGCTCATGGGAGTTGGCAACGTAGGATAATAATAACGTACCGGCGTAAACATCATGACTGAAGTTATTTCAGATACTTATCTAAGACTACCATTTATGGTGGGTCTAGACAGGAGTGATAGTTTTCTCACATCTTGTGGAAAGAATCGTGAATAGACTTATAGACTGAAGGGTTGGAAGAAAAAATTATTGTCCCTTGGGCAAAGAGATCTTGCTTAAGGCAATTATTCAAGCTATCCCGGTGTTTGCAATGACTGTTTTTAAAATCCCAAAAAAGGTTTGTAAGGAAATTACAGATGTCATTGCAGGGTTTTTGGTGGGGCGATAGTGAAAAGGATAAAAACATGCATTGACTCGCATAGTGGAAATTATGCCTTCCTGAGGATAGAGGAGGAATGGGGTTCAGAGACCTTCATGCTTTTAACCTTGCCATGTTCGCTAAGCAAAGTTGGAGGTTTTTGACTCCTCCGGAGACCCTTTGTGTGTGAGAACTACGTGCAAAATATTTTCCGGATGGTAATTTGTTGAAAGCGGACCCAAGAAAGGATCTTCATACACTTGGCAAAGTATAGTTGCTGGCATCCAGAAGGGGGCATATATTTGGAGAGTTGGGACAGGGGAAGTATAGTTGATCTTGCCAAGTAAGATCAAGATATATGTGTGGCGTGCACTGCGAGGGGTTGTTCCTGGTATGTGTACTAGTTAATAGACACATCAAGGTGTCGTCACACTGTACGGTCTGTATTTCTGGGCCTGAAGATATGCACCACTTATTGTTTACATGTGACACAACAAGAAGTGTTTGGAAAGCACTGGGATTAGAACATGAAATAGAAAAAGCATTGGCAGTTGATCGGTCAGGGTCAGTTGTCCTAGAAGAGATTCTAAGATGGCCTAGAAAGAAATCGCCCGTGTTGGGGCAGTTGGGGCTACAAGAAGAGAGATAAGAAAGGGGGTTAGGGTCAAACCTCCATCAAGCACAACTTTTGCAATTAGTGTGATAACAGCAAATTCCGCTGTGAAGACCCCTCACCATCGGGAGTGCAAATTCCATTGGGAGAAACCTCCTATAGCAACATACAAAATGAACACAGATGCTGCGCACTTTCATGATGGCACCGGGGCCATTGCGGCTGTTCTTCGGAACAATAGGGGAGAAGTTTTGGCGGGGGTAGCCGAAGTGTTTGATCACGCATCTAACCCTGCAGCGGCGAGGCTATGGCGATTCGGAGGGGCCTTCAACTATTACAGGATATTGCTTGCTCCAGAGTTATTGTGAAAGCTAATTGTTTGGAGATCATCAATGCATGTAATGGAGTCAGTGATGTTTTGGCACCATATTCAGCTCTCATGGCAGAATATCATCGATTCGATTTCAGCACTGTCCTAGGAAAGCCAATGGCTTGTCACATTTTTTAACTAGACATGCTTATAACAATAATACAATGTAGTAGTATTTGTGGGATAATGATCCACCTACGTTTTTAATTACCCATGTACTGAATGATGTAACTCCATCATTTTCGCAATAAAGTACCAAGAGACTTTTCCCTTAAAACAATAATAAAGAAAATAACATACTGGCGTGGCCCTGGCTGGCGTGGTCTCGCGGGCGTCGAAGGCGACGGCGTCCCCGGAGGCCACGTCCCTCACCACGATGAACGCACCGCCGCCGATGCCGCTCGACATTGGGTAAACCACGCCCAGGCAGAGCGCCGTCGCCATGCCTGCGTCCTCCGCGCCACGGCCCCCACCTCCGAGCACCAGCTGTCGTCCGCCGCCACCGCGCCTGCCCCGGACTCCACTTCGTGCCGGCTCAGCCTCACACCAGACAGCCTCGGACTATGGCCGGTCTCAGGGCCGGGCCCAAGAGCAGCAGCAGGACACTGGCCAGGGCGAGCAGAGCCACAGCGATGGACAGCGCAGCGCACGAACGACGGCGTGAGGTCGCGTCCAGCGAGACCATCGTGTCGCCGCTGAGGAGCGAGCTCAGCAGGGCGCCGCGCGATGTAGCCATTGGCCGGAGATTCCTTGGATGGCCACCAGGGGAAAAGCGAGGCAAGGAGGAGAGGATTCTTTTCTTTGGATGGGGAGAGCTGACAGTGAGTGCTCTGTTTAGCTAGAATGAGCTCTTTTTTATAGTGGCAAACAACTTCTTCTCGCGAGCAAACAACTTGCGTTACTCAACTAAGCAAATTACAATCTGTGTGACAACGCTTCATGACCCAAGGCCAAACGGCCATAAAGTGACTGGCAGAGTTTCGGGTCCGTGTGCTCACCCGGACCTGACCCAAGCCAATGCCCTCAATCACCACCGCTAGTCGTGCGTGCCAAGTGAGCAGGTGGCAGCATGACCTGAAAATAATCCTACATTTGCGGTCATCTCCCAGGAGGGCAACAAGGACCGGTCGACGTTGAGCTTGACCCAGCCGCTCGTAGGTGGTGACCATGCTGATGCTGCCACTCGGCTCGTCCTCTGCCATGTGTGTAGAGGTGATCATCGAGGCTAGTGTCACCAATGAATGTAATCACGTTCCTTGAGCAATAATAAAGCTCTCGCCTCGTATGCAAAGAAGAGCAAAAACGTTCTATGCATGCATACGGGTTGGACCGTCGCTAAACTTTTTTTTTCTTCACGGATACGCAAAGCTTGAGTATCTTTCATTGATAGAAAAAGTTGAAATGAGAATACAGAGGGTGTACATCACATGGCACAACCAAAGATGGCATGGTGCGCGAAGCCGAGTGACATGTGATTCTCAGTCCAAACAGGAGCTACAACACAATGCTAAACTACCCAGTCGAACAAAAACAACCCTAACCAAGATGATGCCCCAACACTCGGAATCGAGTATCAGACACGGCACGAGCAAGCAAGACGTCACCTTCAAGAAAGGGAGCGCCACTGTGACACCGCCGCCGTCTGATCCGAGGAACTGGATCTGGGATTCCCTCGGCGCTCGAAGAGGGCCTCAGAGAATAGGCCGTGGAAGCGCCTCCTAGAAGGGTACGACACCCACAGGTGTCACCGCTGCCAGCATCAAGCAGGAATTTCACCCTTGCCAATGTCCAAACGGTCCCAAAGTCATCAGAACTGGATCTAAAGATGAGGACATGTCGTAAGCTGGGGCCGCCATCGCCGGAAGGGGAGCTATGCCACCAGAAGCGTGAGCATTGGACCTTGGCAAGGGGTGGCGGTAGAGGTTGGGGAGGCGACAACACGACGTAGAGGAACTAACACAAGGGATGCGACGGCAGCCAGCAAATCGATGAGCCAGGATCCGGAGAATATAGATCTGGATCGACGAAGCCGAAGCCGCCAAAAACACCGGCGAACCCATGAAGCAGGAAAGAGCGCAGCTTCAAGAGGGCCTCGCCGTAGCCGCTACGGGAGAAACGCCGGCAAGCTGGACCCTGTAAAACGCAGGTTCCGAGCGAACCGGCATCTTCACAGTGAAGGCGAGATCCACCGTGTGCACGCGGCCGTGTCGAAGACAAGAAAATCCACACCACCATTGAGCAAAATGGTCGCAGCCCCGCCTGGATCCAGATGGGGCCACCTGCTTCACCATCGACGGAGTTCTCATCAGCGGGTGGCGCGCCGCGCATGGCCATGGCCGGCATGTGCGCGCGGGATGAAGAAGGGGGCGCCCCAGGCATGGTCACGCACGGCCAGCGCGCCACGCCTGCAGGATCCCTCCGCCGCGGCACCCATGGCCTGATCCGCCGAGCTCGCACATGTGGCCAGGGAGAAGACGCCGACGGGGATAGTAGAGCCTGCTGGAGAGGGGTGGCGTCGCCGCGTGTAGAGGAGCTCCACCGCAGAACCGCCCCGTGTCGACGGGAGGCCAGGCCCTGTCTGAAGACGCCGCAGGAGGCAAGAACACCCCGCCGCCACCCTCCTTGGGCATGCCCCGGACTTCGCCGGCGGCGACGACGCTAGGGAGAAGGATCTGGGGGCGTGGCCGGCAGCCCCAGGCGACTTGTGGGGGAACGGGGGAGGGGGCCGTGGCTAAAATTATCCAACTTGCAATAAGGAAGCTTAATTGCAATCGTGACAAGAAGGAGGTATAAATGGAAAATATCTCACAACTGGCCAACTGCATGCCAAATAATTGTATTTTTGAGGGTTCATCCCAGGAAGGCGCTTAATTATATTGACAGTGCACTGGGAGTCTGCCGACGGCATTTTCACATGCCAAGTGATACTATTAAACCAACATGTAAGTAGTCTCAGACAAAGCGTCATTAGGTTAAGAGCAATTTGCAGCATGTTTCGTTTCGTTGGCCAAAATCTCGACGGCAGCTTACCGTGGAGTGACACTGGCACTATTTTTGGCGACATACTAAAAAGAATGTTTTGAAATTAGGTTCTATTCACACAATAAAACACAAGAACACTCCCTCCGTTTTTAAATATAAGTTTTTTTTATAGATTTAAATACAAACCACGTACGAATATATGTAGACATATTTTAGTGTATGTAGACATGTTTTGAAATTAGATTGTATGCACACGATAAAACACAAGAATAGTCCCTCCATTTTTAAATACTAGCAAAAGAGCCCGTGCATGCGTTGTAACGGGTACAAAATAAATTTTCATGTGAAGTTGCGAATCAAGTGATCATGTTAATACAGATCATATCCCGGAGGAGAAGTGCTGCTATGACCTAAGGTATTTTGAGGGAGATTGGTAGGAAGGTTTTCTATGTGAAAATGTATGTTTCTTCAAGAATGGCCATTTGTACTTTTGACTACTTCTACTATTCTTTCGCTACTTCCAAAGTTTTTTGAATGGTAAATTACTTTTCATATTTGTAAGCAATCCAAGATTCCAAAACATGATCAATAATAACTTGATAATAGTGGAGTCATGTATGACTGTTATGATACATTAATCCTCAAATAAAATACAATGACATAAATGAATTTTTTTTTGAAACTCACAGCACACTTTATTTAAAGCTCCCAACCAGGGATTTCGTCCGCTAGAACCTGCAAGATACAGTCTGGTGGAACATGCATCCACTCCTTACAAAGATTATTCGACACACACTCTCTCGCTAGTTGATGTGCAGCATTATTGCCGACCTTCGAACCCATGTAATCTTCCATCTACCCCTTGATTCCAGCATATGCTTGACCTCTTCAACAACTGGCCCGAGCGGTGATAGATCCTTCTCTTTGTTCTGCAGTTTACCTACAATCTCCCGGCAGTCCATCTCCAAATGGAGGTTTTGAATATTCAGCTCCTGCACGAGTTGTATTGCTCTTCTGCATGCCAACAGCTCGACCAGTGCCGGTTCTTTGCAATGACTGATCGCATGACAAGCTCCTCCCAGGAACGCCCCTTCCTGATTTCTGAGAACGACTGCTACTCCACCCCTGTCGCCAACCTTTGAGATCGCCCCGTCTACGTTTGCTTTTACCCACTCATCCTCCGGCAGGCACCACTCCTCCCTCGGGGCTGGGTTAACGAGCTTGCTCTTCTTTCCATGGATAGCTTGCCACTCGCCCATCACTGCTAAAACCCTTCTCGCAATACCATCAGCATCCTCTATTCTATGCCCGTCCCTGGCATTATTACGAGCCAGCCACAACGCATAGATTCCTTGGACCATGACCGCCCGCTCATCATCCGATGCATCCGCAATCCAAGACAGCAGCCATCTCGCTAATGCATTCTGGGGACTAACCGACTCCGGTGGGATCGCCACCGGCATCCCCAACTTCGAGTGCATTATTTTCCAGAACAACCTTGAATGAAAGCAGTCCCAAAACCTGTGATAGTTCGTTTCCTCCCTGCCACAAGCCACGCAGAACACTCCCTCCTTAATCTTTCTTCTTTTAAGTTCCGATCCTACTGCCAGACCATTGCGAATCAAGCGCCACATGTGAGTTTTAACCTTCCCTGGTGCTATAGTATCCCACAAACTGAGCCATGCCTTGTGATCAGCCAAGGTTGAAGATGATTCCGGCTGGCCAGCCTTGAGACTTCTCTGCCTCATCCGCAGGTGGTACGCCGAGCGTACAGAGAACACAACATTTTTGGTGTAATTCCATGCCAGATAGTCATGCATTGTTGGCCCCCCCACCGGAATATGCAGGATCTCCTCCGCCTCATCGGAGGAAAACATGGCACGCACCTTGTCCCGATCGCAGGCGCTCCTTTGCTCATTAAGCAGATCACCCACGCGTGTTATTCCATGTATGTATCTTTGGCCCAGTGGCCTTAGGCTTCCTTTCCTAGGAATCCAATTGTCATGGTGAACCTTGATCGCTGTCCCGTCTCCTATTCTCCAAATGAGACCATCGAGCAAGAGATCCCTTCCATGCAGAATACTTCTGAAAGTGAAAGAGCCCCCCTCTGGGCATGTTGCATTTAGAATGGACCCCTCACCAAAGTATCGAGCCTTTAGCACTTGAGCACATAAAGAGTCAGGAACTTGGAGAATTCTCCAAGCTTGTCTTGCAAGCATAGCTTGGTTGAAAGCCTCCGGATCCCGAAAACCTAGTCCACCTTCATGCTTCCTCTTGCACATTTTTTCCCACGCAATCCAGTGTACCCTCTTTTGACCATTTGCTTCACCCCACCAGAAGTTCGAGGAGATAGATGACAAATTCCCGCACATTTTCTTTGTGAGTTGGAAGCAGCTCATGGTAAAAGCTGGGGTAGACTGGAGCCCAGACTTCACAAGCACCTCTCTAGCCGTCTTGGACAATCCTTGTCCTTTCCACCCGGACACTTTTCCTCTCGCACTTTCTTCTACATACTTGAAAGTACCGTCCTTCGATTTCCCGACCACAGTGGGGAGCCCAAGATACCGTTCTCCTAGGGCTTCCATGGCGATCCCACGATCTGTTGCACCTCTGCCTTCACTTCATCGAGCAGCCCTTACCAAAAAGATTGCAGATTTTGAAGATTAACTTTCGACCGAGGCCACCTCATAATCATGCAGTATTTCTCGAAGAACCTCAAAGTTTCCTCGGGACCCCTCCAGAAAAACCACACTATCATCGGCGAACAAAAGATGGGTGACCGTAGGCCCCCGAGCCCCAAATGATACTCATTTCAACTTATCTTCCCGTTGTGCATTCTTCAGCATCACCGAAAAACCATCTACACAGAAGAGGAAAAGATATGGCGAGAGAGGATCACCCTGCCTAAGTCCACGCGAGGGTATGAACTTGGTAGAGAAACCCCCATTCAGTTTGACACAGAACTTAGACGACTTGACACATCTCATAACCATCTCCGTCCAGTGACTGGAGAAGCCAAACTTCAGCATGACTTGTTCAAGAAAATTCCATTCCACCCTATCGTATGCTTTCGTCATATCGAGCTTCACCGCACACAACGGTTTCCTCCTCTTCCTCTTCCTTATTGCATGTACACACTCGTATGCCACCAGAACACTATCTGTTATTAGCCTTCCAGGCACAAAAGCGCTCTGTTCTTCAGATATCAGGAAGGGCAGCACCACCTTAAGCCGGTTAGCCAGTGCTTTCGCGGCGATCTTGTATAGAACATTACAGAGGCTAATGGGTCGGAACTGCGAGAGTAACTCCGGTGAGCTAACTTTCGGAATCATGACAATAACAGTGTCATTAAAGCCATCTGGGGCCGCCATTCCAGCAAGAAACTCACGAATCGCATTGCACACATCTTCTTTCACAAGCTCCCAATGCTTCTGGTAGAACATGGCCGGGAGCCCATCCGGCCCCGGGGCCTTGGTAGAGCCCATCTGGAACAGTGCAATCTCAATTTCCTTGTCAGTAAAAGGAGCATCCAATTTACCATTCATCTCCTCCGTGACCGCATTGTCAATGTGATGCAAGACCCTATCTCCCTCCCGCGATCCCTCAGATGCAAAGAGCTGCGCATAGAACTGCGCCGCCATCGCCCTCATTCCCTCATCATCAGTACATGCTGAGCCATCCTCCCTTCTGAGAGACTTGACAGTGTTTTTCCTTTTGCGGTGAGACGCACGGTTCAGAAAATACTTAGTGTTTTGGTCTCCATAGGTAAGCCAATCCTCTCGGGATCTCTGCTTGTAATAAACCTCTTCCCTCTCATATAACTCATGGAGTTGATCCTCAATATCTTTGATCTCCTTCCCATACCCCGTCCGGACAACACGTTCTTTGGCATCGAACAGCTGGGCCTTCAGGTGGACAATTTGTTTTTTGATTGACCCGAACACTTGCCGGCTCCAAACCTGCATTGCTCTTGACGTGATCCTGAGCCGGCTGCATGCCGCCCCGAGTGCACCACTCGCCTGATTGGCTGCTTGCGATTCGGCCCATGCATTAGCAATCATTGCTCCGTATCCTTCATGCCTGGTCCATGCTTCTTCGTACATGAAAGGCCGTTGGCCTCCATGGTGCCCCGCAGCCAGTGCCGCCTGCACCTTGACCACCAAAGCCTGGTGGTCAGACTCCTCCGTCATAACGTGGAGCACTTCCACCGCCGGGTAGAGTTGGGCAAACTCAGCATTGCATGTTGCCCTATCCAACCGTACTTGTATGTTGTCGAGCCCTTCCCTCTTGTTATCCCAGGTGAAAGGGCAGCCTGCGAAACCAAGATCAGCAAGCCCACAGTCGGACAAGCATTCCGCAAAATTTGCCATTTGGCTCAAGTTTCTCGGATTACCACCGATTTGCTCTTTTTGGAGAAGTGCTTCATTGAAATCCCCGGCGCAAATCCACGGGAGGTTATCTTGAGACCGTATATATCGCAGTACCTCCCATGTCTTCATCCTTCTTTCCACACACGGTTCCCCATAGATTCCTGTGAATCTAAAGGTGACCCCGTCAGCCACAATCTGTGCATCAATATAGTATTGGCACCAAGGCCTTACTGTCACCTCGACGGACTCTTTCCACCACAACGCTAACCCACCACTTTTGCCGTTGCAATTAACCGCTACCCCATGTCTGAATCCTAACCTCCACTTCATTCCCTCCATAGCACGCGAGGTCTTTTTTGTTTCAGACAAGAAAACCACCGCTGGGTTGTATGACCTGATCAGGTCCCTTAGCTCGCCCACTGTCGGGTCCAACCCCAACCCCCGACAGTTCCAGGCTAGAATGATCATTGCTCCCGGCGGCCCTCCGTCCTGGCAAGGTCCGCCGATGACACATTGTTCTCATCTAGACGATCAAACACAGACTCGGTTTTTTGCCTCGTATCTCTCACAAAGGTGTCAATTCCCACCTGTCTATCATGATCCCCCTTTGCTACCAAGTGTTGTTTTGGCCTCCTTTTCCTCTCCATCTGAGCAAACTGCCTTGGACTGTTTGGGCCTCGCCTCTCCACATAGTGCTCTGGCCTTGGTTTTCTCACATAATATCCTTGCCTACGTTCTCGCCCCCCACCTTGGCTCGATTGTCCAGCTTCCCCACGGTCCCATGTGCCAAACTGCTTGTACCTGTTTCTCAGGTCAGCTTACTTCGCCTGTTGCCTCTGTCGGAGCTCCGACCTCATATCTCTTTCCCTTTTCTGCTCAATCTCATCCCTTAGATCCCTTTCATGCATCGTCGGACCCCCTTGCACATGTTGGTTGTGGGCACCATAAACCCCCTGCTTCTGCTCACCTACCTTGCCAGTGCGAGATGCGGCTGGGGTAGCAAATTCATTCTGCAAGTTTCTCTTTGTAGGGAGATCACGCACAGTACCCGGCTTACTCCTCTTCTGTTCTCCTTTGCTTGACCTGACGCTCCCATAACTGTTTGCACTACCCGCTGGCCCCCTGTGTGATGCTTCCTTCGCCCCCCATGACCGGCCTGGTGATGCCCTAAGCCATTCTCCCCATTGCTGCGCAGGGTCCTCCGCCGGCACACAGCCCATGTCACCGTGCACTAGTCTTCCACAATCGAAACAAAAGTGTGGGATCTTTTCATATTTAAAGTCGAACCAAGTTTTCTCCACATCTTCCTCAGTTTTCTTCAGGTAGAACCCCCTCACCAACGGCTCAAACACTGGTAGCTTTACCCGGAACCTCAGTTCAGATCCTTTTGCAAACCCATCTTTCTCCACGTCCACCCTCACACTTTTGCCAAACCAGTTCCCTAAAGCCTCCCCAAACTCCTTTGATCGCCTATCCAGGGGGAGATCTTCAACCCGAACCCACACGTCGACCGCTTCAAACCTCATCTCCGAGGGTCTGGTTGCTCCATCATAGTCCTTTAACACCAGCACATTAAAATCAAATTGCCAAGGGCCGTTGTTCAGTGCATGTTTCCAGTCTCCCTCGCTCCCAAACGACACCACAAACAGGTTTCTACCAATTACCTTGAACTGCGCCTCTCTGTGCAGTCCCCAAGCCCTCGTCATCGATTTCTCCAGCGCAACTTTGTTCATCAGCCGTGGGGTAAACGCTTTCCCAATTGCCGACCACTTCGCCGGCCTAACCTGTTCATGCTCGGGCTCCTTGAAAACAAAGCCACCGGCTTCCTTCTCCGTCAGAACCAGTCCACCCAATCTGGCCATCAGACCCGGCGACACAGAGGCGTTCCTGCTCTGGGAGCCCAGTGGCTTTCCCGTCGCAGGTGTCTTTGGCTCCTTTCCCGTCGTCGCCTTTGGGATAGCCGCCGTCTTCTGGGCACTCCTACCCGCCGCCAACGCAGGTCCGCCCGCCGCCGAATCTCTCGGCGCTGTTTCACCGGATCCTCTCCCATCCGCCATGGCTGCCTCCTCGTCGGAAGCTCTTACTCCGGTTCCAGCACGTTCAGAGCCGCCGACGTCTCCTCCCGTGCTACCGTGATCCACACCACCACCGCTCGCAAAACCCTAACCCTAGCGTTCAAGACGATCGCCTCGCGATCGCCTCAATCGCCCTCCGTGTTTTACGTGCGTGGTGGACCCCCATGCTGTTGGAATTGTGCCAAAGAGCCAATGACATAAATGAATTGATCAGATGTGGACTACTTAATGATGAATTTGCAGACATAGCGGTAAGATAACACATAACTTGCCGATCCAGCAATTAGCATGATGTATGCACCAAACAGGCAAGTGAGATCTGTGCCAACAAAAATGTATATACAGCCATAAATGTAAGGAATCAATGTCACATTGTGCAGGCCATGCTAGCTGGCGGACGGCGGCCAACAAGCCGGAGTTCATGCCCCTCGTCACACATCAGATTGTAGTCATCAATCCCCCAATTTTAGATCAGACCCTCACCCCCTCGTGTCGCCCCCTCGGGCGACCCAGGGGAAACCCTAGCCGCCGTCCTCTCAGCCCTCCTCCGCCCCACCTCTCCTCGACGCCGTCCGCAGCGCCGTCGGGCAAAGCTTGGCCGACTGGGTGGCGGCGGGGCATCTCTCCCCCTTGGAGCGTCCTGGGTGGCGCGGGACGACCAGATCATGAAGAGGCATCGGGCTAGCGCGGGGTCTGGCGGCGCGGCGGGCGAGCATCGTGGCGGCGGCGCGTTGCGGCACCGGCGACGCAGCGCGACAACTGCGGCTTGGATGCGACTCCATGGCGAGGTGGTGGCTGCGTGGTCTTCAGATCGGGTGGTCGCGGGCGCCGCCATGTTCAGGCCTGATCCATCTGGATCTGGCGCTTGGATTCTGTCGGCCGACGCAGGGTGGTGGTCTACGCCGCTGGACTCGTCGGATCGTTGGATCCGGTGCCCCATGGCACTTGCATCTCTCAATAGTAGAAAAAGGGCCTATAGTCCCGGTTGGTGAGGGCCTTTAGTCTCGGTTCATGAACCGGGACTAAAGGGTCGGTACTAATACCCTCGCCCTTTAGTCCGGTTCTATCCGAACCGGGACAGAGAAACCTCCACGTGGCCTGTCCGCGAGCTCAGGAGGGCCTTTGGTCCGGTTGGTGGCACCAACCGGGACCAATAGGCATCCACGCGTCAGCATTTCTTTGGCTCTGGTTTTTTGTTTTTTTGAAAGGGGGGTTTGGGGGTTTTGGGGGTTAATTTAGGTGTTTCATATATTGTGCTATAGCTAGCTAATTAATAGAGAAAAGTGTCCTTTCTTTTGTCCGTGCTTGTCGACGCTTACGTACTATACATACATTATAGAGAGGACTAACTAGACATGCTAGCTAGCTAGTAATTACAAACAGAAGATCGTCATGAACATATATGCATACAGAGAGAAGTGATATCGACCACCTCTCCTTCTCCGAGAGATTGGTCGAACAACAAGTTCTCGATATCTATCCGACACTACCGCTACATATATACAATAATTATCTTTTACAATACGGACGCGTGGTCCACATAGTATTCCCGCCTTCAGCGATCACATGGTCAAGAAAGAATGCCGCCAATTCCTCTTGAATTGCTCGCATGCGATCTGGTGCTAGGAGTTCATCCCGCTCAAACATCTAATTTTAAGAAAGGGGTCAATATATATATATATATATATATATATATATATATATATATATATATATATATATATATATATATATAATGAATGAAACTCAACACAAATGATGGTAATAAAATAAAATTGTGAATATTTTTATTTACGCACTTCAAATTGTTTGTCGGAGTAGCCCTCTCACAGGTCGTGTGGCGGATGGACTCGCAAACGTAGTATCCACAGAAATCATTCCCTTGTTCCTGCCACAACCACTTTACAAGAAACAGAGGTCAATCAAACTGATAATTAGCAAGCACATGCTAAATGGCATTGATGAAACTAGCGCTTGAATCACTAGGAGATGCGTGGAATATGCTACTATATAGTACTTACTGGTGTCTAAATTGCAGCTTCTTCGGTAGTCCCGAGCTTTTTGGTGAATTTTCCCAAGCCCTGTCATACAAAGAAAACAATTACTTGATATCAGAAATGAACAAAGTTGCTGATATGGTGGATAATGATCGATTTAACTTACTTCTCGAGCATTTCAGTCATTTCCGCATACTCCTTGGGATCTTTTCGTCTCGAGTCTAAGACAGTTACTACTCCCTGCTCAAGCTTAATCTCTAGGAGAATATAGTGGAACTCATGCACGCATGCATAACTCATCAATATTACATTTCTATAACCTGGACTAAATAAGGGAAACCGAATATGCCATAAGACAAGAACACTCACGTGTAGTTGTAAGGAAAGAGTATTATATTTTTGTGTTCATTTATTTCCAACGATCGTAGCAAGTTGGCCTCGGTTTCATGGCACGATATTTAACCTCATTTGCATCTATGAGATATGTGTTAATGAACCCAATATCACCCACTTGTTTTTTCTTCATTTCTGCGATCTTCAATCTGCATAATATAGTGATGATATTTATAAATACATGCAATGAAAGAGCTGAGTTATATAGAGATACTTAATGACAGAAGTAGTACTACTTACAGACAGTAGCAGATGACCGTTGCTTTATCGAGGGCCAATTGATTGAAAAACTGATAGAACTTCTCAAATGGAATAGGCAACAGTTCAATTCCAAGGAGGTCATGCTCCTTTTTAACTCTCACATATAAAGTATTCCTCCCCTCAGACTCTTTGCAGGTTTTCATGTACCAATCATGCAATCTTCGCATCATCGTTGTTAGAGAGCTTTCATCTTTGACGAGAGGCTTCCTGCATCAGATCTTTGTATCTGCACCTCCAAGAAATCAAAATGTACATCGTCGGGCAGGTAATCTTCAGGATTGCCATAACCGGGCACCATCCTCGGATCGACGATGTCGCTAGCAGGCACCTTGAGCGGGGGCACGATTGCATTGCTTGTTCGCCGAGCTGGGCAATTTGTTTCCCAGCTCGTCGTTCTTTCATCCTTTGATCACGACAGTATTTCCCGATCTCTCCGCTTCGCAAATGCCTTTCCAATAATGCGCTCATAGTTGCCTTTCGCGGAGACTTGGGTGGTTTTGTCGGGCAGCAGAGTGCGCTTCGCTTTTACGGATCTACCTTCTCCTCCGGAGTTGGATGTCTCTTTGCTTTCAACCCTTGAAACCAGTCATCCACTTCGATCTCGCGATCTTCGCGTTTTCCTCCTCGCTCCTCTCAGACGGTAACTTCTCCGAGTCTTCAGAGAAGGACCGAATCAGATCTCCTCCCGCCTTTGGCTGTACTTGCTAGACGCCGGCAGAGCAGAGACGGAGCGGATGTCTTCTTTCCTTGCTTACGAGGCGGAGGAGAAGGACTACGACGCCACGGAGCAGCCGAGCGGCGGCGGGTCTCTTCGCCCCTTGCCGACGAGGCGGAGAAGGAGGAGGCTGGCTGCCCGGACGCGCCGGTGCAAAGCGGAGAAGGAGACGGAGTGCCGCCACGCGCCGGAGAAGGAGCCAGCCGAGTGCCCTGATCGCCACTCACGGGAGGAGGAGGCGGTGGAGGAGGCGGAGTGCCCTGACTCACGGAGGAGGAGGAGGAGGCGGAGGCGCCCAGTCCGGAAGGTTGATGAGATCCTTCCGCCATAGGCATGGAGTCTTCAGAGCGTAACCCAGCCGATACTCCCTTCACCGTAGGGTGGTCAAGCCGAGGTCCTCAAATCCTCCGTTATTTCATCGACCATCACCTTAGCATATCCTTTCGAATCGGCGGCAGTGAAAAGTTGAGTCGGGTTTAGTAGGATAAAGAGAGCCAACAGCCGCTTTGACCTTCAAATTGCTCCATTGCGCCATAAGGTGGCAATTTTCAGCATCCGTGATAGCATCCACGGGATAGCTGGCAGGAGCCGCCAAGGCATGTTGCTCTGGCTGAAGCAGCTCGGTGGAAGCCACGCTGCTTCTCCGCTGAGATGGCGGGTAACCGGGGAAGCTTCGCAGGTCGTTTGTTGTGATCTGCTGCTTCGTTCTTCTAGCCCCATTACCCTTTCGTGCAGCGCCTGCATTAGGCTCGCTCCGATTTCTTCCTCCTCTCATGGGTTTTGTAACCCCTGCGTCCGAAATCCAGCCTTCCACAAAACGGAGCTGGCGTGCCTCGTGTCCGCCCAGGTGCTCTGGATTCCCGAGGGCCATTGTGAGCTCGTCCTTCTCCCGTGCTCGAACGAACTTCCCTTGCTACGCTGCTTCGATATAATGCTGAAGCCTCTTGACTGGTATGTCCAATTGTTCGTCCGTCCAAATGCACTTCCCGTTATAGGGTCCAAGGATCCGCCGCCACGAAGAACCAAGTCCGCAACGGTCCGCCAGTTCATTGTCTCGGTTCGATCCCTTTATCAAGCAGATCATTCTCAGCCTTGGCCCACTTAGGCGGGCTACGAGGTAGCCACCGACCCGCGCGATGGTGAAGCTTCTTCTTCGCAGCATTTCTCTTGTTTGTCGCTGACATCTTTTTACTCTTTTCCGATGTCTTGTAGGCCACAAATGCGGGCCACCATCTCGATCTTCTCATATTTGCCCGTGAATTCTGGTGTCTCATTTTTTCGACATACGTATTGAGTTCTTTCTTCCAATTCCTGAATAGTTCTGCCATCTTCTTAAGAGCAAAAGACTTGATTAATGGCTCTATTACTGGCTTCTCCGGATCATCCTCTAGCGGTAGGGTAAAATTTGACTTCAGCTCACCCAAAGATCATTTTTCGCATATCATTGACACAAGACACCTCGTGGTCTTCGTTCTTAGGCTTATACCATTGGTGGATGCTGATCGATCTTGTCCCTAACCGTAACCCCGCGACCGAGCAATAAATGCCTTCTTTGTCCGGTAGGGTTCAATCGGTTGGCCTTCGCGCGATTTGTATGATCTCAAACTTTTCATCCGAGCTCAACTTTTCTTCGGCCTCGTCTCTTTACCGAAGTTGTGCTCGATCCGGAGGGCTAGAAAAAGAACAAAGACGAGAGTTAATTAATATGTGTACATATATACCAAAACAAAGACGAGAGCTAGTCAAGACAGGCTTAACTAATATATATACCTGGCCGGACTCGGTTTGGTGATCACCGAGCCGTCCTCACGGTCTACTTCTTCACCCTCTCCTTCTTGCACCGCATTGGGTCATCGGAGCCATGTAAATCATAGCCAGCTGCTTCTTCACCCTCTCCTTCCGACCATCGTTGTCGTTGAGAAACATCATCGAGCGACGGCATCACTTCCTTGTGCGATTATGTCCTCAACAACGCTTCTTGTGCTTCGTCTCGGGGTGTCCATAGTTTCTACAAATATTTACAACATGGAAATTATTATTCATACATGACAGATATGGATATATTAGTGCCAACGTAGAACTAGCTAGCTAATCACAATAAGGAATCATATTAGTGGCCTCGACGCTGCTTCTCTAGGGTTTGGGGTGGCCTCGACAACGCTTCAAGGGTTAGGGGGTGGCCTCGAGAACGCTTCAAGCTAGGAGGGGTACGACATCGACCCCCCACGTGTTGAAGCTATCGGGAGGGGTCGGCATTGAACAGTACATCTATGTCCCACAAGTGACGTGGGCATCGACGCCATGTAGGGTAGAGGGTCGTGGATCGCCGAGCGGTCGAGGTCAAGGGTCGAAGATCGCCGAGGGTCGGGAGGTTGCCTAGTGTCAAAGGATTCAACAAAACCATGTCTTCATCATTAGGTAGTAACAGGTGCATGATGGATGAAGCTCTCAAAGTTGTTTGAGCGGAGTCCCGGATAGGATACCCGCTTTTGGTACAAAGTTCAGCAAAAGGCAAATTATCCTATCCGGACTCCATTCCGTAACAACTTTGAGGACTTCGCACCATCATGCCATGGTTACTTCCGCTAATGATGAAGCCATGGATTTCTTCAATACTTTGACACATAGGAACCTCGACCTGAAACCTTCGACCCTTGACCCTTAACGACCCTCGACCCTCTACCCTAGTTCCCGACCCTCGACCCTCGGCGATCCTCGATACCCTCGTTATATCGACAACGACGCAACATACATATACATGGGAAAATAATGTTAACGGGAGGGGTATCGCACCCCCTCGTGTCAAAGTTTCTTCTTTCTCCTCTATTCCTTTCTTTCTTCTTCTCCTCTTCTTTTCTTCTTATCCTCGAGAAAGGAAAATAAGGAAAGGAAGAAAAGAGGAAGAAGGAAGAAGGAAGAAGAAGAAGAAAAAAAGAAGAAAAAAAAGGAGAAGAAGAAAAGAATAGAGAGAAGAAGAAAAATAGAAAAAAATTCTATTTTTTCTTCTTCTCCTCTATTCCTTTCTTCTTCTCCTCTTCTTTTTCTTCTTTTTCCTCTCATTCTTTTTCTTCTTCTTCTTCCTTCTTCCTTCTTCCTCTTTTCTTCCTTTTCCTTATTTTACTTTTTCCTCTACACTAACCTAATTAAAATGCCCCGGTTACTTCCGGCTAATGATGAAGCCATGGGTTTCTTCAATACTTTGACAATAGGCAACCTCTCGACCCTTCGGTGATCCTCGACCCCCCGACGACCCTCGACCCTCGAATCCTCGGCCCCTCGACGACCCTTGAACACTCGAACCATCGACCCTAGAACCCTCGAATCCTCGACCCTCGACCCTCGACCCTAGAACCCTCGAACCTTCGACCCTCGAACCCTCGACCCCTCGACCCTCGAACCCTCGGCCCCTCGATGACCCTCGAACCCTAGAACCCTCGAACCCTCGACCCTAGAACCCTCGAACCCTCGAACGGTTCGTCAGTGTACCCAAGATTTTTCAGATCCACTGTTGTCATTCCGTACTGTGGGTCTACCTGCACCCCCCGCCTCGACAGATTGACCCACTTGCACTTAAACAAAGGGACCTTAAAATCTACTCAGAGTCAAGTTCCCATATGTCTACTATGTAACCATAATATGTGTCATTTCCTTGTCGGTTGCTGCATCAAAGCGGACACCGCTGTTTTGGTTGGTGCTCTTTCATCTTGGTCAATCGTGTAAAATGTATTCCCATTTATCTCAGATCCTTTCCAGATCATTACAATAAGATGGTCCCTGGACAACAAGTACAACTCATCACAAACAGTGCTGTCACCTCCGAGACGTGTTTCCAACCAACTGCTGAAAGTCCTGATGTGTTCACATGTAATCCAATCGTCGACCGCTCCGGGTGTTTGGAGCGCAGACTGTTCTTGTGTTCATCGACATACGGGTCACCAAGGTAGAGTTCGTAGAACTGTGTAGTGTGCTTGAGACCAAGAATATCCGTCCCCGCATATTATTGAGTCTCTTCCAAGCGCGTTTTTCCAGCCAGTCTCCCCTCATACCGCGATTTAGGGAGACCTATCTTATTAAGGCCAGGAATGAAGTCAACACAAAACCCGATGACATCCTCTCGCTTGATGGCCCATGGAGATGCTTCCTTCGCCTAGCACGGTTACTGAACATATTTCTTTAGGACTCCCATGAACCTCTCAAAGGGTACATATTGTGTAGAAATACGGGCCCCGTAATGACAATCTCGCCGACTAGATGAACTAGGACGTGCGTCATGATATTGAAGAAGGATGGTGGGAACACCAGCTCGAAACTAACAAGACATTGCGCCACATCACTCCTTAGCGTTGGTACGATTTGTGGATCGATCACCTTCTGAGATATTGCATTATAGCTTCACAATGGCTAATCGGACATTTTCCGGTAGAAGCCCCCTCAATGCAACCGGAAGCAGTTGCGTCATAATCACGTGGCAGTCATGAGACTTTAGGTTCGGTACTTTTCTCCGCATATTTATTATTCCCTTTATATTCGACGAGAAGCCCGTCGGGACCTTCATATTGAGCAGGCATTGAAAGAATATTTCTTTCTCTTCTTTCGTAAGAGCGTAGCTGGCAGGACCTTCATACCGCTTCGGAGGCATGCCCTCTTTTTGTGCAAGCGTTGCAGGTCCTCTCGTGCCTCGGTGTATCTTTTGTCTTTCCATACACGCCCAAGAAGCCTAGCAGGTTCACGCAAAGGTTCTTCGCCACGTGCATCACGTCGATCAAGAGCGGACCTCTAGGTCTTTCCAGAGGGTAGGTCCCAAAATATAGATTTCTTCTTCCACATGGGTGCGTGATTCTCGGCGTCATTCGAACAGCTAGTCCGCCGACCCTTTCCAAAGATTACGTGTAAATCATTGACCATAGCAAGTACGTGATCACCGGTACGCATGGCGGGCTTCTTCCGTGATCTGCCTCGCCTTTCAAATGCTTGCCTTTCTTTCGACATTGATGGTTGGTCGGAAGAAATCGACGGCGGCCGAGGTACACATTCTTGCTGCAGCTTCCGGTATATACTATCGGTGTCAAGTAAACAGTGCGTGCATGCGTGGTATCCCTTGTTTGTCTGTCCCGAAGGTTACCGAGAGCGGACCAATCATTGATGGTCACGAACAGCAACGCCTTTAGGTCAAATTCCTCCTTTTGTGCTCATCCCACGACGTATAATCGCTTCCATTCCACAGCTGTAAAAGTTCTTCAACTAATGGCCTTAGGTACACATCAATGTCGTTGCCGGGTTGCTTAGGGCCTTGGATGAGAACGGCATCATAATGAACTTCCGCTTCATGCACATCCAAGGAGGAAGGTTATACATACATAGAGTCACGGGCCAGGTGCTGTGATTGCTGCTCTGCTCCCGAAAGGATTAATGCCATCCGCGCTTAAAGCAAACCATACGTTCCTTGGGTCCTTTGCAAACTCATCCCAGATTTCTCTCGATTTTTCTCCATCTGCGACCCGTCGTGGGTGCTCTCAACTTCCGTCTTTCTTACGGTCCTCACTGTGCCATCACATCAACTTGGCATGCTCTCCGTTTCGAACAGACGCTTCAACCGTGGTATTATAGGAGCATACCACATCACCTTCGCAGAACCCTCTTCCCGGAGGCTCGCCGTCAACATCACCAGGTCATCTCGTCGATCTTATATCGCAATGCACCGCATACCGGGCATGCGTTCAGATCCTTGTAGGCACCACGGTAGAGGATGCAGATCATTAGGGCATGCATGTATCTTCTCCACCTCCAATCCTAGAGGGCATACGACCTTCTTTGCTGCGTATGTACTGTCGGGCATTCGTTATCCTTTGGAAGCTTCTTCTTCATTATTTTCAGTAGCTTCTCAAATCCTTTATCGAGCACAACATTCTCTGCCTTCCACCGCAGCAGTTCGAGTACGGCACCGAGCTTTGTGTTGCCATCTTCGCAATTGGGGTACAACCTTTTTGTGATCCTCTAACATGCGATCGAACTTCAGCTTCTCCTTTGACTTTCGCATTGTGTCCTTGCATCGACAATGACCCGACGGAGATCATCATCATGGGGCACATCGTCTGGTTCCTCTTGATCTTCAGCAGCTTCGCCCGTTGCAGCACCATCGTGCACATCGTCTGGTGCATCTTGATGTTCAAGAGCATCACCGTATTCAGGGGCACATAGTTGTCATCGTACTCTTCCTCCTCGCCGCCTTCCATCATAACCCCTATTTCTCCGTGCCTCGTCCAAACATTATAGTGTGGCATGAAACCCTTGTAAAGCAGGTGGGTGTGAAGGATTTTCGGTCGAGTAAGACTTCAGATTCCCACATATAGGGCATGGACAACACATAAAACCATTCTGCTTGTTTGCCTCAGCCACTTCGAGAAAAGCATGCACGCCTTAATGTACTCGGAGGTGTGTCATCACCGTACATCCATTGCGGTTCATCTGCGTGCATTATATATAATTAATGTGTCAAAAATCATTACGAACATCATGAATAGATAATTAAGTGACCAAATTAATAGAAGTCCATCATCACATAAAAACCAAAGTACATACATAGTTCTCATCTAACAACATAAAGCTCGCAGAGCATCTAAATTAATTAAACCATACATTGAAACTATGTAAAACATTTCAATGTGAAAACAAATACGATCATAATCGCAACCAAGGTAACAACTGATCCAACGGCATAATGATACCAAGCCTCGGTATGAATGGCATATTTTCTAATCTTTCTCATCTTCAAGCGCATTGCATCCATCTTGATCTTGTGATCATCGGCGACATCCGCAACATGCAACTCCAATATCATCTTCTCCTCCTCAAGTTTTTTATTTTTTCCTTCAAGAAATTGTTTTCTTCTTCAACTAAATTTAACCTCTCGACAATAGGGTCGGTTGGAATTTCCGTTCAACAACCTCCTAGATAAATAAAATCTATGTCACGTTGGTCGGCATAATTTTCATAAACAATAAATGAACCAATAGTTATGAAAAGATAATATATACCACATCCAAATCATAGATAGGACGAGGGCCGACGGGCGGATACCAAAACCATCGCACTATATAAGATGCAATAATAAAAGTAAGAAAATAATACAAGTAAGAATATTTTTCTTTCGTAAAGAAGATAAGAACAAGAGGCTCACCACGGTGGTGTCTTGGCGATGAGATTGGCGCTGGTGATCGACGGCGGTGAAGACGGGACGGGCGTGACGGACCGCTAAACCTAGACAAATATTGAGGAAAATGGAGGTTGGAGGTCGAGATTGAGAGGAGAAAGCTTAAGTAGTGTGGCTCGGCATTTCATCGAACACCTCATGTGCATAGGAGGTGAGCTAGAGCACCACAATGCCCCCTCGCCGGCGAGAGAGAAAACAGAGCAATGGAGTGCTCGCTCATGAGCGAGGGTATATATAGGCAGCACTATTGGTCCGGTTCGTGGCATGAGCCGGGACTAAAGGAAGCCTTTGGTCCCGATTCATGCCACGAACCGGGACCAATAGTGGTGGGCCAGAGCAGGACCATTGGTCCCGGTTCGTCCCACCAACCGGGACCGAAGGTCCGGACGAACCGGGACCAATGGCCCACGTGGCCCGGCCGCCCCCTGGGCTCATTTAACGGGGCAAATAGCTCCATTGGTCCCGGTTCTGGATTGAACCGGGACTAATGGGCTAAACTGCCCTGGACGAGAGCCCCTTTTTCTACTAGTGTCTGCTGGTCTCGGTTTGTCTCGCTGTCGGATTTGGAACATTCGTAGATTTGGTGGTATAGGTTGGGGACCGGAGGAAACTTTGGCCGGCTGGTCCGGCCCGGCATCGGCGACGTCCCTCGACGCCGTTACCCTCCCTGGAGGTGAAGCCCAAGTCCCCCCTATCCACATCTGAATCCCTCCCGGACGGAAGTCCAAAATTCAGCCTAGATTGGGCGGCGGCGGCGCCCTGCGCGTCGTAACCTCCATGGAGGCGCCGTCTTGGGAGGCTCAGATGGTCGGGCGAGAGATGCTATGGGTGGTGGGCGCCGCGTGGATCCAGCAACGGCGACGGTGTGAGCTTCGGGGGAAACCCTAGATATGGGTCTACTGGATCAGACGATGATGGCACCTCTGATGCCATTGTCCTTCCCGGGGGCATCGTTTTGGAGCACGCGTTGGCTGGAGGGGACAAGAGGAGGAGCGGTGTTACATCTACCGCGAGGCCGATGGCACATCCTGGCGGCATGGCGCCGCGGAGGTTCGGCGATGGGCCCGTTTGGAGATGGCCTTGCGTAGGAGGAGGAAACTGTCTGGCGTCATGGTGGCGTTGATGATGGAGAGGCTTGGCAAGGTCGGTGCAACAGTTTTGCGCTCTGAGGATGGACCGAGGGATGGTGGAGGTGACGACCCTTGTAGCGTGCGGTGCTCACTGGGAGTGTGCCTGACCGGTGTGGGACCCAATCCAGGTAGTGGCTTGGAGGGGACACCCGGCTTTAGATGTTAGGCTTTAATGCGATGTTTGTTTGGTATTAGGCCTGGACATTCGGCACGCCTTCATCAGGGGGATAGGAGTAGCAACGGTGTTGCCAAGATGGTGGCTTCAGGCTTATTGATGTATCAGCTTTTATGGTCTTTGTGAATAATTAATACTTAGCCGTCAATCTTTATGATTAACATAAAATCAACGGATATAAAAGGGTGACGTATGGAGAACTATGAATGTCTGCTCCCTTTAATATTAGGTAAAAATAAGTCTTTTTTTATAGATTTTAATAGAAACTACATATGAATGTATGTAGATATACTTTACTTCGTATGTAGTCCTTTATTGAAATCCCTAAAAAGACATATATTTAGAAATGATGGGAGTATTTTTGAATGCATGTGTTTAAATGTTGCAATAGTTTGAAAGAAATAGTGTGACCAAAGTACGGAATACTACGTTGGTGTTGTGGTATATGCATGTGATATGAAATCAGGTTGCATTTCATCGTGGCTGCTAGTCCGCTACACTTTTTGGGTGCGCTGAGGCTAGTTATTGTGGGTGACATGAGCATTAAATTTCCGTTTATAGACTATAGACTTTTAACGATGTCATATCATCGAGTAATTTTAAAAGGCACTAGGCGTCGGTCGACTGGCCTAAATTCAGGCCGGTCGCCCCGCAGCCACCCGATTCGGCTGCGTACAGCTGTACGATTTGGTCATCCCCTCGCACGTCATTTGATTCCCCATGCCGCACGCGCTCACCATGGCAGAGCGCCACCCCCTTCCCTCGCGCTCGCCATAGGTAACGTCTGGCCACCGTCGTAGCCATTGCTGACGAGCACCGGCAAGGGCCTGCCCCCCGCCGCCTGGATTATTTCAACACGGCTGCCGGTGGATCTCTAGGGCGTGTGTATACCTGGCCATCCCTAGGGCCGGGCCGGGCTTCGGGCCAGGCCTGACCAAGCCCGAAGCAAAACCCAGGCCCGAGCCCGGCCTGGCCCGGACGTCGGGCCGAAAAAACAGGCCCAAGCCCAGCCCATCACTACAAAAGCCCGACGGGCCTCGGGTTGGGCCTCTTCGTTAAACATCAGATATGACGGGCCTGGGCCCGGCCTGGGTTGGCCTTTGGGCTCAAAACCTAGGCCTAAGCCCGTCCCAGGGACAAGGTTGGGCCGGGCCGGGTTGGGCTTTTTTGGGGCGGGTTGGGTCGGGCCTGCCCATGGCCAGGTATAGGCGTGTGGTCACCATAGATGTAGCTTTGACGACTGCCGGTTCCAGCTCGCGGGTGCCGAGCACCCAAAATATAACACTCGGTGTACAACAAAACAGAAACACCATAGAAAAATTGTCTACCAGATAAAAAAAGAACATTGTATGTTTTGACAAAAAGCTAAAATAGTTGACATTTGAAGTTTTATTTAATCAAATAAAAAAACATTAAAAAGCTTGAACAAATGGGGTAGTGGTATTCTGATGTTCGTCATCGTGCGGCGGGACCGGAGGCCATTGTAGGCGTGTTGCCAAAATTATGCTCCATTTTGATTGTTGTGATGTTTCCAGCGGCATGGATGGACTGGCAGTCGCTGGCGTATATATGGTCGGCGCCACTGCCATTCCTGTCTCTGCTCGTGCGGTTCTCCTCAAGCTTCAGGCACTCTTGACCTGCCCCACCACGTCTGTCATCGTCGGCCGCTGTGCAGGGGCTTGTAGAGAGCACTTAAGCGCAAGGTCCGCCGCCTTCCACACGCCATTAATGTCGTAGTCTTCTTGCATGTGAGCGTCCGCCACGCTCTCGATGTCGCCCCGTGCAAGACACTGCTGCACCCACTGGACGATATTGGTTGGCTCTGAGCATTGAAGGATGGGAGGCTTCCCTGTGCTTCTAGCAACACAATGCCGAAGCTGTAAACATCACTTTTCTCAGTCAGATGCATTGCTGCCGCGTACTCGGGGGCAAGGTAGCCATGCGTGCCAACAACTCTATCCGTGGATACATGGGTATCATTGTCGTGGTTGAAAGCCTTCAACAAGCCGAAATCAGCAACCTTGGCCTTGAGATTTGCATCCAGTAGGATGTTGGATGTCTTCACGTCGCGATGTATGAAGGGAGGGCTACACGCCATGTGCAGATATTCAAGCCCTGCATGCAAATCAGAGCAAGGGCAACATGGAGCAGAAACCAGGTTACCAAGATGCAAGTTTACATTTTAGAACAAAACAGAGAAGAATGTGTACCAATGGATACCTTGCGCGGATTCCAGTGCAATGCGGAGCCTCTGTGTCCAGGTTAAACATCCACCGTTGCTATCTCTACCTGCAAAAAATTGTCAGACGTTGTTCATCTTTAGAAATAGAGATTTCATATCTTAGAGAGGCAATAGCACACCTCTGAGTTTTTCTTCGAGGTTTCCGCCTGACATGTACTCGTAGACAAGGGCCAAGTATTATTTATCCTTGCAATAACCAATCAGTGAGACAAGATTCTTGTGATGAATCCTTGCTAAGATACTAGCCTGAGCAGGACATACACAAAAATTGAATACTCTCAGTAATAGCAGCTGATTTAGAAGACATAATTCTTTGACGTGACATTACCTCTGTCAAGAACTCTCTGACTCCCTGATTGGAAGATTGAGAACGCAACTTGACCGCCACGCGAGTACCGTCCTCCAAGAAGCCGTCATATACAGACCAGAACCCACCTTGGCCGACTACTCGCTGGAAGTTATTGGTTATGACCTCCAATTCCCTGTATGTAAATCGACGGTTGTCCAGCTCGTCGTTCACCTCATCCTGTGGATTTGGTCCTGATCCATCACAAGCAAACAACGAAACAGGTATTAATTCCTGCAGTTACAGATGAACATTTGTAGAACAGTAGTACGTGTTAATCTCGAAGTCTCACCTCGTTTTTTTCTCATTATAAAAAGCAGTACTACTAGTAGTGATCCTAGCAGGACAACTGCGACTACTGGAGCAACAATATACACAGCAACCATAGATTTTCGCTTCTTATTTCTTGTAGGCCGACAAGAACTGTTATTGCTACAAAGGCCTGGATTGTTGCTGTACCTTTGGAAATGAAGAAGCAAAAAGGAAATCTTACAAGACAAGTCAGTGTAAAGAGCAATGGAGATCTAAATGGAACATGAGTATGAATATATGGGATCAACATCCTCTGTAGTAGTGTATGGTGCCGTAGTCCGGATGACATGTGGGATCGAATTCACCAACTGCACAATGCGTCAGTGCAGAGGATCCCGACCTGAATATATGACAGACTAACCTCAGAGTTAAGGAGCCACTTTGAACTCTTTTCAAAAGCCCAGAGGGGATTGGTCCACTAAGCCGGTTATTTGTCAAATCTCTGATCGGACCAAATTGCATAGAAAAGTAAAATGATGTCAAAAGAATAGCATCATTCGATTTCTAATTTGACAAGTTTTTGTAAAAAATGATTTAATTTAGCAAGTTACTCCGGACAGTAGAAATAAACATCCCTCGCAAAAAAAAAAAAAGACAGTAGAAATAAACAGTAGGCCGGAGAGGTCAATTTTAGCATTCTAGCACTAAATATAACACGAAAGACAACATGGTTTAGAATTGCTTACAGCAACACAAGGGAGGGTAGTTGGGAAAGCTCATTAGGAATGGATCCTGTTAATTCATTGTGTGACAAATCCCTGAAATAAATCACAGGCATGCGGTGAATTTATAGCACATAATTCTCTGTTAATATGGATTAAACAACACCCTACTTACATATACTGGATAGCTTTGAGTTTGGCGAAATGAGATGATATATCACCACTCAAACCATTGAATGACATATTTCTGTACAAAAATAAAACGCTTTGTTCAAGAAGCATGATTAATATTCCTTACATTATCGTTGGAAATTTTTCTTATGCATACCATAAAGGTAAATGGGATCTTACACGCTTGTTATTTTTGGAGTTACAGAAACGGGATAGCTGCAGTTCAAACCATCCCACACAAGAGTCTTTGGAGAACATGGATCACCCTGCCAGTTATTCTTCACCTGATACTTAGCCTTGATGGCAATCATGGCAGAAGCTGTTTTTATTCAAAAACAAATGACAGAAAAGGGAAATTATCAGATCATGTGTATGCAGCTACCTGTGTTATCAAAAGTGGGAACTGCGAGGGCCTACATGATCTGGTTGCAGCGCTATCCCTCCACGCACAGGGGATAACCCTTTTTTTTACAGTGGATGCTTCGAATATTCGCCAAAAACAAGGCTGTGGCAGCCCAAGAATATGGCAGATGGCGGCAAACACCCCACTCGTGTGTCACTCCGCTCACCCGTGAAACATTTTTTCG
This sequence comes from Aegilops longissima, assembly GCA_021605205.1. Lineage (NCBI taxonomy): Eukaryota > Viridiplantae > Streptophyta > Magnoliopsida > Poales > Poaceae > Aegilops > Aegilops longissima. Next base: position 51,742,318 of record CM038678.1, read on the forward strand.
GCTACTCACTCCCTCCCACCTTTAGAAATAGAGCAGAAAACCCTGTAAATTACATGGATGAATCCATGGGCATATGAACCTCCTTCGAAAAACTCATTTCTAAATACCCAAAAATTCTGAAAAACGTTTTCCGCATACATTTTCATATTCTATGTGAGCGCATAAAGTTTCGTGAAAAAATAATTTTTTGTTTGGCCTGTGCAAAAAAGACAAAAAAATGTGTTAGCCACGCTGAAATTTGTATTTTTGGGAAGGCAAAATAAAAAGAGATTCTTTTCACAATACTTTGTGCCGCGCACACATGTTGCAAAGTTGTATGCATGAAATTTTGTTTCAAATTATTTGACATTTTAAAACGTGTTTAAATACATTATTTAAAAGCGGGTTCATATGCCCGTGGGTTCAAGATGTCCTCACTTTTTCCATTATTCGTCCCTCTCCCCTCAAGCGTAGCAGCGTTGGCACGGGGATTCTGTGACACTTGCATGCTCTCTCACACCACATGCACCACGCCGCCAAAACCAAACGCATCACATGCAAATCAACCAAACCCTACGTACTTCCATACGATATTTTAGTTTTCCCCACCATTTGGTTGTGTCGTTGACTTGATCAGGCTGAGTAATGACATGCTGAGTTGATACACAGACCTCGTGCAAGTGAATGCGGGTAACCAAATGCATCCCTATTATTCCGTCCGTGATGGATGTGTGTTGTTCGTGAGTGTGTGCTGTGAATTGGTTCTATGTATGTATTCATGTGTTGCTCCTCTGTGTTGATGGATATTCTAATGCAGTAGATTTCAAGTCCACCATGAGTACAACTCGCAGCACATCGCCTCAGTTCGAGGTTATTTGGGCCCATGAATCCTATTCTCCACTTAAATAAAATGTCATTAATTTGTATGTGCAGAGCACATCTTTTTGTTCTAAACATCATTAATTTGTAGACAAATGGTGCACAATTGAATTATTCTTGTTCACAAGTTGAATTATCATTTGTAATACTCCATTGCAGATGAATTGAAAAACAAATATGTTAATTTGTGCGGCTCGGCATAGTGATTTATCAACATGATAGCATTGCTTGTTCAATCCAAAAAAAGGAAAAGAAGATAAACAAATACATATGCCTCAATTGATGAGAGACATAGAATGAGAAGAGAGTATTTTGACCACAAAATATGGAAGAATGCACAACTTCAATGAACATGCTTAGGCTGCGAAGAGAACCTTTCTTTTAGTTTTGTCAACTCTTTAGGGGCCACAACTTGCTAAAGAACACGATGCATTTGTCTATTGAGCCACAAGTTGCGATGGTTTTGCACACCATTGGGCACAACATTAGGAATAGGGTAATTGACACCAGTTTTAGTAGGTATGGTGAAGTCATGAGCCATTACTTCACAAGGGTATTCCATGACATTGGTGAGCTTCGAGATGACCTTATTAGGAGGCCTTCCTTGGGGACACATACCAAAATAGAAGGAAACTACCGCATGAACCATAATTTCAGGTATAAGACTGGGTGACATCTAAATTTTATCATTGGAGGCATTAATGTGTTTAGACCCTAATTTTTGCGTTTTTATATCCACCAAATAGGATTGTACTGGAGCTATTGATGGTACACATGTGCGAGCCTCCACTACACCAGACATGGAGGCTGCTTTTCGTGTTAGAAATACTCATACTACTCAAAAATGTTATGGCCGCCGTAGATTTTGTTCTCGATTCACATATGTGTTGGCCAGTTGGGAGTGGACATCACATGATGCTCTAGTTTATGTGATGCTTTAGATTGTGAAAATGGTCTACGTGTCCCACAAGGTAATAGGTTAACTACATACATATGTAATGTCAATGAGGTATTTATATGTATATATAAATATGTAACCCAAATGTCCCTCATTCAGAAAAAAATTATCTAGTTGTTGCTTGATATGGAGGCAAAGTAGGGTTTTGGCTCCTTTTTCTAGCGTGAAGGTACCATTTTAATGAGTAGGGAAACAATCCCATGCAAAATGAGAAGGACCGGTTAAAACTAAGGCATTCCTCTCTTTGTGTGATCGTAAAATGCGTCTATGGATCATTGAAGAGAAGATTCAAGATACTTGATGATGCCAACCTATTTTTATTCTATCCAACACAACTAGACGTTGTTGTGGCTTGTTGCATTATCCATAATATGGTTATAATTAAAGATGGAACAAATGAATATATCATACCCGAGGATGAATGGGTGCAAATATTATTCATGCTTCGCCATCAAGTGGTCAAGCACATGAACATGCATACCTGGCTAATTTTAGGCGAGGACTTGCTAATCAAATGTGGGAATACCAACAAAACCATTTTCAAGATCAAAATATGTAGTAACTATAATATACTATTTAGCTTGTCGTGATGAACTATTTGTACTTTGTTGGCACTATTGTGTGTGCTAGAACTGGAAGAACATATTATTTGTTGATATGGTATTTATAATGAAAGTTTAAGTTGCTGAAATTATTTCTCTATGTCCAAATACTTTGTGAAATTATTTCTTGATGCACAAATATTTGTTGATTTTAATACCGATGACCTAACACTTCCTGAAAATTGTAGGAAATGGTTGCCAAGCAAGTTACATGAACACCTACCATGTCATTGTACATGCTAATATTCCTAAGTTGTTTGGTGGTGGCCTAGCCAAGATTCTGGATATGTCGAGAGTGGTGGTCTAGACATAATTGGCATGCATTCAATTGAGTTCTTCGCGCAAGTGCTTCCTAATTGATGGATTTGTTGTGGCCAGAGTGTGTTCGTGCCTAATCACGGGGTCCTTTTACCAACCAAGATTGGCGATTTCCTTGCAAACTTGGATCCTGAAATTCCAGTAATATGATCGAAAGCCTCTTGAAGGAAAAGGGACAAACACATGAAGGATGGCTCTAGACCTAGACCTGGCATCCTCAAAGAGAAATCTTGTAGGAGAAAAAGCAAGAACGGCGACGCTAGAGGGGAGGCGCAAGTGATTCCATGATGGATAGTTCTCGGCTTTCTGGGCTGCAAATGTGGCCAGGATTGTGTCTGTTGTTTTTTGTCAATTTGTTGTTCTCAAGTTGCATTGAGTTGATGGGGCTTATTTTGCGATGTCGAGACACTGTGTCGGGGTTCTGCAGTGTGTGCTTTGGTTACTTTGCTTTTATGGTCCCGTGGCTTCCTAGTTTGGGAGTAGTTCGCAAGCTGGTAGCATCCTATGGTAAAGTGGACCTTACCCGATTCTTCTGGCAGGCAATGGATGACCGACATAAATAACATATGGTAAAGTGGCCCGACATTTGCATGCCAAAGGATCTGGGAGGAATTTGCATCCCGGCGCCATGATGCATGAACGTGGCCCTTATGATGCGTTGGGTTTGGCTGATCATTCAGGGGGAAGGGGGTTTATGTTGCAGCTTATTCAAGCAATGTACCTACGGGGCCAATCATTACTTGCTTATTCTTGTACAGAGAGATCTCAGTTTTGGAGGTCCCTCCATCAGATCAAGAAGGAAATTCCATTTGGGGATATCCTTCCCCATCGGCAATGGAGAGGGAACCCTTTTCTTGCTTGACCCGTAAATGGATGGAACCTCGTTATCTATGGGGTTCCCGAGCTTTTTAGCCATCTATTCAGATTCGATGGTGTTGGTCTCCACTACTACCTATTGCGACCATTGGAATATCTTTTCCAACGATCATTCGGGTAGGTGGAGACCGTGGAGTGGGCTAGGTTGCGGACTGCCCTCCCATCAATGCTTGCTAATTATCTGGACACCGTCTCCTGTGGTCTGGCACCTTCAGGTACCTTCTCGGTTGGCTCGGCCTATCATGCTCTATGCCGACAAACGGTTGTTGCTTGGGCCTCGCTGCTTTGGAAAGCGCCCTTGCTCTTGAAGATCAAGACATTTGTGTGGCAATTGTTGTGGGATGGCCTCCCATCTGGGACATAGGTGGTCAAGAGACACGGCCGCGAGGACGGGAAGTGCCCTCTTTGTGGTGTCCCGGATATGGGGACCCACATTCTCTTCTCCTACACGGCGGCTCGAGTGTTGTGGTGTTTTCTTCATGAGGCTCTCGGGCCTGACTAGGAGGCCCTAGACCTGGCCCGGTTTCCTCAAACCCATGCCAACCAGGTTGGGAGGAGGAGACGCCTCTTCTGGCTGGTGTCTGCGGGGTTAGAGTAGACTTTGTGGACGGTGAGAAATAAAATTGTGATTGAGCTGGTCTTTCTTCGACGAGCCTCAGATTCAATCTTCAAATTTCTTGCGTTTTTGCAGAACTACATCCACTATCTAGACAGTGAAATCGCGATCGCTTGGGCTTTTTGATGGATCCTATGACTACTACGGCATGCCATCTTGCCTCGCGACAGGCCCGGATACAGCGACCACTTGGTGGCTTTCCCCCCTATTTTCTTATTCTTTCTTTGGGCGTATTTGTGACCATGCCCAGCAGTCTTTCTTTCTCTACTGCACTTATACCTTTTGTATGGATGTGATGGTGGCTTTAGTTACAAAGCGGAGAGAAAGTCCATTCGAGAAAAAACAACAACCACACCATTTTAAGGTGATATTTTTCTAAAAGAATATGGATATATGATTTCAAATTTACCAACCCGTCGCCTCGGTGCCTGCTGGTTCCGATGACTAGTTTCTCTACTTGCTTTTGCCCGTGCGCGGGCGCGTGTGTGTCCTCCCCCAGGCTCTGTATCGGCCCCCGTGTCGGGCGGCACGTCTTTGGCTTGCGTTGTACCCTCCCTCTTGTTCTCTCTGTCCGCTCCGGTGTAGTTCGGTGTAATGGGTAGTGTCGGTGTCCGGTCTCTCCGTGTGGTGTCCTGGAATGTCCAGGGTCTGGGTGCCAGGGACAAGTGTGATGTCGTTAAGAACTCTCAGTGTGCGTCTGATCCCGCTCTCGTCTGCCTCCAAGAGTCCAAACTGGCTCTGTTAGACGCGCTCAAGGCGGTCACTTTCCTTCCTAGCCAGCTCTCGGCGTTTGTGGCCAAAGACTCCGATGGGACGTGTGGCGGTGTAGTCACGGCGTGGGACCCCTCGGCCTACACCCTGCTCTCATCCTTCGAATCCTGTTTTTCGGTCACGGTTAAGCTGGCGTGTGTTTCCTCAGGTGTCGTCATCTTCCTGACTAACGTCTACGCCCCCTCCGATCACTCGCTCGCTGGCGAGTTCGTAGATGATATGATGAGTGTCCCCCCTTCCGTGTCAGGGGTGTGGCTTGTGGTGGGTGATTTTAACCTCATTCGCCACCCCAGCGAGAAGAGCGGGGGCAACTACGACCCGGCCCGTGCTGCCAGGTTCAACTCGCTGATCAACAGCTTGGCCCTCCATGAACTTCACCTCTCCGATCGCCTCTTCACCTGGACGAATAGGCAGACCCCCCAATTCTTGCTAGGCTTGACCGTGCTTTCTTTGACGATGCATGGGACGTGTGCTTCCCGGACTCGGCCCTTGCGTCGCTCCCTCGTGCCACCTCGGACCACGTCCCTCTCCTGGTCACTGCCTCCACTAAAAATCCAGTTCCGTCCAGATTCTTCTTTGAAACTGCGTGGCTCCTAAATCCCACCATCCTCCCTGCCATGCTTCCGTCTTGGTCTGGTTCGGTCCGTGGTACGGGCGTGGCCGGTGTGCTTGCGGCTAGGAAAAAAGCTTTCAGGTCCGCGACCAAGGTCTGGAAAAGGCAGCACCGGTACATTCCCAACTTCGATAACGATTGCAGATTCTTGATTGATCTCTTTGACTTTCTGGAAGAAGTTCGTGCTCTTTCCGCAGACGAGGCTTCGCTCCGGCGTGACGCGCGGCTCGCCCTTGCCGCGTCGATCAGGCGCCAGTGCGCACACTGGCGCCAACGAGGGAAGCGCCGGGCGGTGTGCGAAGGTGACGAGAACACTCGGTTCTTTCACGCTTTGGCTTCGCAGCGGCGCCGCGACAACTCCATCAGCACGCAGGAAGTCGAAGGGATCCCAGTGATGGACCATGCAGAAAAGGCCGCAGCGCTGCTGGCCTACTACTCGGCTCTACTGGGCCGGTGCAGGGCGGCCGTGTGGCGGTTTGATCTGGCGGGCCTCTACGCCCAGGCCCCTCGGGTCGACGGCGCGAAGCTGGTGGCCCAGTTTGGGCTCGACGAGATCAAGACGGCGGTCGACAAACTAGATCGCTCGAACGCCCGGTCCCGACGGCCTCGCCCCGCTTTCTACCAGCGGCGTGGGGCGGTGGCGGGATCTCTGCGCTCTTCGACGAGTTCCACGCCGGCACAGCTCGGCTGGACGGGATCAACCGCGCTGTGTCGCCTCTGCTCCCCAAGGGGGTGCCGACGCCGCCCTTCCGCCCGTGTCACCGCAAAACGGCGATGTGAAAATCCTATGCGCAGAGGGCTCACGTCGAGGCTGCAACAGCAAATTCCCATCTTGATCGATGAAGACCATGCGGGTTCGTGAGGGGCGAAGCTTCCGAAAACTTCGTCTATGCCACCGAGCTCGTGCAGTGCTGCCATCGGCGGGCAGCTCCCACGATGGTCCTGAAGCTCGACTTCGCCAAAGCTTTCGACTCCATCTGCTGGGAGAGCCTGCGAGCGATCATGGAGGTGCGGGGGTTTCCGTCCAAATGGTGCGACTGGATCGATGCTCTCTTCCACTCTTCGCGCTCGGCCGTTCTGCTCAATGGCGTGCCGGGGCGATGGTTCCAGGTCAAGTGCGACCCCATCTCCCCCTACCTCTTCCTCATCGTCGCTGACGTCCTCCAGCAGCTCATTCGTCAAGATGAGGTGATGCGCCACCCCCTGCTTCCGGGCGCGCCCGCGGTCGTGCTCCAGTACGCCGACGACACGCTGATAATCATGCGTGCGTGCGCGGACGGGGCCGCTCGCCTGCGCCGAATCCTCGACCAGTTCGCCGATGCTATGGGGCTGGTCATCAACTTCTCCAAGAGCACGCTGGTGCAGCTGCATACTGAGGGTGAGCTGCTGGGGCAGGTGGTGACCGCGCTCGGCTGCGCCACGAGCGCGTTTCCGCAGACTCACCTCGGACTCCCATTGTCCTAGGAAAAACTGCGCTTCGCGGACTTCCTGCCCATGATCGGAAGGTTGACATGTACCTCGCTGGGTGGGCGGCGCGCCTCCTCTCGCCGGCCGGCCGCTTGGTCCTCATCAACGCGGTTTTGGACGTACGCCATGGCGGCGCTGCTCCTCCCTCCTTTGGTGGTTCATGCCCTGGAACGTGGCCGAGCAGGCCACGGGGGCCCAGGCTTGTTCGCGTGGGAACGAGTGTGCCGGGCCAAAAGCGAAGGAGGCCTCGGCGTTCGCGACCTCGCCACCCAGAACGCCTGCCTCCTCCTGAAGATGCTTCATCAACTACACACAACGCCCCGGTCGCGCTTGGCGGCCTGGATTTGGAGTAGCGCGGACGGGCGCCAATCGTCTACCGCGGCGAAATGGCGATGGAGAGCACCGTGCCTTGGTAGCAAAATCGCTCCCGCCTACGCGCGATGTCCGTGGTTGTGGTCGGGATGGCCGGGCTTGCTCCTTCGGTGGGACTCTGGCTCTTCTGCGGCCTGTGGCGTGGTGTTCCCGCCTCTTCTCCCATGCCGTCGATGGCGAGGCGACGGTGTGGCAGGTCCGCCGGCGCGGCCTGGCCGGTTGTCTGGTCCCCAGACTGACAAGGGCGGGCGCCAGTGAACTGCAGGCCGTGTCGGCCCTCCTGCTGGCTGCTCCCCCCGTTGTAGGGGGGGACACGAGGCAATTGTGGCATGCTGCGGCGTCCCGCGGTGCTCGTCGCAGCGCCGCCTACCGCTGCTGCGTTTTGGCGGACGAGGCTGGTTTCGCGGACATGATTCGGGGCTCGGCGTTGATGCCTAGTTGTTTCGTTCGAAGAACGGGTAAGCGGGCGGCGAAAAGCATGTGATCGGCCGTCTGCCAATGATGCGCTGGCAGGCAGATTCGCCCGTAGGCGCCGATGATGCACTTGCGCACGCGCGATTCGCTGCGCAGTTTTTCGCCGGTTGCTGGTCCGCAGGCGATACACACCAGACGCCTGCGCGCAAGTGCATCATCGACGCGGGCGGCGCCGCCGCCTGCCAGCGCGGCTCCCTTGGAGACGGCCGATCACATGCTTTTCGCCGCCTGCTTATGTAGGGCCTTCGAACGAAGCTAGGCATCAACGCCGACGGGTCAAGGTGTGCGGGTTGCATCGCCTTGCCGCCGCGGTAGGAGCGGTGACCGGGTCGGCAGTGGAGTTCGCTCTTCTGTGCTGCTGGCATCTCTGGAAACACAAGAACGCCGTGGTCTTCTAGAGGCAGCAACCGTCTATGCGGCGGGTGCTCGGATGTTGCCGCGAGGACGCCGCTCTGTGGCGCGATCGGCTTCCCGAGAGCCGGAGGGGGCACATCGAGAATTGGCTGCAGGCCCTCTCGGTCTAGATAGCTTGCGTCCCGGGCTTCTGTAAAGAACACTTATGCTTTCTCAGGCTTCTGTAAAAGAACACTTCCTTGGGGTTCTCCCCTGATCATCATCATCAATATATTCGTGGGGAAACTCGCCCCCGGATAGGAAAGTGAATCAGACACAGTTAGAACTCAGTTAGCCGAGTTTTAGCCAAACTGTTTGAATAAATATATCTGGTGATACAAACGATTACGATAGAGGCCTAGCGTAAGGGCATCTCCAGAGCTGACCTGCAAATGGCTTATGTATATTTTTGGACGTGGTCTCGGACATGATGCCGGAGGGAGCCATCCGGTTGAGAGGAGAGAGAGAGAGTAGAAGGGGACCATGCATGTGGTTAGATTTGTGGTGTGGTGTCCGGTTGGAAGGAGAGAGGAAGGAGAGGGAGACCATGCACGTGAAGAGAGAGAGAGAAGAGAGGAGGACCACGTGTTTACTTTTGGTTGGTCAAGTGGATTCCGGACTCCTGCGCCACGCTTTGTCTTGCATTTGCTGTAAAACAGATGTCCGGACCACTTTGCGGAACGATGGGGTTCTCATTAAATAACAAAAATTGATACAAATGGTGTATCCGGAAATATACTGAAGCTTTGAGGATCTCCTTTGGAGATGCCGTAAGCCTAATAACTCACCCTAAGCAATTGGTCTACCTTGATTCTTTGTACTTCTGTGTGATCCTTAGCTTTTATTGTACATGCATATAATATACTACCTGCTGGTGAGATGGACTGCCAAGGTAGTGGGATAGCAATCTATACCTACTAATAAACCAAGGTGCGTTTCTCCAATTTTCACCACCAAAAATATTTTTCTTATATCCGAGGTGGTACTAAATTTTCGTGGTCCATCTGCTAAAAAATAAAAAGTTTTGTCCAGAATTTCGTACGTGGGCCGCACACACTAAGGCCCAGAAAAGCCACCCATATATATCCTGCGCACGCAGCTGGGAAACCTTATTTGTCACTCAGCGCGGCATATACTTGGAGCTTCCCATCGGTCGCCGGGCCGGCCCATTTTTATTTTCTCTGTGTTCTTTTTCTATTTTTATTTTTTCCCTTCCAATTTATTTTTTCCTTTTCCCATAAATTAATTTAATAAATTTTCCAAAATTTCGTTTTTTGCACTATTCTTTGTTAAATCTTAGAATTTCAAATTTTGTTCCCACTTTCAAAAGCATTTGGAAATTGAAATTTTTATTTTTGTTCTAAATTTGTTTGAAACTAAAAAATGTTCGCATATTCAAAAAGAAATTGTTAATTTTTCTATATTTCTAAAATAAATTTCATTTACAAAATAATACAAATTCGAAAAATATTCATTTTATCAAAATGTTCACAAATTAAAAATAATGTTCGTGATTAAAAAGACATTTTTGAAAATTCACGGCATATAGTTGGAGCTTCCCATCGGTCGCCGGGCCGGCCCATTTCTATTTTTTCTGTGTTCTTTTTCTATTTTTATTTTTGCCCTTCCAATTTATTTTTTCCTTTTCCCATAAATTCATTTAATAAAATTTCCAAAATTTCGTTTTTTGTACTATTTTTTGTTAAATCTTAGTATCTCAAAATTTGTTCCCACTTTCAAAAACATTTGGATATTGAAAATTTTATTTTCGTTCTAAATTTGTTTGAAATTAAAAAATGTTCGCATTTTCAAAAAGAAATTGTAATTTTTTTAGATTTCTAAAATAAACTACATTTCCAAAATCATACAAATTCGAAAAATATTCATTTTATCAAAATGTTTACAAATTAAAAATAATGTTCGTAATTAAAAGACATTTTTGAAAATTCGCGGCATATAGTTGGAGCTTCCCATCGGTCGCCGGGCCGGCCCATTTCTATTTTTTATGTGTTCTTTTTCTTTTTTATTTTTCCCTTCCAATTTATTTTTTTCCTTTTCAAATAAATTAATTTAATAAAATTTCCAAAATTTGGTTTTTGTACTATTTTTGTTAAAACTTAGAATTTCGAAATTTGTTCCCACTTTCAAAAACATTTGGAAATTGAATTTTTTATTTTCGGTCTAAATTTGTTTGAAACTACAAAAATGTTTGCATTTTCAATTTTTTTAACTTTTTCTAGATTTAAAAAATAAATTTCATTTCAATAATAATAGAGGTTTTGAAAAATATTCAGTTTATCGAAATGTTCACAGATTCAAAATAATGTTTGTGATTAAAAAGACATTTTTTGAAAATTGATTTGAATGTTCAAAACAAGTTTCCATTTTAAAAAATTGCTCAGAAATTCGGAAAATGTTCAGTTCTCCGCTTTAAAAATGGTCATGTTTTTAGAAAGTGTTTGTGAATTTAAGAAAATCTTTCTGTTTCAAGTTTTGTTTTCCTTATTCTAGAAATTAACCTTTTTTGAGAAAAAAAATCTCACATGTTTTAAAAAATATCAAGAGGTCACCACAACCTCGGCATGGAGGCGGACCTGAAGGAAAAAAAATGCACGAATTGGATAGTGGCCGCCACTCCCACCAACCTCATTACTATAAAGATCTCGCGGGCCTAACATGACCCGCGAGAACACCACGACTCTCCGCTCTATCGCCCCACTATTGTATGGAGACCGTTTTAGTGGACAGATTAATTATCTCTTCTGATGCTTCTCACAAAAAAACTCTCCCGTTGCAACGCACGGGCATATGTGCTAGTAAGCCAACAACACAACCTGAGCCATCCGTCTACCTTATAACACGTACTATGGCGTTGTTTTTTGGTTTTCCACACAAATGCCCGTCAATCAAGGAACCATTTGCGATGTTCTGTCGCAGCGTTGACAACAATGCAGTTTTGAGCTATCCAAGCTGGCCGCCGGATGTGATAGCATATACAAATCATTTCGCTGCCGTCGAGGTGATTATTTTACAAGTCAACTGATTCGCTCCGTTTTTTATTCTGCTTCATTGTCTATACATGCTCGTTAGGACGCCCCCGTCCCCGAGGCGACTCGGGGGCGATCGTCAGGCGGGGCTGCTATAGCCATCTCGGTGGTGAGATCCGATACCCAAGAGAGAGAGAGAGAGGATCCGGCGTCCCCTGTGACGGTCGGCGGAGGCGAGGACCCTCTGGGCCTTCGCGATTCCTGGATCAGAGTGAGGAGTAAGATTCGAGAGGTCGTAAGGAAGGCGAGAGCGGACGGCGAGAATCAGATGAAGACGGGAGACAAACAGGAGTACCACACAAATCAAGGACTACAGCGCATCAAGAGGAAGATGGATCAGATCAGGAGGGAGTGGGATATTGGCAGGGAGGAAGGATTCCGACTTGTTGATCGTCTTGTTCCGGGAGAGGGTCACCTAGCGACGGGCACAGAAGATGTTCCAACGGAGGAGAAAGGGAGAAGGCAAAATTCTCTCAAGGATGATAGTGACACAGGTAGGGATCAACAACCGACGGTGGATAGTGGGCAGCCGGGTGATGTACTACAGCTGTCTCGGTGCAGCATAGAAAGAAATTTGTTTGTAGAGGGAAGAAAGCAACATAGTTCAGTCGGTTTGGATCATGGTGCAAGGAGGGGACAGAAGGTAACGGGGAGCGGTGAGCAGCATATAGATCCTCAGTTTGTGGCAGGTGCAGCAAATGTGACAGTGGTACAGAATTTTGTTGACAATCTGAACCGAAATAGAAATGATAGAGAAAGCCAAAGAAAGAAGGTTTGGATTCGCAAAACTCAGCCGGGTGATCCGCCTGACAGAGGAAAGGATTCTAAAGCAAGATCGCAGATTTCAAAGACGGTGAGATATGAGGATAAGCAGCAGCAACCCATCACGCATGGAACAAACCTGTTGAGTTGGAACTGCCGGGGCCTCGGGCAGCCACGGACAGTCCAGGAGTTGGTTTGCTTAGTGCAGACGTACAAGCCTAAGATAGTCTTTCTCTCTGAAACTCGACAAAGCAATAAGGTCGTTAGTAATTTGAGATGGAGGCTAGGTCTGAAACATTGTATCGTGCAGTCCGGCGTAGGGAAAGGAGCTGGTATTGCACTTTTTTATGATGAAAGTGTTGAAATAATAAATCTTGCCGCGGGATTGAGGTATATCGATGTGCTGATCCGTTTAAACCCTCACGGCCAACAATGGCGAGGTACATTTGTTTATGGGGAACCAAAAGCACATGAGCGCCATCACATGTGGAATTTGTTAAGGAGAATAAAGGATGTTGCCAAGGTTCCGTGGTTTCTTGTTGGTGATTTCAATGAAACGATGTGGCAAACCGAGCACATATCTTGTACTAAACGTTCGGAAAGGAATATGGCTAACTTCCGTGACGTTTTATTTGAATGTGGATTGTTTGATCTTGGATATAGGGGGCCATTGTGGACATATGACAATAAACAAAATGGAGCAAGGAATGTTAAAGCGAGACTAGATCGAGGCGTGGCCTTTGCGGAGTGGAGTGACATGTTTAAAGAAGCATCAGTTGAGCACGTGTGTTCCACCCGGTCAGACCATTTGCCTCTGTTGGTGCGATTTGGGGCCAGGAAGGAATGGAGACCTGTAAATAAAAAGAAGGCACATTGCTTCAGATATGAATATATGTGGGAAAGAGCTGAATCGTTGAGCAGTTCAGTCGTCAGATCGTGGAGGAGGAGTGGAGATGCAGGGACGCTGCAGGAAGTTGGATCCAAGCTGGAAGCCATGCAAAGGGATTTAAAACAGTGGGCTGCAAGGGATTTCGGTTCAGTCTTGAAGAAGACGACTGAGATTAGAAAACAAATAAGCAAGCTGTGGAGCACTCCCTCATCGGCTACGCAGCAAATAAAGATAAAACAACTGTCTAAGGAGCACGATGAATTACTTCTAAGAGAGGAGATGATGTGGAGACAACGGTCGAGGGTGACGGAGTTAAGGGAAGGTGATAGAAATACGAAATATTTTCAGAGGAAAGCCACTTGGAGGAGGAAGAAAAACTCGATCACAAAGCTAAAAGACGAGGCAGGTAATTGGTTTGAGGAAAAGAAGGACATTGAGGAACACACAACGAACTTTTTCAAGAATCTGTACACTAAAGACGTTGGGATGGTTCCACATGAGCTCATTGAGTTGATGCCGAGAACTGTTAGTGATGAGATGAACAGTTTGTTAATTAAAGATTTCACTAGTGAGGAGGTAGGTGATGCCTTATTTCAGATCGGGCCTCTGAAAGCCCCGGGCCCTGATGGTTTTCCAGGCCGCTTTTTTCAAAGGAATTGGGGGGTACTGAAGGAGGACGTAGTGAAAGCGGTGCTGCACTTTTTTGATACCGGAAAAATGCCTGAGGGCATAAATGATACAGTGATTGTGCTCATCCCGAAAAGAAATAACCCCCAATCTTTGAAGGATTTCCGCCCCATAAGCTTGTGTAACGTTATATATAAGGTGATTTCAAAATGTTTGGCGAATCGCCTTAGACCCTTGTTGGATGGATTGATCTCTGAGACCCAGAGCGCTTTTATTCCCGGAAGAATGATCACGGATAATGCTCTTATTGCGTTTGAGTGCTTCCATAAGATTCAACAAAGCAGAAGCCCACGGGATACCTATTGTGCCTACAAACTTGATTTGGCAAAGGCATATGACAGGGTTGACTGGGCTTTTTTGCAGGGAGTTCTTGGTAAGATTGGGTTCTGCCAGAAGTGGACGAATTGGATTATGGAATGTGTGACCACGGTCAGGTTCTCCGTCAAATGCAATGGGGAGCATCTTGAATTTTTTAATCCATCGCGAGGACTTCGCCAGGGGGACCCTCTCAGTCCCTATTTATTTCTGTTTGTAGCGGATGGCTTGGTTAATTTACTCAACCGGGAGATTGCAAGGGGCAGGATCACTCCTTTGAAAATAGCTAGAAACAGCCTGGGCATTTCAAACTTACTTTTTGCGGATGATAGCATGCACTTTTTCAAGGCCACGGTGGACCAAGCTACAATGGTTAAGGAGGTGCTAAACATTTTCCAAAGATCCACGGGTCAACTTCTAAGCTCGAGTAAGTGTTCTATTCTCTTTAGTGAGAAATGCCCAAATCAAACAAGAGAGGAGATCAAATCTGTCTTGGAAGTGGAGACCTCAACTTTTGAGAGAAAGTACTTGGGGCTTCCGACTCCGGAAGGGAGAATGAAGGATGAAAATTTCCAGCCAATCATGGATAGACTGGGAAAGAGATGCAACAATTGGAATGAAAGATTCATGTCATATGCGGCTAAAGAAGTGCATGTTAAATCAGTGGTGCAAGCTCTCCCAACATTCACTATGGGGGTGTTCTTGCTGTCCAAAGGTTTTTGCGAGAAATATGAGAGAATGATACGTGACTTTTGGTGGGGAGACGAGGAAGGACACAGGAAAGTGCACTGGATGTCTTGGGAGCGAATGACTAAACCAAAGAGATCAGGGGGGACCGGATTCAGGGACATGCACCTTTTTAATGTTGCACTCCTTGTCAGACAAGGGTGGAGGCTGATTCAACAACCCAACAGCTTGTGTGCGAGGGTGTTAAAATCGAAATACTATCCAAAGGGCGACATTTTAAGTACTGTCTTTTCCGCGGATGCGTCGCCGGTTTGGAGAGCGATTGAAAAAGGGTTAGAGCTCCTAAAGAAAGGGATAATTTGGAGGGTGCGAAATGGGAAGAGCATTCAAATCCAACGGGACCAATGGATCCCAAGAAAGGAAGGTTTAAGGACGGCAAACTTCATAAAAAGATCTAGACTGCGGTGGGTTAGTCAGCTTCTGGCACCGGACACAAAAGAGTGGAACAAGGAACTCGTAGAACAAATTTTCTATCCTTTTGATGCTGAGGAGATTTGCAAAATCAAGATTCCGTCGATTGATGTGGTGGACTGTTCACTGTTAGAAGTGCATACAAGCTCGCGGCTGCGATTGAAAGCAACATAGCCACAGGAGCCTCAAATTCTTCTTGAGGCGTGGGTGACCGTAGTATCTGGGATGTTATTTGGAAAATGAAAATACCAGAGAGAATAAAAATCTTTGGCTGGAGGATTGCTACAAGCACACTGGCTACTAAAAAGAACAAGTGCAAAAGAACACTAGTACATGACAGTACTTGCGACATCTACGGCAATGGTGAAGAAGATGAATATCACGCCATAATCTCTTGTACAAAAAGCAAAGCGCTCAGATTTGCTATGAAGGAGGTTTGGGATTTACCAAACGAGAAAGAATTCTGGTACACAGGCAAGGATTGGCTTCATATTTTGTTAGATAAGCATGATACTGAGACCAGAATTAAAATCATGCTACTACTGTGGCGAGCCTGGTTTTTGCGTGAAAATTGCGTGCATAGTGATGGAAAAGAATCAGTATCGAGGTCCGCGACATTCCTTGCGAATTATGAGGAAGAGCTGAGGAACCTGGCACTGTCAACCGATGGTGTCGGGGACAAAAGGATTGCTTCACTGCCAGCTGTTGCACCTATCCAACCCACTGTTGATCAGAATCAATGGGAGAGACCAGCGATTGGGAGTGTCAAACTAAATTCAGATGCGGCGTTCAGTGCGAGAACTGGTGAAATTTGTGTTGGAGCTGTTGCAAGGGACCACAGAGGATTGGCTCTCATGTCTGTTAGTTGCCGGACTAGGATATGCAGGTCTGTTGAGGAAGCGGAGGGACAGGCAATGTTGGTTGGTCTCCAGTCGTTGTCCTCGGTTTTTAATGGCAAGATTATATTAGAGACAGACAATGTATTGATTGCCAAGGAACTGGAGAAGGGGAGGTCAAATCGCTCGGACTGCTTTCAGATTATATGCGAGATCAAAGATGCTATGACTGTTTTTGAGTCGGTCAGTATCAAACACATACCCAGGGAGTGCAATCAACTGGCACACGAGCTAGCCGCTAGAGCAAGGCAACACGATGATTTGTTTTTGATTGCAAACATCCCCAAGCAGTTAAGCGGCCTTATGCTATCTGAATGTAACACCTCTGAGTAACTATTTGGGTAGTCATTCTAAAAAAAAAATAAGTTTTTCTAGAGATATTAATATGAACTACGTATGAATATATACATAAATATTTTAAAACGTAGATTCACTCATTTTGCTTCGTATAGTATGCATTGGAATCTCTAAAAGCATATACTCCCTCTGTTCTTAAATATAAGTCTTTTATAAGATTCCACTATAGACTACATACGAAGCAAAATAATTGAACATATACTCTATATACATCCCAATGTATCCCCTAGAGTGGAGTGTCTAAAGACTAATATTTAGGAATCGGAGGGAGTCCATAGGAATCCTAGGTTAAGTTTATCAGAGTGTCAGAGCACTACCCACTTTTAATTTCGTGGAACATACCACAATTTTTCCTAGTGCGCTGCGGCTGGGTTAGGTAGGTAGCATGCCCGCACAGCAGCGATCAACGCGGCTGGGAGCAATGGTAGTCCCCTCGTGGCTGCTCCTGCTCGGCCTCGCCGCGGCCGCCGGCGTGCTTCAAGTTTGCGGCCAGCGTGCGGCGCCTGACACCACGGGTGAGCTTGCTCAACATCTCGGCATGCACACACTAAACCAAATTATTTAACACAGTATGTGTGTATTTGAGCAAGCAGGTTTCATTAGCATCGACTGTGGCCTGCCGGAGGAGAGCAGCTACGTGGACGACCTCACCAAGTTGCCGTACACCTCTGACGCTGGCTTCACCGACGACGGCGCCAGCTACAACATCTCGGCCCAGTTCATCGGCCTGTCCAGACGGCACCCTCAGGCCCTCAACGTCCGCAGCTTCCCCGGCGTGACACGCAGCTGTTACACGCTCCCCTCCGCTGTGCCGGGCACGTCCAAGTACCTGATCCGGGCCATGTTCATGTACGGCAACTACGACGGGCTCAACAAGCTACCCATCTTCGATCTCTACCTCGGCGTCAACTTCTGGCAGACGGTGATCATCTCCGCGGCCGACGCAGGTCATACGGAAGAGCTCATCGCCGTCATCCCGGTCGAGAAGGTTCAGGTCTGCCTGGTGAACACCGGCCTGGGAACTCCGTTCATCTCCGGGCTGGATCTGAGGCCTCTCAATGAGACGCTCTATCCGCAGGTGAACGCGACGCAGGGACTTGCACTGCTCTCCAGAAGGAACTTCGGCGCGACAGAGACGATTAGGTAAGTGAACAACTACTAGTACTGCTTAAAATCAAGGATCATTGATTTTACTGGTTAGTGGAATGGTGCGTACGTCAGGTACCCGGACGATCGATACGACCGTTTGTGGATGCCGTGGACCCGGCGGGCGTCGTGGTTTGATATCTCAATGAAGACGGAGCTACCAAATGTGAGCACGGACAACCCCGGGTTCCAAGTCCCGTCGGTCGTGATGCAGACTGCCATCACGCCACTCAACGACTCCGAGGACATCGTCTTCACTATCGACGCCCAACCAAATCACGTCTATCCCGAACCCGAGTACACATTACTTAACACATCCCTTGTCCAAAGTTATTATTGACTCATCACGCGCTTGGTTATATTACTAGTTACTATCTAATTTAGCTCTTACGACATGCACCTGTTGCAGTTTCACATGCGTCTTGTATTTCTCGGAGCTGAGGCTTCTGGACAGCAGTGCCGTGCGCCTGTTCAAAGTCGCCGTCAATGGCATGCTTTGGATCCTTCCCTACATACCACTGTACCTCGCCTCCACCGCCTTCTACAGCGACGAATCCTTAATCCGCTCCTCTACCCAGTACAATTTCAGTATAACTGCCCAGAAGCCGGACTCCACACTGCCACCAATCGTCAACGCCGGCGAGTTTTTCTCCGTGATCTACACGGCTAATGTTGGCACCGAAGCTCGGGATGGTAAATACGCAATCATGCATACCCATATTCTAATGACAATATACACCTAGGATTAGAAGGCCATGTTAAAATAGATTACCCGTCGGTCTTCATCTTCTGACCTTTTGATTGAAGTGAACTATCTAGCTAAACCATGAATTTAGTATGGTATCAGAGTAGAAATGTTGCAATATATAGAATCCACCTCTCATTATCAATTCAGACTCTTGGAGTAACTAGTTCTAGCATTAATTTTGTTTCCTAAATAAAGTACTAATGGAAAGAACCTTGCTATACGTACGATGAATTTTCATCCAACACTCAGTACAATTAGAGACAGATCACAGATTATCAGTTTGTGGGCTATAGCATCTGCTCTCTGGTCGTACCAGCGTCCGATTAAAAGGAATCGTACGTATAGCAGTCTTGTAATGGAAAACCTAAGTTTATTTCTTACTAGTGAACCCATTTTTGCTAAAGTACTGAGTAACCACAGTTTTAAAATCTAATGAGATATGATAGGTCGATCATGCATACGGGTTAGTCACACGTGCAAGTGCGACCATTTTCTTTCTCGCTTGTTTTTATCATTCTATCTATCTTCTCTGGTATTTTTTCAACTTAGACAACAATTACCCTCTGGTATTTTTTAGTGTATTATTTATACATACAAATATGAAGGTATTTCCAAAATATACGAAATATTATGAACTCACATGCAGTTTTTTCATATAGCTTGCTTTGAAATTATATCTTAGATATAATATATGAACATACTTGAAATAATAAAGTAGTATATATGTTACCACATGGTAGTATATGATACATGAGGGTAACTACCCCGGGTGATAGGATGTATATTTTTTTTCCGAGAACGGTTTTTCCTAGCTGGGGCTACACGGTAGCCCTTATCTCAGCCTTCCAATCGTGTCCATGTTTCATCGAGATATGTGCACACAACAGTTTGGCGTCAGACGCTTAATTAATCCTTAATCATATGCATGTGAGGGAACTGTTTATGACATGACGTTGCATGTGCCTCTGACTTTCTCATTCCCGTGCATGCAACTCTTCTATTTCTCTTCCTTTATGTTCTCTTTCCTGCTACTCCCTCTTCTCTTATTTTTTTCTAAAACTCATGTCATTAAGAAACAGTAGACTGAGCGACCTAGGAGCCTCCACAGCGCTTTGCCGTCGCTCGCCGTCTGATTGCATCGATCGCAGTCGTCTGGTTGTCCTCACTTGTTTCTTGGGCCGCCGCTCCGCAGAACTCTCTAGCGCTGTTGTGGTTGATTGGGCTGGTATTGTGATCGGGCTGGTGCACCAAATCCATTGGCCTGTTTAGATGGCCCACACCTTCTTTCATCCCCGCACCCCTGTCCCTGCTCTCCCGTCCCTCTTCGGCCGTCACAGACGCCGTCGTTCCCCTCCTCTCCGCCAGCACCACTCAGGCAGCCACCTCGCCTAAAAAATAAGATCACGAAAAAAAATCTCAATCGGTGGCAGGCATCTCCTCTAATGCTCCCGTCATTGGCGGGCTTCGAATACAGAGCAGGCAGCGACGGATCGGCCTGGGCGGGGAAGTGCGGCCGACCAGGTTACGCCATTGTGCTCACCTTGAACAATCAGGTGGAGGATGTGGCTCGGTTTTTCTGGTAGGTGCCCGGTGGACCTATTCCGCTGCACGGCATTGCCACCAGTGTGGGAGGGCAGTTACACTGGTGTTGGTGTAAGAAGGCAGAGCTTCCGAGAGCGATAGGACGGCGGTTCCCCTAGGACGTGCGAGAGAGGAGAGGTCGACGTCGAGGTGCACTTCCACTCCGGCCGCCCACAGCTCCCACGCCACTGCCTTCGTCGGGTGCTTCTCTGTGCTGGGTGATGGGAAGATGAAGATGAGATGCGGATCATGGGAAGGCACGTAAAACTGGGACTGGGTTGAGGACTTATGCTTGCCGCAACTGTCCGCGGCCAACGTCTCCTACTAACGTGCTTGTGTGGCTTGCGGGCAGACACATGTTCAAATACCCATTGACTCATATATCACGGGCAACAAGGAATCATGGATGACAAAGCACAATGTTGTACTAGGCGTGAGGTAATTTTATTCTGAACCTATTCGACACTTCAGTTCTAGCAAGCATTTTTTGTAAGCATGGATGTTTTTCAGTTTTATGGCTCTTGCCAGGGGATCCATGTGGCCAGTCACATGGCTTGATCGAGCGGCCTCCCATAGAACTTGCACTGCCTGCGCCTAGATTCCTTTCTTGATGATATATCATATATCTACTTCCAATCCCTTTTTATTCACAAATCCATGTCTCCGAAGTATTTCTATGGGTAGCTACAAAATGCATGTATCTATCTTGATATTATGTAGATGAAACATGTCAAATATTCTTACACTATCTGTTTAATTTCCTCTCAAGCCAATCGAGCACTTCATTTTCTGCTTTGCTTGCCTATGTTAGATGCAAATGTTGAGGTAAACGTAAGAGCGGAAGATTGAGCTATTTGATTTTTTATCTTATATGCTACTCATAAGAACATGCATCAACTTATTTTTGGCCTCTTGTTCTTGTTGAGAAGATATGGTAACTGATAAGTGACGCCTCTTTGTTCTTCTCTGACAAAATACGGGATGCCTCTTCTTTTGCCCTTAGAATGTCCAATGATGAATAGAAATTTGAAAAATGTAAAAATAGGGCAAGAGTGTACGTAATAAAAATATTTACAAAAGCTTTGATTATTACATTCTAAAATTGGGAGGGCGCGGCAACGCGCGCTATCATGTTCTATTGAACAGTACAACATACACGCCTGGCAGTCACACCTTTTCATGAGAGAGAGAGAGAGAGTTGTGACAGAGGGACGCTGAGGAGAGAGAGAATGCTTGTGCATGCATGTCAGACAATATTTTTTTGTCGGATAACTTCAATTAGAAAGAGGCGAAGTGTGAAGAATGTCCAGAAATAAATAAAAAACGTGAAAACATCAAATAGACTCTTTTAGCATCTAAGCTCAAACTGTATGACAGGATAAAATATAATTATATCTTGGCCTGGGCATGTGCATCCAGCATCTCTGGGAGTAAACATAAACAGTGAGGTTTGATAAACATACTAGCATCTCAAACTGTCAAACACCTTGAGGGAGATAGAGCTTCTCTTGTGCATGCGCATGCAGAAATATTTTATGAGAGGGAGGGGAGAGAGAAATGTCCAGGAGATGCTGCATGTGCATGCAGAATATTTTATGAGAGGATGAGACAGGACGCGAGGAGAGAAAGCAATGTCCAGCAGAGATTATTGTTCATGCTGAGAGGGTGAGACAACTATAGTCTGCTAATTGTCTGACGCTACCGCTGAGCATTGCACATATCTCGAAGTGAACCAACGCTGGTGATAGTGGGTACCATGTAGCTCGGGCTAGGAAGGAACTTTGCGATTTTTTTCACATAGATGGATATATATGTTATTTTGCTAATTATGTTTTTGTTACTTGGAAAACAGTTTCTGCAATTACGGCAATCAAGGCCAAGTATCAGGTGAAGAAGAACTGGGCAGGTGATCCATGCGCTCCAAAGAATCTTGCATGGGATGGGTTAAATTGCAGCTACCCTAATTCGAAACCTTCAACAATCACAAGCATGTAGGTTTGAATGTATTTTTTCCTCTGTACACATTAAGAATTAATATAATGCTAATTTTCCCGTCTTAACAATTATGTGTTTCTACAGAAATTTGTCAATGAGTGATTTGAGTGGGGATATATCACCTGAGTTCGCTAATCTCAAGTCCGCTAAATATTTGTGATTTTGGACTTTTCAATCCATTATGAGTAAATGATGCAAAATATCAGGTTTAAAGTTTTTATTGTACAAATTAAAAGATTTAAGAAACTTTGACGCAAATTACAATATTTGAAAGAAAGTGTGACACAAATTACTGTAATGGCTAACGCCCGCGTACAGGCGCCCGTTAAGATGCGCCCTCCAGCTTGCCCTTTCCCACAACAATCTTAATGCATACTGCTCTCGCTGCGGGACATATCATGATGGTCAGAAGCATACTTAGAAGACTTGTAATAATTAACCCGGTATCATGCAGTCTTATATAATGCCAATTAAGAATATTGATGACATATCATAGTATATATATTAATTGAAAAAAGATGTTGGTATCATATTAGGCTGCTCATAGTGGGGAGTATCATATACGAAAATATTTTAGATGACCTCATTTATTATCATGCATGATCAATAGTATCACAACATTCATTACAATACGGTATCGCAATAGGATATCAAACTCTCTCAAAATTGACTAGTTTGCATGCTTGATAGTTGGTATGATAGCCCCCACTAACATATGAGAATGAATGTATAATATTATATATCTAAGTAGATAGCCTCCAGTAAAATATTTCCCTCAACATGCAAGCATGACACCTCATCAAACAACATGCATTAGAAAAGGCTCACCTCAACATTCAATGAGTCATAGAAAAAGGTTCACCTCAAAATACGATAATCAAACACAACAAACCATATGTATTTTTAGTTTTAGCTCTCATATTATTTCTCCAAATATTCTTATTTCCATAAAATCAATACGGTTGAAATATATTGAAAAATATTCCTGCAACAATGTGCAGGGCATCATCTAGTATATAATAAATGATGTGCTATTATGTGTCATACAAATTGAACAGTAAATAAGGTCACTTAAAATATCAACATATGGCAGCGTACACCATGGAGATAGTATTATACAGGTATAATATGCACGAGACTAGTTTATACAATACTATGTATTATATGCATCCTAAGAGGCATGCCCAATATATAAGAGGATTTGGCAGCGTGCATGGCAAAATATGGGGGAATTTTTAGACTGGTAATTTGTGTCACAGTTTGCATCAAAATCAGGTAATTTGCGACAACGTTTCTTAAATCCGGTAAGTTATGCCACAACAACTGTTATATTCGGTGTCATTTACTCATCCATTTACAAATCGAATTCTTTGAGCATAGTTTAAACATCTTTGTACACTTGCGATTTGTTTCAGGAATTTATCACATAATCATTTGACTGGGTCAGTTCCCGATTTCCTCTCGGAGTTACGGTCTCTAGTTGTGATGTAAGTCACTCAAAATCATCTTCCTTTGGCATATGGTAATATTTAGTACTCTCTCCATCCAATATGAACGGATGTATAATATGGGACGAGTGTATTAATAGACTATTTCAAATTTAAGAAACATAGCATATACACAAATGCTCAAAACACACACGTATACTTACCCCCATAAACACAATCAGGTACACCCTATTTCTATTAGCACATGCGAGAGACAAAGCATGTAAAACTTGAGATTGACGAACTCATCACATCCATCTTTATTCTTGAGTGCCACCACATGCATCTTGTAGTCAACCAGAATGTCTTAACACTGAAAGAATAACACCGAAGAGTCTGAAAAAGATTCAGGAAATATATGAGCACCCATGCCAAACCTAAGGACTTGAACTAGGGTGGGATAGTTCCATGTCACAAAAAGAATAGCTCTAGTGAGTCTGAAATAAATCTAGGAAATATGCGAGCACCCATTCGAACCATAAGATTTGAACCTGGGCCAGTATAAGTAACCTAACAATTTAATTTATGCTTAGTTGATAGATTGTTTCATATCAGTATGTCAATTATTCTTTTGTACAATTTGGATTCCAAAATCTACCATATACATGGATCATAATTATAGACTCTTGAGAACTTCACATGTCAATTACAGAAAAATAAGGGACCTGCTAGGGACAGGTCGTCTGTAAACAAATTTGGGTAAGTTGATTTTTTTTCCGCAATGCACTAGAACGAAAATGAACTTGCATCAATTTGGGTCACTCAATGTTTAGAGGAGCACCCCATCCTTTGCAATCACAAAACAGAAGCCTAACCAATGCTTGGACTTGGTGTTTAACATAATAGAAACTGACCCAAAACGGTAAGACACAAGACAAAACAAAAATAAATGAACACAAATAAAATTGAAATAAAGAAAAATAAAAATAATGTTTCTTAAGAAAGAAAGAATTATTGGTATTAGTATTGTCCTTTAAGATTTTTTTGAAAAAAGCAAAACAGACAATGAAAACTTTACCCACAATTCAAATTGCACTTTTTTTTAAATCTGCAATGACAAGTATATAACAGTTGAATATTTGAAAAACGAAGTTTTCTGGGAATGAATGAATTAGTGTCATTTGTAGATCCGTAAAGAAGAAACAAGTGTTACTAAGAAGAATGAAATAACTAAATTATGAAGTACACTAAGGAAGAATAAATGATGAAGTATTTTGCGGATAGTTCTGGCATGTTCCTTTGGTTTGATTGGCGTAGCCGTAACTCACCACGTGAGCCATCCAACCATCTATTGGGCTGGCTTCTCCCTTAGTTGGGCTTCCAGGGACATCACCTCCTCATCTCTTTTTCTTTTGAGATTTTCTTGAAACTTCAAAACATCGTTTCCACGTTGTTTTCATCTGTTCCCAATGAAACTTAGTTTTTATGTGATATTCTCTTGCCACTGGACCCAGCGCTCCACACTGTGACGTCGCACAAAGACACTACACACCAGATGATGCCAAAGCTCGCTACATACATGTGCACCTTTAATGTCCGTAGTATCGACATGAGTATTAGAATTTCAATCTTTTATCATCAAAGCGAAAAAAAATCGCAAGCTTGAGAATTTCGTTAGTCATGGCTCCTGGAATTGGATCCTCCGATCCCGTCCACGAGTTTGCACATCAGCATTATGTGACCATCATGTTCTTCCTCGTCCTGAGTGCCCTCTCCTTCAGGGCTTCTTACACTCGGTCTTGCAATGCCCGGTCGTGTTACAGTTGTCGCAACAAATCTTCCTTTGTCAAAATGTATCTCCGGATTATCTAATTGTTCGTCGGTCTCCTCTATCGGGTGGTACCAGCCATTCCTCCTGAACTACTTGTCGGTCTTGTTGTCCTTCAAGACCATCATGAGCCACTAAGTGCACGCAAGAATCAGGTACTAATCCTGTTTCATATCATGTACCTCAGATTCATCAGGACTTCATGCGTCTTGAAGCAGCCAATCATGTCTTTCCAAAGTGAGAGTCTGATCAACTCATTACTCGATCGCTGGCACAATCGACATATAGCATGGTGGAGTGACCCGTAGGAAATTCCTTGCATGTAAGATGCCTTCCAACTTCTCACCGAGACTGTGAATCGCATTTACCGTCGTGGAAACCCTCAAGGCAAAGGCATCCACCTTCTTATCTTCTCCCATCCTTGGGTAATCATAACTTTTTAGCAAACTTTGAAAGTTCACCTCGGACACACGTGAGTGGACAGATGCAATGCCTTGAGCATATCCCACACCTTCTTCGCTGATTTCTTTGAGATTATATGTTGCTACACGTCCAACGGCGTCACGGAGGAGATGTCTGCGATCATCTAGTGATCCTTCAGGTACTTGTTATCGTTAGGATCGATAGCTTCCAAAAGCTCACTGGCCTCGAGTACCCACTCCACAATGGTCGCCCACACCATGAGTTTCCACACTTCAATCGTGGATACTCCATTATGATAGGAGCATCAATTATTTAGCCAAACTGAAGTACTCGGCTCGTTGCTTGTCCTTGCCGTCGGGTGCCATGACCTCCTGTTACTAGAAGATCAACCCTGCTATGATACCAATTGTTAACCCAGTCCTAACACCAAGTACTTTCTGAAGTCAGTGAGACGCGACAATGACGTAAATCGATCCCACACCCTCCTGATGCAATCTGATGAGATTTCTTTATGCCTAGATGCACTGCATGTATGAAGTTAGAAGCAATACACATCTTACTAAGCTATCTATTTAAGCTCCAGATACAAATGCATGAAAGCTAGAACATGAATCGCTGGATAGATCGATAGTCTCATGCTCATGACGAGCCAGTTTTTCATTTGTACTATTCCTAAGCAGTGATTGTTAAGAACACACACAATATATCGTGTTTATTTATTCTTCCTGCTACATGGAGTTGTTGGTCCCCCGAAGTGGAAGAGTACGTGACATTAAATAAGTATTTCCTTCAATTAAGAACCAAAATTTATTTGACCAATAGGAACACTTGAATTACATCCAATGATCAGTATCTTCACACAACTACATAACTTTTTCTTGGTCCCCAAAAAATTCTAGTGTGATTGTTAGTCTCACTAGCATTGCCAGTTAAAAGGATTAACAAGTAGTGTGGTTGGAATTGATGATTGTAAACAAATAAAAGAAACAATGCAAATTGTAAAAGAATAGAAATTAAATTTGTAAAAAGTTGTGACTAAAAAAATAGGGACTGTCTATTTGTCATTTGACTGATTTCCAATTGGATATCAGTCAAATTTTCTGACCACTGTCCTGATGACATCTGTATTTCTACAAAACAACCAACAAAAATAAAACCGCTCTTTCCCACAAAACGGGTCGGGCTGTGAAAGTCAGACCCGGTTGTCAAGTAAACGAAAAGAACAATGAACCCACCAGCCGGTCCCTCCGAGCAGCTTCCCTGGATCACACCTACAACAAAAAGAGGAGAAGATTTTTCTTTCGCAGATATCGAAGGCACTGGAGTCGTAACTCTTGATTTATCTTCAGACAAGACATGACAATTTGGAGCAGCAGCTTGATTAACCACAACCTACAGAAGCAAAAAAGATACAAAACAAATACTTAAGAACTAAAATGGCAGGAAGAAGCAATATAACAACAAAAAATAGGCACACCTCATCACGCAATTTAGGAGGAGTGGTGGAACCAGATAGAACTACTGGATTATGAATACCACCATCAACAACAGGAATAACAGGAGTTACATGACTGGGTAAATTTGGACCATGAGGATGTACTTCACGCACAGAATTATCATCAAATTTTGCACACTTTGTGTTGGGGATAGCAGATTGAATAGAAACACTCTTACTGCGTGCAAAATCACATAAAAAACAGCAGTCAAGTAAAATAATGAACAAACCAAAAAGAAGACATCAAACAGAGAAATGAAATGAAAACCTAAAGTAAAATGATGAAACTAACCAAAAGAGAACTTGCTCCGCGAATGATTCTCAGTGCCAGAAACTTGCGGGGAAGCATGAATGTTTGCAAGAAAAGAAGAATGCAACACACAATTCAATACATCAGCAACGACAGAATCTGACCATTCAAAAAAAAAATCTTAGACTTCTCTTGATGTCTAGCCTGAACAAAATCCACGAGTTCCTGAAGAAACTATTAAAAAGAAGGAAACAATAAATAGGAGTTAGAATACCACTGAATAACATAAAAAAAGAATGAATATAAAAAATCAGAAGGAATTACTAGGAAAGAACAATCACCTCAGAGCCAAAACGAGCACTAATACTTGACTGAACTCTGGTAGCAAATGGAACATCAGATGCATCAACATCCAAACTCTTTCTTGCTGAAGATTTTTGAACAGAACCCTAAAACAAAAAGAGTAGTACATGAGGAATATAACATTGAATCACTGAGCAAGAGGAAAAAAACAAAGCAAAATTAACTAACCTGGAAATTAAATGAAGTACATGCTCGCTTCAATGGCCTCTTTCCATAAGAGCGGCTATTGTTTTTATCAAGCTCTACAAATTGTTTGACTTTGTTCCCTCTCCACGCTAGAATCCGAGGTTTCACATCAGAAATTGAGTGAAGACCAAAATTAAGATGGTCAAGGTAGGAAACCTAGAAACAAAATAAAAATATTGAAAGAATAGCAAAAGAAAACATATGGAAGCAAGAAAAAAAGAAATAGAAATCAAACTTACAGCAAAAGCATAGTGACAACCACCAAACGTGACTGATCTCTTGGAAGCAACTTTAGTGGAGTCCTTAAACTTTTTGATGCTACTCAAAAGCCACTCATAAACAAACTGGGACAGATCATAGTTACATACAGACCGACAATCCCTAAAAATATGGAGGTACTTTGGGCTAGGGCAGAGGCTAGAGTTGGGACAAAGAAAAGAGGAGAAAGCGACAATCATGAAACAAATGAAAACATCCTCATCAGGCAACTCGACTTCAAGAGACTTAAGCTTGTTGGCGAAAAAGGACACTGGAGGATACTGGTAAGATTGAAATGAGAGAGGACAAAATCATGGCCAGACTCAGGATCACAAACTAGGGTCTCACCATCTACAGGGAGGTCAAGAATACCATGTATGTCATACTTGGTGAGGGGGATAATTTTCTTTTTAACTCGAATTCAGAGGAAGGGACATCAAAACTAGAAGCAAGTCACTTGACCAGCCTAAGAGGGACCTCGGTCCTAACAAAACTAAGAAGACAACCCATGCCATAATTCTCAACGACATCCTTGTACCGTGGACGCAAACCATCGACAACACCTGAGAAAAAACTCCCCAAAATATCTAGTGAAAGTGGAACTGACAGGGAAATCAGTAGACCGCTTCAGCCTCTACAAAAAGGAAAGGAGAAAAGCATTACAAAATACAGGACTAAGATAGTACATTGAGGAAAAAATAGCAATAAGAGAAACAAAATAAAGTGCAGAGAGAAATCAAATATCAAAAAAGGGCTAACCACGTTTCTTCTTGCAGCAGATGATAACTTCCTCTTCAAACATTTATTTCTTAAAAAATTAGGTAGACAACGAACAATGAACAACAAATTAAAAGCCATCATAAAAAACAATTGAAAGCTAAAGCAACAAAAATAAAACACATACATAGTCCATATAGAAGTCAAATAGAGCTTAGTCAAGCCTTCCATCATCACTAGAGATTTCCTGAAAAAAATGATAAAGTGAACATACACATAAAATTTAAAATGAAAAGAAATAATTCAAATCAATAAATACTAGGGAAGAAAAAGAAATAAAAACCAATGACATAGGATTAGAACAATCATCTGCGAAATCATTAGGCACAAACAGATCATGCTGAGAATCTGCACTCTAGGGAAAATACAATGAAAGTCATACTGTAATTACACTCCTCGAGCACACAAAATTACACTACACTCCTATAGGTAAATACAATGTAAAAGTCTGATAAATTACATTGTAAGTCACACTGAAAATTACCTCAAAACACACAAAATACAGTATAACACAGAGTAATCCTCTTGGGAAATACAGTGTACAAGCCTGATGAATTACAGTGTAAGACTACATGGAACTACAGTGTAATACTACATGGAATTACAGTGGAAAACTATAAGGAAATACATTGAAAGTCATACTGTAATTACAGTCCTCAAGCACACAAATTACACTATAATCCTATATGTAATTACAATGTAAAAGACTGATGAATTACATTGTAATCATCTATGAAAAATACAGTGTAAAAGTCTGATAAATTACAGGGTAAAATCATACTGAAATTATATACCTCAAAAGCACAAAAATATAGTGTAATCCTCTTGGGAAATACAGGGTACAAGCCTGATGAATTACAGTGTAACACTATATGGAATTACAGTGAAATACTACATGGAATTACAGAGCAAAATTCTGGTATAAAACTTACAGTGTAATACTACAGGGAATTACAGTCTAAAAACTATAGAGAAAATATACAAAACTTACAGTGTAATAAACTCTGGTGAATTACATTGTAAGTTCAAATAGGGAATTACATTGTAAGCCCTCAAACACACAACGTACAGTGTAGGGAATTACACTCTAAAACTCTAGTGAACTATGAAAATTACATTGTAATGCACCGCAACAACACAAAAGATATATAGAGGCATAAATACACTGAAAATCTGCCGTTTATACTCTAATTATGGGGAAATTTACAATGTAAATTACAGTGAAACTGGGGCAAGATTACACTGTAATTATGGGAAAATTTATACTGTAATTACAAAATTACACTGTAATTAGGTTATATTACACTGCAATTGCAGCAACATATACAGTGAAATTACAAAACTGCGAGTTACACTGTAATCATATGTTAAAATATAGTGTAAATACAGTAAAAGAAGCAAAGGGATACACTGCCATTCTGGGGTAAGTTACACTGCAATTCTGGGAAAATTTATACTGTAATTACAAAATTACACTGTAATTAGGTTATATTACACTGCAATTGCAGCAACATATACAGTGAAATTACAAAACTGTGAGTTACACTGTAATCATATGTTAAAATACAGTGTAAATACAATAAAAGAAGCAAAGGGATACACTGCCATTCTGGGGTAAGTTACACTGCAATTCTGGGTAGAATACACTGTAAAATACAACGAAAGAAGCATTTGGATAAGATACACTGTAAATCTGGGATAAGATACACTGTAAATCCTGGACTAACACTGCATCCTTGAACACACAAAATCAAGGAGATTCAGGTACGAGGGAAAACTAAACAAAAATATCAAACAACGAAAATTCATGAGGAATTTCACGAACTACAATAGCAAACATGAGCAGCTAACTGAACACACCGCATCAGAAACAAAAATACAGCTAAATTCATAGGGTTACAGTGTAAAATTCATGGAGTTGACTACTGTAAAATAGGTGGTGTTACAGTAGGGATACATGAGGACAACAAAAATAGAATACCACAGCACTGGAATTCAGCTATAGCTATCAGATCAATCAAAAGCAATTGCAGGGGGAGGAGCCAGATGACTGACACAGCTAACACAAACAACAACAACGAGGAAATCAGAACCTAAAAACTAAACCTAACACACTAGCACAAGGAATCCGCGGCGAACTGAAGCAAGCACATGGGACCCGCGGCAATCTGGCGCGAGCAAAGGGGATTTTCTTGGCGAATTGACACCGACACAGGGGATTTCACCGCCAAACTAACACCAACAGATGGGAGAACAACGGTGAACTCCATACATGAGCATCGGCTAACAACAAATTACACTAACCAACAACTAATCATCATAAAAAACCAACAGGATCCACAATAACGACAACAAAACGACCGCTAGACCTAGATCTGGAAGCCACACAACCAAAATTGAAGCAAATCTCGCGGGGGAAAGGGAGAGAGACAACGCGAACTAACCGGCACTGAAGAGTCAAGCATGAGGAGAGAGAGGTCTCGCAAACGCCATGAACAAGACACAAATCGCCTCGCCACCTCCGCCGCTCGAGCGTCCGCCTCGCCGCCTCCGCCGCTCACCTCTCTGCCCATTTCGACATAGTACCGCTCAAATGAAAATGGGGAATAATTCAAAAGGGGGGAAAGGAAAAGGAACACGGGCGTCCAGTAATGGGCAGACCCAAATAAAACCGCGCCCAACAAAGAAAAACCGAACCCAAAACAAAGGAAACCAGGCAGAAAACCACACAGCTCAGCGTGAATCGCAGTGCGCGATTAGACGGCCAAGAAATTGAATGACAGCCAACTGAAAATCACTCGACTGAAAAATAGCAAAACGGAAAAAACAAAGGATTACAATGACATTTCTAAAACATGGCATATGTGGTGAGCAAATTGCAATTGCATATATCGATTAAATTACAATGTTTATGATTGATTATAGATGTCATGATTGCATATAGACATTACATTCTTATATCTATAGATCGTTGTCCAACTGCATATCTAGTAACTACTCCACCCTAAGATCGCCATCTAGCATGTATACCAAAGTACTAAGTAAAAGAGGTAGTATATCTATTTACCTCTGGCACATCATCGAGACAACTACACAACTCTCTTTTTACCCTCAGTGCAATAACACAATACAAGCCTTTTTTCTATTTCTGTCACTAAGATAAATTACTTGCAAGGTTAAACCTAATTAACATACACAACTACCTCTTCCAGATCATTCATCAACATATGGACAATTTAAGACTAATACATCGAAGAGCATATATGGCTCAAATCATGAGCGAGAAAAC
Source organism: Aegilops longissima (assembly GCA_021605205.1). Lineage (NCBI taxonomy): Eukaryota > Viridiplantae > Streptophyta > Magnoliopsida > Poales > Poaceae > Aegilops > Aegilops longissima. Next base: position 51,774,513 of record CM038678.1, read on the forward strand.
TAAAAGAACATAAAATATCCATATATGGATATGATGATAAAGCAACAATTCATTGCACCGCAAAAAACACAACGAGAATTATATCAAATGGATAATAGTCATGAAGTGCAGTTCCTGTGGTCATTGTATTGAAAAACGAGAGAGAGAAGATGCCATGTAGCTACTGCATCCACTCAACTTCAAGTGCAGTTCTTCTCTCTCTCCTAACCGTAGTTTAGAAATGGTCTCTCAGCTTCAAGAGCAGCTAATCCCCGAATTATTGAGACGAGATATCTTTTTGTCCCTCCGTTTGCTTTGGGTGGTTTTTTTTTTGCTGATGTGGCATCATATTGACTACTGACCATGCCACCTCGTTTTCCACCTCACCTTCACCTTCTTCCTCTCACTTTGTCTGCACCAACAGGAGTAACTCACCGCATAGGGCATGATCGCTATGCCCTCGCACGCTAGCGCCGGCCACGGGCGGAGCCAGGGGACGAGCAGGGCCTGCCCCCTCCCTCCCTCCCCTAACGATCAACAATTTTAGTAGGAGCAACGAGTAATTACCAACGAGATTCGACCAATATACGTACTCGGCCCCCCTTATACTCGAATCCTGGCTCCGCCACTGGCGCCGGCGCACACAAGGCACACAACTTCCGAAAGGGCGCCATCGCGCATGCCACCTTGGCTGCCCCATGCGCAGCCTCGTCGCCAATGCCATGGCGGCAACCCTTTCCCTACACCAGCACGCCAACCATCAGTATGTACAGGGCGCACCAAGGCTGTATCTAGCTCAGCTAACTCCTGAAAGGTGTGCACGGCCACGAAAACGGAGGCACTGACCGTGGAGGTGGAACTCAAGCGTCTGGCGCCCGCGATGCAGTGGCCCATGAGGAACATGAGGTGGCGGTGGTGCACCCTGTTGATGATCTCCACCTTGGCCTGGAACTCGCGTCCCACCTGCTCACTCTCGATCACCGCCCTGCCGTAGGGGACCACCCCCTTGTGCACGTACCCAAACCTGCCCTTTTTGCCTGTGAGAAACAAAGCCCCTCGTAGGTGAACGTGCAATCCCCTCGTCGGGCGGGACGTGCAAGGCTGCCTCCAGCATGCCCAATGTCCACTGTTGTAGTACGTGTTGGTGTTGTTGCATATCGTTGCCATGCCATGCCATTAATTGCTGCTCCACCCGTTCCATAATATAAGGACATTTTTTACACTTAGTGTCAAAAACATTCTTATATTATGAGACGGAGTCAAAAGCGTTTTTATATTATGGGATGGAGGGAGTAGTCAATTACATGTACATGATCTATCAAGAGCAAGAAGGAACAGCGCCCGAGTAGACATTGCGTTTTATTTTGTTGCCGGAGGTGTCTGCGTACCTAGAAATGCATGAGATTGTGAGGCTTCCTCCTCCTTGGCGCTGTCCTCCTTGAACCAGCAGACGCATGTGACGATGAGGCGGCGGAGCATGGAGGCAAGTCCACGGCTGCCGGAGTCGACCGCCGGAGCATACACACATGGCGAGTTGTGTTGCTAGTTTCTCGCTTGGGCGCAGAGAGAGATAGAGAGTGAGGGGAGGAATCCCAAGGTGAGGTGGACAACAAGGTGACGAGACGACGAGAGCGGTCAAAACCATGTCACGTCAGTATAAATAAAACCACCCAAAGCAACCTGAGGGACGAAAAATATCGAGTTTCAACAATATGGGGGTTAGCTTTTGCTGGTTTTGAATTTGAAGGATCATTTCAAAATCATCATTGTTGGATAAAAAAATATACTTTTCCCTTATTCTAACTATGTATGCATGTCACCACTATTTGGCCTTTTCAGAGATTTGACAAGCAATCATTTTAGTGGACCAATTCCCTCCGGCCTGCTGAAACGAATTCAAGACGGCTCCCTAACTATAAGGTCAACGGATCATAATATTCACAGTACCCACATAGAATTTCCAACATTGATCTCCACACTATTCTGTCCAAATTTTATTACTATTTTCTTCTCTTTCTTGCAGATATGATGACAATCCAAAAAGGAAGCCAATCTCTTTGACTGTTGTCTATATTGTTGTGCCATTAGTTACAATCGTGATGATAGTAGTGCTTGTCCTTTTCTTAACGAACAAAAAGCGAAAGCAAGGTGAAAGTTAGCATTAATGCATTGTCCACATGTAACTGCAAGTCTGCAACCAATGGTCGATAACACTGGGTTTGCTCTTTCCTTGTGAAGGTTCAGCAAAGTACAGTGCAAGGGCGCAACATGCGGTGAGCGATGGACATAGCGTGATGCGATTGAACAACCGTCGGTTCACCTCTAGGGAACTGGAGGTCATAACCAACAACTTCCAGCGAGTGCTCGGCCGAGGAGGCTTTGGCTCGGTACATGATGGATTCTTGGAGGATGGTACTCGTGTGGCGGTCAAGTTGCGTTCTCAGTCTTCCAATCAAGGTGTCAGAGAGTTCTTGGCAGAGGTAATGTCTCATCAATTAAGACACCTCAATTTGCAGCTATTCTGGAGAGTGCGTGATTCATTTTTTAATTTCGTTGTTCAGGCTCGGATCTTAGCAAAGATTCACCACAAGAATCTTGTCTCGTTGATTGGTTATTGCATGGATAGAGATTACTTGGCCCTTGTCTACGAGCATATGTCAGGAGGAGATCTCGAAGATAAACTCAGAGGTACGCTGTCTACAAAAAGATTTGAATCTCTGTTCTCTAGTGTGACAACGCATACACCTGAATACCTGATGTTATTCTACAGGAATAAATGCCGACAATGGATGTTTGACATGGAGGCAGAGGCTCCGTATTGCACTGGAATCTGCTCAGGGTATTCTTTTGCTTTGGAACATGGTCTTCCTTTGTTATTGAAAATTTACATCTTCTTGTTGATCTATGTGTGTGTAGGTCTCGAGTATCTACACAGCTCATGTAGCCCTCCCTTCGTACACCGGGACGTGAAGACATCGAACATTCTACTGGATGCAAATCTTAAGGCCAAGGTTGCTGATTTTGGTTTGCTGAAGGCTTTCAATCACGATAATGCTACACATGTATCCGCTGACAGGGTGGTTGGCACGCATGGCTACCTCGCCCCTGAGTAAATGACATATGCCTTGCCATCTTCTAGTTACCTTATTGACCATCACATGATCAATTGTTATGATGTGATGCCACTTGACCGATGCTGATGCGAATGCATTTCATTTCGTACATGTGCGTACAGATACGCAGCAGCCATGCATCTAACTGAGAAAAGCGACGTGTATAGCTTCGGCGTCGTGCTACTAGAGGTGGTGACCGGCCAGCCACCGATCCTGCAATGCCCACAACCCACCAATATCATCCAGTGGGTGAGGCAGCGCCTTGCACATGGCGACATTGAGAGCGTGGTGGATGTGCGCATGCAACGAGAGTACGACATTAATGGCATATGGAAGGTCGCGGACCTTGCGCTCAAGTGCTCTCGCCAAGCTCCCACACATCGGCCGGCAATGACAGACGTGGTGACACAGCTGCAAGAGTGTTTGAAACTCGAGGAGAACCGCACAAGTTGTGATAGGAGCGGAAGCAGCAACGATCCTCACTCAGTTGATAGTATAGATACATAATGTGAGCAGCATGCTTACAACGGCCTTTGGTCCTGCTTCACGGTGAGGAGACTTCGTTGCCTGTCCCATTTGTTCAATCTTTATAATGACGTTGCTTTGTTTGACAAAATGCAAATGTACAAATATTCATACATTTGTTGTTGGGCTTTAGAATCGGTGACTTCTGTTTGTATACACTCTTTTTCCATTTGTAAGTTGCCTGATTTTTTCGTGTGTATTTTCTTCCTATATTTAGTTTTTTACCCTTTTGTTTTAGTTAGCATGTCATGTTTTTCCGTGCTGATCTACGTGTGTCATGCATGAGTTTATTTTTTGAGAAAAAGAGTGTCCCCATGAGTGTGAGGGCGCGCTAGCTGGTTGGTGTGTGTTTCTGTGGCTTCTGTGTGGGTTCATGTGTGTATTTTTTTTGGCAACCGGTAGCCCTTCGAAGAAGGCTCATAATTAAAACCATTCAGCCGCGCATTAAGGACGAATGCCCGCGCTAGCCACGTCATCACAGATATGACAAAAAAAAAAAAAAAACAGCAGGTGGATGGCGAAGGGCTACGCAGGCGCCTCTCTCTCGTTTCCTCCCCCTCCGCCTCCGCCGCCACAACCCATGGCCGCCGATGTGCTGGCGCTCTCGCTGGCCCGCCGTCTGCCGTCCCTCTCCTCCAGACCAGCTGCCTCCTCCTCCTCCTCCCGCGCCCATGGCGCTGCCCGCCCAGCGCGGTCACCGCCGGCGCTCGCCGTCATGCCGTGCGCTTGCTAGGGTTCCGCCAGCGCCGCCAAAGCCACCTCCACCATACCTTCTCCTCCAGTCTATCCCCAAGGCCGCCCCAGGCTAGAAGGCGGATACCGCCGTCACGAGCATGACCCCCATCCTCGCTGGCGGGCTCAGCAACGACTTCGTCTCCATCTGGAACCCATCGCCGGCGTGGCTGCCGCGACCACAATCACATCCGAGAGGAGCAGCCCGTAGCGGGTCTTCCTCGTCTCCATCTCCAAGCCACGCGAGCGCCTGCAGTGGCACAGAGCTGGTGGAGAAGGTGTCGGTGGTTGGATCTGCCGCACGGGTGTCGGCGGCACGATGCGGCCTTGCCATACTCTTAGGCATCGGTGAAATCCGGTAGGAGCACTTTTTTACTCTATTTTTGTGGCAATTTCTTACTTCCCCTTGTTGCTGGGTCTCGCTGGGTCTCTCTACGTCTCTGATAAGAGATGATTGACACTTTATTTTATCATAACAGTTTTGCAATCTAGGAACGAGACCAACTTCAGGAGCTGATTGAAGCTGCACTAAATTTAGCTACAAAGTAACATCAAAACAATTGGTGGGCAACCTCCTACAGGAAGGAAATTACAGTTTGGATGAGGATCCGTAGTCCATAGGATGGTCAGGTCCTGATGGATTCAGAAGGTACACAAATCTTTATATCTATTTTGCATCTAGGATTGATGAAGTAAATGATTTTACATATGCTCATTTATTTTTGTAAGCTAATGGTGCCTGCTGACGATAACTGATATCAAGTCTTTGATTCTCTTGTAGAACAGGTCATACCATCATGACTATATTCAATTTGGTTCCTTAGGTACATCAAATGTGTCTATCCAAGAAGAGCACAATTTTAGAGGAGTGTTTCTTTATGGTTCTGATTCCCCACCCCCATGTTAATATCTCTGTATGATTACCACATTACAAGTCTTCTTTTATATCCAAAAGGGGGACTAGCAATCTTCATCAAGCTTATTGGATTGGTTGTTCATGCCTACATCAATGTACTGTTCAACATCAAGCTTATTGGATCAGCTGTTTATGCCTAAATCAACCAAACAAGTACGGAGTTATCTTATGTTATTTCAAGGTAAAACCAAGGAGATTGTTAAATTTTTCCTCCTGCATTAACAGAACACACAGAAAACTGAATTTCCCTAAAAAAAGGTATATTGATTATCTGGGCTTCTCCTGAAGGATATTTACCTACTATTCTACCAATCCTTTGAAGTTATTTCTTTTACTCAGTGGTTTTGCGAGATATCAAATTATTTTTAATTCCAGTAGTTCTTACTTAGTATATGTCAGCAGATTCATCCTTCATAAAACGTTATTCCCATATGGTTAAGGAGCAGGAAAATGCTCAGTTAGGCTGCCTAAGAGCCTGAAGAAATGGCTTACAAATAACTTTTTTATCTTGTCATATTAGATTCTTAGTGCAGTGGTCCTAGATTGCCTCCTGAGTTCATCCTATTCCTACTTGTTGTCAGTTTCCAACAGTAAGAAGTGGCTTCTCTTGAGAAATGAGTAGCATGTGCACTTTGGGTGGCTGGATTATATTGTTGCAGATATATTACAGTTGATCTTGGATGCATTTTCCAATCCCAATTCCTTAAATACTTTATACTAGCTTCTAATTTTGCTATATTGCTTTACGAAACAATTGATTACCTGTGATTAGACTCTGATTTATGGTATTTGCGTGTGGTTAGGCTAGGCAGATTACACACAAAATGGAAGGTCAAAAGAGAAATTAGTTGCTGCCCATAGTACTCTGCTTTGAACCCAGACATTACTGTAGAACTATCGGCTAATTAAACACAGGAAGACATGACATAATATTTGACAACACTGTTGTGATTGTATATTGTTAGTTATTCATGCAAGGAAGATTTTTAAATATAGCTTATTATTTGTACTTCTATGCAATTAAAAAAATGTTTTTGGCATTGTTAAGCATTAGATGTATTAAAAGGATGTAGGTTCATCTCTCTTAGTCTTAATTCATACGTGAACAATTTTCCCCAAGCGAATACTCAAGTGATTTCCTTCAAGCCCGGCAATGACGTTATCAAGTTTTCTATATAATTGATTGCAGTACATGCAAAATATGATCAAAGTGATTGAAGATATATAAATTTTCTATGTTAGTTGTCTATGCAAAATATGATCAAAATATGGCAGCCCTCACAACACTCATGACCCGCTTTTGCGCGGGAGAGGACAGCTGGCTAGCTCGTAGTAACAACATGACCAAGAACCCTGGTAATTCGGATACCAAGGACAGCAATGGCAGGTCGCGTCGCAACAAGTACAAGCGCCGCATTAACGGCGATAATGCTGAGGATACGGCAGTCAATGTCGGATTCAGAGGCTCTAAACCCGGTCAGCGGAAAAAGCCATTTAAAAAAAATACTCCGGGCCTGTCCAATTTGGACCGAATACTCGATCGCTCGTGCCAGATACACGACACCCCCGAAAAACCAGCCAACCACACCAACGGGGATTGTTGGGTGTTCAAGCATGCATGAAAGTTAAACGCCGAAAACAATGACAAGGGGCTGCATAGCGATGACGAGGAGGAGCCCCGGCCGCCGAACAATAGAGGACAGAAGGGCTTCCCGCCACAAGTGCGGACAGTGAACATGATATACGCAACCCACATACCCAAAAGGGAGTGGAACCGTGCACTAAGGGACGTATATGCGATGGAGCCAGTCGCCCCAAAGTTCAACCCGTGGTCTTCCTGCCCGATCACTTTTGATCGAAGGGACCACTCCACCAGCATGCGCCATGGCGGATTCGCCGCATTGGTTCTAGACCCAATCATTGACGGATTTCACCTCACTAGAGTCCTAATGGATGGCGCCAGCAGCCTGAACCTGCTTTATCAGGATACAATGCGCAAAATGGGCATAGACCCATCAAAGCAGGGCCGGCCCACAAATTTACGGGGCCTGGGGCAATACATCAACAAGGGGCCCTTGTTGACTGGAAAGCTCAAATACTTTTCTATTTGGAAAAGCAAAGTAAATATCTAGTGCATTACATAGATGATGATCTTTCGACTTTAAAATTGACAGTACAATTTATCTATTGATAAGGTGATCTACATAAACTCGCTTTCCTAAATTTGACGGAGACATCATTTTGGTCAGCAAAAATATATAACCCTGTCCAAACTGGTTGCTATACTTAAAAAAATTGTGTTACCATCAGATAAGAAGTTAGCACATGTACGTACATTTGTTTCTGAATCTTTCCCAGTCTGCCATGTTTTTCACTCCCAAAAAATTCATCCGGATAATAACTCAATTCTTCAAAATTTGTTGTGGGGTTTGAAAAGCTTACTCAACTTTCTGGAATTATAAGTTTGTGAAAAATCTCAAGAATTACTATCTAGAGGGAACACAATATCGTTATGGCTAGAATTACTATCTCAACTAAAATATCCCTAGCCTTATCATTCAGATTGTCGTAGTTTGGCGGGTCAAGATATAAATGGTGCATGATTGCTTCTCATCGACACTCGGTGTTTCTGCATTTGGTTAATGAGTTAGGTTTTCAACTTTTCATGCTGGCAGGAATTATTATCACCATCGTTCATATCATCATTGGTAGCATCTGTATTCTCAGTCAGTTGCTCTTCAACACTTACTGGGGCCAGTTCCAGGGGTCTCTAGAAGAACCACTAGTTCTGAAAATTTTGTCAATTAATCCTTCTTGGATTTCTATCAGTTCATCTTTGAGCAGCCTTTCACTATTCTTGACAGATAGACACTTTCTAGTTAGCATAACATGGTTAATACAGGGAACAAACGCACCTAAATATGGATTGATGTTGATGTAGGTTGCCAGATTCGCAGGTTGCAGTAGTCAGCACGAACAAGAAGACCACACCAAGAACTGAATAATTTCCCCCATTCTGCAGTTCCCCTAATCTCCTGGCCACTGAGGACTTAGATCCAGTGAATATCAAAAGAACACCTATGCAGGTAGATGTGGACTCATCAGAGCAGGAGCGAACAACTTTTTAATTGAGGGGGAATGGAATTATGGGAAGGAAGAAAAGAAGAACACCTACCGTCTCCATGTGTTCCAACATCTAGTTGATGGGGAACGAGAAGAATATTGAGAACGGAAGGAGAGCCAATTTGGGAACAAATTTTCGCCTTTAATCTCCATTAATGGCCGGCAGTGACCTTGGAATAGGAAACACACGGGAGCGGCGGCGCTGTTATGGGAAAAGAGGAGAAAGATTGACGATGTGTTTTGCCCCACGACTGAATCGGCCCTCTGTTTTTATCGATATATTTCTTGGGCTTCTTACTTATTAAGAAGGTTGCCTAAAAAACCTTATTAGGAAGGAATACTACCTCAGTTGGGGCCCCTGCTTTCTCGGGGCCTAGGGCGGGCGCCCCGTTTGCCCGGCCTATGGGCCGGGCCTGCATCAAGGATTCAACCCACGAAGACGACCTTTAAAGGCGTCATACCAGGTGTAGAGGCCAACTGTACAGGCTCAGTTACACTTGAAGTGGTCTTCGGATCCCCGGATAACTTCCGAAGCGAGGAGTTAATCTTCGACATAGTCCCGTTCCGCAGCGGCTATCACGCACTGCTCGGACGAACCGCATTTGCAAAGTTCAATGCGGTGCCGCACTACGCATATCTCAAGCTCAAGATGCCAGGTCCTCGAGGAGTCATTACGGTCAATGGAAACACCGAACGCTCTCTCCGGACGGAGGAGCATACGGCGGCCCTTGTGGCGGAAGTACAAAGCAGCCTCTTAAGGCAATTCTCGAGTTCGACTATTAAACGTCCGGACACCGTCAAGCGCGCCCGGAGTAACCTACAACAAGACCGCCTGGCACGTTCCGAGCATGCATAGCAATGCGGACTAAACCCCAGCCCTCGTGAAATCATGAAACCAGTACTGCGCGTACATAATTACGCTCTGGAAATACCATGGGCATAGGGGGAGGGGCATGACCACGGCATGCCCAGAATGCGGCTCAACCGCACTAGGGGCTCCCGATTGTGTCATTCTTTTCTTTTCTTCTTTCTTTTTTACTTTCAGGACTCCGTTCTCACGAAGCCTTGTCCGGCAGTAGAATCTCCGAACACATGATGCAACAGCCAGGGAAGCAGAAAGCTACGTCGAGTGTCCAGGTGGTCTCTATCACGAGCAGTATACCTGTTTTACATACCATCCTGCAGCTTACCCCTGGAGGGGGACATGTTAAAAAGTCCCATCCCTTGCTTATCGCACTATTTGGATCGTTCTCCTCTTACTGCAGCCCTTTTGAATAAACAATACATAGCTTCTGCCTATTATTGAATTCCTTTTTTTTCTATATATATATGTTCAGTTATGACATTGCGCAACCGTACACTTTGGTACGGGCAATACACCAAGGGCTCAAGTACCCCACAATATGGTGTGATAAGTCCGAACACTTTCACAAGTGCAGCATCCCGAACTTATAGCATTATATGCATCAGCTCCGAATCATGTCTTGGGTCAATAGTTGGGTTTGCCCGGCTCCCATGTTTTGGTACCTTATGTTCCGTTATATCGGCTAAGGTAGCGCTGGGAGAACCACTGCGATTGTGCCCCGGTTGAGCTGGGTTAAGCACCTCAGTGGAGAAAGCTAAAACTGACCGTCATGATAGGGCGAGAACCGGTCGCTGTTCGAGAGGTTTTCGAGTCCCTAAAGACTTATGCCGCTTAGAGCAAAGAGCCGGCATTGTCCGGCCTAGGCGTGGATAGCACCCCGAACTCGGTCTTCCGAATACGAGGGGCTTCGCCGAAATTTAAAATTATAGAATTCTATGGCTAAGTGATAGTGTTTAAGCATTATAGTCCGGTTGCCTTGTTCGTTGCGTTGAGCGCCTCCCTCGAAGGATGCAAGAATGGGAACAGGAGCGCTCAAGTTTATCCCGAACACCTGAGCACTCGTGGCATGGGGGCTGAAGCCGACGACTCGCCATCTCTCAAATTTAATAAACGGCCGCACAAAAGGTAATATTTTAAATTCAAAAGTGTTGCTTAGCGCATATGAACAAGTTTTCAGCGTACATGATAACAAATGCGAGTCTACTAAAAAATTACATCTTTGGAGCATTCACCCGCTATAAGGCGGGCACCCTTCAGGATGCCCTCATAATACATTTCAGGCTTGCGATGCTCCTTGCCCGGTGGTGGTCCGTCCGTCACAAGCTTCTCAACGTCCATCTTGCCCCAGTGCACCTTAGCACGGGCAAGGGCCCTACGGGCACCCTCGATGCAGACGGAGCGCTTGACGACTTCAACCCATGGACAGGCGTCCACCAGCCGCCTCACCAACCCGAAGTAGCTCCCAGGCATGGCTTCCTTAGGCCACAACCGAACTATGAGGCCCTTCATGGCCTGTTCGGCCACCTTATGGAGCTCGACCAGCTGCTTCAACTAGTCGCTTAAGGGCACCGGGTGTCCGGCCTCAACATACTGAGACCAGAACACCTTCTCTGTCGAGCTTCCCTCCTCGGCTTGGTAGAATGCAGCAGCATCGGACACACTGCGGGGCAGATCTGCGAATGCTCCTGGAGAGCTCCGGATTCGGGTAAGTAACAGATAATTCACTTTCACATGCTTGCTTTGCATATAGAATGCCTTACCCGCCGCTATCTTCTTCATCGCCTCAATTTCCTGGAGGGCTTTTTGGGCTTCGGCCTTAGCGGCTTTGGCACTCTCAAGGGACGAGGCGAGCTTGGACTCTCGAGTCTTTGAGTCACGCTCCAAACTCTCGTGTTTTTCCACGAGAGACTGGAGCTCTTGACGCACCTCCGCCACCCGCGCCTCCTGCTTCTCTCGCTTGAAGCGCTCCGCGGCCGCATCGCTTTCGGCCTTCGACACCGCTTCCTTCAGGGTCGCCACCTTGTTCGTGGCCCCTGCAATATTCACGTTATTCCTGTCATTTTTTGCAACCGCATCTTTTAAATACTCCCATAAGGTCTTACTTACCTTCCTTGTCCTCGAGCTGCTTTTTGGCAAGGCCGAGCTCGTTCTCGGACCGCTCGAGGCTCTGCTTCAATGCATCAACCTCCGCAGTCATTGCGGCAGAGGTCAGCAGCGCAGCTTGCATTCCCATATTGACATACTTATGTTAGACTCCTGCGTATATCTTTTTAGATCCTCAGTTCGGCTTTTCCTTTCTGAACACCAAACTGAGCATCAGGGGCTACTGTCTATGCGGTAATATTTTTATATATCTTAAATACATACCTCAAAGCCTATTAGAAGGCTGGCACAGGCTTCAGTCAGCCCCCTCTTGGCGGACTGAACTTTCTGGATCACCACACTCATAACAGTGCGGTGCTCCTCATCGATGGAAGCGCCGTTAAGCGTCTCCATCAAATCATCCGGTGCCTCCGGTTGGACGGAGGTCACCGGCGTCGCAATCTTGCCCTTCTTACGAAGGGTCGCTCACGGACTCGGAACCCATGAAGGTTCGATGCGAGTCCGCACAGGGCGAACTTAAAGCCCTTTGGGGTTTTATCCCCTTTGCACCTGGAGTCCGGGAGGTCGCCTTGCGGAGCCTCCAGGGCCACCTCCTCCTGGCTGGGCCCCTTTTGGGACTCCACCCCGGCGTCATCCGCGGCGGGAGGAGACGAGGCGGTCGGAAGTGAGGTGCTATTCACATTCGACGAATCCAGGGAGCCGCTCGATGAAGCGTCGAGCCCGTCCTTGGGCGAGCTGCATGGTTATATTCGGCGTTAGAAGATGCCGTGCGACAAATGGAACGCCATGAGTTATTCTGGTGTCCGGACACTTACGATTTCGCCAGGGGCTTGGTCCTTGGTGGCCACTCCTCTTCGTTATCGTCGGCGTTGGTGGTGTAGTCCGGAGGGAGGGTCCTTCCCTTCTTGGACCCTCCGGCCTCCCCAGTTGGGGCGGCCTTCCTTTTCTTCTCTCCCCCCGCTGGGGGAGAGGCCTATTTTTCCTCCTCCTCGTCTTCGCGGGAGGAGTCCGCCTTGGAGTCATCAGACGATGAGTCCGATGACACCTGGCGCCGGGAACTCCTTGAGTTCCGTGGCCTTCTTCTCCGGCACCACGTAAGGTGCGGAACCAGCAACCCGTTAATCGGGCGTCCGGCTGGTCTTCGGCAAGGAGCAGACGGTCAACCTGTCCGGACGTCTTACGCCAGTCTGTCAAAGGTGAGGAGTTTTAGATCCGCATAGAGTCACACTATGAAAAAAAGTCCGTAAAGGGTAAAATAGCTTACCTCGCTGGCTTGATGCCGCGAGCTGAATCCGCGATCTTCGGTAGCAGATGGGGGAGCCTCGGCGCCCTTGAACAACACCTTCCAAGCATCTTCGTACGTAGTGTCGAAGATCCGGCTCAAGGTTCGGTGCTGTGCCGGATCAAACTCCCATAAGTTGAAGGCCCGTTGCTGGCATGGGAGAATCCGGCGGATGAGCATAACCTGGACTACGTTGACAAGCTTGAGCTTCTTGTCCACCAGGTTTCGGACGCAGGTTTGGAGTCTGGTCAGCTCTTCCGAATTACCCCACGTCAGGCCTGTCTCTTTCCATGAGGTGAGTCGTGTAGGGAAGCCAGATCGGAATTCGGGGGCCGCCGCCCATTTAGAGTTGCGCGGCTCGGTGATGTAGAACCACCCCGATTGCCACCCCTTTATGGTCTCCACAAAGGAGCCCTCGAGCCATTGGACGTTCGCCATCTTGCCCACCATGGCACCTCCGCACTCCGCTTGGCGGCCGCCCACTACCTTCGGCTTGACATTGAAGGTCTTCAGCCATAAGCCGAAGTGGGGCTGGATGCAGAGGAAGGCCTCGCACACGACGATGAACGCCGAGATGTTGAGGATGAAATTCGGGGCCAGATCGTGAAAATCTAGGCCGTTGTAGAACATGAGCCCCGGACAAATGGGTGAAGTGGAAAACCTAGTCCGCGGAGGGTGTGGGGGAGGAACACCACCCTCTCATGGGGCCTGGGGGTGGGGATGAGCTGCCCCTTGTCGGGGAGCCGATGCGCGATGTCGCCGAACAAGTATCCGGCCTTCCGCAGCTTTTTGATGTGCCCCTCCGTGACGGAGGAGGCCATCCACTTGCCTCCCGCTCCGGACATAGTTGGAGAAGGTTGAGGTGGGATGTGCGAACTTGGGCGCTAGAACTCGAGTGCACGGAATTGGATGAGCAAAGGAGGAAGAAGGCGTGTGTGAAAAAGTGGATCCTTATCCCCTTATATGGACGGACAAAGCTATGCGTTCCCACCGACCTGATAAAACTCGCTTATCTCCCAAGCGCCGTAATCAATGGCACGGTTGGGTTACCCACGCCCGTATTGATGAGAATCCCAGAATAAGGGGACACGATCTCTGCTTTGACAAGACGTGCCAAGGAAACTGCCTCGCTAAACGCGCTGAGGTGGGACAGTAAAAACGATTCGAATAAAGGCTTGGCCATGGTGTGATGTCATGCTGCGGAATACGTCAGCAGATTGAACTTGTGTAAATATTATTCTCTCTACGATGGTATGTGGAACTTATTTTGCAGAGCCGGACACTATCCTTGTGTTCAAAATCTTCTATGAAGTATTCGGAGGAGGAACCCGCCTTGCAATGCGAAGACAATATGTGCGCCGGACTCGTCGTCATTGAAGCCTGGTTCGGGGGCTACTAAGGAGTCTGGATTAGGGGTGTCCGGATAGCCGGACTATGACCTTTGGCGGACTCGGACTATGAAGATACAAGATTGAAGACTTCGTCCCGTGTCCGGATGGGACTTTCCTTGGCGTGGAAGGCAAGCTTGGCGATACGGATATGTAGATCTCCTACCATTGTAACCGACTCTGTGTAACCCTAACCCTCTTCGGTGCCTTTATAAATCGGAGGGTTTTAGTACATAGGACGAACAACAATCACCCTCCGGTTTATAAAGGCTAGCTTCTAGGGTTTTACCTCCATCGAGAGGGCCCGAACCTGGGTAAAAACATCGTGTCCCTTGTCTCCTGTTACCATCCGCCTAGATGTACAGTTCGGGACCCCCTACCCGAGATCCGCCGGTTTTGACACCGACAGGGGGCGTCGGCGACGAGGAAGGCTCGGGGACGGCCGACGGTGAAGGCGCCCTCGGGGGCGAGGGCAAGGGCGCGCGGGCTCGGGGACGACATCGGCAATAGTGACAGCGAGGCACGGGTGACGGCGAGGGCGCGGTCGGGCGGGGGCGACGGCAGGGGCGGCGGACGGCGTCGGGGCAGCCTGGCGGCGATGAGCTCGGCGTCGTCGGGGGCAAATGGAGATGAGAAACTGAAATTTTCACAAGTCCTGGTTATATACCAAGAGCGTTGGTCCCGACTCGTGGCACCAACGGGGACCAATGCCCCCTTTAGTCCCGGTTGGTGCCACCAATCGGGACCAAAGGCCAGTTTTCGGCAGCCCAAAGTGCGGAAGCGGCCTTTGGTCGGTTGGTGGCACCAACCGGGACTAAGGAGGCATTGGTCTCGGTTGGTGCTACTGAACCGGGACCAATGCCCTCCTTAGTCGGTTGGTGCCACCAACGGGACCAAAACCTTCTGCTGCCCGTGGCCAAAGTTTAGTCCCACCTCGCTAGTTGAGAGGGGCTCGGAGTGGTTTATAAGCCCCACTGTGGCTACCCTCTCGAGCTCCTCTCAAATGCAGGCTTACGGGCCTAATCTCACACTGTGCTGCCAGTGGGCCTATTGGGTCTTCTGGGCCTGAATCCTGGCCCAGTTGGGTTTTAGTCGTATCAGGGCCGTGGTGGCCCAATAGGTGTCGATTTTTATATTTTTTCCAATTTTTTGTTTTGTTTTTTCATTATTTATTTTCTTTTGTTTTTGCTTTATTTTTAATTCTTTTTTCTCTTAGTTTTAGAAAATTATAAACTTTCTGTTAGTGCCATTAGTTTTCAAATTTGAAAACACTTTTTTGTTTTTTTGTTTTCTTTGTTGCTTTACTTATTTTATTTTGTTTCTACTTACAACAAAATACGTATTGTTGCTATTTTTATTTTGTTTCTAGTTTTTTGTTTTGTTTTCTGCATTATTTATTTTCTTTTGTTTTTTGCTTTATTTTTTAATTCTTTTTTGCTTTTAGGTCAGCAAAATTATAAACTTTCTGTTAGTGCCATTAGTTTTAGAAAAATTATAAACATTCTGTTAGTGCCATTAGTTTTCAAATTTGAATAATTAAATTTGAATTCTTTGAAATTTGTGTGAATCACAAGTTTGTGATTAACTTTACTAGAAAAAAGAATATAGATGCGCCTATAGAGATAATTCAACCTAAATTCGTAATAAAGCATTTCAAATGAACTTTGAAAAAGTTGAAAGTTGGCATGGTATCATAATTTCACCCACATAACATGTGCATGTATAAAACGGACAATGGTATCATACTCGTCTGTTATAAAGTTGGCATGGTATCATCATAATAGTTGCGGGAGAAAGTCTTCACTTTTTCTTCGCTTGTGTCATTTGCTTATTGCGCCGTAACCATGGATAATCTTCATCGTTTATCGGGATCTTTGGGGTCAACCTTGACTTTGAAGGAGGAATTTCATGAAACTTTTCATAATCTTGAGACATGTACATCTTGCCCTCCACTCCCACGATGCCCCTTTTTCCTGAAAGAACTATGTGGCGCTTTGGCTCATCGTATGATGTATTCGCTTACTTATCTTTTTTTCTCTCGATCTGGTAGACATGTCCTTCACATAGATAACCTGTGCCACATCATTTCCTTGGACGAACGGTTCGTCAGTGTACCCAAGATTTTTCAGATCCACTATTGTCATTCCGTACTGTGGGTCTACCTGTACCCCGCCTCCTGACAGATTGACCCAGTTGCATTTAAACAAAGGGACCTTAAAATCTACTCCGTAGTCAAGTTCCCGTATGTCCACTATGTAACCATAATATGTGTCATTTCCCCTCTCGGTGGCTGCATCAAAGCGGACACCGCTGTTTTGGTTGGTGCTCTTTTGATCTTGGGCGATCGTGTAAAATGTATTCCCATTTATCTCGTATCCTTTCCAAATCATTACAGACGAAGATGGTCCCCTGGACAACAAGTACAACGCATTACAAACAGTGCTGTCACCTCTGAGACGTGTTTCCAACCAACTGCTGAAAGTCCTGATGTGTTCACGTGTAATCTAGTCGTCGCATTGCTCCGGGTGTTTGGAGCGCAGACTGTTCTTGTTTTAATCGACATACGGGGTCACCAAGGTAGAGTTCTGTAGAACTGTGTAGTGTGCTTGAGACCAAGAATATCCGTCCCAGCATATTATTGAGTCGCTTCCAAGCATGCCTTTTCCAGTCAGTCTCCCCTCATACCGCGATTTAGGGAGGCCAATCTTTTTAAGGCCAGGAATGAAGTCAACACAAAACCCGATGACATCCTCTGTTTGATGGCCCGTGGAGATGCTTCCTTCTGGCCTAGCGCGGTTACGGACATATTTCTTTAGGACTCCCATGAACCTCTCAAAGGGGAACATATTGTTTAGAAATACGGGCCCCGTAATGACAATCTCGTCGACTAGATGAACTAGGGCGTGCGTCATGATATTGAAGAAGGATGGTGGGAACACCAGCTCGAAGCCCGACAAGACATTGCGCCACATGACTCCTTAGCTTTGGTACGATTTCTGGATCGATCACCTTACGAGATATTGCATTGAGGAATGCACATAGCTTCACAATGGCTAATCGGACGTTTTCGGTAGAAGCCCCTCAATGCAACCGAGCGATTGCGTCATAATCACGTGGAAGTCATGAGACTTTAGGTTCGGAACTTTTTGTCCGGCATATTTATTATTCGCTTTATATTCGACGAGAAGCCAGTCGGGACCTTCATCTGACCAGGCATTCAAAGAAGATTTCTTTCTCTTCTTTCGAAGAGCGTGGTGGCGGGACCTTCATCTCGCTTCGGAGGCATGCCGTCTTTTTCGTGCAAGCGTTGCAGGTCCTCCCGTGCCTCAGGTGTATCTTTTATCTTCCCATACACGCCCAAGAAGCCTAGCATGTTCACGCAAAGGTTCTTCGTCACGTGCATCACGTCGATCGTAGAGTGGACCTCTAGGTCTTTCCAGTAGGTTAGGTCCCAGATTTCTTCTTCCACATGGGTGTGTGTTTCTCAGCGTCATTCGGAACAACTAGTCCGCCGGGACCCTTTCCAAAGATTACGTGTAAATCATTGACCATAGCAAGTACGTGATCACCGGTACGCATGGCGGGCTTCTTCCGGTGATCTGCCTCGCCTTTGAAATGCTTGCCTTTGTTTCGACATTAATGGTTGGTCGGAAGAAATCGACGATGGCCCAGGTACACATTCTTCCTGCAGCTTCCCAGGTATATACTATCGGTGTCAAGTAAATAGTGCGTGCATGCGTGGTATCCCTTGTTTGTGTGTCCTGAAAGGTTACTAAGAGCGTGCCAATCATTGACGGTCACGAACAGCAACGCCTTTAGGTCAAATAACTCATGTTTGTGCTCATCCCATGTACGTACACCATTTCTATTCCACAGCTGTAAAAGTTCTTCATCTAATGGCCTTAGGTACACATCAATGTCGTTCCCGGGTTGCTTAGGGCCTTGGATGAGAACTGGCATCATAATGAACTTCCGCTTCATGCACATCCAAGGAGGAAGGTTATACATACATAGAGTCACGGGCCAGGTGCTGTGATTGCTGCTCTGCTCCCCGAAAGGATTAATGCCATCCGCGCTTAAGGCAAACCAAACGTTCCTTGGGTTACTTGCAAACTCATCCCAAGATTTCTCTCGATTTTTCTCCATGCGACCCGTCGTGGGGTGCTCTCAACTTCCGTCTTTCTTACGGTCCTCACTGTGCCATCGCATCAACTTGGCATGCTCTCCGCTTCGAAAAGACGTTTCAACCGTGGTATTATAGGAGCATACCACATCACCTTCGCAGGAACCCTCTTCCTAGGGGGCTCGCCGTCAACATCACCGAGGTCATCTCGTCGATCTTATATTGTAATGCACCGCATACGGGCATGCATTTAGATCCTTGTACGCACCATGTAGAGGATGCATTCATTAGGGCATGCATGTATCTTCGCACCTCCAATCCTAGAGGGCATACGACCTTCTTTGCTACGTATGTCTTGTCGGGCACTCGTTATCCTTTGGAAGCTTCTTCTTCAATATTTTCAGTAGCTTCTCAAATCCTTTGTTAGGCACAACATTCTCGCCTTCCATCGCAGCAATTCCAAAGACGGTACCGAGCTTTGTGTTGCCATCTTCGCAATTGGGGTACAACCCTTTTTTGTGATCCTCTAACATGCGATCGAACTTCAGCTTCTCCTTTTGACTTTCGCATTGCGTCCTTGCATCGACAATGACCCGGCGGAGATCATCATCATCGAGCACATCGTCTGGTTCCTCTTGATCTTCAGCAGCTTCGCCCGTTGCAGCATCATCGTGCACATCGTCTGGTTCCTCTTGGTGTTCAGTAGCATCACCGTATTCAGGGGGCACATAGTTGTCATCGTACTCTTCTTCTTCGCCGTCTTCCATCATAACCCCTATTTCTCCGTGCCTCGTCCAAACATTATAGTGTGGCATGAAACCCTTGTAAAGCAAGTGGGTGTGAAGGATTTTCCGGTCAGACTAAGACTTCGTATTCCCACATATAGGGCATGGACAACACATAAAACCATTTTGCTTGTTTGCCTCAGCCACTTCGAGAAAATCATGCACGCCCTTAATGTACTCGGAGGTGTGTCTGTCACCGTACATCCATTGCCGGTTCATCTGCGTGCATTATATATAATTAAGTGTGTCAAAAATCATTACAGAACATTATGAATAGATAATTAAGTGACCAAATTAATAGAAGTTCATCATCAAATTAAAACCAAAGTACATACATAGTTCTCATCTAACAACATAAAGCTCTGCAGAGCATCTAAATTAATTAAACCATACATTGAAACTATGTAAAACATTTCAATGCGAAAACAAACGCGATCATAATCGCAACCAAGGTAACAACTGATCCAACGACATAATGATACCAAGCCTCGGTATGAATGGCATATTTTCTAATCTTTATAATCTTCAAGCGCATTGCATCCATCTTGATCTTGTGATCATCGATGACATCCGCAACATGCAACTCCAATATCATCTTCTCCTCCTCAATTTTTCTTATTTTTTCCTTCAAGAAATTGTTTCTTCTTCAACTAAATTTAACCTCTCGACAATAGCGTCGGTTGGAATTTCCGGTTCAACAACCTCCTAGAGAAATAAAATCTATGTCACGTTGGTCGGCATAATTTTCATAAACAATAAATGAACCAATAGTTATGAAAAGATAATATATACCACATCCGAATCATAGACAGGACGAGGGCCGACGGGGGCGGATACCAAAACGATCGCACTATATAAGATGCAATAATAAAAGTAAGAAAATAATACAAGTATCTATCTAAACATACAAGTAAGAATATTTTTCCTTTCGTAAAGAAGATAAGAACAAGAGGCTCACCACGGTGGTGCCGACGATGAGATCGGCGCGAGGCGATCGACAATGTGAAGACGGAGACGGACGTGACAGACCGCTAAACCTAGACAAATATTGAGGAAAATGGAGTTTGGGGGTCGAGCTTGGAGAGGATAAAGTTAAGTAGTGTGGCTCGGGCATTTCATCGAACACCTCGTGTGCATAGCAGGTGAGCTAGAGCACCACAAAGCTCTCCAACAGCTGGCAGAAAAGAAAAAGCAGGTGAAGTGCTCGCTGCAGCAGCGAGGGTATATATAGGCACCTCATTGGTCCCGGTTGGTGGCATGAACCGGGACTAAAGGGCAGCCTTTGGTCCCGGTTCAAGCCACCAACCTGGACCAATGGTGGTGGGCCAGGAGCGAGGCCCATTGGTCTCGGTTCGTCCTACCAACCGAGACCAAAAGGTCCAGACGAACCGGGACCAATGGCCCACGTGGCCCGGCCGGCCCTCGGGGCTCACGAACCGGGTCCAATGCCCCCATGGGTCCCGGTTCTGGATTGAATCGGGACTAATGGGCTGACGCGGCCTGGACCATTGCCCCCTTTTCTACTAGTGATATCTCGTAATATTAAACTATGTTGTTTCTCTGAAACTAACTTTGTATTTCAGCTTTGGAAACTGGTGTTCTAACGTTAGTTCCGACAAGAGGGCCACTATAACCACCAACTGGTCCGAGTTTCGTCGCCGTGCTAACATTCGCAAAGGAGACGTCTGCGCATTTGGTTTCAGGATCACTTCAAGGCGCTGCCTGGTTTTCGCCGCGCACCGCCTCTAGATGCACCATATATCAAAGACAGTGCAGCCCTTGTGTCAATATAATCTAGCACTAAGTACTCTTAATTATGCTCTATCATGTGACAACCTATGGTTTGCTTTTGGCCCTATCAAAAGCTTTTGAACACGCTAAATCTATGTTATTGCTTATGTTGTTACTTATATATATATATATATATATATATATATATATATATATATATTTCTATATTTGCTGCTAAGTTTGTTAACTAAAGCAATCATCCCAAACGCTAATTAGAATAGAAAAGAGTGTTAACAGCATGTTTGGTAATTTGAGGGAAAAGGCATGGGAATTTTTAAGTGGGAGTTAGCTGAGAGATAAGACATGGGAAGTGGACTATTAGTCCCAATCCCTCGTTTGGTTTGGGGGTGGGAGTTAGTCGTGGGAATCTTGTTTCGGCAGCTTGCGCGATAGGAGCAACGAACATGTCGATTGCTTTTTTCTTTCTCATTTCCCATTCCCTCCTCCAATTACCAGGGCCCCCGTGGGAAGAGATAAGTGGGAGTTTGACTGGCAACTCCCTTTCCCCGTCCATCATCAATTGCCGTGTCCTCCAATTAAACAAGGGAATTTAAACCCCATGCCCTCCTAATTCCCATTCCCTAATACTACTTCCCCCGAAACAAACAGGCTGTAAAGGGTCGACTACAACCAGGCACCGCCCAGCTCCCCCTCAAGAGGCGCACCACGGGCGCGCCACAACACCTAGTAAGATATAAAAATCGGCTAAGCTGTCCAGCCTACCGTGCATTTGCAGTTCTCAGGTGAGGGCTCTCCTAGGCTGACATTTTTTTACTGGTTCAGTGCTGGTTTTCTAGCTGTTTTTTTTTGTTCCGATCCGGTACAGCTGATTCACCGTTTTAATCTGCCAGGTCCAACCGCACCGCATTCATCCAAAATGTCACGCCGCTTTTAATCAGATTTTTCTTCCTCTGTCCTCATTCATGGCCCGTCTGTAAGTTTGCAAATGTATCAACCTGCCTTGGTAGACCGTTGATTGCATGTTTATAGAGGATCAGAATAGCCCTAGATCATGGCATATACAAGGCAAGACTTGGAGTATAATATGGTTAGAGGATAGCTACAAATCTTAACAAAACTAGGCAGGTTAGCACAAGTGCAGAACTGGGCTATAGTCCCGGTTTGTAAGGCTTTTTAGTGCCGGTTCTGGAACAGGCACTAAAGGATGGGGACTAAAGCACACCCCCTAGTCCTGGTTCAACACGAATCGGGACCAAAGGCCCACCACGTGGCACGAGCACGCGCTGGGTGCTGGGGGCTTTTAGTCCCGGTTGGGAGTTTTGGGTTTATGGTTTATTTTTCATTTAATTTTGTGTTTTTCATTTAATAGTTTTTCATTTGTTGGTATTTTACATATACGGTGGGTCTATTCTGCTAACACCCTTAAGAGTCTTATTATGCTAACACCTCGCCTTATTCTTCTAAACACTAATCCCTCGACCCACCTCACCTTCTTCCCCGCGTGACACCCCAATCCCTGTCCACTTTATTCCCCCCAGCCCGCGTCACTCCCCCGATCCCATCCCCGCCATCCCCTACCCCAACCACCCCGGCGCCGCACCATCTCCTCCCCGGTGCCACTGCACCACCTCACTTCCCGCACCGCGGCACCACCCCCTCCTCGCGCCGCCACACCAGCTCCCTCCCCGTGCCACCGCATCCTTTCCAACCACCTTCCTCCTTGACCCACCTACCCCTGCGTCGCCCAGCCACCGGATCTGCCCGGCCGCCGTCCTCCCGCGGCTGCCCGACGTCAGATCCGCTCGTAGTCGTCCTGTGGGCATGTCAGGGGCGGCCGACTTCAAGGATCGGAGGGTTCTGGTGAGCTCGAGGGTCGCAGGCGACCCACTCCTCCCTGTTCCTCCACCTCCTACCTCCTATACAGCCGCGTATCACACCAACTCCCGCTGAGATTCTTCCCAGATTTTCGCGCCCGCGCGACACGCCTCTTCCACTACCGTCGGTGTTGCGCCTGTTATCACCTCCTATCCCCTTCTGCGGCCCTCGTGATGGACTGCATGCGTGCAGTAGGGGTCCCACGGACGTGTAATTTGCGTACGAGTGTGAGCTCCTTCCTCCCTGACGAGCATCAGCCTTCATGGATTGGTCACAGCCCCTCGTCTGGCCACAACCGGTGTTTCGAGCTGCCGGTGCTCCACCCCTGCCTAGATCCATTAGGCGCGTGCCGGTTCTGGCCACCCTGCCCCTCCACCGTGCCGGTACTGGCCGCACGAGTCTTGCGGTTCACTTTTTTTTTGTTTTTTTTGTTGAAAATCTTCAGTGCATGGGCGAGGGATGGCTCCGGGGCTCCTCCGACGTCCTTGGGTGGCGAATGTTGATGTCCCTACCCTCTCTTCTGCTAGCCTGATTCCCTCCGCGTCCTCTGTTGTGCAGGTCCGGCAGCATTCCCATCGTCGATGTGGCTCACTTCGTCCGTACGGGTGGTTTTTTTTGCTCAAACTGCAGCTCACTTCCCCTTCCCTGCAGCCCGGCGACCGCACCCGTGCAGTGGCACCCATTTCCACCGAGCACATCGTGCAGTGCTGTTGAGCGTGGCGTGCAGTGCAGCTCGACCTAGCATGCAGTCTACGGCCCTCAGAGCATCTCCAATAAATGGTCCAAAATTTGGCGGTCAAAAACCGGAGATGTAAAATTTGGACCGCCAAAAAGTGCGTTTTGGAGCTCCGAAAAAAGCTCAACTCCAACAGATGGTCCAAAAGAGCAACTCCAATAGATGGTCCAAAATGAAAATGTAAATTTCTTAAAACGACATAATACTAGTCCATTCAACATAGTTCAAACATCAAATTCAACATAGTTTCATACATGAACTTCAACTACTACTTATTCAAACTACTAGATAAACTACTCCTCATCGTCGGAGCTGCGGAACTGTGCCCAGAACTCCTCCTTCATCGGGTTGTCGCACCCCTCCTCCTCCTCCTCCTCCTCATCCGAGAAGTCTGCCAAGTTCTCCTCGGAAGAGGAATTGATGGGGATCACCGTCGAGGGACCGGCCTCGTCCTCCTTCTTCGGCCCCTTCTTCTTTTGCTCCGCCTCACGCTTCCAGTAGTACTCCAGCTCGGCCTGGACGTACTCCGGATGCTCCCGAGCAAACCTCGCCATCGCCTCCTCGTCTGTCTTGCCAGCACTGACGACAACCGACGGCTTCTTCGTCTTCTTCTTCTTCGTCGTGATCTCCTTCATGTTGATGCCATGCGGCACAAGCATCTCCGCTTCCGCTCGAGTCTCGATCTTTGGGAAGTTGAGGTGCGACCGAGGCCTCTCGGCACGCCACACCGCCACATCGTAGGCACGCGCGGTCTCGTGGGCGGAGGGGTACGTGCCGATCCACCAATGCCTTCCGGTGTCGGAGAACTCCACACCCCAGTTACCGGAGGGCTTCTGCCTCACGCTGAAGATGCCCGACTTGCCCTTCGGCGTCTTCTTCGGCGCCATCGGAGAGCGGTGGAGCGGCGGCGACGTGCGGCTGGGGCGGTGGCGGACGGAGCGGGCGAAGCGAGCTGCGGGCGGCGGCGGCGTGCGCGGCGGTGGCGGATGGAGCTGGCGGGCGGAGCTGCGGTGCGGCGGCGGTGTGCGGGGCAGTGCGGACGGAATACGGTGGGCGGAGCCAGCGGGCGGATCTGCGGGCGGCGGCGGCGTCGGCGGTGGCGGACGAGCTACGGCTGGCGGGCGGCGGGCGGCGTCGTCGAATCAACGGTGGCGGCAGGGCGGAACAGCGCTGGGGCGGCGGCGTGGAAACAGCGGCGGGGGGCGGTGCGGTGCCGGATTTGATGCGGGCGGCGTGCGGCGGGGTGTGGAGGCGGCGGGGCGATGGCGGACGGGCGGGAGGTCACGGGCGTGTGGGCGGGGAAGGAAATGAAGTGGCGGTTGGGCGTTCGCAAGCGGCGACTGGTTTTGGTCCAGATGCATCTCGTGATGTATATTTGCATCGCGAGGTGTTGTATTTTACATCATGAGGAGGTCGCGGTCTATTTTTTTTACATATAGACCGTCTGTTGGAGCTGCGTTTTTAACCTCAGACGGTCCAAAAATTAGTTATTTTTACATTTGGACCATCTATTGGAGATGCTCTCACCTGCAGCTTTCTCCTACACTTGTTCGCGCACGGCGGGAGACAAGTGCACTGCACTATGGTGGCCGGCGACATACTTATTTTTTTAGTAGTTCATCTTTGCTGTATGTTTTAATTTGACCATGTTTGTGGTTCCCTTGTGGCATCCTGCAGGTACGAATTGCAGGCGCATGCAGTTTTTTAAATGCAGAGAAGCTCGGTCCATGTAGTTCACGATGAGGTAGGCCATCAGGGGAAGGAATCTGTAGTACTCTTGCACCTGAAGACATAACAATATGGGATGTGCTACAGATGGCAGAAAACTACACACACAAACATGCACCATCCATATTCCAATCGTCGAGCTATCCAGCGATTTGTGCATGTCACCTTGAGAATCCATACAACAGAGTCGGCTCGGGCGGCGGGGTCGACGGAGCCGGTTGGAGTAGTCGGACAGGGGCGAGTAGTCGGCCTCGCCGCTGATGAACTCGGCGACGAAGGCCGCCGCCGAAGACGACGCCGATTCCTCCTTGGCGCCGGAGTATGAGCCATCGTCCTGCTTGGCGGTGGTGCAGGTGCTGGTGGAGGTGTCAACGAAGAAGAAGGCGCCCTCGGCACAGAGGAGGTAGGACGAGTCGTCTTCCAGCATAGCCGGGCGGTGGGGGTCGTCGCTGAGCAGCAACCATTGCCGTCGAGTGGGCGGCATGGTGGTGGTGGTGGAGCAGAGGTGATGCGGTAGTTGAGCTGAGATGGTTAAATTGTGATCCAAATTATACCGTGTTGGACTAGACGTAGTACAACTGGTGTGGGCCTTTGCGTTGACGTCGACGCGTACGAGTACAACTCGTTTACTTGTCCTCCAAGGACTCTCATGTATTGCCCTCATATATACCCCATGTAGTCGCACCTCAGACGGTCTGTCGTCTCGTGCTTGTAATACTCCTCCTCATAGTGATTGCGCCTTCGTGCGTTCATGGTTTTTTTCTGCAAGGGTTTCCACGTAAAAATCCGTGTCTCTTTGTCTCGTTTATTTCTCGTTATTATCTAACAAGTGGTATACAGAGCCAAGTTTTATAGATACAAGATCAGAGACGAGAGTTAGGGTTCGCGCAGCCGTTCTGCGATTTGTCAAATCGCAGGTTCAACCGAGACCGACTGGACCTCCGTTCCGCCGACGCCGCACACGCGATCTATCAGATTGCTTTTTCGCCGAGTGGCTGCTGGCTTCAATTCCTGAGGGGATCACACGTGACGTTGCCGCCGCCGTTACTACTACTCACGCGTTTTTTGACCGATCATTGTTGATTGCTGCTGCGTACAAGGTCAAGTCCCATCCACAAAGTTGCTTGCTACGTGAAGACAGAAGAAATCATCCACTACTACTCCAATAGTACTTCTCACGGGAAGGCTGCAAAATCAGTTTTTTATTTCCCTTCGTCAATTGCAACGTTCACCCAGCGAGATACTACCAGATGCTGTTCTTGTAGTTTTCTCTCCCCAAATTAATTCTTCGAGAATTATTTCTACTTCCGACTTGTACTACTTTGTGCACAGTTTATGTACTCATGGCATCCATGAAGTACGACCTTCCGCTGCTAGACCGTGACACAAGGTTTACCCTATGGCAAGTCAAGATGCGGGCGTTGTTGGCACAGTCCAACTATGTTGAAGCATTGGATAGTTTTGGAAAGAACCGGATTCAGGACTGGACTGATGAGGAGAAAAGAATTGATTGTAAGGCTTTGTCACAAATTCAACTCTATTTGCATAATAATATTTTGCAGGAAGTTTTGAGCGAGAAAACTGCCGCCGCTCTATAGTTAAAGCTGGAAAGGATTTGCATGACTAAAGGTCTCACCAGCAAGATGCATCTGAAGCAAAAATTATTCCAGCACAGGTTACCCGAGGGAGGTAACGTTTTGAATCATATTTCTGAATTTAAGGAGATTATATCTGATCTAGCTGCAATGGAGGTTAAGTATGAAGAGGAAGATACTGCTTTAATGTTACTTTGTTCACTGCCTAGTTCTTATACCAATTTTAGAGACACCATATTATACAGTCGTGATACTCTCACACTTAATAAAGTTTATGAAGCTTTGAACTCTAAGGAGAAGATGAAATTAATGGTGCCTCATGATGGTTCAAGTTCATCCCAAGCCGAGGGATTATCTGTTGGTGGCAGGACAAAGGAGAAGAACTCACATAATGGAAACAGAGGCAAAAGTAAGAACGGCTACAGGGGCCGGTCGCAATCCAGAGACAAGAAGTATCGCAGGTATTGCAAGAGAGACGGGCATGACATCTCTGAGTGTTTCAAGTTGCAGAATAAAGAAAAGAGGAAAGGTAACAAACAAGGTGAAAATACTGCTAACGCTGCTCGTGATGATAGTTCCGATGATGCTCTTGTCGTTATTGCTGGATGTGTTAAGATCAATGATGAGTGGGTACTTGACACTGCATGCACTTTTCATATGTGTCCACATAGATATTGGTTTAATACTTATGATTCCACTACTGCTGCTGGTTCCGTTTTGGGTTTTGATAATTCACCATGCAAGATTGAAGGCATAGGTTCCGTTCGAATCAAGATGTTTGATGGCACAATCAGAACTTTGACAGATGTTCCGTATATTCCGAAGATGAAGAGAAATCTTATCTCTGTTAGTGCCCTTGATGCAAAGGGGTACAAGTATTCAGGTGGAGATAGTGTTTTGAAGGTCAGCAAAGGCTCCCTTGTTGTGATGAAAGGTGACTTAAGTTCGACCAATAGTCTTTATTACCTTCGAGGTTCTACCGTTTTAGGTAACGGTACTCCAGTTATTTCAAAGAATTCTGATTGTGATGCTGCTAACCTTTGGCATATGCATCTTGGACATATGAGTGAACTTGGTTTGGCAGAGTTAAATAAGAGAGGTCTTCTTGATGGATATTAACCTGGTAAATTGAAATTTTGTGAGCATTGTATCTTCGGCAAACACAAGAGGGTGAAGTTCAACACTTCGACTCATATAACTGAAGGTATTCTTGATTATGTGCATTATGATTTATCGGGACCATCTCGTAGAAAGTCACTAGGTGGTGCTAGTTACATGCTGACTATTATTGATGATTATTCGAGAAAAGTTTGGCCTTATTTCTTGAAGCATATGAAGCATTCTCAGCTTTTAAGGAGTGGAAGATTATGATTGAAAGACAAACTGAAAAGAAGGTAAAAATACTTCACATTGATAATGGTATGGAATCCTGTTCTAAGCAGTTTAAGAATTATTGCAAGTCTGAAGGCATTGTTAGACATTACACTGTTCCTTATACTCCTCAACACAACGGTGTTGCTGAGCGTATGAACAGGACCATTATTTCCAGAGCCCGTTGCATGTTGTCCAATGCAGGTTTGCATAGGCGTTTTTGGGCTGAGTCCGCTTCCACTGCTTGTTATCTCATCAACCGTTCACCATCTATTTCTCTTAATAAGAAAACTCCAATTGAGGTATGGTCTGGTTCACCTGCTGATTATTCATAGTTGAGAATTTTTGGTTGCACTGCTTATGCTCATGTTGATTATGGAAAATTGGAGCCTAGGGCTGTTAAGTGCATCTTTCTTGGTTATAAGTCTGGTGTTGAAGGTTTTAAATTGTGGAATCCTGAAACCCAGAAGGTTGTTATTAGCAGAAATGGTATCTTTAATGAATCTGCTATGTTACATGATGTTTCATGTACTAATGTTCCCGTTGAGAGTGAACAACAGCCTATTGTTCAGGAGCCTACTGTTCAGGTGGAGCATGTTATTGATTCAGGTGATACATCTGGTAATGAAATTGTTGATGCACATGATGAACCCGTCGCTAATGATGATAATGTCACTCCCACTCCAAATCAGCCTATTATTCCACCCAGTTGGAATCTTGCTCGTGACACAGTTAGGCGGGGTATTAATAAACCTGACAGGTTAATTGAAGAGTGCAATATTGTTTCTTTTGCTTTATCTGTTGCAGAAGAAATTGAAGGTAATTCTGAGCCTTCTTCATATTCCGAGGCTATTATTTCTGGTGATAGTAATAAGTGGATGACCGCTATGCATGATGAGATGGAATCACTTGAAAAGAATGGCACTTGAGATTTAGTAAGATGACCTAGAGAGAAGAAACCTATTCGTTGCAAGTGGGTTTTCAAGAGGAAAGAAGGTGTTTGTCCTAATGATGAGACAAGATATAAAGCAAAGTTAGTTGCTAAAGGTTAAAGTCAGATTCCAGGTCTTGACTATAACGAAGTCTTTTCTCCTGTTGTGAAGCATAGCTCTATTCACACTTTACTCAGTATTGTTGCCATGCATGATTTTGAGCTTGAACAATTGGATGTTAAAACTGCATTTTTACATGGAGAATTAAAAGAGGATATTTATATGGAACAACCTGAATGTTTTGTTATTCCTGGAAAAGAAAAGCTTGTATGTAAGTTAAAGAAATCTCTTTATGGATTGAAGCAATCCCCTAGAAAGTGGTACAAGAGATTTGACACCTTTACACTACTAGGGAAAAGCCTATACACAGAATCTTAGCAGCAGCGCGGGTCAAAAAGGAGCGGTGCTGCTAATTAGTAGTAGCGAGTGTGCGGGAAACACGCTGCTGATAAGTTTTTAGCAGTAGCGCGCTCTTTGTAAACCGCGCTGCTACAAATATCCACCGGCGGTGTTCACCGAGCTCCATTTAACAGTAGCGCCGTTGCCCGAACCGCGCTACTGCTACAGATATAGTAGAAGCACACTTTTACTGGGATCGCTGCTGCTACATTTCAAATTGGCAATTTTTTTTGTCACTGTTAGCAGTAGCGCCATTGCCCAAAGCGCGCTGCTGCTAAAGAACCCACCACCTTTCCCCACCCGTGCCTCCCCTCCCCCTCCTCTCTTCCCTTCCCCCTACCTCCCCCACATGCTCCCACTCTCACTCTTCTTCTTCCTCAATACTTTTCCCCCATTACTCTTTCTCTTCTATCTACCTTTCTCTCTCTTCATTACTCCTACCTAACTACACCACCTCCATTAATGAATCTCCTTTCTCTTTTTCCTTTCCCCTCCACTAGTTGAAGTTGTCTCCTCCCAAATTAGCTAGCTAGGTAGATGTAGCATTTAGTTAAGTGACCTATTTGCCCCCTAACTAGATCTATCTTTGTCAACAAGAGCTTTGTGCACTTTTGATCTCCCTACAACATCATCTCCATCGTGTGCTCGATCTCGATCGAGGTGATGAAAATTTCATGCTTTTGCAAAATGAAAATATGTTTATGTGTGTGTGATATGTTTGTGGAAATTGTGTGTGTGGCATAAATTGTGCTTTTGAGTTGCCTATGTTTTGCGAAATGTCGATTTATTTCCGTTTGGTGAATGCCGCAAACTCTAGATCCATATATGTCCTATTTTAGGGAAGGTCATGCCAAATTTTCGTATGACTTTGATGCATGCATGCATTTTTATAATCAATTTGTTTATTATTACCGTGCAGAGTTGACGATGGTCAGTGGAACGATGGTGGACAGGTGGTTGCGGTCGGTGGTGTAGGACATGAAAGAAAATAACCGGAAAGAGGTTTTATGTCCGTGTCGAAAATGCAAAGGAATAGTTTGGCTCGACCCCCATGACGATGGTCGTGTCGAAGCGCACCTGCTCATGACTGGTTTCATGGATGGCTATACGCGGTGGATAATTGAAGATGAGGATGACGATGTTGAGGATGCCGACGGGGCAGGCAATGATGACATGGGGCAAGACATAGAGATGATCGATAATGGTGGCGGGGAAGAGGCCGGACATGGCGGCGGAGAAAGGGCCGGACATGGAAGAGGAGAAGGGGCCAGACATGGCGGCGGAGAGAACGACATGGACTCCACGCAGCAGAGTTCGTCGGTACTAAGTTCAATCGTGCGGGACCCTCATGTTCAAGCATTGCTTCGCAAGGAGGCAATCTTGAGAGAGCTGCTTCTAGAGAGGAGGCTAAGCTGGAGCAAATGGTGGTAGACTCGAACACTCCATTGTATGATGGTTGCAATCCTGAGGTGACCCGCTTGAGTTTCACGCTCCAACTCTTGAAGACGAAGGCTAAAAACAAATGGACCGACACTAGCCTCGATGAGCATCTCAAGTACCTAAAGGATATTCTTCCCGCGGGTAATCTATGTCCTACTAGTGTTGATGAGGCCAAGAAGATCGTGTGGCCTCTTGATCTGCCACACGTTAGATACCATGCATGCATCAACGATTGCATAATTTATCGGAAGGAGCACGCGGAAAAAACAAGCTGTCCGATGTGCAATGCTTCTCGATACAAGAAGGCCGGGAAGAAATGTCCCCAGAAAGTTGTATGGTACTTACCGATCACTCCCCGTCTCCATAGGTATTTTGTAGATCCCAAGGAAGCAAAGCTAATCTTGTTGCACGCGGAGAGGAAGAAGCCCGACGATGGAGATGATCCGAAGCTGAGACACGTGAAGGATGGAAGCCAGTGGAGAGCGTTGAACAGCTTCTACCGGTATTTTGAATGTGATGCAAGGAACATCGTGCTCGGCGCGTGTACCGATGGCATGAATCCGTTTGGCAACCAGAACACCAACGATAGCACATGGCCCGTGTTTGTATGGATGTACAACCTCCCCCCTGGTTGTGCATGAAATCGAAGTACATTCACATGAGCATGCTTATTCAAGGGCCGAAACAACCAGGAAATAATATTAATTTGTATCTGGGGCTACTTCAAGAGGAGTTAGACACGTTATGGAAAACACCTGCCAAGACATGGGGCGCTTGACAAAGGTGAGTATTCCAACATGAGAGCCGCGCTGATCACGACGGTGCGGGACTATCTCGATTACGGATATGTGGCAGGCCGGTGTGCCATGGATATTGCGGATGCACGCGGTGCATGGATGATACGACATCTCAGCAGCTAACGTCAAGGAAAGATGGCGGTCAGGAAAATCATGTACATGGGGCATCGAAGATGGCTTGAACAGGACGACCCGTGGAGAAACCGTGGAGATCTATTTAATGGTCAGGCTGAGCATCGAGGACCTCCACGTATGCGGAGCGGTGCCGAAATCGATGAGCTGTTGAAAAACTAGAAGGAGTGCCCGCGCCGAAAGAGCGATGAGAAAGGCGTCGGAGCCGCTGCTGAAGGTATGGAAGGCGAGGTCGTGTTCGGGACTTGGAGTCTTGGCACAAACTCGATACACCTCATTGCCTTGATCAAATGCATATCTGTAAGAATGTCCTTAGAGCTTGCTCGCAACACTGATGAACATGCCGGATAAGACCAAGGATGGGCCGAAGGCAAGAAAAGACTTGCAAGATTTGAAAATTAGGGAAGATCTGCACATGCCGCCCCGTAAAATGTCAGACGAGACAGAGACGGAGAAAGAGGCACGGGATAAGAAGGGCAAGAAAATAAAGAAAGAGGATTATTGCCCCCCTTCTTGCTGCACCTTAAGTCAGGCTGAGATCAATGCCTTCTTTAAGTGCCTTACCGGAGTCAAAGTTAGTTCCGGTTACTGTGGCAAGATAAGCAGATATCTAGACACGGACAAGAAAAGGTTCAGCGGGATGAAGTCTCATGACTGTCATGTGATGATGACGCAGATACTACCTATTGCCCTTAGAGGGATAATGGAAAAGCACGTCCGTGACACACTTATTGGTCTCTG
Organism: Aegilops longissima; assembly: GCA_021605205.1. NCBI lineage: Eukaryota > Viridiplantae > Streptophyta > Magnoliopsida > Poales > Poaceae > Aegilops > Aegilops longissima. The sequence continues at coordinate 51,807,005 of CM038678.1, forward strand.
CAACTTTTTCGACGTCATCTCTCGAAAGTCGATCAGTGTGAAGCAGCTCCAAAGGCTACAGGAAGAGATCGTTGTGATACTAAATGAGCTTGAGATGTACTTCCCGCCCGCGTTCTTTGACCTGGGGCCGTCATTCCTGCACAACATGATGCCATTTGAGAGGATGAATGGGATCATCAAAGGATTCGTTCGGAACATGTCTCGTCCGGATGGAAGCATCGTCCAGGGCTATTTTGCACAAGAGTGCATCTCTTTCTGTGAGAATTTTCTATATGGCGCAGACCAGCCGCCTGGTGTTAGTGTTGGTTTGACGGTCAACAAGCACGATGGGAGGCTCGAAGGAGATGGTCACTACAACGGTCGCAAGGAACTGCACGTGGCATACTCAGATCGACGCAGCGACTTTTACAGAGCAAACTTGGTAGTGCTACAACACCTAGACGAGGTAGATCCTTTCGTGGCACTGCACAAAGAAATTATCACAAAGAAGTATCGTGACCGGGGGGTATGCAGGACGGGCGCCGAAGTTACTAGAGAGCACAACTCCACTTTCCTGCATTGGTTCAAAGAGCATATTATTGCTAATCCTCCGGAGGAGGGCTCTAAGGACGGATTGCTCATACACGCCTTAGCACATGGCCCCTCGCCCAACCTCGTAACCTATCAGGCATATGATATCAACGGATACACGTTCTACATGGAGGCCAAAGATATGGACAGTGATGATCGGAACTCAGGGGTGACGATGGAATGCATGACCGGCAGCGACAACGGCGCAACTGAACGATTTTATGGAAGGGTCGAGGAGATCTGGGAGCTTGACTACTCTGGACTGCACAACACGACGATGTTCCGTGTCATATGGGCTAAGAATGTCGAAAGAGAAAGCCGGATTTTCACTACCATGACTATACCCGACACCAAGAGCGCTACCGTGAACGCTATCGCAAAAAACGAGCCATGGGTACATGCTAAGCATGTGACACAATGCTTCTTCATAACTGACCCGCGCAATCCCAGCCGTGTTGTCCTGAGGAGAGGCAAAAGGAACATCATTGGAATGGATGGAGTCGCCAACGAGGAAGACTATGATCAGTACGGCAACCCAATGAGGGAAGATGACGATGATGATGAAGTATACGTCAAAAGAAGAATCAATACTACATTACCTAAGAAAAATCATACTCCATGGAAAAGGCAAAGTCACAATGAGGGGCTCAATTATTCTTTGACGAACAAGAAGGAAACAAGCTGACATAAAAACAAAAAGTCAGCAGTGAGGAAACTTATGTTATCGGTCAAATGATGTAATATATATATATATATATATATATATATATATATATATATATATATATAATGATCCTATTCATCACCCAGGGTGCAGAATAAGTTATTCTTCACCGAGGTAATCTTATGATCATTTCATAATTAAATTACGTTTGGAATTCAGATAGTTACATTCCTATTGATTCACTACGTAAAATTTGGCATAAGAAAATAAAATATAGGTCATAAGACAAGAAAATTTGCAGTTTATGTGTATTTTACACTATGTTTTTACGTTTGTAATTTTACATGACATAAAATATTTTTACTGACGATTATATATTTTCTTACGGTCTCTTTTTATGTCGGAAATAAGAAAAACTTACGGGCGTAAAAGTACAGTGTATTGATGGTAAAATAAAGGGATGAAGAATAACTATTCCTCACCCAGGTGACGAATAGTCAATCCTATATATATATATATATATATATATATATATATATATATATATATATATATATATATATATATATATATATATATATATATATATATATATATATATATATATATATATATGTTCCTATGTTCCTATTTTGTATACACACTTAGCCATTATTATGCATGGGTCCAATGATGTGTAATATATATGTTCCTATTTTGCGTACATATTTAACCGTCAAATGATGCAATATATATCGCCCTCCCTTCGTTCACTGCCCTCGGGAAATAAAAGTGGGATAAAATTAAGGAAAAGGAAAACTGGCAGTAGCGAAGGTAGTAGCAGCGCGTTTTTCCTAAACCGCTACAGATACTGAAGTTAGTAGCAGTGCGTTTTGTCCAAATGCGCTACTGCTATGTCCACTTAACCCAAAATTCTCACCCGCCCTGCTTCATCCTGCCTCCCCCCCCCCCCAAATCCCCACTCTCCCCGTCGCAGACTGCTGTGCCGACCCGGCCCAGCGCTCGCCCCGACTCGGCGCGGCTTAGCCCCGACCCGGCGCTCGCCCCGACCCGCCATCGCCCCGACCCGACCCGGTGCTCGCCCCGACCAGCCCTCACCCGACCAGGCGCGGCGCTCGCCCCGACCCAGGCCGGCTCGCCCCGACCGTCGGCCTCGCCTCCCTCCTCTCCCCTCCCGGCCGTCGTCGGGCCTGCCTCCTCGCCCCTGCACCCTCTGTAAACACCCCCTATCTCTGCTAGGGTTCTTCGGTTAATTTACTTAGGTTTTAGTTAGGGCAGTATGTTAATTAGGTTATCTATTTAGTTATGAATTTAGCTAGGTTTCAAAATTTGAACTGGACATGTGATATGTCCAAATTTGAACTGGACATGTGATATGTGCATATGTCATGTTTTGGACATGTCATGTTTGGAAAATGATCCGAGTGGCCTATGTTACGCCGGAATGTTGATTCACTTCCGTTTCGGTGAATTTCAGGCGCTCGATATGTCCATTTTTTAGCAAAGGTCATGCCGAAATTTCTCGTGAATAAAGGCATGATTTTGTGCTACATAGTTGGCATATCGAGTGCTGGCACATAGATTTATTTTTATGTCATTTATCATTTATTCATACTTTTAGAAATAAATGAGGACACTTAATCATAGGAAACATGTCGAACAACGAAGAAACTCGACCTTCTGACCAAGATGCAGACGAGATGGATTATGAGGGTGAACAAGAGTACCTCGACTATTTGACTGCTAAGCAAGGTTTGCAGGTCGGCCTCGATGATGGTAATCTGGCGCCGACATCGACACCGAGAAGCGCCGCACCGATGGCGGCACCGAGACCGGTGGGGAAGGTACCGGCACCGATGGCGCACCGAGACCAGCGGGAAGGTACCGCCCGATGCCGCTACCGAAAAGAGGAAGCATAAGAAGCAGAGGATACGAAAACCTAACAAACTAGGGATTGGATGACTTGTGATCACAAAGATGGCACTTGGCAAGTTTGAGCCGTTAGAGCCGGAAGAACCTCGCAAGTGCTATGGGAACCAAGTAGGATGCATCCTACGGAATGCGCGAGCATCAACGACGATGACTTAAGGAGTAAAGAACATTTGACGCAGATTGCTCTAACAAAGTTGCACAAGAGATTCAAGTTCCCGCGGGATGATAACATAGAACAACCGTGGGATGATCCGAAGATGAAAAAGATTAACAATCACGCCATGGGCATGTTCAGCAATGATTTGGCCTCCTGGAAAACAAGGGTGAAACGAGCTATTGAGGCTGATGAACCCCTGTCCAAGATTCTGGAGAAAAATCCGACACTTACGGAAGAGGAGTTGAAAAGTTCAAGGACACTTGCGCTCTTCGAGGTAGCCAAGGCTAAGGCTGCGAAATTCAAGAGCCTTGACAAAGGAACACGGAAGCATCGCCTCGGAAGCCGTGGCTACCTCGGTAAAAGGCCCATATGGGATAAGGAGGGCCGCGAGCGTGAAGCCGCGAGTCTCCAGACCCCTTCGCGAAGTTCACCAACCCCTTGGAGCATGACTTCATCAGGGCCCGCTACAAGTGGGACAGGGAGAAAAATGTTTTTTACACGGACAAGATCACGAGGAAATTGATTAGACTACTGGAGAAGCAACACCAGCTTGCAGCCGAAAGCCCTACTTCTCCGATGAGGCCCAAGTGGGACACCCCTCTCAACCGGGCCTTGAACGAACTTAAGGGACTCCCTTTGGATCAGCGGCCGCAATATGGTCGTGTGCACGGCGCTGGAGACGGCGCCACCTGGAAGGTGTTTTACAACGAGGGCCCGGAGGCCAAGAAGCTGAAAACGAAGTTTATTCAGGCGGACATCGACGCGAAGGTGAAGCTTGCGGTCGAGAAAAAAGCAGCTGAGGACGCGAAAATAGTAGCCGAGGATAAATATGAGTTGCTACAGCAGGAAGTCAATGCAGCTGTAACTGCCTGCAGAAATGATTTCGCTACTAACTTGGTTCCAGCTATCATCAATCGGGCGAAGGAAAATCCAGACAAGGCGGTACATGATTTCCGATGCCCGGTTTAGTCGGAGCAACTCCATGAACAACAACACCATCGCACCATCACTTGCTCACGCAACCGGCCTCCTCTCGCAGCCGCTCCGCTCATAGCGCCCGTCCTCGATCTCAGCGCGCTAGGTGGGCCTTCATCTTTAGCTGAGCTCGACGCCGTCCACGGTAATTACATGTCGCACCACACACACACACACACACACACACATATATATATATATATATATATATATATATATATATATATATATATATATATATATATATATATATATATATATATAATATTCCATTTTTGTTGCCTTTCGGTTGTTTTACGCCACAGACATATGTGTTTGCAGGCGAAAGAAACCCCGTGCACCATACTCTACTTGATCAAAGGCCAGAAGGTGGACGTGGGAAAGGGGATGATAATGGACCCCTCTCAACGCACGTTCCACAACCAGCCGATCCCCGCTGGGCACTTCAGGGTTAGCTTGACCAGTGTGAAATCGGGGCACGAGGATTTGCCTCCTCCAGTACAGCATGTGGGAGCGGACGACGAGACCCCGCCGCGGATTGGAAGCTGCAAGAATTGGGTGCTGCTATGGCCGAAGAATCTTATTCGTCTGGAGCCGGCCGAGAGCTCACCAATAACTACCACACATCAACAAGCATGTGCGAAGACCACCACCCCGCCTACGCAATTACCAGCTCCTGTAGTGCCGGGTGAGAGCGGCGGACGACATGATGAAGGGGGTGCAATAGTACTGGCTGATGTAATTTCTCCTGTAGAACAGAGAATGGATGATGAGACGGAGGTCGACCCTATGGATTACCTCAATACAAACACGTATGACTGTGACATAGATATGATGAGTCAACCATATGACGAATCGGGCTATCAGCTTGCTAATGAGGATATGGATGATATGCCCGGGCAGGGTCGTACCATGCATTGCAAAATGTCTCTCTTCATGAAATCCTCACAGGACACGTCTAAAGATGCCGCCTCAGCACAGGCTCAACTAGCCGGGCGCGAAGCGTCAGACAAGATTTAGCCCGGGAACACTGGGGCAGGGGTTAAGGAAGGGTCTGGAAGGTGTGCCCAAGAAAAGGAGAGGAAGAGATCGGGAAGGTAACGCCTCCAAACAAGCGAGCACATAGCAGCAGACGATGCATTACAAGAGCGTGTACCGTGAAAAGTGCGGTTATGTTCCATCTCACGGCGAGCCGATGCTACCGCCGAAACCGCTGGAGGCACTATCGAGGATCTCGAGACCGCACGACCATGTCTTTGTCGACCGAGAAAAGCCTCTGGCCTCAAAGGATCCAGGATACCCGACATACACGGCTCGTGTGCCTGAGGGGAAGTGCTACGTCGACACACAGCCCGCGGAGGTGTTCTTCCTGCGGTTTTACCATATCTTTGAGATGTTTCTATCAAGGCGGCTTGATTTTACTATCGTCCGCCTTTTTGCGCTACATATGAGCTCCGTCATGAAGAGTGAAGAAGTCTCGCAAATCTGTGTGGCGGATCTGTACTACATGCACGAGTCTTTCTTGAGTCTCGGCGACTTTGAGCGTGAAACTGCTAGGGAGTACCTCCAAAACTTCATGGTATAGAATAAGGCCCGGGAAATTGTCCTCGTGCCTTATCATCCAAAGTAAGTGAGTTCCGGCAACCCTTTCGTACATTTCAATCATTCCTTCTCTCTCATATGGGGAATAATTTGAGGTGTATTTTCTCCGCAGCAACGGGCGCTCCGTCCTTATCGTTCTTTACCCGCAAGTCTCCCACGCCGTGTATTTTGACCCTTCCAGAGACTACAAGAAAAAAGACTACACCCACATAATGAATATTCTAGATGATGCTCTCCAAGGCTTCAGCTTTAGATGTGGCCACGTGCAGATCAAGAAACAAAGGAACAAGAAGATGGGTTTCGCGCATAAAACTAACTTCTCCTGCATCCATGTCCCAAAACCAAGGAAGAAGGATGGATTCTACATCGTCAATCTCATGATTCAGTTCAACACGGATCACCAAAAGCTTCGCATTAACAGCAAAAACGATGATCGTATCCACAAGTGGCTAGAATCTCATGGAGAAGCGGATTATAAACTTAGAGATGACTTCTTTCGCATCCAAAGCGACATTACGACGATCATCATGAACGAATTCGTCGATGAGAAGGGGATGTTCCACCACGGCCCTATATCGCGAGCTGACGTCCGAACTCGCATAGGCATGCAACGTCTAGACCTCACGCCGTTCAAGAAGCTAAGGTTTGTCCTCGATGATATGGAAGGATGGAACTTTGTGATGTCCACGGTCCATGTGCCGAACTTGCGTAACGCTACTTTGTTAGTTTGCGTACGATGACCTGCGTACCTCTAGTTAATTAATTTGCGTACTGTATGTTGCATCTAGTTGCTAACCCTTTCTTTTTCGGTGTTGCTCTAGTATATTTTGTTTCATATATATGATTGTACATCCTCTTCATGAACATGCATCTCTAACAGGTACCTAGTTTCTTGATGGCGAGATGGAATTGCTATGTCGTGTACAAAGGAAAGGTTCCGGGGGTGTACAACGAGTGGCATGAGTGTCAGGCGCAAGTGAATGGGTTCACGGGCGCCAGCCATAAAGGCTTCAAAAGCAGACAAGAAGGAGAAGCTAGTTACTTGAGGTTCACGCTAGCGCGAGAGAGGACTCGTAACCGCCACCTCATGTACTGCATAGTTCCACTCTCACTCATAGTGATAGCACTTCTTGCGTATACCTTTGTTTAGATGGATGACGTTGTTGTAGTTGCAAGTATTCGAGACTTGCATGTATCGCTGTTTTCGAGATGATGACAAGATATCACTTTGTGTTGGATGATGATTCTGATGAGACTATTTGTATGTACATGCTATGATTACATTTGTGGTCTCGCAGACATTTGTATGTGTATCATGATGACATTTCTATGTGCTAAAGATTATTCTATAAAGCCTGTTCAAATACAAAACAAATATGCCAAAAAAATAACAAAAAAACCTACTTAAATTAGCAGTAGCGAGTGTACAAAAGTTAGCAGTAGCGCGTCAAGGTAAAGCGCGCTAGAGATACTAGCAGCAGCAAGCTTCCGCGAATAGCGCTGCTGCTACACTTGTGTAGCAGTAGCGCCGGTCAGCACGCGCTACTACTATATGTTAGCTGTAGCGCCTTATTAGTAGCGCCTATCCCCGCGCTGCTGATACATCTAAAACCCGCGCTGCTGCTAGCCTTTTCCCTAGTAGTGTTATGCTCTCTAAAGGTTTCAAAAGGTCTAATTATGATAGTTGTGTTTATTTGAAAACTGTCAAAATTTCAACTATTTATTTGCTCCTTTATGTTGATGATATGCTAATTGCTGCAAAGAGTATGTCAGAGATTAATGAACTAAAGAAGCAATTGAGTAATGAATTTGAGATGAAGGATTTGGGTGCAGCAAAGAAAATACTTGGCATGGAAATATCCAGAGATAGACCGTCTGGAAAAGTATATCTAAGTCAAAAGGGATATATTGATAAAGTTCTTCGTCGTTTTAATATGCACAATGCCAAACGGGTGAGTACTCTGTTAGCTGCACACTTCAAATTATCATCAGCTTTATGTCCTAAGTCAGATGCAGATATTGAGTACATGTCTAGAGTTCCCTATTCGAGTGCAGTTGGTTCACTTATCACTAGTAGAAAAGGGGGCAGCGGTCCAGGCCGGGTCAGCCCATTAGTCCCGGTTCTGTCCAGAACCGGGACCCATGGGGGCATTGGACCCGGTTCGTGAGCCCCGGGGGCCGGCCGGGCCACGTGGGCCATTGGTCCCGGTTCGTCTGACCTTTTGGTCCCGGTTGGTGGGACGAACCGGGACCAATGGGCCTCGCTCTCGCCCACACCATTGGTCGGTTGGTGGCTTGAACCGGGACCAAAGGCTGCCCTTTATTCTCGGTTCATGCCACCAACCGGGACCAATGGGGTGCCTATATATACCCCCTCGCGTAAGAGCAGAGCACACTGCTCTATTTTTTTCTGGCCGCCGAGGGGGAGAGGGCTTGGTGGTGCTCTAGCTCACCTCCTATGCACACAAGGTGTTCGATGGAATGCCTGAGCCACACTACTTAAGCTTTCTCCTCTCCAAGCTCGACCTCCAAGCTCCATTTTCCTCAATATTTGTCTAGGTTTAGCGGTCCGTCACGCTCCGTCCCCGTCTTCACCGCCGTCGATCACCCGCGCCGATCTCATCGCCGACACCACCGTGGTGAGCCTCTTGTTCTTATCTTCTTTCTGAAAGGAAAAATATTCTTGTATGTTTAGATAGATACTTGTATTATTTTCTTACTTTTATTATTGCATCTTATATAGTGCGATGGTTTTGGTATCCGCCCCCGTCGGCCCTCGTCCTGCCTTTGATTCGGATGTGGTATATATTATCTTTATAACTATTGGTTCATTTATTGTTTATGAAAATTTTCCCGACCAACGTGACATAGATTTTATTTATTTAGGAGGTATGTGAACCGGAAATTCCAACCGACCCTATTGTCGAGAGGTTAAATTTAGTTGAAGAAGAAAACAATTTCTTGAAGGAAAAAATAAAAAAAATTGAGGAGGAGAAGATGATATTGGAGTTGCATGTTGCGGCGATGATCACAAGATCAAGATGGATGCAATGCGCTTGAAGATTAGAAAGATTAGAAAATATGCCATTCATACCGAGGCTTGGTATCATTATGCCGTTTGATCAATTGTTACCTTGGTTGTGATTATGATCGCTTTTGTTTTCACATTGAAATGTTTTACATAGTTTCAATGTATGGTTTAATTAATTAGATGCTCTGGAGAGTTATATGTTGTTAGATGAGAACTATCTATGTACTTTGGTTTTAATGTGATGATGAACTTCTATTAATTTGGTCACTTCTTTATTTGTTCTTGATGTTCTGTAATGGTTTTTGACACACTTAATTATATATAATGCACGCAGATGAACCGGCAATGGATGTACGGTGACAGACACACCTCCGAGTACATTAAGGGCGTACATGAGTTTCTCGAAGCGGCTGAGGCAAACAAGCAGAATGGTTTTATGTGTTGTCCATGCATTAAATGTGGGAATACGATGTCTTACTCTAACCAAAAAATCCTTCACACCCACCTGCTTTACAAGGGTTTTATGCCACACTATAATGTTTGGACGAGGCACGGAGAAATAGGGGTTATGATGGAAGGCGGCGAAGAAGAAGAGTACGATGACAACTATGTGCCCCCTGAATACGGTGATGCTGCAACGGGGGGAGTTGGTGAAGATCAAGAGGAACCAGATGATGTGCCCAATGATGCTGCAACGGGTGAAGCTGCTGAAGATCAAGAGGAACCAGATGATGTGCCCGATGATGATGATCTCTGCCGGGTCATTGTCGATGCAAGGACGCAATGCGAAAGTCAAAAGGAGAAGCTGAAGTTCGATCGCATGTTAGAGGATCACAGAAAAGGGTTGTACCACAATTGCGAAGATGGCAACACAAAGCTCGGTACCGTACTGGAATTGCGGCAGTGGAAGGCAGACAATGCTATGCCTGACAAAGGATTTGAGAAGCTACTGAAAATATTGAAGAATAAGCTTCCAAAGGATAACGAATTGCCCGACAGTACATACGCAGCAAACAAGGTCGTATGCCCTCTAGGATTGGAGGTGCAGAAGATACACGCATGCCCTAATGACTGCATCATCTACCGCCGTGCATACAAGGATCTGAATGCATGCCCGGTATGTGGTGCATTGTGATATAAGATCAGATGAGATGACCCTGGTGATGTTGACGGCGAGCCCCCCAGTAAGAGGGTTCCTGCGAAGGTGATGTGGTATGCTCCTATAATACCACGGTTGAAACGTCCGTTCAGAAATGGAGAGCATGCCAAGTTGATGCGATGGCACAGTGAGGACCGTAAGAAAGACGAGAAGTTGAGAGCACCCGCTGACGGGTCGCAGTGAAGAAAAATCGAGAGAAAGTACTGGGATGAGTTTGCAAAGGACCCAAGGAACGTATGGTTTGCTTTAAGCGCGGATGGTATTAATCCTTTCGGGGAGCAGAGCAGCAATCACAGAATCTGGCCCGTGACTCTATGTATGTATAACCTTCCTCCTTGGATGTGCATGAAGTGGAAGTTCATTATGATGCCAGTTCTCATCCAAGGCCCTAAGCAACCCGGCAACGACATTGATGTGTACCTAAGGCCATTAGTTGAAGAAATTTTACAGCTGTGGAATGGAAACGGTGTACATACGTGGGATGAGCACACACATGAGGAATTTAACCTAAAGGCGTTGCTGTTCGTAACCATCAACGATTGGCCCGCTCTCAGTAACCTTTCAGGACAGACAAACAAGGGATACCACGCATGCACGCACTGTTTAGATGACACTAAAAGTATATACCTGGACAAATGCAGGAAGAATGTGTACCTGGGCCATCGTCGATTTCTTCCGACCAACCATCAATATCGAAACAAAGGCAAGCATTTCAAAGGGGAGGTGATGTCTACTACACAACCTTCTTCTTGTAGACGTTGTTGGGCCTGCAAGTGCACAGGTTTGTAGGACAGTAGCAAATTTCCCTCAAGTGGATGACCTAAGGTTTATCAATCCGTAGGAGGCGTAGGATGAAGATGGTCTCTCTCAAACAACCCTCCAACCAAATAACAAAGATTCTCTTGTGTCCCCAACACACCCAATACAATGGTAAATTGTATAGGTGCACTAGTTCGACGAAGAGATGGTGATACAAGTGCAATATGGATGGTAGATATAGGTTTTTGTAATCTGAAAATTTAAAAACAGCAAGGTAACTAATGATAAAAGTGAGCATAAACGGTATTGCAATGATAGGAAACAGGGCCTAGGGTTCATACTTTCACTAGTGCAAGTTCTCTCAACAATAATAACATAGATAGATCATATAACAATCCCTCAACATGTAACAAAGAGTCACTCTGAAGCCACTAATAGCGGAGAACAAACGTAGAGATTATGGTAGGGTACGAAACCACCTCAAAGTTATTCTTTCGAATCAATCTATAAAAGAGTTCATACTAGAATAACACCTTAAGACACAAATCAATCAAAACCCTAATGTCATCTAGATACTCCATTGTCACCTCAAGTATCCGTGGGCATGATTATACGATATGCATCACATAATCTCATATTCATCCAACCAACACAAAGGTACTTCAAAGAGTTCCACAAAGTTTCTACCGGAGAGTCAAGAACATGTGCCAACCCCTATGCATAGGTTCATGGGCGGAACCCGCAAGTTGGTCACCAAAACATACATCAAGTGGCACATGATATCCCATTGTCACCACGGATAAACACGGCAAGACATACATCAAGTGTTCATAAAAGACTCAATCCGATAAGATAACTTCAAAGGGGAAACTCAATTCATCACAAGAGAGTAGACGGGGAGAAACATCATAAGATCCAACTACAATAGCAAAGATCGGGATACATCAAGATCGTGCCATAGAGGGAACACGAGAGAGAGAGAGAGAGAGAGAGAGAGAGAGAGAGAGAGAGAGAGAGAGAGAGAGATCAAACACATAGCTCTGGTAAATACCCTCAGCCCCGAGGGTGAACTACTCCCTCCTCGTCATGGATAGCGCGGGATGATGAAGATGGCCACGGTGATGGGTTCCCCCTATGACGGGGTGCTGGGAACGGGCTACCGAGAGGTTTTTGGTGGCTACAGAGGATTGCGGCGGCGGAACTCCCGATCTATCTTCTGTTCTGGAAGTTTTAGGGTATGTAGGTATATATGGGTGAAAGGAGTACGTCGGTGGAGCTACGGGGGCCCCACGAGGCAGGGGGCGTGCCTAGGGGGGGGGGGTGGGCGCGACCCCACCCTCGTGAGCACCTCCTGTATCTTCTGATGTGGGGTCCAAGTCCATCAGGTGGGTTTCCTTCCTAAAATAACTTCTCCAGTTGATTTCGTTCCGTTTTGACTCCGTCTAATATTCCTTTTCCTCGAAACACTGAAATAGGCATAAAACAGCAAATCTGGGCTAGGCCTCCGGTTAATAGGTTAGTCCCAAAAATAATATAAAAGTGGATAATAAAGCCCAATATTGCCTAAAACAGTAGATAATATAACATGGAGCAATCAAAAATTATAGATACGTTGGAGACGTATCAAGCATCCCCAAGCTTAATTCCTGCTCGTCCTCGAGTAGGTAAATGATAAAAAAGATAATTTTTGATGTGGAATCCTAGTTGGCATAATTTCAATGTAACTCTTCTTACTTGTGATATGAATATTCAGATCCGAATGAATACAAAATAAAAGTTCATATTGATAAAAGCAATAGTAATACTTCAAGCATACCAATCAAATTAATCATGTCTTCTCAATATAGCATGGCAAAAGAAATTTCATCCCTACAAAATCATATAGTTAGGCTATGCTTTATTTTCGTCACACAAAGATGTTCCCTACTTCTATACCCCCGATGACAAGCCAAGCAATTGTTTCATACTTAAATAATCTCAAACTTTTTCAACCTTCACGCAATACATGAGCGTGAGCCATGGATATAGCACTATGGGTGGAATAGAATATGATGATGGGGATTGTGTGGAGAAGACAAAAAGGAGAAAGTCTCACATTGACGTGGATAATCAACGGGCTATGGAGATGGCCATCAATTGATGTCAACATGAGGAGTAGGGATTACCATGCAACGGATGCACTAGAGCTGTGAATGCTCAACAAAAGAAAACTAGTGGGTGTGCATCCAACTTGCTTGCTCATGAAGATTTTGGGCATTTTGAGGAAGCCCATCGTAGGAATATACAAGCCAAGTTCTATAATGAAAAATTCCCACTAGTATAAAAGGACAACTTATGAGACTCACTATATGAAAAAGGTGCCACTTTGAAGCACAATATATGAGACTCACTACATGAAGAACATGGAGCTACTTTGAAGCACAAGTGTGGAAAAAAGGATAGTAGCATTGCCCCTTTTTTATTTATATTTTTTTCGGCCTTCTTTTTTTTCTTTGGCCTTTCTCTTTTTTTTTGGGGGAACAATGCTCTACTGAATGATGATCATCACACTTCTATTTATTTACAACTCAATGATTACAACTCGAAACTAGAACAAGATATGACTCTATATGAATGCCTCCGGCGGTGTACCGGGATAGTGCAATGAATCAAGAGTGACATGTATGAAAAATAATGCACGGCTTTGCCACAAATACGATGTCAACTACATGATCATGCAATTGCAATATGACAAAAGTAATGTATGTCATGAATATGATGATGGAAGTTGCATGGCAATATATCGCGGAATGGCTATGGAAATGCCATGATAGGTTGGTGTGGTGGCTGTTTTGAGGAAGATATAAGGAGGTTTATGTGTGATAGATCGTATTTTATCACGGGGTTTGGATGCACCGGCGAAGTTTGCACCAACTCTCAAGGTGAGAAAGGGCAATGCACGGTACCGAAGAGGCTAGCAAAGGCGGAAAGGTAAAAGTGCGTATAATCCATGGACTCAACATTAGTCAAAAGAACTCATATACTTATTGCAAAAATTTAGAAGTCATCAAAAATCAAGTACTACGCGCATGCTCCTAGGGGGATAGATTGGTAGGAAAAGACCATCGCTTGTCCCCGACCGCCACTCATAAGGATGCACAAGCCAGGTACACTTCATGTTTCAAATTTGTTACACAACTTTAACCATACGTGCATGCTACGGGACTTGCTAACTTCAACACAAGCATTCTTTAAATTCATAATCACCCAACTAGCATGACTTTAATATCACTACCTCCATATCTCAAAACAATTATCAAGTATCAAACTTTTCTTAGTATTCAACACACTCATAAGAATCCTTACAAATCTTGTATGCTTAGCATATCAGAATTAAGCACATTACCATGCTATTTAAGACTCTCAAAATAATATAAGTGAAGCATGAGAGTTCAATAGTTTCTATAAAACAAATCCACCACTGTGCTCTAGAAGATATAAGTGAGGCACTAGAGCAAACGACAAACTACTTCGAAAGATATAAGTGAAGATCAATGAGTAGTCGAATAATTATGTAACTAGGTGAAGACTCTCCCATTTAATAATTTCAGATCTTGATACTTTATTCAAACAACAAGCAAAGCTAAAGAAAACTACATTGCAAGGATAGCACGACTCATGTGAAGAAGCAAAAACTTAGGCTCAACCGATACTATAGTTGTTGAAGAAGAAAGGTGGGATGCCTACCGGGGCATCCCCAAGCTTAGATGCTTGAGACTTCTTGAAATATTATCTTGGGGTGCCTTGGGCATCCCCAAGCTTTAACTTTTGTGTACCCTTAATTCATCTCATATCATGGTTTCTCTTTTTATCAAAAGCTTCATTAACAACAAACTCAAGAAGAACTCGTGAGATAGGTTAGTATAAACCAATGCAAAACCTTATCATTTTCTACTGTAACAAATCACTAAAATTATTATTCAACATTGCATACTAAATGCCTCTGCATATTTAATACTCCTATCCTCAAATAGAATCATTAAACAAGCAAACATATGCAAACATAACAGCAATCTGTCAAAACAGTATAGTCTGTGAAGAATGCAAGAGTATCAATACTTCCCTAACTCCAAAAATTATTAACTAAAATTACCACTGTAATAAATTTATCAGAGCTCAACATGCAAAAAAGATTCAGCATTATACCACTCTCTGACTTTTATAGGGAATTTTTGCAACAGGGGTAAACTTTCTGTTTTCAAACAGCAACATGTATACTAGAAAAATAAGCATGGAAAAGGCTATGCTTGACATTTTTATTGTAAATAAAGATGAAAAACATTAATATAATTAACATCAAGCAAAACAAAACAAAATTACATGACGCTCCAAGCAAAACACATATCATGTGGTGAATAAAAATATAGCTCCAAGTAAAGTTACCGATGAACGAAGACGAAAGAGGGGATGCCTTCGGGGGCATCCCCAAGCTTAGAAGCTTGGTTATCCTTGAATATTACCTTGGGGTGCCTTGGGCATCCCCAAGATTAGGTTCTTGCCACTCCTTATTCCGTAGTCCATCGAGTCTTTACCCAAAACTAAAACTCGTGAGCTCCGTTAGCGAAAGAAAACAAAAAACCACTTCAAGGTACTGTAATGAACTCATTCTTTATTTATATTGGTGTTAAACCTACTGTTTCTAACTTCTCTATGGTTTATAAACTATTTTACTAGCCATATATTCATCAAAATAAGCAAACAACACAATGAAAACAGAATCTGTCAAAAACAGAACAGTCTGTAGTAATCTGTAACTAACGCAAAGTTCTGGAACTCCAAAAATTCTAAAATAAATTGGTGGACCTGAGGAATTTGTCTAGTAATTATCTTCAAAAAGAATAAACTAAATAGCACTCTCCAGTAAAAAGTTCTAGCTAATCTCGTGGGCGCTAAAGTTTCTGTTTTTTACAGCATGATCATAAAGACTTCACCCAAGTCTTCCAAAAGGTTCTACTTAGCACAAACAGTAAATAAAACATAAAACCACATCTAAACAGAGGCTATATGGATTATTTATTCCTAAACAGAACCAAAAAGCAAGAAACTAAAATAAAATTGGGTTGCCTCCCAACAAGAACTATAGTTTAACGCCCCTAGCTAGTCATGATGATTTCAATGATGCTCACATAAAAGATAGGAATTGAAACACAAAGAGAGCATCATGAATAATATGACTAGCAAATTTAAGTATAACCCACTTCCTATGCATAGGGATTTTGTGAGCAAACAACTTATGGGAACAAGAATCAACTTGCATAGGAAGGTAAAACAAGCATAACTTCAAGATTTTAAGCACATAGAGATGAGACTTGATATTATTGTAATATGTAGAAGCATATGATCCTCTCTCATAATAATTTTCAGTAGCATCATGAATGAATTAAACAATATAACCAGCACCTAGATCATTGTTTTCATGATCTACTAGCATAGAAAATTTACTACTCTCCACATAAGCAAATTTCTTCTCATTAATAGTGGTGGGAGCAAACTCAACAAAATAACTATCATGTGATTGAAAATTAAGATCAAGATGACAAGTTTCATGGTTATCATTATTCTTTAAAGCATACGTGTCATCACAATAATCATCATAGATAGGAGGCATGCTTTCATCATAGTAAATTTGCTCATCAAAGCTTGGGGGACAAAAAATATCATCTCCATCAAACATAGCTTCCCCAAGCTTGTGGCTTTGCATATCATTAGCATCATGGATATTCAAGGAATTCATACTAACAACATTGCAATCATGCTCATCATTCACATATTTTATGCCAAGAATTCTATGTAATTCTTCTTCTAGTACTTGAGCACAATTTTCCTTCCCATCATTTTCACGAAAGACATTAAAAAAGATGAAGCATATGAGGCACTCTCAATTCCATTTTTTTGTATTTTTCTTTTATAGACTAACTAGTGCTAAAACAAGAAACAAAAAGATTCGATTGCAAGGTCTAAAGATATACCTTCACTTACCTAGCCTCCCCAGCAACGACGCCATAAAAGAGCTTGATGTCTACTACACAACCTTCTTCTTGTAGACGTTATTGGGCCTGCAAGTGCACCGGTTTGTAGGACAGTAGCAAATTTCCCTCAAGTGGATGACCTAATGTTTATCAATCCGTAGGAGGCGTAGGATGAAGATGGTCTCTCTCAAACAACCCTGCAACCAAATAACAAAGAGTCTCTTGTGTCCCCAACACACCCAATACAATTGTAAATTGTATAGGTGCATTAGTTCAGCGAAGAGATGGTGATTAAAGTGCAATATGGATGGTAGATATAGGTTTTTGTAATCTGAAAATATAAAAACAGCAAGGTAACTAATGATAAAAGTGACCATAAACGGTATTTCAATGA
The DNA here is from genome assembly GCA_021605205.1 of Aegilops longissima. Taxonomy (NCBI): domain Eukaryota; kingdom Viridiplantae; phylum Streptophyta; class Magnoliopsida; order Poales; family Poaceae; genus Aegilops; species Aegilops longissima. The sequence continues at coordinate 51,824,256 of CM038678.1, forward strand.
TAGGAAACAAGGCCTAGGGTTCATACTTTCACTAGTGCAAGTTCTCTCAACAATAATAACATAGATAGATCGTATAACAATCCCTCAACATGTAACAAAGAGTCACTCCGAAGCCAAAAATAGCGGAGAACAAACATAGAGATTATGGTAGGGTACGAAACCACCTCAAAGTTATTCTTTCAGATAGATCTATAAAAGAGTTCGTACTAGAATAACACCTTAAGACCCAAATCAATCAAAACCCTAATGTCACCTAGATACTCCATTGTCACCTCAAGTATCCGTGGGCATGATTATATGATATGCATCACACATTCTCAGATTCATCCAACCAACACAAAGGTGTTGGGTAACGTAGTAATTTCAAAAAATTTCCTACGATCACGCAAGACCATGGTGATGACATAGCAACGAGAGGGAGAGTGTCCGCCCACGCACCCTCGTGAGACGAAAGCGAAGCGTTATATCAACGCGGTTGATGTAGTAAAGACGTCTTCACGATCCGACCGATCCAAGTACCGTTACTCCGGCACCTCCGAGTTCTTAGCACACGTTCAGCTCGATGGCGATCCCGGGCTCCGATCCAGCAAAGCGTCGGGGAGGAGTTCCGTCAAGACGACGGCGTGGTGGCGATCTTGATGTTCTACCGTCGCGGGCTTCGCCTAAGCACTGCTACAATATGACCGAGGTGGAATATGGTGGAGGGGGCACCGCACACGGCTAAGGAACGATCACGAAGATCAACTTGTGTGTTCTAGGGTGCCCCTGCCCCGTATATAAAGGAGCAAGGGGAGGGCGGCCGGCCCTAGGAGGCGCACTAAGGGGGGGAGTCCTCCTCCTAGTAGGAGTAGGACTCCCTTTCCTAGTCCTACTAGGAAGAGGGAAGGAGAAGGAAAGAGAGGAGAGGGAGAGGAAAGGGGCCGCCCCCCTCCTAGTCCAATCGGACTCCCCATGGGGGCGGCGCCACCTCCTGGTGCAGCCTCTCTCTCCCTCTTGGCCCAATAAGGCCCATTACTTCCCGGGGTTCCGGTAACCCCTCGGCACTCCGGTTTTCTCCGAAACTTCGGAACCTTTCCGTGTCCGAATATAGCCGTCCAATATATCAATCTTTATGTCTCGAACATTTCGAGACTCCTCGTCATGTTCGTGATCACATCCGGGACTCGAACTCCTTCGTACATCAAAATACATAAACTCATAATATAACCGTCATTGAAACCTTAAGCGTGCGGACCCTACGGTTCGAGAACTATGTAGACATGACCTAGAACCATTCTTGGTCAATAACCAATAGCGGAACATGGATGCCCATATTGGTTCCTACATATTCTACGAAGATCTTTATCGGTCAAACCGCATAACAACATACGTTGTTCCCTTTGTCATCGGTATGTTACTTACCCGAGATTCGATCGTCGGTATCCAATACCTAGTTCAATCTCGTTACCGGTAAGTCTCTTTACTCGTTCCGTAATACATCATCTCACAACTAACTCATTAGTTGCAATGCTTGCAAGGCTTATGTGATGTGTATTACCGAGAAGGCCAGAGATACCTCTCCGACAATCGGAGTGACAAATCCTAATCTTGATTCATGCCAACTCAACATATACTTTCGGAGACACTTGTAGAGTACCTTTATAATCACCCGATTTACGTTGTGATGTTTGGTAGCACACAAAGTGTTCCTCCGTAAACGGAGTTGCATAATCTCATAGTTGCAGGAACTTTGTATAAGTCATGAAGATAGCATAAGCAACATACTAAACGATCAAGTGCTAAGCTAATGAAATGGGTCATGTCAATCACATCATTCTCCTAATGATGTGATCCCATTAATCAAATGACAACTCATGTCTATGGTTAGGAAACATAACCATCTTCGATTAACGAGCTAGTCAAGTAGAGGCACACTAGTGACACTCTGTTTGTCTATGTATTCACACATGTATTATGTTTCCGGTTAATACAATTCTAGCATGAATAATAAACATTTATCATGATATAAGGAAATAAATAATAACTTTATTATTGCCTCTAGGGCATATTTCCTTCAGTCTCCCACTTGCACTAGAGTCAATAATCTAGTTCACATCGCCATGTGATTTAACATCAATAGTTCACATCTATATGTAGTTAACACCCATAGTTCACATCGACATGTGACCAACACCCAAAGGGTTTACTAGAGTCAGTAATCTAGTTCACATCGCTATGTGATTAACACCCAAAGAGTACTAAGGTGTGATCATGTTTTGCTTGTGAGATAATTTTAGTCAACGGGTCTGTCACATTCAGAGCCGTAAGTATTTTGCAAATTTCTATGTCTACAATGCTCTGCACGGAGCTACTCTAGCTAATTGCTCCCACTTTCAATATGTATCCAGATTGAGACTCAGAGTCATCTAGATTAGTGTTAAAACTTGCATCGACGTAACCCTTTACGATGAACCTTTTTTCACTTCCATAATCGAGAAACATATCCTTATTCTACTAAGGATAATTTTGACCGCTGTCCATTGATCTACTCCTAGATCACTATTGCACTCCCTTGCCAATCTTAATGGTAGGGTATGCAATAGATCTGGTACACAGCATGACATACTTTATAGAACCTATGGCTGATGCATAGGGAATGACTTTCATTCTCTTTCTATCTTCTGCCATTGTCGGGTTTTGATTCTTACTCAATCTCACACCTTGTAACACAGGCAAGAACTCTTTCTTTGACTGTTCCATTTTGAACTACTTCAAAAATCTTGTCAAGGTATGTATTCATTGAAAAACTTATCAAGCGTCTTTGATCTATCTCTATAGATTTTGATGCTCAATATGTAAGCAGCTTCACCCAGGTCCTTCTTTGAAAAACTCCTTTCAAATACTCCTTTATGCTTTGCAGAATAATTCTACATTATTTCTGATCAACAATATGTCATTCACATATACTTATCAGAAATGCTGTAGTGCTCCCACTCACTTTCTTGTAAATACAGGCTTCTCCAAAAGTCTGTATAAAACCATATGCTTTGATCACACTATCAAAGCGTTTATTCCAACTCCGAGATGCTTGCACCAGTCCATAGATTGATCGTTGGAGCTTGCACATTTTGTTAGCTCCTTTAGGATTGACAAAACCTTCTGGTTGCATCATATACAACTCTTCTTTAATAAATCCATTAAAGAATGTAGTTTTGACATCCATTTGCCAGATTTCATAAAATGTGGCAATTGCTAACATGATTCGGACAGACTTAAGCATCGCTACAGTTTGAGAAAATCTCATTGTAGTCAACACCTTGAACTTTGTCAAAACCTTTTTGCGACAAGTCGAGCTTTGTAGATAGTAACACTACTATCGTTGTCCGTCTTCCTCTTGAAGATCCATTTATTCTCAATGGCTTGCCGATCATCGGGCAAGTCAACCAAAGTCCATACTTTGTTCTCATACATGGATCCCATCTCGATTTTATGGCTTCCAGCCATTTCATGAATCTGGGCTCATCATCGCTTCCTCATAGTTCGCAGGTTCATCATGGTCTAGTAACATGACTTCTAGAATAGGATTACCGTACCACTTTGGTGCGGATCTTACTCTGGAAGACCTACGAGGTTTGGTAGCAACTTGATCTTAAGTTTTATGATCATCATCATTAACTTCCTCACTAATTGGTTGTAGGAATCACTTGAACTAATTTCTGTGATGAACTACTCTCCAATAAGGGAGAAGGTACAATTACCTCATCAAGTTCTACTTTCCTCCCACTCACTTCTTTCGAGAGAAACTTCTTCTCTAGAAAGGATCCATCTTAGCAACGAAAAACTTGCCTTCGGATCTGTGATAGAAGGTGTACCCAACATTTTCTTTTGGGTATTCTATGAAGACGCACTTCTCGATTTGGGTTCGAGCTTATCGGTGAAAACTTTTCACATAAGCATCACAACTCAAACTTTTAAGAAACGACAGCTTAGGTTTATTGCTAAACCATAGTTCATACGGTGTCATCTCAACGGATTTAGATGGTGCCCTATTAAGCGTGAATGCAGCTGTCTCTAATGCATAACCCCAAAAGCGATAGTGGTAAATCGGTAAGATACATCATAGATCGCACCATATCCAATAAAGTCTTGATTCTGACGTTCGGACACACCATTATGCTGTGGTGTTCCGGTGGCGTGAGTAGTGAAACTATTTCACATTGTTTTAGCTGAAGGCAAAACTCGTGACTCAATTATTCGTCTTCGCGATCGGATCGCAGAAACTTTATTTTCTTGTTACGATGATTCTTCACTTCACTCTGAAATTCTTTGAACTTTTCAAATGTTTCAGACTTGTGTTTCATCAAGTAGATATACCCATATCTGCTCAAATCATCTGTGAAGGTCAGAAAATAACGATACTTGCCGTGAGCTTTAACACTCATCGGACCGCATACATCAGTATGTATTATTTCCAATAAGTCATTTGCTCGCTCCATTGTTAGGAGAGCGAGTCTTTAGTCATCTTGCCCATAAGGCATGGTTCGCAAGCATCAAGTGATTCATAATCAAGTGATTCCAAAATCCCATCAGCATGGAGTTTCTTCATCGCTTTACACCAATATGACCTAAGCGGCGATTGCCACAAATAAGTTGCACTATCATTATTAACTTTGCATCTTTTGGCATCAATATTATGAATATGTGTATTACTACGATCGAGATCCAACAAACTATTTTATTGGGTGTATGACCATTGAAGGTTTTATTCATTTAAACAGAACAACAATTATTCTTTGACTTTAAATGAATAACCGTTTTGCAATAAACATGATCAAATCATATTCATGCTCAACGCAAACACCAAATAACATTTATTTAGGTTTAACACTAATCCCGAAAGTATAGGAGTGTGCGATGATGATCATATCAATCTTGGAACTACTTCCAACACTCATCGTCACTTCCCTTCAACTAGTTTCTGTTCATTCGCAACTCCGTTTGAGTTACTACTCTTAGCAACTGAACCAGTATCAAATACCGAGGGGTTGCTATGAACACTAGTAAAATATACATCAATAATCTGTATATCAAATATACCTTTGTTCACTTTGCCATCCTTCTTATCCGCCAAACACTTGGGGTAGTTCCGCTTCGGTGACCAATTCCATTGTAGCAAAAGCACTTAGTCTCGTGCTTAGGTTCAGACTTGGGCTTCTTCACCGAGTAGCAACTTGCTTGCCGTTCTTTTGAAGTTCCCTTCTTCCCTTTGCCCTTTTCCTTGAGACTAGTGGTCTTGTCAATCATCAACACTTGATGCTCTTTTCTTGATTTCTACCTTCGTCGATTTCAGCATCACGAAGAGCTTGGGAATAACTTTTTTATCCCTTGCATATTATAGTTCATCACGAAGTTCTACTAACTTGGTGATGGTGACTAGAAAATTCTGTCAATCACTATCTTATCTGGAAGATTAACTCCCACTTGATTCAAGCGATTGAAGTACCCAGGCAATCTGAGCACATGCTCACTAGTTGAGCGATTCTCCTCCATCTTTTAGCTATATAACTTGTTGGAGACTTCATATCTCTCAACTCGGGTATTTGCTTGAAATATTAACTTCAATTCCTGGAACATCTCATATGGTCCATGACGTTCAAAACGTCTTTGAAGTCCCGATTCTAAGCCTTTAAGCATGGTGCACTAAACTATCAAGTAGTCATCATATTGAGCTAGCCAAACGTTCATAACGTCGCATCTGCTCCTGCAATAGGTTTGTCACCTAGCGGTGCATTAAGGACATAATTTTCTGTGCAGCAATGAGGATAAACCTCAGATCACGGATCCAATCCGCATCATTGCTACTAACATTTTTCAACATAATTTTCTCTAGGAACATATCAAAATAAACATATGAAAGCAACAAACATAGGGAAGCAACAACGCGAGTTATTGATCTACAACATAATTTGCAAAATACTACCAGGACTAAGTTCATGATAAATTAAAGTTTTAATTAATCATATTAAAACTCCCACTTAGACAGACATCTCTAGTCATCTAAGTGTTTTATGTGATCCAAATTAACTAAACCATGTCCGATCATCACGTGAGATGGAGTAGTTTCAATGGTGAACATCACTATGTTGATCATATCTACTATATGATTCACGTTCGACCTTCGGTCTCCGTGTTCGAGGCCATATCTGCATATGCTAGGCTCGTCAAGTTTAACCTGAGTATTCTGCGTGTGCAAAACTGGCTTGCACCCATTGTAGATGGACGAGAACTTATCACACCCGATCATCACGTGGTGTGCGGGTACTACTGAATTTTTAGCAACGGTGCATACTCAGGGAGAACACTTCTTGATAATTTTAGTGAGAGATCATCTTATAATGCTACCGTCAAACAAAGCAAGATAAGATGCATAAAGGATAAACATCACATGCAATCAATATAAGTGATATGATATGGCCATCATCATCTTGTGCTTGTGATCTCCATCTCCGAAGCACCGTCATGATCACCATCGTCACCGGCGCGACACCTTGATCTCCATCGTAGCATCGTTGTCGTCTCGCCAACTATTGCTTCTACGACTATCGCTACCGCTTAGTGATAAAGTAAAGCAATTACATGGCGTTTTCATTTCATACAATAAAGCGACAACCATATGGCTCCTGCCAGTTGCCGATAACTCGGTTACAAAACATGATCATCTCATACAATAAAATATAGCATCACGTCTTGACCATATCACATCACAACATGCCCTGCAAAAACAAGTTAGGCGTCCTCTACTTTGTTGTTGCAAGTTTTACGTGGCTGCTACGGGCTGAGCAAGAACCGTTCTCACCCACGCATCAAAACCACAGCGATACTTCGTCAAATAGACTCCGTTTAACCTTCTCAAGGACCGGCGTAGCCACACTCAGTTCAACTAAAGTGAGAGAGACAGACACCCGCCAGCCACCTTTAAGCACGAGTGCTCGTAGCGGTGAAACCAGTCTCGCGTAAGCGTCGCGTAATGTCGGTTCGGGCCGCTTCATCTCACAATACCGCTGAACCAAAGTATGACATGCTGGTAGGCAGTATGACTTGTATCGCCCACAACTCACTTGTGTTCTACTCGTGCATATGACATCAACGCATAAAACCTGGCTCGGATGCCACTGTTGGGTAACGTAGTAATTTCAAAAATTTTCCTACGATCACGCAAGACCATGGTGATGACATAGCAACGAGAGGGGAGAGTGTCCATCCACGTACCCTCGTAGAACGAAAGCGGAAGCGTTATATCAACGCGGTTGATGTAGTCGTATGTCTTCACGATCCGACCGATCCAAGTACCGTTACTCCGGCACCTCCGAGTTCTTAGCACACGCTCAGCTCGATGACGATCCCCGGCTCCGATCCAGCAAAGCGTCGGGGAGGAGTTCCACAAGACGACGGCGTGGACGATCTTGATGTTCTACCATCGCAGGGCTTCGCCTAAGCACTGCTACAATATGACCGAGGTGGAATATGGTGGAGGGGGGCACCGCACACGGCTAAGGAACGATCACGAAGATCAACTTGTGTGTTCTAGGGTGCCCCTGCCCCGTGATATAAAGGAGCAAGGGGAGGGCCGGCCGGCCCTAGGAGGCGCACCAAGGGGGGGAGTCCTCCTCCTAGTAGGAGTAGGACTCCCTTTCCTAGTCCTACTAGGAAGAGGGAAGGGGAAGGAGAGAGAGAGAGAGGAAGGGGCGCGCCCCCTCCTAGTCCAGTCGGACTCCCCATGGGGGCGACGCCACCTCCTGGTGCAGCCTCTCTCTCCCTCTTGGCCCAATAAGGCCCATTACTTCCCGGGGTTCCGTAACCCTCGGCACTCCGTTTTCTCCGAAACTTCCGGAACCTTTCCGTGTCCGAATATAGCCGTCCAATATATCAATCTTTATGTCTCGAACATTTGAGACTCCTCGTCATGTCCGTGATCACATCCGGGACTCGAACTCCTTGGTACATCAAAATACATAAACTCATAATATAACCGTCATCGAAACCTTCAGCGTGCGGACCCTACGGTTCGAGAACTATGTAGACATGACCTAGAACCATTCTTGGTCAATAACCAATAGCGGAACCTGGATGCCCATATTGGTTCCTACATATTCTACTGAAGATCTTTATCGGTCAAACCGCATAACAACATCGTTGTTCCCTTTGTCATCGGTATGTTACTTACCCGAGATTCGATCGTCGGTATCCAATACCTAGTTCAATCTCGTTATCGTAAGTCTCTTTACTCGTTCCGTAATACATCATCTCACAACTAACTCATTAGTTGCAATGCTTGCAAGGCTTATGTGATGTGTATTACCGAGAAGGCCCAGAGATACCTCTCCGACAATCGGAGTGACAAATCCTAATCTTGATTCATGCCAACTCAACATATACTTTCGGAGACACTTGTAGAGTACCTTTATAATCACCCGATTTACGTTGTGATGTTTGGTAGCACACAAAGTGTTCCTCCGTAAACGGAGTTGCATAATCTCATAGTTGCAGGAACTTTGTATAAGTCATGAAGATAGCATAAGCAACATACTAAACGATCAAGTGCTAAGCTAATGAAATGGGTCATGTCAATCACATCATTCTCCTAATGATGTGATCCCATTAATCAAATGACAACTCATGTCTATGGTTAGGAAACATAACCATCTTTGATTAACGAGCTAGTCAAGTAGAGGCACACTAGTGACACTCTGTTTGTCTATGTATTCACACATGTATTATGTTTCCGGTTAATACAATTCTAGCATGAATAATAAACATTTATCATGATATAAGGAAATAAATAATAACTTTATTATTGCCTCTAGGGCATATTTCCTTCAAAAGGTACTTCAAAGAGTGCCCCAAAGTTCCTACCGGAGAGTCAAGAATGTGTGCCAACCCCTATGCATAGGTTCATGGGCGGAACCCGCAAGTTGGTCACCAAAACATACATCAAGTGGCACATGATATCCCATTGTCACCACGGATAAACACGGTAAGACATACATCAAGTGTTCATAAAAGACTCAATCCGATAAGATAACTTCAATGGGGAAACTCAATTCATCACAAGAGAGTAGAGGGGGAGAAACATCATAAGATCCAACTACAATAGCAAAGCTCGGGATACATCAAGATCGTGCCATAGAGGGAACACGAGAGAGAACACGAGAGAGAGAGATCAAACACATAGCTACTGGTACATACCCTCAGCCCCGAGGGTGAACTACTCACTCCTCGTCATGGATAGCGCCGGGATGATGAAGATGGCCCATCGGTGATGGGTTCCCCCTCGGTGGTGCTTGGAACGGTCTCCCGAGAGGTTTTTGGTGGCTACAGAGGCTTGCGGCGGCGGAACTCAGGATCTATCTTCTGTTCTGGAAGTTTTAGTGTACATAGGTATATATGGGTGAAAGGAGTACGTCGGTGGAGCTACGGGGTCCCCACGAGGCAGGGGGCGCGCCCGTGGGGGAGGGGGTGGGCGCGCCACCCACTCTCGTGAGCACCTCCCGTATCTTCTGACGTGGGGTCCAAGTCCATCAGGTGGGTTTCCTTCCAAAAATAACTTCTCCAGTTGATTTCGTTCCATTTTGACTCCGACTGATATTCCTTTTCCTCGAAACACTGAAATAGGCATAAAACAACAAATCTGGGCTTGGCCTCCGGTTAATAGGTTAGTCCCAAAAATAATATAAAGTGGATAATAAAGCCCAATATTGACTAAAACAGTAGATAATATAGCATGGAGCAATCAAAAATTATAGATACGTTGGAGACGTATCACGAGGCAGATCATCGGAAGAAGCTCGCCATGCGTACAGGTGATCACGTACTTGCTATGGTCAATGATTAACTCGTAATCTTTGGAAAGGGTCCCGGCGCACTAGCTGTTCCGAATGACGCTGAGGGACACGCACCCATGTGGAAGAAGAAATCTATATTTTGGGACCTACCCTACTGGAAAGACCTAGAGGTCCGCTCTTCAATCAACATGATGCACGTGACGAAGAACCTTTGCGTGAACCTGCTAGGCTTCTTGGGCGTGTATGGAAATACAAAAGATACACCTGAGGCACGGGAGGACCTGCAACGTTTGCACGAAAAAGACGGCATGCCTCCGAAGCAGTATGAAGGTCCTACCAGCTACGCTCTTACGAAAGAAGAGAAAGAAATCTTCTTTGAATGCATGCTCGAGATGAAGGTCCCGACGGCTTCGTCGGATATAAAGGAATAATAAATATGCGGAGAAAAGTTCCGAACCTAAAGTCTCATGACTGCCACGTGATTATGACACAACCGCTTCCGGTTGCATTGAGGGGCTTCTCACCGAAAACGTCGATTAGCCATTGTGAAGCTATGTGCATTCCTCAATGCAATCTCTCGTAAGGTGATCGATCCAGAAATCATACCAAGGCTAAGGAGTGATGTGGCGCAATGTCTTGTCGATTTCGAGCTGGTGTTCCCACCATCCTTCTTCAATATCATGACGCACGTCCTAGTTCATCTAGTCGACGAGATTGTCATTACTGGGGCCCATATTTCTACACAATATGTTCCCTTTGAGAGGTTCATGGAGTCCAAAATAAATATGTCCAGAATCGCGCTAGGCCGAAGGAAGCATCTCCATGGGCCATCAAACAGAGGATGTCATCGGGTTTTGTGTTGACTTCATTCCTGGCCTTAAGAAGATAGGTCTCCCTAAATTGCGGTATCGGGGAGATTTGGAAAAGGCACGCTTGGAAGGGACTCAATAATATGCAGGACGGAAAATCTTGGTCTCAAGCACACTACAGTTCTACGTAACTCTACCTTGGTGACCCCGTATGTCGATGAACACAAGAACATCGTGCTCCAAACACCCGGAGCAAAGGCGATGACTGGATTACATGTGAACACATCAGGACTTTCAGCAGTTGGTTGGAAACACGTCTCAGAGGTGACAACACTATTTGCGATGAGCTGTACTTGTTGTCCAGGCGACCGTCTTTGACTGTATTGATTTACAAAGGATACGAGATAAATGGGAATACATTTTACACGATTGACCAAGATCAAAAGAGCACCAACCAAAACAGCGGTGTCCGCTTTGATGCAACAACCGAGAGGGGAAAGGACACATGTTATGGTTACATAGTGGACATATGGGAACTTGACTACGGACATGATTTTAAGGTCCCTTTGTTTAAGTGCAAATGGGTTAATCTGTCAGGAGGTGGGGTACAGGTAGACCCACAGTACAGAATGACAACAGTGGATCTGAATAATCTTGGGTACACTGACGAACCGTTCGTCCTAGGCAATGATGTGGAACAGGTTATCTATGTGAAGGACATGTCTACCAGACCGAGAAAAAGAAAAGTTAAGGAAGCGAATACATCATACGATGAGCCAAAGCGCCACATAGTTCTTTTAGGAAAAAGGGACATCGTGAGAGTGGAGGGCAAGACAGACATGTCTGAAGATTATGAAAAGTTTCATGAAATTCCTCCCTTCAAAGTCAAGGTTGACCCAAAGATCCCGATAAACGATGAAGATTATCCATGGTTACGGCGCAATAAGCAAAGGACACAAGCGAAGAAAAAGTGAAGACTTTCTCCCGCAACTATTATGATGATACCATGCCAACTTTGTAACAGACGAGTATGATGCCATTGTCCGTTTTGTACATGCACATGCTATGTGGGTGAAATTATGATACCATGCCAACTTTCAACTTTTTCAGAGTTCATTTGAAATGCTTTAATGTCATATGGTTTGGCCCTCGTAATACCATTAATCCCGGTTCGCTCCTTGTCAACTATGTTCTCACCAAGAACACTCTCGAGAGGGCAGCCACGCGGGCCATTGGTCCCGGTTCGTCTAGACCTTTTGGTCCTGGTTCCACGCACGAACCGGGACCAATGCGCCTCACCCTTGGCCCATGACCATTAGTCCCGGTTTGTGCCACAAATCGGGACTAAAGGGTTGGTCCTCGTTGCACTCAGAGTTTACTCCCACCTCGCCAACCGAAGGGCGCTCACACCGGTTTATAAGCCCGTCCCTCTCTGTCTTGTTGAGCTCCTCTCAAAGTGAAAATAGCTGCCCCTATACAGAAAATTTGACCTAAATTCATAGTGAATTTCTCTGAAATTCATAGAAATTTATTATGAATTTAGGTTGAATTTTCTCTATAGGCGCATCTATGTTCATTTTTTTAGTAAAGTTAATCACAAACTTGTGATTCACACAAATTTCAAAGAATTCAAATTTTAACTATTCAAATTTGAAAACTAATGGCACTAACAAAAAGTTTATAATTTTTCTAAAACTAATGGCACTAACAGAAAGTTTATAATTTTGCTGACCTAAAAGCAAAAATAATTAAAAATAAAGCAAAAAACAAAAGAAAATAAATAATGCAGAAAACAAAACAAAAACTGGAAACAAAATAAAAATAGCAACAATAAGTATATTGTTGTAAGTAGAAACAAAAGAAAATAAATAAAGCAACAAAGAAAACAAAAAAAAAAAAGTGTTTTCAAATTTGAAAACTAATGACACTAACAGAAATTTTATAATTTTTCTAAAAGTAAAAGTAAAAAGAATTAAATAAAAGAAAAAACAAATGAAAATAAATAATGCAGAAAACAAAACAAAAATTGGAAAAAAAATAAAAATAGCAACAATAAGTATTTTGTTGTAAGTAGAAACAAAATAAAATAAATAATGCAAGAAAGAAAACAAAAAAAACAAAAAAAGTGTTTTCAAATTTGAAAACTAATGGCTCTAACAGAAAGTTTATAATTTTTCTAAAACTAAAAGCAAAAAACATTAAAAAATAAAGGAAAAACAAAAGAAAATAAATAATGCAGAAAACAAAACAAAAAACTGGAAAAAAATAAAATATCAACAATAAGTAAAGAAAAAAACAAAAAAGTGCCACCCATCGGGCCCCACAGGCGTGAATACGACTAGAAACCCTACCATGGGCCAGATTCAGCCCCGCAGGAGGCCAGTAGGCCCACAGCAGATAAGTGACTTTAGGCCCTTAAGCCCGCATTTGAGAGGAGCTCAAGTGGTCAGCAAGAGCAGCGCTTATAAACCATCGTCTTTGGTCCCGGTTGGTGCCTGAACCGGGACTAAAGAATGCATTAGTATGGTTCGTGGCACAAACCGGGACCAATGCCCCCTTTAGTCTGGTTGGTGCCACCAACCGACCAAAGGCCGCTTCTGAAAAGAGGCCTTTGGTCCCGGTTGGTGGCACCAACCAGGACTAAAGGGGGGCATTGGTCCCGGTTCGTGCCACGAACCGGGACCAATGGCTTTGCTATATAAGCAAAGACTTAGCGTTTTTCATTTCATCTCTGCAGTTGCCCGCGCCGACGACGCCGCCAGGTTGCCCGATTCACACCCCGCCGACGCCGTCGCTGTTGGGGAACGTTGCAGAAAATTAAAATTTTTCTACGGTTTCACCAAGATCTATCTATGAGTTCATCTAAGCAACGAGTTACGAGAGAGAGTTTGCATCTACATACCACTTGTAGATGAAGTACGGAAGCGTTCGAGGGAGTGGTGATGATGATGACGTTCCCAACGTGATTCCGATCACCGATGACCAAGTGCTGAATGGACAGCACCTCCGCGTTCAACACACGTACGGGACGACGGCGTCTCCTTCATCTTGATCCAGCAAGGAGGAAGGAGAGGTTGAGGAAGATCACTCCAATGGCAGCACGACGGCGTGATGCAGATGGAGGGACTGTTCTCGGCAGGCTTCGCCAAGCTCACGCGGAGGAGGAGAGGTGTTGGGAGGGAGGGCTGCGCCTTCAATGGTGTGTGCAGCCTCCCTCTACCCCTCTATTTATAGGGGAAAGGAGGAGGGCGGCCCCTCTAGATGCATCTAGAGGGGGTGGCGGCCAAGGGAGGGGCTTGCCCCCAAAGCAAGGGGCGCCTAGGGTTCCCTCAACCCTAGGCGCATGGGCCAGGGAGGGGTGCACCCAGCCCACCAGGGGCTGGCTGCCTCCCACGCAGCCCAAGTGGCCCCCAAAAGGGGTGGCCCCTCCGTGGTCCTCCGGAACCTTTCGGTGGACCCTCCATAAAACCGATATGACCAAACTTTTCGGTGTCCGTTTGACGACTTCCCTTATATAAATCTTTACCTCCGGACCATTCCGGAACTCCTCGTGACGTCCGGGATCTCATCCGGACTCAACAACATTCGTAATCACATACAAGTCTTCCTATTAACCCTAAGCGCCACCGAACCTTAGTGTGTAGACCCTACGGGTTCGGGAGACATGTAGACATGACCGAGACGCGCTCTCCGTCAATAATCAACAGCGGATCTGGATACCCATGTTGGCTCCCACATGCTCCTCGATGATGTCATCGGATGAACCACGATGTCTAGGGTTCAAGCAACCCCGTATTCTATTCCCTTTGTCGACGGTATGTTACTTGCCCGAGACTCGATCGTCGGTATCCCAATACCTCGCTTAGTCTCGTTATCGCAAGTCACTTTACTCGCATCGTAATGCATGATCCCGTGACTGACACTTGATCACTTTGAGCTCATTATGATGATGCATTACCGAGTGGGCCCAGTGATACCTCTCCGTCATACGGAGTGACAAATCCTCGCCTCGATCCGTGTCAACCCAATGACACTTTCGGAGATACCGTAATGCACCTTTATAGTCACCCGATTCGTTGGACGCTTGGTACACCCAAAGCATTCCTACGGTATCCGGGAGTTACACGATCTCACGGTCTAAGGAAGAGATACTTGACATTGGAAAAGCTCTAGCAAAAACGAACTACACGATCTTTGTGCTATGCTTAGGATTGGGTCTTGTCCATCACGTCATTCTCCTAATGACGCGATCCCGTTGTCAATGACATCTGATGTCCATAGTCAGGAAACCATGACTATCTGTCGACCAACGAGCTAGTCAACTAGAGGTTCACTAGGGACGTGTTGTGGTCTATGTATTCACACGTGTATCACGATTTCCGTATGATACAGTTATAGCATGAATAAAAGACAATTATCATGAACAAGGAAATATAATAATAATGCTTTTATTATTGCCTCTAGGGCATATTTCCAACAGTCTCCCACTTGCACTAGAGTCAATAATCCAGTTTACATTGTGATGAATCGAACACCCATAGAGTTACGGTGTTGATCATGTTTTGCCCATGGAAGAGGTTTAGTCAACGGATCTGCGACATTCAGATCCGTATGCACTTTACAAATTTCTATGTCTCCATCCTGAACATATTCACGGATGGAGTTGAAGCGACGCTTGATGTGCCTGGTCTTCTTGTGAAACCTGGGCTCCTTGGCAAGTGCAATAGCTCCGGTGTTGTCACTGAAGAGTTTGATCGGCCCCGACGCATTGGGTATGACTCCTAGGTCGGTGATGAACTCCTTCACCCAAATTGCTTCATGCGCTGCCTCCGAGGCTGCCATGTACTCCGCTCACATGTAGATCCCGCCACGACGCCTCGCTTGCAGCTGCACCAGCTTCTGCTCCACCATTCAACATATACACGATCCGGTTTGTGAATTAGAGTCATCAGATCTGTGTCGAAGCTAGCGCCGACGTAACCTGTTCTGACGAGCTCTTCGTCACCTCCATAAACGCGAAACATGTCCTTTGTCCTTTTGTGTACTTCAGGATATTCTTGACCGCTGTCCAAAGTGTTCCTTGCGGGATTACTTTGGTACCTTCCTACCAAACTTACGCAAGGTTTACATCAGGTCCAGTACACAGCATGGCATACATAATAGATCCTATGGCTGAGGCATAGGGATGACACTCATCTCTTCTCTATCTTTTGCCGTGGTCGGGCATTGAGCTGAGCTCAATCTCACACCTTGCAATCTGAGGCAAGAACCCTTCTTGGACTGATCCATTTTGAACTTCTTCAAAATCTTGTCAAGGTATGTGCTTTGTGAAAGACCTATGAGGCGCCTCGATCTATCTCTATAGATCTTGATGCCTAATATATAAGCAGCTTCTCCAAGGTCCTTCATTGAAAAACACTTATTCAAGTAGGCCTTAATGCTGTCCAAGAATTCTATATCATTTCCCATCAAAGTATGTCATCTACATATAGTATGAGAAATGCTACTGAGCTCCCACTCACTTTCTTGTAAACGCAGCTTCTCCATAAGTCTCAAGATAAACCCAAACGCTTTGATCATCTCATCAAAGCGAATGTTCCAACTCGAGATGCTTGCACCAGCCCATAAATGGACCGCTGGAGCTTGCATACTTTGTCAGCATTCTTAGGATCGACAAAACCCTCCGGCTGCATCATATACAGCTCTTCCTTAAGATAACCGTTAAGGAACGCTGTTTTGACGTCCATCTGCCATATCTCATAATCATAGTATGCGGCAATTGCTAACATGATTCGGACGGACTTAAGCTTCGCCACGGAGAGAAAGTCTCATCGTAGTCAATCCCTTGAACTTGCCGATAACCCTTAGCGACAAGTCGAGCTTTATAGATGGTGATATTACCATCCGCGTCCGTCTTCCTCTTAAAGATCCATTTGTTTTCTATCGCTCGCCGATCATCGGGCAAGTCACCAAAGTCCACACTTTGTTTTCATACATGGATTCTATCTCGGACTTCATGGCTTCTAGCCATTTGTTGGAATCTGGGCCCGCCATCGCTTCTTCATAGTTCGAAGGTTCATTGTTGTCTAACAACATGATTTCCAAGACAGGGTTGCCGTACCACTCTGGCGCGGAACGTGTCCTAGTGGACCTATGAAGTTCAAGAGCAACTTGATCCAAGTACCTTGATCATCATCATGAATTTCCTCTTCGGTTGGTGTAGGCATCACAGAACATTTTCCGAGATGCACTACTATCCTGTTCAAGAGGTAGTACTTCATCGAGTTCTACTTTCCTCCCACTTACTTCTTTCGAGAGAAACTCTTTTTCCGTAAAGGTTCCGTTCTTGGCAACAAAGATCTTGCCCTCGGATCTTAAGTAGAAGGTATACCCAATGGTTTCTTTAGGGTATCCTATGAAGACGCATTTTCCGACTTGGGTTCGAGCTTTTCAGGTTGAAGTTTCTTGACATAAGCATCGCATCCCCAAACTTTTAGAAACGACAGCTTAGGTTTCTTCCCAAACCATAATTCATACGGTGTCGCTTCAACGGACTTAGACTGTGCCCTATTTAAAGTGAATGTAGCTGTCTCTAGAGCGTATCCCCAAAATGATAGCGTAAATCGGTAAGAGACATCATAGACCGCACCATATCCAATAGAGTGCGACACGACGTTCGGACACACCGTTCTGTTGAGGTGTTCCAGCGGCGGGCCAGAAACGATTCCACATTTTCTTAAGTGTGTACCAAATTCGTGACTTAAATATTCTCCTCCACGATCCGATCGTAAGAATTTTATCTTTCGGTCACGTTGATTCTCTACTTCATTCTGAAATTCCTTGAACTTTTCAAAGGTCTCAGACTTGTGTTTCATCAAGTAGACATAACCATATCTACTCAAGTCATCCGTGAGAGTGAGAACATAACGATATCCTCCGCGAGCCTCAACGCTCATTGGACCGCACACATCGGTATGTATGATTTCCAACAAGTTGGTTGCTCGCTCCATTGTTCCGGAGAACGGAGTCTTGGTCATCTTGCCCATGAGGCATGGTTCGCATGTGTCGAATGATTCATAATCTAAAGACTCCAAAAGTCCATCAGCATGGAGCTTCTTCATGCGCTTGACACCAATGTGACCAAGGCAGCAGTGCCACAATTATGTGGGACTATCATTATCAACTTTACATCTTTTGGTATTCACGCTATAAACATGTGTAATACTACGCTCGAGATTCATTAAGAATAAACCATTGACCATCGGAGCATGACCATAAAACATATCTCTCATATAAATAGAACAACCATTATTCTCGGATTTAAATGAGTAGCCATCTCGCATTAAACGAGATCCAGATACAATATTCATGCTCAAACTTGGCACCAAATAACAATTATTAAGGTTCATAACTAATCCCGTAGGTAAATGAAGAGGTAGCGTCGACGGCGATCACATCGACTCTGGAACCATTCCCGACGCGATCGTCACCTCGCCCTTTCCAGTCTCCGCTTATTCCGCAGCTCCTGCCGTGAGTTACAAATATGAGCAACGGCACCGTATCAAATACCCAGGAGTTACTACGAGTATCGGCAAAGTACACATCAATTACATGTATATCAAATATACCTTTGGTGTTGCCGGCCTTCTTGTCCGCTAAGTATTTGGGGCAGTTCCGCTTCCAGTGACCCCTCCCCTTGCAATAAAAGCACTCAGTCTCGGGTTTGGGTCCATTCTTTGACTTCTTCCCGGCAACTTGCTTACCGGGCGCGGCAACCTCCTTGCCGTCCTTCTTGAAGTTCTTCTTACCCTTGCCCTTCTTGAACTTAGTGGTCTTATTGACCATCAACACTTGATGTTCTTTCTTGATTTCAACCTCGGCTGATTTCAGCATAGAGAACACTTCAAGAATGGTCTTTACCATCCCCTGCATGTTGTAGTTCATCACAAAGCTCTTGTAGCTTGGTGGGAGCGATCGAGGATTCTGTCAATGACCGCCTCATCGGGGAGGTTAATATTTAGCTGGGTCATACGGTTGTGCAACCTGACATCTTCGTAATGTGCTCACTGACAGAACTGTTTTCCTCCATCTTACAACTATAGAACTTGTCGGAGATGTCATATCTCTCGACCCGGGCGTGAGCTTGGAAAACAAGTTTCAGCTCCTCGAACATCTCATATGCTCCGTGGTGCTCAAAACGCTTTTGGAGCCCGGTTCTAAGCTGTAAAGCATGCCGCCGAACGAGGGAGTAATCATCAACACGAGACTGCCAAGCATTCATAATGTCTTGGTTCTCGGGACGGAGCGTCACCTAGCGGTCCTTCTAGGACATATTGTTTCTGGCAGCTATGAGGATGATCCTCAAGTTCGGACCCAGTCCGTATAGTTGCTGCCGTCATCTTTCAGCTTGGTTTTCTAGGAGCGCGTTGAAGTTCAAGTTGACATGAGCGTTGGCCATTTGATCTACAAGACATATCATTCAAAAGTTTTAGACTAAGTTCATGATAATTAAGTTCATCTAATCAAATTATTTAAATGAACTCCCACTCAGATTAGACATCCCTCTAGTCATCTAAGTGTTACACGATCCGAGTCGACTAGGCCGTGTCCGATCATCACGTGAGACGGACTAGTCTCGTCGGTGAACATTCTCATGTTGATCGTATCTTCCATACGACTCGTGTTCGACCTTTCGGTCTCCGTGTTCCGAGGCCATGTCTGTACATGCTAGGCTCGTCAAGTAAACCCTAAGTGTTTTCGTGTGTAAATCTGTCTTACACCGTTGTATGTGAACGTAAGAATCCATCACACCCGATCATCACGTGGTGCTTAGAAGCGATTTAACTTTGGCAACGGTGCAGTTAGGGAAACACTTCTTGAAATTGTTGTAAGGATCATCTTATTTACTACCGTCGTTCTAAGTAAACAAGATGTATAAACATAATAAACATCACATGCAATTATATAGTAGTGACATGATATGGCCAATATCATAAAGCTCCATTGATATCCATCTTCGAGGCTCCATGATCATCTTGTCACCGGCATGACACCATGATCTCCATCATCATGATCTCCATCATTGTGCCTCCATGAAGTTGTCACGCCAACGACTACTTCTACTTCTATGGCTAACGCGTTTAGCAATAAAGTAAAGTAAGTTACATGGCGTTCTTCAATGACACGCAGGTCATACAAAATAAAGACAACTCCTATGGCTCCTGCCGGTTGTCATACTCATCGACATGCAAGTTGTGATTCCTATTACAAGAACATGATCTCATACATCACAATATGTCATTCATCATTCATCACAACTTGGCCATATCACATCACATGACAATTGATGCAAAAACAAGTTAGACGTCCTCTAATTGTTGTTGCATCTTTTACGTGGCTGCAATTGGGTTCTAGCAAGAACGTTTTCTTACCTACGAATAACCACAACGTGATCTTGTCAACTTCTATTTACCCTTCATAAGGACCCTTTTCATCGAATCCGCTCCAACTAAAGTAGGAGAGACAGACACCCGCCAGCCACCTTATGCAACTAGTGCATGTTAGTCGGTGGAACCGGTCTCACGTAAAGCGCACGTAAGGTTGGTCCGGCCGCTTCATCCCACAATACCGCTGGAAGCAAGATAAGACTAGTAGCGGCAAGTAAATTGACAAGATCCACGCCCACAACTAAATTGTGTTCTACTCGTGCAAAGAGAACTACGATAGACCTAGCTCATGATGCCACTTTGTTGGGAACGTTGCAGAAAATAAAAATTTTCTACGGTTTCACCAAGATCTATCTATGAGTTCATCTAACGAGTTACGAGAGAGAGTTTGCATCTACATACCACTTGTATATGAATTACGGAGGCGCTCGAGGAGTGGTGATGATGAAGACGTTCCCAACGTGATTCCGATCACCGATGACCAAGTGCTGAACGGACAGCACCTCCGCGTTCAACACACGTACGGGACGACGGCGTCTCCTTCGTCTTGATCCAGCAAGGAGGAAGGAGAGGTTGAGGAAGATCACTCCAATGGCATCACGACGGCGTGATGCAGATGGAGGGACTGTTCTCCGGCAGGGCTTCGCCAAGCTCACGCGAAGGAGGAGAGGTGTTGGGGAGGGGAGGGGCTGCGCCTTCAATGGTATGTGCAGCCCTCCCTCTACCCCTCTATTTATAGGGGAAAGGAGGAGGGCGGCCCCTCTAGATGCGTCTAGAGGGGGGGGCGGGCCAAGGGAGGGGGCTTGCCCCCAAGCAGGGGCGCCCCTAGGGTTCCCCCTCAACCCTAGGTGCATGGGCCAAGGGAGGGGTGCGCCCAGCCATCAGGCTGGCTGCCTCCCACGCAGCCCAAGTGGCCCCCAAAGGGATGGCCCCTCCGGTGGTCCTCCGGAACCTTTCCGTGGACCCTCCATAAAACCGATATGACCCAAACTTTTCGGTGTCCGCTTGACGACTTCCCTTATATAAATCTTTACCTCCGGACCATTCCGAACTCCTCGTGACGTCCGGGATCTCATCCGGACTCCAAACAACATTCGTAATCACATACAAGTCTTCCTATTAACCCTAGCGCCACCGAACCTTAAGTGTGTAGACCCTACGGGTTCGGGAGACATGTAGACATGACCGAGACGCTCTCCGTCAATAATCAACAGCGGATCTGGATACCCATGTTGGCTCCTACATGCTCCTCGATGATGTCATCGGATGAACCACGATGTCTAGGGTTCAAGCAACCCGTATTCTATTCCCTTTGTCGACGGTATGTTACTTGCCCGAGACTCGATCGTCGGTATCCCAATACCTCGTTCAGTCTCGTTACCGGCAAGTCACTTTACTCGTACCATAATGCATGATCCCGTGACTAGACACTTGATCACTTTGAGCTCATTATGATGATGCATTACCGAGTGGGCCCAGTGATACCTCTCCGTCATACGGAGTGACAAATCCCTGTCTCGATCCGTGTCAACCCAACAGACACTTTCGGAGATACCTGTAATGCACCTTTATAGTCACCTAGTTACGTTGTGACGTTTGGTACACCCAAAGCATTCCTACGGTATCCGGGAGTTACACGATCTCACGGTCTAAGGAAGAGATACTTGACATTGGAAAAGCTCTAGCAAAAACGAACTACACGATCTTTGTGCTATGCTTAGGATTGGGTCTTGTCCATCATGTCATTCTCCTAATGACGCGATCCCGTTGTCAATGACATCTGATGTCCATAGTCAGAAACCATGACTATCCGTCGACCAACGAGCTAGTCAACTAGAGGCTCACTAGGACGTGTTGTGGTCTATGTATTCACACGTGTATCACGATTTCCGTATGATACAGTTATAGCATGAATAAAAGACAATTATCATGAACAAGGAAATATAATAATAATGCTTTTATTATTGCCTCTAGGGCATATTTCCCAATCGCCGCCCGTCGCCGCGCGCCTTGCGCCCACCACCACCTCGCCGCCTCGACCCGTCATTGCATGCCACCACCACTGTCGCGGTCACCTCCCAGCGCCGCCTCGATGTCGTCGCTGCCCTCACGACGCCATCGCCCGCCAGTCCCGCGCCCTGCTCGCCAAGCGACGCCCGCCGCTCCCCCTACCGCTCCGATGCCGCCCTTGTGAGCACTCACAGCCCTGCCGGCCCGTCGTCGCCGCCGTTGTTTTAGTGTTATATATATGCTATTTTTACATGTTTTAGATGTTTTATATTTTCATATATGTATGTATGTATTTTTACATGTTTTTGTATGAATGTATGTATTTTTTCAATTGTAATATGCATGGTGTTTTAAAATACATTAATTTTAGTACATTAATGTTCTCTGATTTAGTACATTAATTTTAGGTTAGTTTCATTTTAGAAAAGTTTTATATATTTAGGAAGAAGGAAGAGAAGGAAGAAGGAAGAAGAAGAAAAGTTTTATATATGCAAAAGTTACATTTTTAGAAAAGTTTTATATATCTAGCTAGAAAGAAGGAAGAAGAAGAAAAAGAAGGAGTGGAAAAAGGGAAGTAAGAAGAGGAAGAAAGGAGAAGAAGAGGAGAAATAAATAAGAAGAGGAAAAAAGAAGAAAAAGAAGAGGAGAAGAAGAAAGGAATAGAGGAGAAGAAGAAAAAAATAGAATATACCCCTATATATATGCTATTGCTTTCTTCTTCTCCTCTTTTTTTCTTCTTTTTTTTCTTTGATCTTCTCCTCTGTCGTCGTCGATATACCCCTCCCGATAACTTTAACACGAGGGAGGGGGTCGATATACCCCCTCCCCGATAATATTATTTTCCCATGTACGTATGCCGTGTCAATATAAACTCCCGACAACTTCAACACGTGGGGAAATGATATACCCCTCCGATAACTTCAACACGAGGGGGTCGATATACCGCCTCCCGATAACTTCAACACGTGGGGGGGGGTCGATATGACCCCCTCCCCGTTACTATTATTTTCCCATGTACGTATGTCGTCGTTGTCGATATAAACCCCTCCCGATAACTTCAACACGTGGGGGGGGGGGGTCGATATACCCCCTCCCGATAACTTCAACACGTGGGGGGGTCTATATGCCCCCTCCCTGATAATATTATTTTCCCATGTACGTATGTCGTTGTTGTCGATATAAACCCCTCCCGATAACTTCAACATGTGGGGGCGTCAATATACCCCCTCCCGATAACTTCAACACATGGGGTGGTCGATATACCCCCTCCCCGATAACATAATTTTCCCGTGTATGTATCTCATCGTTGTCGATATTACCCCCTTGAAGCGTTGTCGAGGCCACCCCAAACCCTAGAGAAGCAGCGTCGAGGCCACTAATTAATATGATTCCTTACTGTGATTAGCTAGCTAGTTCTACGTTTGCCACTAGCTAATATATCCATCTGTCATGTTTGAATAATAATTTGCATGTTGTAAATATTTGTAGAAACTATGGACACCCCCCGAGACGAAGCACAAGAAGCATTGTTGGGGGACATAATCGCACAAGGAAGTGATGCCGTCTGCTCGTTGTTTCTCAACGACACCGATGGTCTGGAAGGAGAGGGTGAAGAAGCAGCTGGCTATGATTATGATGGCTCCGGAGACCCAATGCCGGTGCAAGAAGGAGACCGTGAGGACTGCTCCGGTGACCCAATGACGGTTTAAGAAGGAGACCGTGATGACGGCTCCGGTGACCGAACCAAGTCCGGCCAGGTATATAAATTAGTTAAGCCTGTGCTGACTAGCTAATTCATGCATTCATTGTTTTGGTATGTACATATATTAATTAACTCTCCTCTTTGTTCTTTTTTCTAGCCCTCCTGATCGAGCACAACTTCGGTAAAGAGACGAGGTCCGAAGAAAAAGTTGAGCTCGGATGAAAGGTTTGAGATCATAGCAATCGCGCGCGACGGCCAACCGATTGAACCCATATGGACAAAGAACGCATTTTTTGCTCAGTGCGGGGTTCTAGTTAGGGACAAGATCCCGATCAGCATCCACCAATGGTATAAGCCTAAGAACGAAGACCCTGAGGTGTCTTATGTCAATGATATGTAGAAAAATGATATTTGGACTGAGCTGAAGTCAAATTTCACCCTACCGCCAGAGGATGATCCGGAGAAGCCAGTTAAAGAGCAATTAATCAAGTCTTTTGCTCTTAATAAGATGGCAGACCTATTCAGGAGGTGGAAGAAAGACCTGAATAGGTTTTTCGACAAAAAAGAGACACCAGAATTCAAGGGCAAATATGAGAAGATCAGAGATCACTGGCCCGCATTTGTGGCACACAAGACATCGGAAAAGAGTAAGAAGATGTCGGAGACAAACAAGCAAAATGCTGCGAAGAAGAAGCTTCACCATCGCACGGTGTCAGGTGGCTACCTCAAAGCCCGACCTAAGTGGGCCAAGGTTGAGAATGATCTGGTTGATAAAGGGATCGAACCAGAGAAAATGAACTGGCCAGACCGTTTCCGGACTTGGTTCTTCGGGGCTGGCGGAACCTTGGACCCTGTATCAGGGAAGTGCATTTGGACGGACGAGAAATTGGAAATACCAGTCAAGAGGCTTCAACACTATATCGATGCAGCGCAGCAAGGGACGTTCGTTCCAGACAGAGAGAACGACGAGCTCACCATGGCCCTCGGGAATCCTGAGCACCCTGGACGGGCACGAGGCACGCCAGGCTCCGTTCTGTGGAATGCTAGTTTTCCAGACGCAGGAAGTAACAAATGCCAGCAGAGGAGGAAAAAAGTGCAGCAGATCCAACTGCATGCGCTGCACGCAAGGGTACAAGCGATAGAGGAACAAGAAGCAAATCGCAGCGAATCTAATCGCGAAGCTTCCCCGGTTACCCGCCATCTCAGCGGAGAAGCAGCGTGGCTTCCACCGAGCTGCTTCAGCCAGAGCATGTCTTGACGGCTCCTGCCAGCTATCCCCGTGGATGCTCTCATGGAGTCTCAAAATTGCCACCTTTTGACGCAATGGATGAATTTGAAGGTCAAGGCGGCTATTGGCTCTGTTTATCCTACTGAACCCGGCGCAACTTTTCACTGCCGGCCGATTCCAGAAGGATATGCTAGGGTGATGGTGGATGAAATAACGGAGGGATTTGAGGACCTCCAGCTTGACCACCCTACCGGTTAAGGGGAGACTAGGCTGGGTTCTGCTCCGAAGACTGCATGCCTATGGCGGAAGGAGCTCATCAACCTTCCGAACTAGACGCCTCCGCCTCCGCCTCCTCCTCCTCCGGTGAGTCAGGGCACTCCGCCTCCTCCACCGGCTCCTCCTCCGGCGAGTGACAATCAGGGCACTCGCCCTCCTTCTCCGGCAAGTGGCGGCACTCCGCCTCCTTCTCCACCTGTGCCGGCGCGCCCGAGCAGCCAGCCTCCTCCTTCTCCGCCTTGTCAGCAAGGGCGGAAGAGACCCGCCGCCGCTCCGGCTGCTCCGGCGCGTCGTAGTCCTTCTCCTCCGCCTCGTAAGCAAGGAAATAAGACAACCGCTCTATCTGCTCTGCCGGCGTCTAGCAGTACATCCAGAGGCGGGAGGAAATACAGATTCGGTCCTTCTCTGAAGACTCCAGAGAAGTTACCATACGAGATGACCCCGGAGGAGAACGCGAGGATCGCGCGAACCGAAGTGAAGGACTGGTTTCAAGGGTTGAAAGCACAGAGACATCCACCTCCGGAGGAGAAGGTAGATCCGGTGAAAGAGAAGCGCACTCTGGCTACCCTGAGAAAACCACCAAAGTCTCCACCGAAAGGCAACTATGAGCACATTTTTGGAAAGACATTTGTCGAAGCGGATCGGTCGAGAAGTACTGTCAGTGATCAAAGGAGAAAAGAACGACGAGCTGGGAAAAAAATTGCCTAGCTCAGCGAACAAGCTAAGCAATCGTGCCCCCCGCTCAAGGTGCCTAGCGACATCGTCGCTAATGATCCGAGGATGGTGCTTGGTTATAGCTATCTTGGAGATTACCTGCCCGACGATGTACATTATGATTTCTTGGAGGTGGAGGTGGTACACAGATTCGAGTACGGGAAGCCTCTCGTCAATGATGAAAGATCTCTAACAACGACGATGCGAAGATTGCATGATTGGTACATGAAAACCCGCAGAGAGTCTGGGGGGAGGAATACTTTGACGCTGAGAGTTAGAGAGGAGCATGACCTCGTTGGAATTGAACTGTTGAATTATCCATTTGAGGAGTTCTTCCAGTTTTTCAATCAAAGGGCCCTCGATAAAGCAACGGTCACCTGCTACTGTCTGTAAGTACTACTACTTTTGTCATTAAGTCTCTATATAGGTCAGCTCTTTCATTGCATGTATTTATAATTATCCTCACTATATTATGCAGATTGAAGATCGCCGAATTGAAGAAAAGACAAGTCGGTGATATTGGGTTCATTAACACAAATCTCATAGATGCAACTAAGGTTAAATTTCATGCCGAAGCTACCGAGGCCAACTTGCTACGATCGTTGGTAATAAATGAAAACAAAGATATAATACTCTTTCCTTACAACTTCAAGTGAGTGTTACTGTCTTGTGCATATGGTTTCCCTTATATATTAGTCCAGGTTATAGTAATGTAATTGATGAGTTATGCATGCGTGCGCAGCTACCACTATATTCTCCTAGAGATTAAGCTTGAGCAGGGACTAGTAACCGTCTTAGACTCGAGACGAAAAGATCCTCAGGAGTATGCGGACATGACTGAAATCCTCGAGAAGTAAGTTAAATCGATCATTATCCACCATATCAGCAACTTTGTTCATTTCACGATATCAAGTAATTGTTTTTTTGTCCGCAGGGTTTGGAGAAAATTCACCGTAAAAGCTCCGGGACTGCCGAAGAAGCTGCAATTTAGACACCCGAAAGTAAGTACTATAGTAGCATGTTCTGTGCGTCTCCTAGTGATTCAAGCGCTAGTTTCATCAATACCATTTGGCATGCTGATTGACCTTTATTTCTTGTAAAGTGGTTGTGGCAGGATCAAGGGAATGATTTCTGTGGATACTACGTTTGCGAGTCCATCCGCTACACGACCTGTGAACGGGGTTACACTGAAGAACAATATGAAGTGTGTAAGCAATAATATTCACAATTTTATTTTATTACCATCATTTGTGTTGAGTTTCATTTATTCATGGACTTGTTGGTTTTGTTGATTCTGATTTTGCTGGTGATTTGGATAAGAGAAGATCGCTCACAGGTTATGTTTTCACCATTGGTGGTTGTGCTGTGAGTTGGAGAGCAACTTTGCAGTCTATTGTGGCTTGTTCCACTACTGATGCCGAGTATATGGCTATTTCTGAGGCATGCAAAGAAGCTATCTGGTTGAGAGGTTTGTACACTGAGCTTTGTGGAGATTCATCTTGCCCTACCATGTTTTCTGACAGTCAAAGTGACATATATCTTACAAAGAATTCAATGTATCATGAGAGGACAAAGCACATTGATGTTAGATTTAATTATATTCGAGATGTTGTTGCTGAAGGCAATTTGAAAGTATGCAAGATAAGTACTCATGATAATCTTGTTGATATGATGACAAAGCCAGTTCCTACCAATAA
The DNA here is from genome assembly GCA_021605205.1 of Aegilops longissima. Taxonomy (NCBI): domain Eukaryota; kingdom Viridiplantae; phylum Streptophyta; class Magnoliopsida; order Poales; family Poaceae; genus Aegilops; species Aegilops longissima. Next base: position 51,851,959 of record CM038678.1, read on the forward strand.
GTTTGAGCTTTGCTCAGGCTTAATTGGTATTTCTCACTAGTCCTATGGATTTTAAAGCACAAGTTGTTTACGCTGATTTGGATGAAGTTATTCACTTTCTTCGACTACTGGAGGGAATTTGGAAGGTGGAGATTGTTAAATTGTGATCCAAGTTATACCGTGTTCGACTAGACGTAGTACAACTGGTGTGGGCCTTTGCGTTGACGTCGACGCGTACGAGTACAACTCGTTTACTTGTCCTCCAAGGACTCTCATGTATTGCCCTTATATACCCCATGTAGTCGCACCTCAGACGGTTTGTCGTCTCGTGCTTGTAATACTCCTCCTCATAGTGAAAATCCGTGTTTCTTTGTCTCGTTTATTTCTTGTTATTATCTAACAGGTAGCTAGAGAAGAGTAGCCGCGCGTTAGTGTGAGCGATGTGTGGGAGCGCAAGGGGATATATAATAAAAAATGATAGACTTACAGGATGGCTTGCGCGTGTGTGTGCAAGTGCAGAACAGAAGTGTTCACTCATGAGTGTGCGTGTGTATATGTATCAATGTAGGTATGAGCTTTTTATCCTTTGCATATATGTTGTTGTAGTACAAGAAAAGAGAACAACCTCCATAGCTGATAAGTAGGCAATGATTAGTAAAAAATACTCCACGTGCCATGCATGCTATGCTGTGTCCGAAATGCAGTCAATGGGAACGCACTGATGACAATATTATTTTTTTAAACACAATACAAACATGAACGCTCATACATACGTACATACACTCGCCATATAAACACAAGCACACACACCTAGTACCCTAGCGCCATGAGCACCTTCGAGAGACTGAGCCGGCATATTATTTTAAAATTGACGAAATCACCATAAATGTCTTTCTACTTGCCGGGAAGGTCTCCCCCACCGAATGCACTAAGGACAATCAGATGCCTATAGGCGAATTTCAAAAATGCATGGAAAGAAATGTTCCAATTCGCTCAATCTTACCAAAAATCTGAACACAAGAATCTAATGACAGAAATTCACAATTTCATTGCAGATCTATGGTCTTGCCACTTAATCATGTTGGTGTCGCGTTCTAGACAACTACTTATGTTCATTGGGTAGCTTGATTTCGTTGGAGTTATGGAAGAATACTACCGTATTTTTAACTGCATGGGCCATCAAGTGGTAAACTGGAAAAAAATCGAAGAAGCTCACTTCTTATTAGATGTAGTTCACTCACTCAGCCCTTGCGGTCCACTCGCCTGGCGTAAAAAAAGTATGAAAAAAGATAAGGAAAACTCATGCGGTTCACTTTCGGTATTGTTGCGGTTCACTTTTGATAGTGTCAAGGTTCACTTACGCCCAACGTGAAAGTGCAAAAAAATATTGAAAAAACGATAAATAAAAGTAATGCGGTTCACTTTTGATAGTGTTGCAGTTTACGTGCCCTCGTCTCTGCGGTCCACTTTCGTTCAGAAAAAAAGTTTAAAAAAAGACAACAAAAACTCGTTTGAGAAAATTTACGTCTGACAAAAGAAATTATGCAGCTTGCTTGCCCATTCGATGCAGTGCGGTTTTCAGTCTGAAGCAGTGCGGTTTTCTGTTCGATGTAGTTCACTCGTCGATTTTGGTGTCGCGAAAAATAGAGTTTGCACATTTTGGTAATTCCAAAACTGCTTTCGAACTGTAAAGAATTAGAGAAAGTGTTCTACATGAAAAAGTTTCGCCTCGTCGATATCTTCCAACGATGGATCATTTGAAACATTCCGACCAACGGTTTGTAAAAATTTCACGAAAAAATGGATGCTGCCACGCCTCATTCTGGCAAACGGTTCAAAAACTAGAGCGAAAACAGTACCGAAAATTACAAAAAATTCAAAAAAATTGTAATTCCGCGATTTAGTAAATATAAACCTGCTCTTAAACCGTAACGAATTAGGGAAAATAATACATATAAAAAAGTTGAGCCTCGACAATATCTTTCCAGCGGCGTATCATATTTTTCATTCCGACGCGCGCTTTAGAAAAAAACGCGAAAAAGCGCTCGCTGCCACTCGTCGCGAGCCGCATAATTTTCGAAACTGCTCTTAAACCGTGAGGAATCTAAAAAAAATTCTACATGGCGAAGTTGCGCCTAATACATAGCTTCTCAACAGTATATTACATGCCTCGTTCCGACAAATGGTTTTAATACTAGAGTGAAAACAGTACCGAAAAAACACCGCGTGCAGTTTTTTCCGACACGAAGTTCACTAGTCTATATATTGCAGTACCTTTGCTACAGAAACTGCAGTGCCCTCATGTTGAGCGTGCAGTTATGAATTTCCCTTAGAAACCGGATCATGAATTTCTAGCAACTTGAACATGAGCATGTTGCACAATCTTGGGAAAGGATGAAAATGATGCTAAGGAATTGCCCAACTCATGGGTTAAATCTTTGGATGATCGCACAAAATTTTTATGCGGAGTTGAATTTTGTTTCTCGTAATCTTTTAGATTCCGCCGCGGGTGGTACTTTTATGAAAATTACTTTGGGTGAAGCACTACAACAAGAACCCCCCTATACCAACGCATATCGAGCAACGATATAACAGGATGTGTTGTTTCACCCCAGAAAAAAAATGATGCGTTGTTTCCCACCTTCCCCACTTTAGCGCTAACCTCTCCGTGCCCACACCTCCACCTCTTACGCACGAAGCGTTTTCCTATTCCCCCCATGGTTTTGGCCTTCATCCTAAGCGAGGGACGCACCCACAGCAGCTAGGGTTTCAACCACCGCCGTGCTTTGCCCTCGACCGCCTCCCCTGTTCCCTCGGTTCGTTCAAGAGCCTCCGCCAAGCCATCCTCCCTCGCCACTTTCTCCGCGCGTTGGGGACACACTGGATGCCGTCGCCCATCCTCCTTGCGTTGGGGAACGCGTCGCCGTCGTCGTTTCATGCGCATGACCGGAGATGCAGACACCGGCGTTGTTTCTCCACAGTCCACACAGCAAGGAACGACGCAAGAACTGATGCCCCCGTCTTCCAACTGCAGTAGTTAAGCAGGTCCTATTCTGCCTCTCCCGCATCTGTATTTGTACTCTGTCAAGTAATATTCCCCGCTGTCCTCGCCCATCTTTGTTTTTCCTTGCCGGCCGCATCTTACAAGCTACAACACCAGTGGACCACATCCTCATTGAGGCCTGTCCCTGCATGCGCAGCTGCATATGCTGATTTCAAACCTACTAAGATTTCCTATTTTACGCGCATCACTGAAGGGGGCAGTTTAACTGACCCACAAGTTTCTTATTGAAATAAATGTGGGATTCTTCTACCCAAACGTTGAACAAGAGATGATTTCTGTAGAGAGAGAAGTTGAGAACGTGTAAGGTATTTTGCTTAGTGTGTACCGCTGCTCTCTCTCTCTCTCTCTCTCTCTCTCTCTGTGTTTGTAAATATTGTGCTCATGTGTTTGTATATCATGCAGGTTTGCAAAGGATATGACCATAATTTCGTGATCAACCAAAAAGGCATCTATTCTTCATCCCTTGATCTCCCAGCTAGAGTTGAGGTAACCAATTCTTAGTTGTTACTTCATGATGGTTCTAATTCACTTACATTCAACCTTGATCTGTTATGGGTTCCATTTTAATTAAGAACATGTGTCATGATGCAACCAGATGAACTTGGAACATGGAAGTTGTTTGAGATTATATGTAATGATACTTTTAAGCCTCATAACAATCAGTTAAGTGTAAGACAAAAACCATGTAGAAAAGCAAGTTCAACTTCTTTCACCAAGCTTATACCTGAAGGGCTGATGCATGTACATATGGTAAGTAATTGTGCTAGGACGGGAGCATGACGATTGATATTTCAAGTGATGACAATGCATAGGGACTGGAGGCGTGGTTCGAGGCGGCAGTTAACAATCGTGCGATTTTCAGGAAGAATGATTGTGTACCTTTTTGTTGAGTCAAACCTTGTCTACGGATGGCAACAATAGCAGCAGCAGCGATCACTTAACTATCAAGGAAAACAAAGGCAGGTCGGCAGCAACAGCGGCTGTATTACCTTGCCAGCTAAGGTAGCAGTATAAGTGGAAAAGTAGTATAGTAAATTCTGTACTGTAGAAAGTGGTCAGCAGTGACATAATTTAGAATATGACGTGTTTGCTTATGTCAAGTAGCTACTAGGTCGTTTCAGTTAGCTATAACCGGTTGTAATTAGACCATTCCACTTTCAATACAAATATTCAGCTCAAGCAGTACTCCAACTCTAGTCTCTGGTGTGTGTGCGTTGCACTAGTCTGTGGACATAGCTAGTGTGCAGTCGCTGGTTATAGTTTTCCTCTGCTAGATTGTACTCCCTCGGTTCCAAAATAGATGACTCAACTTTGTACTAACTTTAATACAAAGTTGAGTCATCTATTTTGGAACGGAGGGAGTACAAGAGAGAGCTAGCTACTTGTAGTTTAAGCTAACACTTTTTACTCAACACTCATTTCTTGTGATGCATTACATTTTAATTTTCTTGCAGCTATGTGTGTGCATCAATCGTTACTGATTTTCTTGCTGCTTCTGGCCCGAGTCCTTATCTCTGCTTGGGGTGGAGCTGCAAGATCGGATGGAAACCAGACTTCTTATGGTAGGATCAGTCTCATATGTTCTTTCCCCCACAGCTAATCAGTTATTTTGTGATGTCCTATCCTGTATACTAATTATGGCATGCTCTTGTCTATATTAATTAGATCACGCATATCTTCAAGGTGAAGTCAGGGGCTCAGGGTAGACAGTTCATAGTTTTCTTGTTCTTTCCCCTTTCTGTTTGTTAGTTCATTATGCACGTCTTTTTCTATGCATGTGTTGATAACTCCAGTTGTTCCAATCTGATGATGCTTTTTTCGTTATGTTGCTTCTGCAAGTTGTGAGAATTTTATTCATGGATCAGGAAATTCTAGCGTGTGACTTTGTAGTACTCAGGTAACAATGACATTTTGTGTAATGTAGATTATTTACAGATTTTTTAATTTGTTGGCACTAATAAGATTTCTCCTAATACACTATTAGCAAGCATGACTAATAAGTCGTCCCAAGAATGGATAGTACAGGAGTGATGTGACCCAAAGCTAACTAGTGCAGAGACCATTGGAAAATGGAAATATTCAATTATGTATAGTTAGTATAACTGGTTACCTAGAATACTTATCATTTAGCCGGTTGCTGAATTCATCTCACTATTACTATAATATATTTTTTGGAGATAATTTTTTGTAGTAAATACAAGCTGATGATTGTTCACAATGAATAGCCATCCGATTGGTCAAAGGTACTCGGTGTTTGAATACGTAGTTTTTTATCTTAACGAGCCATAGTTATTCAGAACACGTGCACGACAATTAAGAGAAATATAATGGCCTCAGTTTACAAAGTAAGGGTGAAGACTCGAAGTCCCTCTGTTTGTACTACATAGCATGGCAATGACCCTTTCGCTAGTGTGTATTTTTATTATTTCTTTAAGGAGCGATGCTATAGATGTTTCAAGTATCTGCACTTTGCACTTCTGCATTTTGGTCTTTTTTATAGAAAATGGACTGGAACAATAAAAATATATAATGATAGTTCATATAATTTTGAATTGACGCGAGATGCAAAAAAACAATTAGTACACGGATATAGGTCGCATAATCTACAATGTTGTTTAATAATTGTTGTAGATGTTTTTACAATCAGATTATTAATTAGTCCACCTCTGTGTACAAATCTAAGTGCTCCTTCAAACTTTACTTCTCTATTAACCTGATTTTCTTTACTGTAATTGCTCATCTCCTATTGTTATTTTGTAGATTACCAAGATAAATTGAGGATGCATGACTCAGATTTTGATTGAAATGCTAAGAAGATTTTGTTTCCAAGGCTAACCGTTGGGCTACTACAAGACAACTAGAATGTAACTTTTAGTATCAATGTTTCAAACATTATAGTTTGACCGTGTTCTTTGTAATGCCACATATCTGATTTAATATATGAGACTTGTTTGTTTATTATATTGTTTGTTGATTGCAAGGTCAAGAATTGGCTTACTACTAGATAGTTTCACCTCTTGTAATCTTTCGACCATGTTCTTTGTAATGCCACATATTTGATTTAATATATGAGACTTGTTTGTTTATTATATTGTGGCTCATATGCACTATTGGTGTTGACCTAATAATTTTGGATGCAATATATGAAAATCATTAGTTGTTCGTTCTATCTAGAGAAGCTTCTAGAATCCTTTTGTGTAGTGTCATCACCAACGCATATGAAGTGTTGTTGGGCCCTAGATTTACATGTTGCTACCTAACAACGCTTCTACATGTTGTTTACCAACGCATGTATATATGTTGTTGTAGATCCTTCCAACGCCACCAACGGCAACGCATACTAATTCGTTGGTGTAGACCCTAGCAACATATATATGGGCATACGACAACGCATTGATGCGTTGCTACAGGGGGGTTCCTGTTGTAGTGAAGCCACCAAATTGCTTGATAATATCATGGCTAATTAATCACAATGGCATACCGAAAGGGCGCCTACTAGTAAAAAAGTTAATTCGATTGAAGAAATTTCTTCTTTGAGTGATAAAGTTGATGCTCTTATGAAATTGGTTGCTAGTACAAGTTCTCCTATTAGTTTTAATTATATGCCCTTGTCTACTTTGATTAAGCAAAATAGTGGTGCCATAGATGTGAATTTTATCTCTTGAAATAATTTTAACAACAATGCTTATAGAGGAAATTTTAATCCTAGGCCTTTTCCTATTAATTTTTCTAATAATTATGGTAGTTCCTATGGAAATCAATCTTACAATAATAATAGGAATACCCTGATCTTGAGAATAATATTAAAGAATTCATCAACACGCAAAAAGTTTTCAATACTTCTATAGAAGAAAAGTTGAATAAGATTGATGATTTGTCTAGAAGTGTTGATAGAATTGCTCATGATGTGGAAAATCTCAAGATGAAAATTTTGTGCCTAAAGTTGATGAATCAATTAAAGCTCTCTATGTTTCTATTGATGAAAGTAAGAAAAGAACTGATATGCTTAGAGCTAAAAGAGAACTTTTAGAAAAAGCTTTTTCTAGTGATTATTCTTGCAAAAATGATGAAGATCTTAAAATGCTTGGTGTTTCTTCTATTGATTCCTTGTTTAGTAAAGTTAAGATTGATGAAAAAGGGACATAAGAAGAGTCAACTTTAGGTAGAAGGCGTCCCAATATTTCGGAGGGTGAAAATCTTTCTGAAAAATTTGATGAAAGTGGGTTTGGAGAGGTCAAAACTTTAACTAGTGATGCACCCACTCTTCTGGATTACAAAGACTTTAATTATGATAGTTGATCTTTGATTGATTGTATTTATTTGTTGGAATCCATGATAAATTCACCCCATGCTTATGAAAAAAACAAAACTTTTACTAAACATATTGTTGATGCTATGATGAAAGCTTTGAAAAAAAATTGGAATAAGAAGTTTCTATTCCTAGAAAATAGCATGATGAATGGGAACCTACTATCAAAGTCAAGATAAAAAATTATGAGTGTTTTGCTTTGTGTGACTTGGGTGCTAGTGTTTCTACAATTCCAAAATCTTTATGCGATGTGCTTGGTCTTACCAATCTTGAAGAATGTTCTTTGAATTTACACTTGGCGGATTCTACTATTAAAAAGCTTATGGGAAGAATTAATGATGTTCTTATTCTTGCAAATAGGAACTATGTGCCCACAGATTTTATTGTTCTTGATATTGATTGCAATCCGTCCTGTCCAATTATTCTTGGTATACAGTTTTTATGCACTATTGGTGCCGTGATTGATATGAAAGAAGGCAATATCAAGTTCTAATTTCCTTTGAGGAAGGGTCCGATTGGCAACTTCTCCGAACTCAGTCCGGCGAGCGCTCTTTTTCCGAAAAAAACCACGAGCGTTAGTGTGCCTCCCAGGAACCTCTCCTTAAAACACGATGGCACATCATACCGTTGCGGCGACGTCTCGAGTCGTACTGCACTTCTTTTCCACCTGCTGGGCCGAGCTGCCCCTTGTTGGACGGCCGCGGCAGGCTCGGCTTCCCGTTCTGAAGGCACCCCCTGCGAAACACCATCAAATACGTGGTGATTAGAAGTAAAGCACAGGTGGGTCATGGTATCCGGACTTCGGTCACGGTTACCTGGGAGGCCGGAAATAATCCGGGGTAGTCGGCCGTAATGGCAACCAAAGCATTGTCGATGCTAAGTTGGTGGAGCACCCCGTCGATCAGCTCCACCTTTATATCCGGGTCCTCTTCGGAGGCCGGATCGAGGGACCGTTCCGGATCCTCGGGTTGTGGGGGCGGGCTGTGTATCTTCTCCACGGCCCGGCGCAGTTCCTGCGTAGAAACCATGAAATGAGATATTTAGCACTGGGAACATGGATCGGACAGGCCACAAAGATATTTGCTTACCCAACTTCAAGGATTATTCGAAGAAAACCCGTTCAGTGGACTGACGCGGAGAAAATCCTCCTCTTCCCCTTTGTACATGGCGGACAAGGTCTTCACCAGTTCGGTGACCGATCCCGGCCCTTTGCGTCCATGGCGGGTGGCATTGTCCTCCCCGTTGAAGTCCCACATGGGGTGGCCCCTATATTGGAGCGGCTGCACTCCCCTCATAATGCAGATTGCCATGACTCCAATCATGGTCAATCCGGCATGAGCCAGTAATCTTATTCGACTCATCAAGTAAAGGACGTCCCGATCATTTTCCCTCTAGGGGCTCCGTGGGCGCCAGCTTAGGAGCTTCTTCAGAGGAGCGTTGCTAAACTCCGAAAGGCCGATCCGGACAGGATCCGGCAGGGGGACGTCCTCCATGTAAAACCATTCCGAGGGCCAGACCTCGGACGCCTTCTTTGGGGTTTCGGATAAGTATCCGGTCCCGGCGATGCGCCATAGTTTGGCTCCGCCCACTTGATATATTGACCCTTCGTGAGAACGAGGCACAAGGCAGGACAATCTCTTCCACAGAGCGAAATGGGCCTCAACGCCCAGAAACAGCTCGCAAAGGGCCACAAAGCCCGCTATATGCGAGATGGAGGCAGGCGCAAGGCTGTGCAGCTGGAGGCAGTAGAACTCCAGAAGCCCCCGGAGAAACGGATGGATTGGAAATCCGAGTCCTCTCATTAGGTAAGAGACGAAGCATACCCGCTCTCCCATAGAGGGATCGGGGACGCTCTCCGCCTGCTTCCCGCCCTTATAAGTGGCGAGTCCGGAACGCACCAGAGCCATGAAGGCCGGGGGAAGGAATCCCTTGGTTTGGAGCACCACCAATTCGCTGTGCGGGACGGAGCATCTCCCCCAATCTCCGGGCTGAGGGCTGGGAACGCGAGAGGAGGAGCCGCGTCGACTGTCCAAGGTGGAGTGGGTTTTTTGTCAAAGGCGCTCTGATGAAGGCTCGCGAAGGGAGGATGGTGTGATCCGGATCTGGATCCCCGTCTCTTTTATAGACGGCTCATTTGCACAAAAAGGGGGTAAATGTAAAGATACCCTGACTTTTCACATTCGTTCGACACGTGGAAGATGGCCATTATTGGGCGTGGAAGCGAGAAGCGCGATATTCACAAGAAAGCGGACACTATTCAACACAGATTCGGAGGGGAACCCGCCTTGCAATGCCGAAGACAATCAACACGCCAGACTTATCATCATTGAAGCCTGGTTCGGGGCTACTTGAGGAGTCTGGACTAGGGGTGTCCGGATAGCCAAACTATCATCTTTGGCGGACTCTGGACTATGAAGATACAAGATTGAAGACTTCGTCCGTGTCCGGATAGAACTTTCCTTGGCGTGGAAGGCAAGCTTGGCGATCTGAGATATGTAGATTTCCTACCATTGTAACCGACTCTGTGTAACCCTAACCCTATTCAGTGTCTATATAAACCGAAGGGTTTTAGTCCGTAGGACGAACAACAATCATACCATAGGCTAGCTTCTAGGGTTTAGCCTCTCTGATCTCGTGGTAGATCTACTCTTGTACTACCCATATCATCAATATTAATCAAGCAGGAGTAGGGTATTACCTCCATCGAGAGGGTCCGAACCTGGGTAAAAACATCGTGTCCCTTGTCTCCTGTTACCATCCGCCTAGACGCACAGTTCGGGACCCCCTACCCGAGATCCGCCGGTTTTGACACTTCCTCAATGGAGAGTTGAAGGAGGAAATCTACATGGATCAGCTAGATGGTTTTGTAGTACCTGGTCAGGAAGGAAAGGTGTGCAAGTTGTTAAAGTCTTTATATGGCCTTAAGCAAGCTCCTAAGGAGTGGCATGAGAAGTTCGAAAGAACATTAACTGCTGCCGGCTTTGTAGTAAACGATGGTGACAAGTGCGTGTACTATCCCTATGGTGGGGGCGAAGGAGTTATTCTTTGTCTGTATGTCGACGACATATTTATCTTTGGAACCAAACTTGATTTAATCAAGGAGGTTAAGGATTTCTTATCTCGCTGTTTTGAGATGAAGGATCTAGGAGTAGCTGATGTTATCTTAAACATCAAGCTGTTGAGAGATGAGAATGGTGGGATCACACTGCTTCAGTCTCACTATGTGGAAAAGGTCTTGAGTCATTTTGGTATAGCGACTGCACGCCTTCTCCAACTCCATATGATGCTAGTGTGTTGCTTCGAAAGAATCGACGGATTGCTAGAGATCAACTTAGTTATTCTCAGATTATTGGCTCGCTTATGTATTTGGCGAGTGCCACGAGGCCTGACATCTCCTTTGCTGTGAGCAATCTGAGTCGGTTTGTGTCAAAACCGGGAGATGATCATTGGCGTGCGCTTGAGAGAGTTATGCGCTACTTGAAGGGCATTTGAGCTATGGGATTCACTACACGGGTATCCAAGGGTACTGGAGGGTTATAGTGACTCAACTGGATATCGATCTTGATGAGATTAAGGCCACAAGTGGTTATGTTTTTACACTTGGTGGTGGCACTGTTTCCTAGAAGTCTTGCAAGCAGACCATCTTAACGAGGTCAACTATGGAAGCAGAACTCACAACATTAGACACTGCCACTGTTGAAGCAGAGTGGCTTCGTGAGCTATTGATGGACTTACCTATGGTTGAAAAACCAATACCCCTATCTCGATGAATCTGTGATAATCAAACTGTGATCGTCGAGATAAACAGTTCTAAGGACAATATGAATTCCACAAGGCATGTGAAGAGGAGATTAAAATCTGTCGAGAAACCGAGGAACTCCGGAGTTATTACATTGGATTATATCAAGCGTCGAAAAACTTGGCAGATCCCTTCACAAAGGGTCTCACGTAATGTGATAGATAATGCATTGATGGAGATGGGTGCGAGACCCACCGCATGAGTTTTCCATAGTGGTAACCCACTCTATGTGACCGGAGATCCCGTGAAGTAGAAGTGGGAGACAAGCTGTTGGTCACCGGGAGGAGAGTATCCTATATTAACTATCCCTCCGTGAAGATGCAATACTCCTAATCTGCATGGCAGGTTAATACTTATCTTAATGTGTTCCAAGTGGCTTATTGGTAAGCAGAGATGTTGTTCTGCAGAACATCTTGTGAGAACACACCTATATGAATTTGACTGTTAACGTCGCGATCTGTGAGAATTGGGTGTTCTCTAATAAATTCATGAAAGGCCCCGAGTATAGCGTATACGCTTCACCAAGGGAAGCCTTATGTAGCCCAATGTCGGTCAAGAATTTGTGTGAAACTAGTCTCGTAGAAAACTTGTAGTTGTAGGCATAGTCCACTATTGAAGTTGTGATCTAGTGTAGCATAAATCTCTAAGTGGAAGTTCAACTTCACAGTCTCCACTAAGCACCGGTATATAAACAATGTTTTGGAAACAAATGGTGAAATGTGCCAATGAGACTTTGTGGGGGATTGTTGGAATTTGCTAGCGGGCTTTTGGCCCAAAGCCCAACTAAAATTCTGATATTCTCTTGGCCCATTCATGCACACATGTGAGTGGAGTGAGTGAGGCTAAAGTTTAGTCCCACCTTATAAGTTGAGAGAGAGTTGCACCTCTTTATAAGGTGAGCTCTTCTACCACTTGTATGAGCATGAGAAGAGGAGACCTACACACGCGCTCCTCCTCCTCGCTCGCCTCGCCACGCCACGCCTCATCACAACGCGCCGCGGGTTGCGGGATTGAGCCGAGCCGAGGACAGAGCTATGCACGCTGTCTATATTTTTGCTGCTCGGGAAAAATTAATGAGTCATTAATTAATAATTAACGGACGTGTTAATTACTGAACCGTTTCCGATTATTTTGGATCGTGACGACTCGGACGTGGGGTTTACTCCCACGACCTACCCGGCCCGCACTATATAGTCAGGCAGACGTCTACCCTAGCCGCTGTCGCTTCGTATGGTTTCACACCAGCGCTCCAGATCATTGCGCCGCCAAGCAAGTCTTCTCCATCCCTCCTTTCGGCGTGCACCGGGAGAAGGGATAGCAGGCCTCTGGAACAACGCCTCTCGTGATCCTGTACGGGAGAGGGGCGATCAGGTTTTTGGGGAGCGCACTCACGCAACTGCTGGCAGCGATGACTTCGCGAATGACGATTTCTTCCCCGACCTCGGCAACCTCATCCTCGACGACATGGGCGACAACGTCAACGCCGGCGGTGCTGCTCCCGCTGCACCGTATGTGATTCTATCCTTCCTGTTCAAGATCGTGGTAGAATTCATGTTTCTAGTATGTGCCCTAGATGTGAACAGTTCATCTGTTATGCTAGTTCGCATGATTAGTTTAATCTCTGCTATTGCTGTCATGATCTATTTCCTATTTATTCAGATTAAATCTCGTAGTAATTTGCTCATATTTCCAACAGCTGACACCTCGAGGACGTTGACAGTGCAGTGGGCAGTTAGGCGGTCGTCCCTCGCATGGAATTGGCGGTCTGCTTTCAGCTTGCACATGATATACCAAATCCAAGTTTTCTTCATGGGTCTGTCTAGGACACATCTAGATGTGACATAGTTGTGTCACATCTAACCTCATGTCCACTATACTTGTGGTCTATTTTTTTTGTCCCAGTATTTTTTTGTTCCTTGTTGCTGCGTTATTTGTGAAACTTTAGATGTGACATCCTTAAAAAACATCTAGATGTGAATTAGACAAACTGTTTCTTCATTGTCTTAAGGAAGCAAACAACTTGGCACACATCCTTGCAAGACATGCGTATGACTCAAAAGATTTTCCTGTCATGGGAGGATGAACCCCCAGATTTCCTTTTATCACATGTAATCAAAGATGTAAACCTTTCTATATTGCAATAAAGTGCCAATAGGCTTTCCCTAAAAAAAGTATTGCTGTGAGTTTCCTGCTTGTACATATTACCTGCTATTTATGATCACACATGCAATTCTGACATGATCTTACAGTCAAAATACAGTTATTGTTTAATCTCCTTTTTTGGGTAGCAAGCTAATTAGTCAAATTTGCCTAGGAACCAACCAGCATCAACTGAGAGCTATGTCCCTCTAAAAGTCGTACTCCCTCCTTCCGTTTATATAGGGCCTGATGCGCTTTTCGAGGCTAATTTTGACCAAATGTTAGAGCAATAATATATGACATGCAACTTACACAAACCACACCGTGAAATTCGTATGTGAAAGGAGCTTCCAATGATATAATTTTCATGTTATACATCTCATGTACTATTAATCTTGTCAATAGTCAAAGGCGGTCTTGAAAAACGCATTAGGCCCTATATAAATGGAAGGAAGGAATATGTTAGTTTACAGAGGGAGTATATGATAATTAATCCAATAAGTACATGGCACTGTTCTGAGCCTTGAGATCATGTACAATTACTATGAGCATAGTCCAGTTAGTACACGGTACTATTCTAAAAAAGGACTAGTTTATCTTAACTTTTCCTAATTAATTCGGTTAATTAGCTCTACCAGTCAAAGCTAGATATGAAAAAAGAGCTCCTTTACGGTGATTGGGGCAGTACTGGGAGTACTTTCGAGTACTTGCACCTCCAATTTTTATTAGCCGTCCGATCTGGTGGGGGATTAAAAATGAATAAACCTAATTAGTTTAACCAGAGAAGGGCATAATGGTCCAGGGTAAAACATTGTGCTTTCAACCGATCACGTCCACGACCAGAACCACGTCTAGATCTAGTAGGTCAAGTCCTCGTTCTCGTCCCCTTCCTTTTGTCCGACGAGCCCTGTGAGAGGAACCAATTCACCCTCATCGGCGTCATCCTCGTCCTCCCCCTCGTCCCCTTCACTATAAAATACGTGCCTGGCGGCAGGAAGAAGGATAAGGCGTGACATGTGCGGCGGCAGTGTCGGCGGCGACGGCGGCGGCGCTATAGGAACTCGCCCCCCGCCGATCCCATCGCTTCCGGACTTGCATCCTAAGGTATGAATCGCCCGAATCTCAACTTACTTTGATTCATAGCCTGCACTTCCTACTTAGATTTCTTTAGTCATCATTGATTTAGGTTTCCCTAGTGCATGCAATTCAATTTAGAATTTTTCATCATCCATGGTCACTTGACTAGTTTATGGGGGACCCATATGGACGTTTATGATCGCTTGCCATAACATGTACAAGGAGCAAAGTATAAAATTTCACGCAAGATTTCGTATTGGGTTTTGCATGCATTTTTGTTTGTGCTTTCAGATTTTTATTCATCTGAATGGTGATGCAGGTAGACATGGCGGATGTAAGTCATGAGTCAATGCTGGAGTACTATCATGTTGCTAACAAGATGTTTAATAGTGAGGATAAAGGTTATAGATTCTATAACAAATATGGTCTTCAGAAAGGTTTGTGTCTCGAGAAGCTATGTCGAGTGGGATGGATCCAACTACCATATAATTTTAAGGAAATTTGTGTGCAGTCGTGAAGGGGTTCGTGAAGAGAAGCACATGAAGAGGAAGATGGAAGATAGAAAGAGGAGGCCACGGAGTATAACTCGTGTAGGGTGTAAAGCTAAATTGGTGATTGCAAGACAGGAGGAAACATGTCAGTGGTTGGTGAAGGATTTCATCGATGAACACAACCATCCTCTAGCCCCACGGGATTTGCCCTGTCTTTTGCGTTCACACAGAAGAATTAGCGATTAGAAAAAAGCGGACATTGCAGACATGGAAAAACTTGGGATCAGAAAACACCATATTATGGATATTATGTGCATGCAATACGGTGGATATGATGAGGTTGGATGCATTATGAGGGACATTTACAATTTCTGCCATCCTAACAAGCAGGAAACAATTGCTTCTAGGGATGCTCAAACGGTGATCAATCACATGGTGGCGAGGCGAGCGAGATACAAATTTTTTCTTCAGGTACTTGGTTGATGAAGCTGGCCATCTGAAGGGACTGTTCTGGTGTGATAGTCAATCCCAAATTGACTACGAGGCTTTCGGAGACGTTATTGTTTTTTATAGCACATACAGAACCAATAAGTACAATCTGCTATTTGTGCCGTTTGTCGAGTTGAATCACCACCGCAACGCTATTATTTTTGCATGTGGTATCATTTCACATGAAACAAGCCAGGCATACAAGTGGATGTGATGGACCTTTTCTGATGCTATGGGACAGAAGCATCCTATATCTATGATCACCGTTGGGGACCTTGCAATGCAGAGATCAATAAGGGTGGTGTGGCCTGACTCAAATCATATGCTCTGATGATGCGGTAAAGGAGGAATTCAGATCTTTCATATTTGATACATCTTCCATTGAAGAGCATGAGATAAAATGGTTACACTTCTTACAACAGAATAAAGTAACAAGTGAAGACTCCTGACTGCATCAGATGTATAAGATGAGAAAACTGTGGTGTGCTCCATATCTTGAGGGACGTTGTTTCCTAGGATTGAGCAGCAATCAGCGGAGTGAGAGTTTAAACTCGGTGCTACATACGCATCTTGAGGCTAAGATGACGTTGTTTCAAATGCTAGAGCACTATAAGCGTTGCCATGCGTCGCGACGCTTGAACAAGGCTCTCCAAGACATCGAGGCCTTGCAGTCGGTTCCGTTCATAGAGGAAAATGCTTCAAGTCTTGAGAAACACGCCGCAAAATTTTTCACTCCTACTGTGTTTAAGTTGGTCTTACAGAGCATAAATGTTGTAAGAAAATATGATATCAGAGAGGTACTTGATGAAGCAGAAGTTACCACATACATTGTGTCTAAGAAGGAAAGAATGGATAAAAAGATCAAAGTGCGCATGGAGTCGAAGGGAGGTCTGCTTTGCAGTATCAGTTGTTCTTGCCCAAATTGGAATGCACAGGCACACCATGTTCCCACATATTTTACATATTGGGAATTTTACAAGAATAAAAACTGCCCAGGTGTTGTGTTCCCACTAGGTGGACAACGAGTGCAAAATGTGCATTCACACCGACCAGAAAGAGCAAGATGTATGAAGACTCTGCAACCCTACAAAGGTACCGTAAGTTCAGGAATTTTAGTCACGCAACATATTTCGAGGCATGCCACTCTGATGAGGCGTTTCAGCATCCAATACTAGGAAAAGGCTAATTAGTGGCGCACCTGTTTTGGCCATTAATGGTGCACTATAGGTGCGCCACTGTTACAACGCCACTAGTAACAAATACTAATGGCGCACCTCTGGTGCGCCATTAGTATTGCAGGTAACAGTGGCGCACCTTGTAGTGCGCCATTACTATTACTACTGGTGCGCCACTGGTAACTTCTTTTTTGAATTTTTTTGATATTTTTTTCTGAATTTTGAAGGCGGGAAAATAGTAGTGGCGCACCGTCTAACCCCCATCGTGCGCCATTGCTATTTTTGAGTTCTGAATTTGGATCTGGATCGCCATTTTTTTTCCCTTTTTTTTGCTCGTTTTTTTATCGTTTTTTGCCCGATATTTTTTCAAATTTTATTCTCGTTTTTGGATCTCGTACGTTCTTTTGCCGGAGAGGAGTTCGCCGGAGAGGAGGGCCGAGGTCACCGGAGAGGAGCTCGCCTACATCGCCGGAGAGGAGGTTAAGGTCGCCGGAGAGGAGTTCACCGGAGAGGAGGGAGGAGAAACCATGAGGGGAGGGGAGGAGAGGAGGGAGGAGGATCTCACCGGAGAGGAGGGAGGAGGAGCCTACTTGAGAGGAGGGAGGAGAAACCGTGAGGGGAGGGGAGGAGAGGAGGGAGGAGGAAGTCGCCGGAGAGGAGGAGGAGGTCGCCGGAGAGGAGGATGAGGAAGAGGTCGCCGAAGAGGAGGAGGGGAGTATGGTGGAGGAGAGGAGGGGAGATGGAGTGGAGGAGAGGAGGAGATGGAGTGGAGGAGAACAATGAAGAGGTAAGGAGGAGAGGACCCCGGCCAGCCATATATACTGCATAGTAATGGCACACCATGGGCAGGTGCGCCATTACTAACTTTTTTTATATTTTTGATTTATTTTGAATTTTGAAGGCGGGAAGATAGTAATGGCGCACCTTGGGCAGGTGCGCCATTACTAACTTTTTTTTATTTTTTTGATAGAGTTTGAATTTTGAAGGCGGGAAGATAGTAAAGGCGCACCATGGGAAGGTGCACCATTACTGAGTTTGATTTTCTTTTTTTGAATTTTTTTGCCTCTCCAGATCTTAAAAGCCTCGTAACTTTTTTTCTGTTAGGTTTTTGGAGATTTTGAAAATGTTCAACAAGGTTCCCCCGGTTGAAATCGGATGTAACATTTCGAGTAGATGATTTTTCATATAAAAAACTTTTTCATCGGAGTTCGTATGCAAAAGTTATGCCCATTTTACAAATTCTCGAGAGATTTTGCAAAAAAGTCGAAAATTCATGTTCGTAAATTTTGCTAACAACTAGACCACATTTTTTTTGAAACTGAAAAGGCGGTCCATGGGGGGGTGCATTTGGTGAATTTTTTGTAAGCCTCAGACGTGTGACGTGTAAATGTTAGTAGTGGCGCACCAGGGGACAGTGCGCCATTACTAGTTAAAACTAGTAATGGCACACTATCCCCTGGTGCGTCATTACTAGTTTTGAAAAAAAGAAAAAAAATTGTTAGTAGTGGCGCACAGAGTGTGTGGTGCGCCATTATTAGTTAAAACTAGTAACGGCGCACTGTCCCCTGGTGCACCATTACTAGTTTTGGAAAAAAAATTAGTAGTGGCGCACCCTGGGTGTGGTGCGCCACTGCTATATAGCAGTGGCGCACCACATATGTGGTGCGTCATTAATGTCCATATTAGCTATAGCCCTTTTTCTAGTAGTGATCTAAAAAGGGTTTTGGAAGGACAAGATGTTTGCAAGGGATCAACAAGTGAACAAGCTGATTCTTACCAATTTAAACTGAATGTAGATGCATCATATCATAGTTAAGAAGGAGATGGGTCGATGGGTGTTGTTTTAAGAGATTAGTATGGCAACTCTGTGTCAATTCAGTACATTGCCATTATATTCCAAATGCATCATCTACCTGCTTGATAGAGGCGGTGGCAATGAAAGAAGGCCTATCTTTGGTAGCATCTGTAGGCTATCATCAAATTATTGCAGAATGGGATTTCTTACAAGTTGTTCAAGCTTTTACTGGAGTTAACACATGGTGGCACGAAGGATCATGTATTATTTCTGATTGTTTTGATCTAATTGTGGAGATAGGAACTCCCGCATTTTCACACTGTCCTCGGGAAGCCAATGGTGTTGCACATGAGATCGCTAGAAATAGCTATGAGAATCATCTATCTTGTATTTGGGTTGATTACCCCACTTATTTCGTTCATGCATCTCTTGTGAACGATGTAAGTTTGCTTACTCAATCAATAAAGCATGCCGTGATGGAATCAGATAATGAATCTTTGTTTTAGCTATACTAGTGGTCTTTTTCTTTTGTCTATTCGAATCAGAAAATGAATCAGATTCAAAAACCACCATCCAACAAGAAAATCTATGCTACATCCCTACGATCCTACATACGTACAACTAGCACGCCCATATGAAACTGATGCTCATCTACTTAGCAATATATTTTATTCTCAAATAAAAATCAGAGGCCAAAATGCAAGATAGAAGTTAATGGCATAAGTACATTATATTGAATGAAATGTGTGTTAAATTTCAAGGAACTCATACTTGCTCAGATTACATGTATGCAAACATTCTGGCTGGGCCAGTACATGAGTAGAAACACCTCATCAATACGCGAAGAAAAAGAATCAAATTCAAAAACCACCATCCAAGATGCAAGAAAATCTATGCTAGATCCATACAACTAGCACTCCCATATGAAATTGATGCTCATCTACTTAACAAGAAAAACCCGACACTACTAGAAAAAGGGCTGCTAGTGGCGCACCTGTTTTCGCTACTAATGGCGCACTACAGGTGCGCGCCACTAGCACCACGCCATTAGATTTTTTTTACTAATGGTGAGGTGCGCCATTAGTATCTGGTATACTAATGGCGCACCACATAGAAGTGCGCCATTAGTAACATTTTTTTTTCAATTTTTTTTTCAGAAATTTATTTTTTTTCGTTTTTTTCTTAATCTCAGGTCACTATGGCTTAATATCGGGTCAATATGCTTAATTTCAAGTCAAATCGCACTCTGTGGTCAAACTTCCCGGAAGGTCACCCATCCTCACACTACTCCAGCCCGAGCACGCTAAACTTCGCAGTTCTATCCAACCCCAGCACCAGCTCACTTCACAGGCACTTGTTGATATATCTATCATATCAATTATATTAAACCTTCTTGATGTATAGGACTTTGTTCATGTTCATGAGTATGATGAAATTTTTAAAAAATATTTCAAACTTCCCGGTCATATTACGTATCATATTTTGAAAAAAATTCGAATTTTTTTCTGTTACTAGTGGCGCACCTAGCAAACGGTGCGCCACTAGTAAGTTTGAATTTTTTTTCCATTTTGTTCCCTCTAGATCTTAAAAGCCCCGTAACTTTTTTTCTGTTAGGTTTTTGGGGATTTTGAAAATGTTTAACGGGGTTCCCCCGGTTAAATTTGTATGTAACTTTTCGAGTAGATGATATTTCATATAAAAACTTTTTAATCCGACTTCGTATGCAAAAGTTATGCCCATTTTACAAATTCCAGAGAGATTTTGCAAATAAAGTCGAAATTCATATTTGTAAATTTTCCCGACAAGTAGACCACATATCACATGGGAAACTTATTTTCTTTTATTTTTTTTGACATTTCCATCATTTTCTTTTATTTTTTTAAAACTGAAAAGGCGGTCCACGAGGGTGGGGGGTGCATTCGGTGGAATTTTTGGGCCAAGTTAGTAATGGCGCACCGTGGGAGTTGTGCGCCATTACTAGTTCAACTAGTAATGGAACTAGTAATGGCGCACCACACACATGGTGCGCCATTACTAGTTTTGAAAAAAAAAATTGAAAAAAATTTGAAATTTTTTTACTAGTGGTGCACCGTGGATGTGGTGCGCCATTACTAGTTTTACTAGTAATGGCGCACTATCCACTGGTGCGCCATTACTAGTTTTGAAAAAAAATTAAAAAAATTTACTAGTGGAGCACCGTGGATGTCGTGCGCCATTACTAGTTTAACTAGTAATGGCGCACTATCCACTGGTGCGCCATTACTAGTTTTGAAAAAAAATTGTTACTAATGGCGCACCGTGGGTGTGGTGCGCCATTAGTATTTGGACACTAATGCTGCACCAACACATGGTGCGCCATTAGTATATACTAATGGTGCACCATCTGTCTGGTGCGCCATTAGTGGCCATATCATCTATAGCCCTTTTGCTAGTAGTGCCAATGCCATGAAAAAACAGAGTACTTAAAGGAAAATTACATCTGATAAAAACAGAGTAGTACCTCAGAGAGCTCGTCGATGACATCCTCCTCGAAGTCGCTGCCCTTCCTGGGATCCACAGCCTCATCGAGGTCTATCTCGTTCACCTCGTAGAACTCCTCATCGATTTTATCATAGAGCTCGCGCTTCATCATTGCCTTCTCCTCGTCTAGATCTTCCCAGACCTTCTTGACTTGACTTGGCGTACACCTCCCCGGCAACGGCGCCAGAAATCATTCTTGCTACCTCTTGAGCGTGCGTTGGTTTTCCCTTGAAGAGGAAAGGGTAATGCAGCAAAGTAGCGTAAGTATTTCCCCAGTTTTTGAGAACCAAGGTATCAATCCAGTAGGATACTACATGCAAATTCCTAGTACCTGCACAAATAATTAAGAACCTTGCAACCAACGCGATAAAGGGGTTGTCAATCCCTTCACGGCCACTTGCAAAAGTGAGATCTGATAAAGATAATAAGATAAATATTTTTGGTATTTCTGTTGTATAGATTGAAAAGTAAAGATTGCAAAATCAACGGCGACAGAAATAGCACGTTGGCGGGAGATTAATATGATGGAAAATAGACCCGGGAGCCATAGGTTTCACTAGTGGCTTCTCTCAAGATAGCATATTCTACGGTGGGTGAACAAATTATTGTCGAGCAATTGATAGAAAAGCGCATTGTTATGAGAATATCTGGGCATGATCAAGTATATAGGCATCACGTCCGTGACAAGTAGATCGAAACGATTATGCATCTACTACTATTACTCCACACATTGACCGCTATCCAGCAAGCATCTAGAGTATTAAGTTCATAAGAACAGAGTAACGCATTAGGCAAGATGACATGATGTAGAGGGATAAACTCAAGTAATATGATATAAACCCCATCTTTTTATCCTCGATGGCAACAATACAATACGTGCCTTGCTGCCCCTGCTGTCACTCGGAAAGGATACCGCAAGATTGAACCCAAAGCTAAGCACTTCTCCCATTGCAAGAAAGATCAATATAGTAGGCCAAACTAAACAGATAATTCGAAGAGACTTGCAAAGATATCAAATCATGCATATAAGAATTCAGAGAAGAATCAAATATTGTTCATAGATAATCTTGATCATAAACCCACAATTCATCGGATCTCGACAAACACACCGCAAAAAGTATTACATCGAATAGATCTCCAAGAGAACCGAGGAGAACTTTGTATTGAGATCCAAAGAGAGAGAAGATGCCATCTAGCTGATAACTATGGATCCGAAGGTCTGTGGTAAACTACTCACACATCATTGGAGAGGCCATGGTGTCGATGTAGAGGCCCTCGATGATCGATTCCCCCTCCGGCGGAGCACCGAAAAAGGCCCCAAGATGGGATCTCACGGGTACAGAAGGTTGCGGTGGTGAAAAAAGTGTTTTATGGCTCTCCTGGATGTTTTCAGGGTATAAGAGTATATATAGGGGAAGGAAGTAGGTCGATGGAGCTACGAGGGGCCCACGAGGGTGGGAGGCGGGCCTACCCCCTGGGCGCGCGTCCCTATCCTCGTGGCTGCCTTGTTGCTTCCTTGATGTCCACTCCAAGTCTCCTGGATTGTGTTTGTTCCAAAAATGATCCTCGCGAAGGTTTCATTCCGTTTGGATTCCGTTTGATATTCCTTTTCTGCGAAACACTAAAATAGGCAAAAAAAAGCAATTTGCACTGGGCCTTCGGTTAATAGGTTAGTCCCAAAAATAATATAAAAAGGTATATTAAAGCCCATTAAACATCCAAAACAGATAATATAATAGCATGTAACAATAAAAAATTATATATATGTTGGAGATGTATCAAGCATCCCCAAGCTTAATTCCTGCTCGTCCTCGAGTAGGTAAATGATGAAAACAGAATTTTTGATGTGGAATGCTACCTAACATAATTTTCAATGTAATTCTCTTTACCGTGGCATGAATGTTTAGATCCAAAAGATTCAAGATAAAAGTTTAATATTGACATAAAAATAATAATACTTCAACCATACTAACCAAGCAATTATGTCTTATCAAAATAACCTAGCCAAAGAAAGCATATCCCTACAAAATCATATAGTTTGGCCATGCTTCATTTTCGTCACACAAAATGCTCCCATCATGCACAACCCCGATGACAAGCCGAGTAATTGGTTCATACTTTTTAACGCGCTTCAGCGTTTTCAACCCTTACGCAATACATGAGCGCAAGCCATGGATATAACACTATGGGTGGAGTAGAGTATGATGATAGGGGTTATGTGAGAAGATAAAAAAGGATAAAGTCTCACATTGACGCGGCTAATCAACGGGCTATGGAGATGCCCATCAATTGATGTCAATCCGAGGAGTAGGGATTGCCATGCAACAGATGCACTAGAGCCATAAGTGTATGAAAGGTCATGAAAAGAAACTAGTTGGTGTGCATCCAACTTGCTTGCTCACGAAGACCTAGGGTATTTTGAGGAAGCCCATCATAGGAATATACAAGCCAAGTTCTATAATGAAAAATTCCCACCAGTATATGAAAGTGACAAAATAAGAAACTCTCTATCATGAAGATCATGGTGCTATTTTGAAGCACAAGCGTGGAAAAAGGATAGTAACATTGTTCCTTCTCTCTTTTTCTTTCATTTTTTCTTTTTTTATTTGGGCTTCTTTGGCCTCTTTTTTTAGTCTGGAGTCTCATCCCGACTTGTGGGGGAATCATAGTCTCCATCATCCTTTCCTCACATGGGACAATGTTCTAACAACACTACAAAAAAAAGACACATCCGTGACATTTTGGGCCGAACGAAAAAAAAATTTGTCATACATATGACACTTCTATGACGATAATTGTGACAAAACCCGGTATCATCATAGATCTGGTGGGCTCCTACATCTATGACAAAAAATCATGACAGAAAATGGGCTTTTCGTCCTGGGCGGGCCGAAGACGCAGCTGCATGACATTCTTTGGGCCGTCCATGACGAAAAAACCGTGGTAGAAGCGAGGGGAGGAAAATTTCGGGAGTTGCGGTTCACGGTGGGAGGTCGGGGCGAAGCGATGCGCGTTCTCTTATATAGGTGCAGCGTGTGTGCGGCGTTGGCTCTAAGCGAACCCGAGCGAGGCGTTGGGCTCTAAGCGAAGCGGGCGATTACCTTTGCGAGCTACGCGTTCATCGAACCGAGGATCGATCGATGGCTGTTAATTGAACCCGATCGATGGGCGATTCGCCGCTACTGCTGCTAACTAAAGCGGTCGATTGGATGAGCAGTGGCGTTGGGGGTTGGATGAGCGATGGCGGTGGCGTTGCCTCTGGATGAACAGGACCCGTGGTGTGGAGGGCTGGATGAGCAGATGGCGGTGGAGGGGTGGCCGTGGAGGGTGGTTGAACAGGACCCGTGTTGTGGAGGGCTGGATGAACAGCAGCGATGGAGGGGTCCCATGGAGGGTGGTTGAGCGATGGCGGTGGAGTAGCGGCGGTGGAGGCTGGATGAACAGGAGCCCGTGGAGGCTGGAGGAGGTCGACGGTGGAGATGAACAGTATCCCGTGGAGTCCCGTTTTGCGGTACGCCACACCCGTCCTGATGAACAGGATGCCTGTTTCGACCGTAGTGCTCCAACACAAGTCCGTTTCTTCCGTTTTGCGGTACGCGACACCCCTCCCGATCAACAGGACCGTTTCGACCGTAGGAGGTCCGTTTCCTCCGTTATGCGGTACGCCACACCCCTCCCGATCAACAGGACCCGTGTTTCGACCGTAGGAGGTCCGTTTCCTCTGTTGCGGTACGCCACACCCCTCCTGATCAACAGGCCTAGGAAGGGGACGACGCGGAGCCGGGGAAGACGCGGCAGTGGATGCCCACGGGTAGAGGAGTACGAGGGTTCACTGGTTCGCTGTGGTGTGAGGCTGCCATCGCTGCAGAATAACAGGGGGTGTGGGTGCGTAGAGGGATGGCCTGGCCAGCGGTGGGAGTAGTAGGGGGCGGTGAGGCCTCCGTCGCATCGCAGCCGGCCACGGGAGGCAGGAGCACGAGGCACGACCGGCGCTGGTTTGGGCTGCTGGAGCAAGAAGTCCAGAGGTTGAAGAAGCACTACGGCCGTTGGATGGACATCGTATGGTCACTGGAGCTAGAATCATTCATATTGACTAAGTTGACAAAGCCCTTCGTCCCCGTCAACTTAGTAGGCCCATAAGTCAGCCTCCCACCAAGGTGGGTCCCAGCTAGCAGGGGAGTATTCATTTTTTTGTGCAAAATAAGGAGGCACTTTCGGTGGGTCGAGCGGCAATGAGGGGGGCATTTTTTGCAAAATCTGGTGGCCCGTCAGGTGGGTCCCAGCAGGTTAGCTAGAATCGTGCATTTGACTAAGTTGACAAAGCCCTCCGTCCCCGTCAACTTAGTAGGCCCACAAGTCAGCTTGCCACTATACTGGGTCCCAGCTAACAGGCAGAGTATTCATTTTTTTTGTGCGTAATAAGGAGGCACTTCCTTGCGTGCGAAGATATAGCTGGTGGAGTGCGAGCTGTCGTGGCGTGATGCGTTTTTCGCGAAATCTGAGGCCCTTTCGGTGGGTCCCCGATGTCGGTGGAGGAATAATTATTTTGCGGCGTAATAAGGAGGCATTTCCTTGCATGCGGCCGTGGACCCAGCTGTCAGCCTCTCCACATCTGATCCGCCGGATGCATGTCGGTCATTGACCACATTGACCAGGCAGCGCGAGAAGCACCAGGCGGTGGGCGGCGGTGAGGCCTAGGAAGGGAACGACACGGAGGCAGGGAAGACTCAGCAGTTGTTTCCCACGGAGAATCTGTTGAGCGAGGGTTCTTGGTTCGTCTGCCGTCGCCGAAGAATAACAGCAGTGTGGGTGACTAGAGGGTAGGCCAGCGATGGGAGTACGGTGGGGCGGTGAGGCTGCTTGGCAAGACTGACCCGGCCTTGAGGAGGAGGGAGCGAGCAGTCCCTTGGCGCTTGTTTGAGCGGCTGGAGCAGGAAGGGCAGAGATTGAAGAAGCACGACGGCCGTTGGATGGCCATCCAACAGTCCCTGCTTGTGCATCAACCTTTTTTTAGGAAAGCCTCAAATCTGTGGAAAACAGCATAGAGCCCATCTGCCATTATTTCTAATAATTTACAGCCCATTTGCTAATTCTTAAGGTTTTTTTGGAGCCCATATTCTTTTTCTTAGCATTACAGCCCATACTGTGGCCACGGTTAAAAAATTATACGAAATTTTGCATATTTAGGTGCGGTCCGAACTGTTGTTAATCCCGAAATTTTGACTCACATTCAAACTAATTTTAAAAATAAATGTATATCAATATAAAATCCAACAAATTCTCCACGCATAAAAATTAATGTAATTTAAAATCTTGAAATAAAAAAAAAGATATTTGAAACTAATTGCCGGTTTGATGTGTTTTAAAAACGTACAACCCATTTCTCATTACTGATGGGCCATTTTCTCGGCCAGCCGAATGAAAGCTCTCCTCGTCTTGAAAGATTTGCAGCCCAACAGGCCTGACAAAGCGACTTACTTGACAAATAACAAAAAACTGGGCTGTGGCCGTGGACCCAGCTGTCAGCCTCTCCACGTACAGTACTCTTCCTATGGAAGTCGTTCCTTGACCACGTTGACCACGCCTGGAGAGAGCACCACGGCGGTGGACGGCGGCGAGGCCTAGGAAGGGGCGGCGTGGAGCAGGGGAAGACAGCGGCGGTGGAAGCCAGCGGAGAGAATCTGAGGTTCACTGGTTCGGCTGCGGTGTGAGGCTACCGTCGCCGCAGGGCCTGGCCAGTGGTGGGAATAGTAGGGGGTGGTGAGGCCTCCGCGGCAGCACAGCCAGCCACAGGAGGCAGGAGCATGAGGCACGACCGGCGCTAGTTTGGGCGGCTGGAGCAAGAAGACCAGAGGTTGAAGAAGCACTACGGCCGTTGGATGGACATCGTACGGTCACTGGCGCTAGAATCATTCATATTGACTAAGTTGACAAAGCCCTTCGCCCCCGTCAACTTAGTAGGCCCACAAGTCAGCCTCCCACCAAGGTGGGTCCTAGCTAGTAGGGGGAGTATTCATTTTTTGTGCATAATAAGGAGGCACTTTCGGTGGGTCCGAGTGACAATGGGGGGCATTTTTGCAAAATACAGTGGCCCGTCAGGTGGGTCCCAGCAGTCAGGGGGCAAATGTTTTTTTCGCAAAATACGGTGGCCCATCTAGTGCGTCCCTGCTGTCGGTGGAGGAATCATTATTTTCCGCGTAATAAGGAGGCACTTATTTGCTGCGGCCATGGACCCAGTGAGACTCTCCACGTCTGATATACTCCGATGGAAGTCGTTCCTTGACCACGTTGACCTCGCCGCGTTCCGTTGCATGCATGCGTCCATGGGCGTGGTGCATCCCCTGTCGACCTTTCACGACGGTCATCTTCCGATGACTCTCGGTTATTGACCACATTGACCACACCGTGCGGCGCGCAATTGGAGCGACCGGAGATGGGGAAGGCAGGCGGTGGAGTCATAGCGGAGAGGAGTGGGAAACTTCACTGGTTCGGGTGCGCGGCAACACAGCCGCGGTGCACGGGACACAGGAGCAAGAACAAAGGTTGAAGAAGGAGCACGGCTGTTGGATTAACATCCAACGGTCCAGCTGCTAGAATCATTTGTTGATTAAGTTGACAAAGCCGTGCGTACCGTCCGCTTAGCAGGCCCACAAGTCAGTCACCGTCGGCGGGTCCCGGCTGTCAGCGAGATGAATAATTTTTTCGCAAAACAAGGAGGCACTTCCTTCCATGCGAAGATACAGCGGTGGGTCCCAGCTGTCGGTGGAGGAAACATTTTTTCAGCTTAATAAGGAGGAACTTTCCTTGCGTGCGACCATAGACCTCGTGGTTCCCAGCCGTCGAGGCTCTCCGCATCTGATCCTCTTCGATGACTCGTTTGTTGACCATGCCGCACGAACACAGCGAGGCGCTGGGCGGCGAGGCCCAGACGGGAACGACTTCGGAGATGGGAAAGCAGCGGTAGTGGAGCGCAGATTGAGAGGAGGAGAAGAGTTATAACTGGTTACATTGCGGTGTGGGGCTGTAGTGCATGGAGAATAATAGGAGGTGTCGAGGGTGGAGGGATAGCTTTGGTGGCGGTGGGGTAGCGCTTAGCAGCGATGCATGCTAAGTAGAGCCGCTAGCCACGGAGGCGGACCAAGCGGTCCAGCGATCTTGGAGGAAGAAGGCGAGAGATTGAAGGTGCAAGCCGGCCGTTGGATATAAATCCAATGGCTGTGGATGACACAATCATTTGTTGACCAAGTTGATAACGCCCTGCGTAGGCTTTGACCTATTGGCCCACATGTCAGCCTGCAAAAATGTGGCATATATTTAACCCATGTTTTCTAGAATGTATAGTCCATTTGCTGGGCTAGGTGAACAAATAATTTCGCGTCAATCAGGCCCATTTATATTTTCTAAGAAATCCCAGCCTATTTGCACTTCCTTGGAATACTCATATTAGGTGGGCTCGTTATATATATAATGTTATGTTAGAAGGAGCAATTAATATCAAAGAATAAACCGGAGAGGCTCATTATATATATATATAATTAAGAAATTAGCGAGTTATTGCTCAAAATAAAAATGAGTGCATTATTATTAAATTGGTCCTTAAAATCTTCGCAAGCTTTTGTACGCAATCACCAGGATTTTCCTTGCATGTGAGTCAAAAACAACCAGGATTTTCCGTTAAACATTTACTTTTATAAGTTAATAACACGTGGGATGTTTTATAATGTATATATACGTCTCTATAAAATATATGATAATAGTAATAATATAAATATATATAATGTGGTTAGAAGGGAAAACATAAATTGGACACAGCGTTACTTTTATAAGAGACCTGCGTTTTATACCCGACAGTAGGCATACTAACAAGTTCACACACAAATACAACAGAAAAGGTAAACTTTCATATCAAACTCAGGTTCATGGGACACGTTCATATTCATATCCAACATTCACTATCAACAACTCAAAAGATTCATATATACACAAGCTCAGCATATCTATGCATCCAAATGATTGATAGATCACACGACAATATTCATACATAATTCACAAAAAGATTCAGGTATACACATGTTCAATATGTTTATGCATTCAATGATTGAGATCACAGCCAATATGATCCATGGACAAACTTTAATTACCTAGGGTACAGACTGGTAAATGGTGTTCAATCGGAGGTACTTCTTGCTAAAATTAGTTCTTGTCAGAGTAAACTTTTGAGTACATAAGAGGCAACACAGCCAATCTGAACTTTGCTTGTAGGTTTATCCTCAAATAGTGGCCTCGTGCGAGGAGGTTTGAGCAACTTGGCCACTACTTTCATCCAACTAGTTCTTGGCTCATCTTGGTCTGTATCTGCCAAAATTCTACATTGCGAGCGAGAAAGCGGCGGTTGAGAAAATGAACCACCCAAATTTTTGTGCAGTTCAAGCTGAAATGGAGCATCCTTGGCGTGCGAGACTGATTAAGTGCGGATGAATATATCGTCAACCAACTTGTCGGAATCTTTAGACTCCATGCCATATAGTTCGCTACCATATGTGCCGATAACCAAAAGGCACAAGTTGGGACCAAAAGAGCTGGACTGCGTTTTTGGGCTATGCACCAAGCAATATTTTGGCGTTCACTCTCTTAATACTTGAGTTTGACAATTGGTTGGCCTTGATTGATACTCGAATGAATATAGGCACTTCTTGTCAACATCGTCCGTGATAGCCCTTTCGTAAAAGGGTCTGCCAGATTCTTCGCCGTCTGGATATAATCCAACGCTATTACTCTGGAGTTTCTTGATTTTCTGGCAGATTTCGATCTTCTTCTTATGTGCTTTGTGGATTTCATGTTGTCCTTTGAAATCTTAGCCTTGGCAATCACTGTTTGATTGTCATAGTTCATAAGGACAGCCGGCACTGGTTTATCAACCACTGGCAAATCCATCAAAAGCTCTCGAAGCCATTCTGCTTCGACGCATGATGTGTCTAATGATGTGAGTTCTGCTTCCATTGTCGACCTGGTTGTCTGAGTGAACTTTGGAGTACATAGCAGCAGCATAAGTACATGTCCATCTGATCATTTTGTGCAGTTCTACTAAAATCACCTGATGTAATGATTTTCCTGCGAGTTCAGGCTCCGAATTACTCCTTTATGAAATCGGCAAACAGTAGCACAATACCAAATTACCAATACATATGACAGGCACAATAATCAGGATAAAGACCACTACCAACCTGTGTGAGGTAGCATATCAATTACTATTTCCTTTGACTGGAAGCCGAGATAAGCCAAGTGTCGGTGTACTAGAGTAGGGGTACCCTAGTATCCCGAACTTGTGCCTGAGCGATTCAGACACCCAGCGACAAGGCTTGCGGGTGACCGCCATGGTCCTCCGTGGTTCGTTTGGAGCCATTCAAGAACAAAGTATTCAAGCCAAGGAGACAAGGCCCGGCAAGAGGAGCTTGTCGGGAAGGCCAACAAGGCATCTCAAGGAACTTGCCGTGACGCGCAGCGTCCGGCGAGCCGATGGCGACAAGCTTCGGACGCGACAAGACAACGACAGCGGCAAAGCGCTTGCGCGACAAACTACCACTCTGTACCAGCGCTCCAGCACATCCACCAGCGTGTCATACAGGACCTTTCGGTAGCGCGTGGCAGAAGGTTGTCTTGCCAGCGGTCTTGTGATGACAGCGGCAATGACAAGATTGCCATCGTGTGGCGGTGGCGTCCCCGACGATCCCTTTTGCACTATTTGGGCGGCGTGAGCGGGCATTTAATGCCTTTGTCCCCTGCCGTCGGGGTTAGGTATGATACCTTTGTGCGGTGGTTGTACCAACCACAATTCCTTTTCCATTTTACCCTTGTCTATGTTGCCACCTGCCGGAACCCTTTAGCATATAAAAGGAGGCCCATGCATAGCGTGGGGGGTTGAAGGCAGAAAAACACTCACGCTCGGTCTCGTTAGCAGCTAGTGTGTATTGTAGCACTCAGCGCTCCCGAGCAAGAACTCAATACACTCAGACATGCAGCAGTAGGAGTGTTATCTCTCCGGAGAGCTCCGAAGTTGGGTAAACTGCTCGTGTGCTTCGCCTCGATCCGCTCTTCGTGCGATCTCCGCCCCCCGCCGAACCGAAAGGGGCTCGGTCCGCCGGTCCCATAGGTATTCGTGGATCAGTTTCCCCTACGTGTGGACCAAGCGTCGTTCGAGGAAGTTTCGCCTTACCGGGAAGCAAACGACAGAAAAGCTAAGTTGCTAAAGTTTGATAAATCAGTTTTAAAAATTTTAAGTTATCTTCCTCGAACGACCGTGCTTTGTATGGAAAACCTGTGCGCGGAGGAACCAACTCGTAGCTAGTTGCGCCCTTACTTTGTTTCGAGTCCGCTCAACAACTTAAGCGAGCTGCGACTAGTTGCGACAAGGTTACTTGTCGGTAGCGGCACCGCCAGCAGGCTGCTGACGTCCCGTACTCAGCGCTCGCGGCTAAGGTGCCTGCGCCGACAAGTTCCCTAAAAGCGTAGGGCAAAAACATGCAAAGGAAGGAATCAAGTAAAGGAAATAACATAGCAATCGCTACCCGAAATAGAGTCATATTACAAGATAGCTTGTCACAGCTCTAACAGATTGTTCTCATAACATGACCAGCAGAGACAAGAAAAAGAGAAAACAAGCGGCCTAATCTACGCGATCGCCCTCAACCCTCTTGATCCCGCTCACCTTGTCCACAATGGGTGCGACAAGGGTCTTGAGCGCTTCCAGATCAGCATCCAGCGGCAAGGTCTTGAGGACGTCGGTGAGGTTGAGGCCTGGGTTGTGGAAGGCCACCTTCACCAGCACCTTTTGAAGAGCTCCCGCGCAGATCTTGCGCGACTCGTCGGCCAGCTGCTTTGGGATCTTCTCCCGGAGTCGCTGGAGGGTCGTCGCCACGCCTTTGAAGAACAA
Organism: Aegilops longissima; assembly: GCA_021605205.1. Lineage (NCBI taxonomy): Eukaryota > Viridiplantae > Streptophyta > Magnoliopsida > Poales > Poaceae > Aegilops > Aegilops longissima. Next base: position 51,883,726 of record CM038678.1, read on the forward strand.
GCTGAGCTTGGCGCTGGGTTGGAGGTGCTCATCGGAGGAATACCGAGATCCTCCATCCCAGCTGCGCCGGCTCCACAGTCGATGGCTGCGGCAACATCCACGAGACCCTCTGTCCGGTGCTCCACATTCTCCCTAAAAGTGTTCAGGCGGCGGCAGCACGCCGCCATGGCGCCTCGTTGGCCTTGATCTTCTCCTTCAAGGCCACCTCCTGCTCCCTGGCGCCGTCCAGCGTCTTGGTCAAAGTAGACAGCTTCAACTCAAGATCTGCGTTGGAGTCCTTGGCGGCGCTAAGCTTCTTGCTCCTCTCGGTGAGACGACCCTGCAGCTCGCCAAGGGTGTAGGCGTCCTTCTCGCGCTCACGCTTGAGCACAGCAAGCTCCTCGCCGTTCACCTTGAGATCGGCCTCCAGCTGCGCCACCTTCGTCTCCAGCTCCTTCTTGGCGGCCTCGGCAGCTGCGGCAGCATCCTCTGCTTCCTTGAGAGCCCCGCGAATGTTTGCTCGCGCGCGGCAAGCTCCTCCTCGTGGCTGTCAAGGTTAACCTTCCGCTGCGCCAACTTCGCCTTCTGCGCGATCGGCTTCTCGGCAGCAAGCGCTGTTGCTCTTCAACTTCAGCCTTCTCGAGGAGGAAGGCTTTCGCTCCTCGGCGAGTTGCTCCCGCTCCTTTGCGGGGACGGAGAGCTTCTGGTTGAGGCCGGAGCTCCTCCGCGCTTCTTGATGTCCCTCCGCCTTCGCGACAAAGCGCTTCTCGGGATACCAGCTTGGCTGTCGGGCGCGGTAGAGCGACAACAGCTTCGCGACAAGCTGCTCCTCCTCGGGCTCGCCGCTGCTGCTGCTTTCGGCGCGTCGACCAGCGTCGGCCAGCGGGCGAGCAACTCTTCATCAAAGATTTCTCCTTCGATCGGCGCCACAGGCTCGATTCCCGGGGAGCTTGATGAAGATGCCATCGCCGACCTTCAAATAGGCGCGGGCTGGGGCTCTTGAACTGGCGCTGCAGCAGCGGCGGAGGGATCGGTGGTCGGCGTAGCGCCTGACGCTCCTGCGGCCTCGGGGCCGTCAGTGCGATCGCCGGACCTCTCGCCAGCTTCTGTGGCGGCAGCTTTGGCGGCCTCTCCGTCGGCGGGATCATCAGCGTCGGCTTCTTCTTCGGTGACAGCGGCGTCGTCGGTATTACCGCGCGCGTTCTCCTCGCCGGCGAACTCGGTTTCCATCGGCTCCGTGGCAGATGGACCTGACGACCGAAAAAGGAAGAAAATTCAAGCAAATATTCAAAAAGAAAATCAGAAGAAGAAGAACCCAAGGGAAGTTTTTCAAGCAAGAGGATTACTGTACTAGGATCTCTGATCGTGGTCTCCGCCACGGAAGTATTTGGTGCTGTCCTTGTCGGAGAACTGTCCTTGCGGAAAATTCTCCTTGCGGGAATCCTCCCTTGGCGGTGTAGTCGAAGCAGATGGCATGTCGGGGGCGGCTTCCGGGCACTCCGGGTGAGACTGCTCGATCCTCATAAACCAATAGTCGGATGTCGGCAAAGAAAGAGCACCCATGCGCGCCTAACAGCGAGAAGTAAACCATATACTTCGCTGGGGGCTGCTGTTGAGGCTACTGAGAATAGTTGCGGGTCCGGCAAGGTGCTCTCGGACACACCCCTGCTGTCGCGGTGGGTTCATCCTCGATGACAATCACGGGACCTTGGCTCTCTTCGCGCTCTACGGGCGGTGTCACGAAAAGGAATGGGTTGGAGTAAAGCAAATCAGATACAAGACAAAACAGCAAGAATTGAAGAACTACAAGTACAGCAAAGAATCTTACTCTTCCTCTTCCTCGTCGGACTGGCGCAGAGAGGTGAAGTCCGCCCACCTTGGTAGCGACAAAGCGAAGGTAGGTTCCTTAGCCGCTTGGCGGGAGCGAAGCGGTGGTCGGGAGGCCCGCTCTAGTTGCCGCAGCGGCGTGAGGTGCTCCCGGCAGCAGTGCTTGCCACGGTGGAGCGCGTCGCGCGGCGGCGGCTGTTGACCCGTCTGCCGCCCGCTTCGTCCCGGTCTTGCGGAGGCGCCTTCTTGAGTGGGCTGGGGGCTCCGCTTGCGGCGAGCTGTCGAAGGTGAGAAAGAGGAGGAGTCGATCTTCAACGAGTCGCTCGCGCCCTCGGCGGGCTCGCTCGACTCAGCTTCAGGCCCGACAAGCTCTCCCTCGTCGGCAAGCTCCTCTTGCTCGGCAAGGCTTGCCGCCTCTGCTGCCTCTGCCTCCTCCACGGTAAATCCAAACTCGCCCGCGGCAGGCTACGCCGCCTCTTCCAGCCTAGTGGCGTCGCTGCATCTCCGCGCCGGTGGTGTCGCGAGTAAGGCTCTTACGTTCGCCGGAGGACGGGCATTTCTACCAAGCCGTCAAAGAACTCCTGCACGGCGTCGTCTGCAGGCTCTTGCCAAGTTGGGACAATTCCATACAAATCGCGCAGTGGCATCATTACGCGGATGCGGTCGGCGAGAATTGTTGCGAGCGAACGACACCCTCGGCAACCTGAACGCCGGGATATTGAGGATCGTGCTTGAACAGTTCCGGGAGCATCGCGTCGGTTCGAGATAGTGAAGTTGAAGTTGAGGCCAGGCGCAGCCTCATGATATCCGCCGCATTCTGGAACTCCCGGCGGGTCTCCTCCTCTCTGTAGAAGCGTCGTGGCGAAGAAAATCTGCGCCAGCGGCGCCTCAGTGAGCCCGGCAAGCTGGCGTAGGATCCGGGTGACGGCGATCTTCACCTATCGTCTTCGGGGCCACGTTGCTCCAATCGTTGCAGCGCGCTCTTGGGGCTTGGCGCTGGGCGGTAAATGGCTGCGGGTTCTCCTCGACAATCCAGCACCGATCTGCTCTCCCTCATCCCACTTGCTGCGGAGCTCTCCTCGAGATAAGCTTCCTTCTTGCCAGTCCTCGGCGTCGGCGATTCCGCCAGATAAAGGCTCCCTCTCTCAACTCGGGGCATAAAAAGTGGCGAAAAAGAGCTACATTTGGATAGACTCCGACAAAGTTTTCGCAGAGATGTGCGAAAACTGCCATGGTCGAAACGACATTGGGGTGAAGTCAAGGAGGCGGAACCGTAGGTGTTCATAATGTCGCGAAAAACTTCAGACAAAAGCGGGCGAGCCCGCGATAGAAAACAACGCGAAGAAGGATATCCATTGAACCCGGTTCAGCGGCAGTTGGGAGTACCTTCGTGCGCGGATGCGCTCGCGTCTCCGTCGACCGAAGAGGTAGTAATACTCCCTCGAGATCGCCAGCGGCTGAGAGGGAAGGTTGCCGCTCCTTCGCGGCGTCGCGAGCCGCTGCGCCTCGGCGACTTCACAACCTTCCGGCTTTGAGCCATGGCGGAGGTGGTGAGAAGATCGGCGGCGTTGGTGGTGCGGTGGCGGTGGGGCGGGCGCTGCTCTCTTTTCAGCTTTGGGAAGAGGGGGCGGCGGAGGTTTTGAGATTGGAATAGCAACGGCGAGATGGGCGAACTGCCCTGTTTCCCTGCTTATAAAGAGGAGGGGCAGGCGTTCCGTCTTCGAAATAAAGAAACCACCCGATCTCTCCCACGGCGCGCATTTGATGCGTGCCGTTCGAGAGAGGCGCGGTGGATCTGAGTAAGATCTGGCGTAACCCGGGCGCGGGTGCCCGTGCCTGTTTTGGGCCTGGCCCAACAGCGCTTCGGCGCCGTGTGTAGCCAGGCCGGGGGCTCTGTCGGTGTACTAGAGTAGGGGTACCCTAGTATCCCGAACTTGTGCCGCAGGCGATTACAGCACCAGCGGCAAGGCTTGCCGGGTGACCGCCAAGGTCCTCCGTGGTTCCTTTGGAGCCATTCAAGAACAAAGTATTCAAGCCAAGGAGACAAGGCCCGGCAAGAGGAGCTTGCCGGGAAGAATAACAAGGCATCTCAAGGAACTTGCCGCGACAGCGCCACGCATCCCGGCGAGGCCGGTGGCGACAAGCTTCCGGACGCGACAAGACAACGACGCGGAAAAGCGCTTGCGCGGCAAACTACCACTCTGTGCCAGCGCTCCAGCACATCCACCAGCGTGTAGCATACAGGACCTTTCGGTAGCGTGGCAAGAGGGCTGTCTTGACCAGCGGTCTTGTGGTGGCAGCGGCGCTGACAAGATTGCCATCGTGGCAGCGGTGGCGTCCACAGCGGTCCCTTTTGCACTATTTGGGCGGCGTGAGCGGGCATTTAATGCCTTTGTCCCCTGCCGTCACGGTTAGGTATGATACTTTGTGCGGTAGTTGTACCAACCGCAATTCCTTTTCCATTTTTACCCTTTTCTACGTTGCCACCTGTTGGAGACCCCTTTAGCATATAAAAGGAGGCCCATGCGCAACATAGAGGGGGTTCGAAGGCAGAAAAATACTCACGCTCGGTCTCGTTAGCAGCTAGTGTGTATTGTAGCACTCAGCGCTCCGGAGCAAGAACTCAATACACTCAGACATGCAGCAGTAGGAGTGTTATCTCTCCAGAGAGCTCCGAAGCTGGGTAAACTGCTCGTGTGCTTCGCCTCGATCCGCTCTTCGTGCGATCTCCTCCCCCCGCCGAACCAAAAGGGGCTCGGTCCGCCGGTCCCATAGGTGTTCGTGGATCAGTTTCCCCAACACCAAGCGACTGACAGCAAAGGAAGAGAGCAAGCGGAGATTAGCGACTGACAGGAAAGGACGGAAGCTGTCGAGGCAATGAAGCACCCAAAGTTTTTGTGCAGTTCCACCAAAATCGAGCATCCCTGTTGGCACATATATTGAGAGAGTGAGGTAACTATAATAGTGGGACTAGTTGATGAAACATACAGTAACAAATAGAAGCACCCTCATTATCCTAATGGGTAAAGTTAGCAACATAGTAGTCTTGCTTAAAGAGAGGTATTAGTTTATTTAATCAGTGCCAATTAGCACAACTCAACACTCAAAGCATTGCCATTTATCATAGGTTGCAAAACTTTAGCGTGCAAAGATAAAGGAGTTTCTCATGATGATGTACGATACAAATAGAGATGATGACAAACTAATATGGATGAAGGCCTTAGGCCTGTACCAACTGAGAAAAAAGCTTATTCATGTAGTCCCATAAGAGATGATAAAGAACTCACTTGGAATCACACAATAGTATGTATTTTTGTGCACTTCAAATGTATGGTTGAAATCACTCTTGTTTACCAGTGCTGGGATTATATCAAAAGATTATCAAGAACTTCCAGCAGAGTTAAAGCACTGGCTGGGATACAGTTCATTGTATTGTCTTGTGTAGTTCCACTAAAATGTATGATTGGCACAACATGATCTCTGTTTGCACAAGTAGGAACAAGGTGAAACCTTCATTAGCTTAGTGAGAAAGGATATGAAGACATTAGCATATTACTCAAACAGTAGAATCAAATTCATGATGGACAATACGCAGAACATTGCCTCATTGAACCAATGGCAGTAAATTGACATGCAAAACAATAGCACTATTATGTCATGACACCAATAATATTCCCTCCCTGCTCCACCACATGATTCACCTCCATAGACAAACATACACACATACATGATTCAGCATAGGGTCCTACTAAAGATTTGTTTAACTCCAACAGGAAAATTAGGCAGTAATAAATTAGTGGTACTTAAGTACTCCTAATTAATTAAGTGAGACAGCAGAAATGGAAGGGCTCCCTGAAGGATCGTCTCACATGTAAGGTAGTCGTTGCTGGAGCCCTTGAATGGCCTCGACTGAGGCCTCTGGCTTCAGCAAGATCGCCTTGGCATTGTTTATTCTTCTTCTTCCTCTTCATGCTCTGTTTCTCTTTCTCCTCACCAATTGGTGAAACCAAGTACATGATTGGCCTTCTAATTCATAATTGGTTTTGTCAGTGAGGGAGTACAAGTGTACTAGTAAAAACAACATTATTTTCTCATGGCAGTCGGAAAATAGAGATGAACACATGCATTAAATATCATTCTTACCTAAAGGAAGGTTATGGCGCCAATATGGATGATGAGGATTTGAACACAGATCTCCCTTTGTGCAGTTCCACCAAAATGAACCAACTGTTCCATTCTGACATTCCAGTTAAACAGCACAAAGGTCACTTCTTTTAAGAAGAGTTTTGTGCAGTGCACCAAAAGGTCTAACAACAACGGTGAATTGGATATCCTGTTTGCACAAAAAGGCCTGAGGAAACAGTCGAGTCTCAAACAATTACAGGCAAAAACATTTGGCTAAACTTGTCATGGCTTATAACGGTGGCATGGCATCATTTTTACCGAGGACATTAGATTAAGAACAAGCTGGGACGGTGGGTGCGATGTGATCCGGCACCATGTATGTAAACAGGGGCATAAAGTGGTGATTCATAGTTTGTTGCCCCGAGAAACAAACATCCAAGAAACATATTTGGGTTGGTCCCATTTTATTTCACTCTAGCCACCTACTCCTATGTGTGGATAGCAAATCTAGTCTTGGTCATACCACTGTGTACAGCGTTACCCTTATATTTCCCTTTTCGACCAAGAGACCGGTTGGATGACCAGTCTGTACTACTTTCACCCCCTTTCCTTCCTGTTTGTACCAAGTCTGATGTACATACTAAATTCCCCCACCCCCACTTTATTTCTTGTTTGAACCAAGTACAAGATTCGACTCCATGAAGTAGCTTTACCTCTAACAATAGAAGAAAAAAATATGTGACGTTGGAACATCCGATCGAGAGGGGCTGAGAGGTAGAAAATGATGCACATGCAGCAACGTAGCGAGCTGGGGAAGTAGAGCTAAGGCAGTTTCGAACGAAGATATACCTGAAGGTCGTCGGGATGTGGACAGGTGGGCGGCGGGAGGCCGGATCCGCCAACTAGCAACGACGAAGGGACCGGAGGACCTCCCGCGCCGGCGCTCGGCAAGAGATAATGGTGCGGCCGGCAGTGGGTCTCCTCACTCGCTGTCGATGACGGCCTAAACGCTGCCCCTCCTCCCCTTCACCGGCGGAGGGGGATACATCCGGATCTGTAACCAGCGGTGAGGATAGAAAGCCAGTGTTTTTTGAAGGGAGAAAGACAGTGTTACTACCCCTATCTTGTTTAGATCTGGAGAGGATGAGAGTTTGTGAATAGAGCAGCCCTAGCAAGCAAGCGCGGAGGCTCCGGCCTATATATAAGTAGTGGGGTAGTTTTCCTTTTTCACTCCATCAAAACAATCATTTAAAATTGTGTACTACTACATGCCAGGTCGCGGTTTTTTTAGTTGTTGATTGTTTTTTGAGATAGCTATCCGCTTGTTCCAAGTGGTGTTACGGTGTGCCAGGTCGCACTTTGTATCGTTCAAGTCTGGTACTACAAGTCCCTCCATTGAATAAAGAACCACCCCCTCGTAAAAATTGTGAACAAGCCCACGGCTAAAATTAGCGGAAACGTGGGTTGCCCCAACATGCATTATTATTTATATTTTCTACTCCCTTCGTTCCTAAATATAAGTCTTTTTTATTAGCCACACCTAAGACAAGAATTATTTTTATTAGCAGTGAACCCCACATGTCATAGACACAAAAATTGTGTCAAGATTCCCTTAGGCAAGCCAAACTGTGTCTAACAATTTGAGCAACTCAGGTTAGGCAAGTGTGGCAAGTGTGGGAAAAATAATGTGGCAACATAAGACAAACATAGTCACAATCCAAACAGCCCCATAATTTTTTGTGACATGCATGAAAATTTGGTTAGTTAAATTTCTAGTCAAAATTTGGCAAGGTGCATCAAATCAACACATGCAAGTATCAAAAGGAAAGTCACGGCATGCATGCATGCATTGTACTCCCTCCGTTTCCAAATATAAGTCTTTTAGAGATTGCAACAAGTGACTACATACTGAAGCAGAATATGTCTACTCCTACATACTGAAGTAGCCCATTTGAAATGTGTAAAAGACTTTTATCGAGTGCGGTGCTTTGATGTGTCGCGTCAACTCGTACAAGACCGAGAAATTTGATTACTCGACGCCCTCTCCCTCATGGACGAGCTCCGGTGCCTTACTGCACCTGCCTTTGGCTGCATGACAGGTGGGCCAACCACCTGTTGGGCCCCCTGTCATAGATGCAAAGGCGGGAGCGAGTAAGTAAAGCTTCGCTTACGCTATCTCTCCGCATGAGGTGGGCGGACATGCAGCGGTGGATTCGATCTTTGTAGAAGTAGGAGTAACATCATTGTTCGTCTTCTCGAAGAGGTGAAGAGCCAAGCGCAAACCGAGCGTGGCGATTCTGAACGCTCGCGTGGTGCGGTTCCTTGGAGTACTAGCCAGGCTCTTGCATGAGACAAAATTGCTATTGTTTAACAATTAAACTCCATTATCCATTGGTTGATACTCATTCTGCATAGGTCCATGAGCTTAGCACCGTTTCCTCCTGGGGTCATCAATGTTTATTTGCTAATTAATAGCATTCCATGCAATGAACTAGCCATTGCAAGTCATTAAAAGCATGCACACCTCTCATCTCCTATTGGTTGATACGTATGTCAAGAAACAAGAAACACGGTAGGAATTAATGCACCACGCCTAAGTGTTTTGGGACTATTTGGTTTTAGTAAGAGGACTTACACACCTAGACGGAGGGAGTAGTATAGACCTATAAACCGGAAAGGAGTATTTTCCTTTCTAGAGATTTCAACAAGTGACTAGACTACACCGTGTGCAGTACCCCCTCCCTTCCAGTTTATAGGGCTCAAATCTCAAATCTGATGAACCAAGGCATTTTGCGATTGGAGGAATGTATTGTATCTCGTACTTTACAAAATTACCCTAATTAAACTCATGCATTAATTACGTAGTTCTCTCGTTTTCCTCTCCGCCTTGGTCGCGATGCACAATATTGAGCACTCCTATATGACTAGCCGCTCTATCTACATGCGGGACATTTCAAAGCATCCGGGCCCACGTGCCATCCACCAAATCACAGCGAGGTGCTACGGTCGAGACTCACCTGTCACCCCGGTGTGGCCATCATGACCCGTCATATCACAAAACCCACACCTTTACCAGCAGTGGTAAGGTGGCCTCCAAGTTGGACTGGACGAAGCAACCATCATTTCATTGGAACGCTCGTTCAAGCCCTTTCTTCCCTTTCTTGAAGAAAACCTCACTCCAGGCTACTTACTTCTGCCATTTTTCTTCTCTACCGACAAAGGAAAGGTGGGTGAATCAGTTATGCTGCTATATTTTCATTCCAATAATCTTCTTTTTGCGAAGCACTGACCGATTCTCACATCCTATTCTTTTCCCGTTTTCATTGCGATTGTGGTTTCCTTTCGATTGCTTTTTGTTTGTAAGTTCATTGATGGATCCTGGAGCACTAGGCAAAGAGTTGCCGGCGGACAACCCACTGGAGACAGCGGTCTCCAGGAAGCGATCACTGACCAACGAGTTGACTATGTTGGCGGGCCAACCCATGGAGACGAAGAACTCCAAGAAACAAGCACTGGCCAAAGAGTTGAGGACGTTGGCGGACAAACTCCTCAAAGAAAGTTGGAAGAACAGCAAGGGCCCCACCGTGCCTACCCCAGGAACTCTGCTTGCCACCTATGTGAGGCTCAAGACCGAGTTTGAGGAGATAGTCGCCGTTGAGAAGCAGTATTCCCCTGGCAAGGTGATGGCCCCCATCGAGGACGAGGAGATGGCCCCCCGGAGGGATGAGATCCCCTAGTGAGCTGCACAAGGTAAAAAATAATGGCTTATTACCATAGTTGTGGTTTTTGATTATTTGCAATGTGCTTGCTTTTTGATTATTTGCAATGTGCTTGCTAATATGTTAGGGTTGTGCAGGTGTGATGACCCACAAGTATAGGGGATCTATCGTAGTCCTTTCGATAAGTAAGAGTGTCGAACCCAACGAGGAGCAGAAGGAAATGATAAGCGGTTTTCAGTAAGGTTTTCTCTGCAAGCACTGAAATAGTAAGTGATAGATAGTTTTGTGATAAGATAAATAATAACGAGCAAAAAGTAAATAAAGTAAATAACGTGCAGCAAGTTGTCCCAATCCTTTATGTAGCAAAGGATAAGCCTGGACAAATTCTAATAATGAAGAAGGAGCTCCCGAGGACACATTGGGAATTATCGTCAAGCTAGTTTTCATCACGTTCATATGATTCGCGTTCGGTACTTTGATAATTTGATATGTGGGTGGACCAACACTTGGGTACTGTCCTAACTTGGACAAGCATCCCACTTATGATTAACCCCTATTGCAAGCATCCGCAACTACAAAAAGGAGTATTAAGGTAAACCTAGCCACAACATTAAACATATGGGTCCATATCAACCCCTAACGAAGCAACGCATAAACTAGGTTTAAGCTTTTGTCACTCTAGCAACCCATCATTTACTTATTACTTCCCTATGCCTTCCTCTAGGCCCAAATAATGGTGAAGTGTTATGTAGTCGACGTTCACATAACACCACTAGAGGCTAGACAACATACATCTCATCAAAATATCGAACGAATACCAAATTCACATGACTACTAATGGCAAGACTTCTCCCTTGTCCTCAGGAACAAACGTAACTACTCACAAAGCATATTCATGTTCATAATCAGAGGGGTAATAATATGCATAAAGGATCTGAACATATGATCTTCCACCAAGTAAACCAACTAGCATCAACTACAAGGAGTAATCCACACTACTAGCAACCTACTAGCACCAATCCCGGACTTGGAGACAAGAATTGGATACAAGAGATGAACTAGGGTTTTGAGAGGAGATGGTGCTGGAGAAGATGGTGATGGAGATTTCCCTCTCCCGATGATAGGAGCGTTGGTGATGATGTTGGTGATGATTTCCCCCTCCCGGAGGGAAGTGTTCCCGGCAGAACAGCTCCGCCAGAGCCCTAGATTGATTCCGCCAAGGTTCCGCCTCGTGGCGTCGGAGTTTCGTCCCGTAATCTTGCCCACGGTTTTTTCCAGGGTAAAAGTGATGACATAGCAGAAGATGGACACCGGAAGCCCACCAGGGGTCCCAGGAGATAGGGGGCGCGCCCTATAGGGGGGGGGCGCCTCTGTCTCCTGGACAAGGTGTGGGCCCCCTGGCCTATTTCTTTTGCTCAATAATTCTTATAAATTCCAAAAAGATGTTTCGTGGAGTTTCAGGACTTTTGGAGTTGTGCAGAATAGGTTTCCAACGTTTGCTCCTTTTCCAGCCAAAATTCCAGCTGCCGGCATCCCCCCTCTTCATGGTAAACCTTGTAAAATAAGGGAGAATAGCCATAAGTATTGAGATATAATGTGTAATAACAGCCCATAATGCAATAGGTATTAATATAAAAGCATGATGAAAAATGGACGTATCAACTCCCCCAAGCTTAGACCTCGCTTGTCCTAAAGCGGAAGCTGAAATCTAAAAATATGTCCACATGTTT